>BLBF01000022.1:18380382-18451157 GCA_015471245.1 Laticauda colubrina | reverse complement strand
AAGGTCTCCTGCTCCAAAAGGCTGCGCCAGCAAAGACTTATTTCTGGCGGAGTTTGGGAGAGAGAAAGAAAGACTTCTACTTCTGCTGCTTCCCTTGCATGAAGCCAAAAATCTTTCTCTCTCTTTCTCTCTCCCCCTGAGAACGGAACTGGAGACGGTATCCTTCAATCCCAAATAAAGAATGATTGATCAGTAGGAAAACAGGGTGAGGAATTTTCCTGCAGACTTTTTGGGGGAGTTATCCAGGATCTCTGCTGCTTTCTGCAGAGACCATGGGAAAATGTCAGCAAGTCACCATCAGTCAAAATTCATATTCGCGGGATTTAAAATTATGAGTTTGGTGGTCCCTGGGGTCCAAAAGGTTGGCGACCCCTATCATAGGAAATTTAATTCAGAAGTACCATTGCTAGTTGGTTGGTATAACCAGAGTTGTTTTTTTTCCAGTACGTCAGGAAATGTTGCTTGTGATATATTTCCACAGCACTTTGGATAATATTTTAGGATTCTTGATTATTAATTTCTGTAAATTACCTAAACATTTCAGTGTCTCCTTTATTCAGTTTTCCTCTTTCATCTGAACACAAAGGAAAAAAATTAACTTGTATCTTAAGCTGTTATCAAAGTTCTCAGATTGATGTATTTATTGAAAGCAGAGTTAAATGCGTGTCAATTCAGACAATAATTGTTTCAATTGAAAAATATTGCATAGTGCTTTGGGAGATAACTGCTGATCTTACCAGTGGTATTGATTTTTTTTTTAATTACTCTTTTTTTCCCCAGGTTTTCAAACGCATTGTGTACCTGGTCACTTAGCTCCAAAATCCAGTATAAGTTCTCTAAATTAAGATGCCTTTCAAAATAACACTAGAATTAACTGAGATGCAAAATATGACGGTTCCTGAAGATGACAACATTAGCAATGATTCTAATGATTTTACAGAAGTAGAAAATGGACAAATGAATAGGTGAGTAGTTTTCTGTCCCTAAACTGACCATTTGAAAACATTTGTTAAAAATAGTGTTTAAAAAATAACCCAACTTGAAATTGATGAATGATTCATTGCTGAATCACATCCTGTTCAAAGAGGCAGTTTGAATGTTATAATCAACACTTTATTGGTGTTCATGTTAAAACCAAGAAAAAAAAATCAGAATATAGAATATGATCAAGATATATAATATATTTAAATATGAAATCGGTGTTTCCCAACCTGAGTAACTTGAAAATGTGTGGAGTTCAGCTTGGGCTCCCATATTAAATTGGAGCTTCTGCAAACTGACTGAGAAATTCTGGGTCTTGAAGTCTACATATTTAAGGGGCCAAGGTTGAGAAACACTGATCAATTTATTTGGCACTTTCCATGGTTGATCAACTACAGATTTGGTATATCTGCTTTTTACATTGTGTTGCATTATATTTTTTCAAAAATAATATAAAACCTATAAACATAAGAGAAAAGACCACATTATGACAATATTTCTAGAACTATATTTTGGGAATACAGAAAAGATGGCATGCTTTAAGATTTGGGACAGTTCTTGCAGTATATTGAAAATAAGGGTATCTTGCCAAGATTGCTATTTTTGTTCCAAACAATTCAAATTAAGCTGGAAAAAAATATTTTGAGGAGTTAAATAAAATAATGTCAAAATATATTTGGCAAGGGAAAAAAGCAAGAATATGTTTGAAAACAATACGATATTCTAAAAACAAAGGGGAGGTTGGGTTGCCCTACTGGGAGCTATACTACCAGGCCTCTGTACTTACATGGATGAAATAATAGATACATTTGAGACATAGACAAGGTTATTGATTTTGGAGAGACATGATTTGCAATTGGGGTGGCTTGCCTTTTTATAGTATGGGACAAACAAAATACATAGATACTTTCAAAGACATATTAGAAATGCTTTTTTTTTGTATGGGCAAAACATAAAGAAAAATATTATATGAAAATACCTGTCTGGCTTTCCACGATGGAGGAACTGATATATCCGAACATTGTCAATATGGAAAAAAATTACAAAAAATAAAGACATTTTAAATGAAAAAGGGGAACTTAAAACTAACCTTAGCATGGTGGCCATGTATGCAAATACAATTAAGACATGAGAAAGATGCTAAAATGTATGGTTTCTATAAAGAACTAACAGAACTAGATCAATAGGGACAGATGAAAAATTAATTTTAAAATCTATAGCTATCTACTGAGCATTACAATGGAAGAAGAACAAGAAGTAAAGGAAATAATGATAGTATGGTCTAATTTTTTGGTTATATTGTAGAGTTAGATAAATGGCAGAAATTATGGGATAGAAACTATAAACTAACAATGTCAACTGCACATAAGGAAAATCTATATAAAATGTTTTATAGATGGCACTTTCCACCAGCAAGACTGGCAAAGATATTTTAGAACATATCTGCTAAATGTTAGAAATGTACTCAGATACCAGGTTCGTATTATTATATGTGATGGACATGCACAAAGGCAAAAAAATATTGGAGAAAAATACATACACGATTAGAAAAAATGGTTAAACAACATACAGATTTAAAACCAGATTTAAATATTTTTATTATTGGGTGTCTTACCAGAAAAATACACTAAAGAGAATACATACTTAATTTTACATGTGTTAACAGCGGCCAGAATTGTATTTGTACAACAGTGGAAAAGAAAGAGATCCCTACAAATGAAAGTGTTAATAAAAAATATTAGAATGTGCAGAAATGGATAGATTAGTACTTAAAATTAAGGAGAAGAAACAGAATACTTTTCAACATGCAGTTTGTTTTATCAATGGCTAACAGAAACATAAGTTAGAAATTTAAAAGTTAAAGAGAATGATTATGTAAGAAACATTTACTAAAATGGAGAAGCAAATACTTTTACTATTATGTGATTAATGTTATGAATATTATTGTTATTATTATTACTATTTCTCAAAATCAACTGTACCCAGACAACGCACTATGTAAATATTGATTTTTTATGTTTAATAAAAAAGAACAGAAAATAAGATATCAGGAGGAAGAGTTGAACTACTTTAGATGTTAATTTTCTTAAGCATAACAAATATTTAATACGCATTCTGAAATGAAATCGCCCTCCAAAGTCTGCTGCTATTTATTGCATTTGAGATAAAACTTTATTGATAACAGTTGTAGCAAAAGCCTTAAAATGTATAAAACATATTGGAAAGAAATTTTAAACTGAAACAGGTTTTAAACTGAATCAAAGAAACAAAGTATCATTATTCTCCAGCATGCCTTTGGGATAATCCACACATATGGGTTGAATCTGCCTTTCTGCCCAGAGACTGAGTCGTCAATCTTTGCCACACCTCTTCCTGTCGGGACAGGAAGCCCCCTAGCCCGAATCACAACTCAGTCTTGGCCCTATAGATATGTGGCATAGGTTGACTCCAACAATTTCAGCAGAAAGCAGCAGTTTAAAGTGTGGATTCTCCCAAAGGTTTGCAAAAACTCCCTCAGAGTATCCAAATAATTGTAAACAGGCAGCAATTGGAACTTCTGCCTGCTCTGTTTTTCACAGCCCCTCAAAGTACCAATTGAAGGCCTAACAGCCAAGGTAGTCAAGGGGGAGATCCAAAATGATCCCTGCCTGGGGGGGGGGGGGGGTGCTGAAGCTGCAATTGCCCCCACCGAGTTGTGGAACTCCCAGGTTTAACCGGGTAGCTCCAGGGCAGCTGCTTTCATTTTCAAGGTCTCCAGCTGATTTTTGGGGCAGGCGGTGGCCATTTTGGCTGCATGGCAAGTTGTGCAGGCTATGCAGAAGACTAGTAGGGCCGCCACTGCCACAGCCCAGGGAAGTCTTCAAGGCCTGGCATTCCCCTTGGAGCAGCAGGATTGGATGATTGAAAAAGCTCTCTTCCCTGCAATCTGGGCATTAGTAGCATGGCTGACCAAGGCAGCATGGAGCCTACAAGTGCAAAACGATCTAAACAAAGTCCCAGGAAGGTCAGATCTGCAAGTAAGGAGGCTGCTAACAAAATAAAGGCAAAGGCTTTTTATTCCAGAAAACCCACAAGAGCAGAAGAAAGGAGGCAAAGAGCATTGGAAAAGCAGTTCTCCAGAGCTCAGAAACAAGCTGACCAGGAAATGTATATCCCTTTCCCCAGCCAGAGCCTGTTAGCCCCCTCCCCCAGCAGCCTTTAGCACAGGATTGCCTGCAGTTCCCAGGTCACCAGACGGAGATAGGAAGCAGGAATTTATTCCTCCTGCTGAGGAAATCCAAACTCAAAGATTTCCTTTTGATTGCATGCTTCCTCGTCCTGCAGACTTGCAGATCAGAGACAGGACTGGAACACCTGAGGCTATTTTTCTTCCAACTGCAGCGGGGATGTGCTCAGCAGATAGGGTGGTCCCTAAATTATCAGAGGATCTTAAGGCCCTTATTGCTCAGTTTATTTCTCATGGGGTAGCCTCCTCCCTGGAGGAGCCAGTCTTCTTCCCCAAGATATGATCCTCAGCCAGTGCAATACCAGGCCTCCATGGGTTTTTCCAGGCACCAGAGGGAGGATCCTCCAGCCCACTCCATCAGAAGCAGGGCACCTGGGAGGGAGGAGGAAATTCAGGGGGAGCAGGGTTTTTAATCAGATGAGGACCTGTCACCTGATCGACCTCTGTTCACAGGTTTGTTTAGCCCGGGACTGTTTAAATCCCTCCTCTACAAGGCTAGGACCACTGCCCAAATTGATCCTCCACCCACTATACCAACTGCTTCACCTGATACTCAGGGACCCAACGGCAGGGTTTTTTCTGAATTTACAACAGGAGATTCATCTCCAACAGGAGATTCCTTATCCCAAGTTATTTTTGGACATAGTTCAGAGACAATGGGCACAGCCTGGAATCTGGATCCTTCCCCACTCCAGGGAGCAATGGTAATTTTTTTTTTTTCAATATGGCTCCTCTCTGAGTCACTTTAACTTCTCCCTCTGGATGAACCTTTGGCATCCTTGGTCTCTCCCTCTGCAATTTCAGGTGACATAGCAGAGGCCCTTAAGACAGAGGACAAAAAGGCGGAACAAAATTTGCGCAGAACACACCAGGCCAATGCCTGGGCAGTTAAAGCAGCTGCAGCTACCTCCTTTTTCACTAAGACATCTCTTCTCACGCTTCACCAATTACAGGCTAAGATTCCCCCTGTGGAAATCAGAATGCATCTGTCAAGATTTTGGCAGTTACTCGAATTAAATTATGAGCTTCGAGTCACACTCCCAACATCAGGACGTCAACAAACTGTTGGTGGCTGCTGAATTTGTGGCTGACTCCTCCCTGCATGCAGCCCGATTCTCCTTCAGGGCCCTGGCCTCCAACATCACTTCTCATCGTCTGCTGTAGCTACAACAGTGGCAAGCAGATGCTAAAACCAAATGGAAAGTGGCCTTTGCCCCTACACGGGTTCTTCCCTATTTGGAAAGGCCTTAAATCCTTTCAAAGTTAAGAATAAAGACAAGAGAAAGGTGTTCTCCTTTCTTACCAGGAGGGCTGATAGGAGGGCTTCTTCCTATACCTGTAGACAGCCAGGCCAGACTCAGACTCAGGCCAGAAATTCTTGCAATTCCAAAAGTCCTACCAGCCCAGATCAGATTGACCTTCAGATAGATCAGGATTTCAAGATAGAAACTAACAACAGTTTTAATCTAAATGGCCCTTTCATGACACAGGAGGTCATCCCTACTGTCGATCCAAATGACTGCCGGACCCTTCCTCCTGTCGGCAGCCATCTGGCCCTATTTGCAGAATGATGGAAGACCATCACATCTGATTCCTGGGTCCTGAAAACAGTGTGATTTGGTCTCACCCCGGATTTTCTGTCCACTCCTCCAAGGATCTTTACCTGTTGCCCAAACTCCAAGAACGTAAGGAGAAAGCTCATAGACATGGCAGTCCAGCATTTGCATCCAGGCCATTGAGCCGGGACCAGAGGGCCAGAGGGGGCACGGATTTTACTCCATTCTATTTGTAGTTCCCAAGTTCTTGAGGGAGAAGAGCAATCCTGGATCTCAAAAAGCTCAATGCTCATTTAGAATACAAGAGATTCAAGATGCAATCTCTGCAGTCCATCTTGGGGAGCGTAAGGGGGAGGCGATCTCCTAAGATCCATCAATCTGATGGAGGCCCACCTCTACATCCCCATCTACTCCTCCCATCGGAGGTTTCTCAGGTTCTATTATGCAGGGGGCCATTATCAATATAAGGCCCTGCCATTCAGACTGTCATCGGCCCCCAAGACCTTCACAAAAGTGCTGGCCACGCTGGCCGCACACCTCAGAACAATTCCAGTGCACGTCCAGTGCTATTTGGAAGACATCCTAATCCAGTCCAGCTCCAGCCAACAAGCCAAATCAGACCTGACTTACACAGTCTAGTTTCTACAGGACCACAGATTTTCAATCAATTTCCAGAAAAGCCAGCTAATACCTTCTACCTACCTCCTTCATCTGGGTGCGGTGATAGACATAAATCTACACAAAGTATATTTATTCCAGGAGCGTCAGGACAGCACCAAGTCCTTGATTGCACAGGTCACAGCGGAGCAAACGGCTCCCTTGGCAGTGCTTTCCCACATTCTGGGAAAATTAATCTCGTGCATAGCCATAGTACCATGGGCTCGATTCACACCAGGCATCTCCAATGCTTCCTCCTACCATTTCAGAGGGCAGGCACCAGCACCTCCAATGTCAGGATCTGACTCCAGTCAGATGTCCTCAGATCCCTCAGGTGGTAGGTTTCCCCAGCAATCACCAAGGGGTCCCTATTCAAAGAGCCCAATTGCATCGCAGTCACTTCAGATGTGAGTCTGTTGGGATGGGGGTCCCAGCTTGTGCAGGTTCAATGGTCCACAGCGGACTTTAAACACAACATAAACTGGTTAGAACTGAGAGCCATTCACTTAGCTCTCAAACACTTCCAAAGCACAGTGACCAGCCAACCCGTACTGATCCTAACGGACAACGTAGTGGCCAAAGCACACACCAATCTCCAGGGAGGGACCCACTCCAGATCCCTCATGTCCAAAACGCAGCAACTGGGAACCAAGGCGGAGGCTCACCTATTGTCAATCAAGGCAGAGCACATATCGGGGATAGCAAATGTCCAGGCAGATTATCTAAGCAGGACCAAGGTGGACAACTCAGAGTGGCATCTCCATCCAGATCTGTTCCAGAACATAGCTCAGAGATTTGGGAGGCCAGTACTCAACCTCTTTGCCACTCCAATGAACACCCAACTTCCCTGATTCTACTCCAGATTCCCGTCGTCAGGCGCAGAATAGGTAAATCCCCTTCTCAGCTGCTGGCCCAAGGGTCTCCTTTACCCATTTCCTCCTCCTCATACCGGGGGTGATAAGGAAAGTACTTCTAGAACAGGCAGAAATCATCCTCATCACTCCCCACTGGCCCAGACAGTCATGGTATGTGGATCTAGTGAGCCTGTCAGTGTCCCGCCCTTGGAGGATCCCTCAGGGCAGGATATCTCTCAGGGGGTCTTGGAATACCCAGAGCCTCAGTGGCTCCAGTTGACCACCTAGCACTTGAAAGGAGGATCCTGAGGAGGGATAACTTCTGAAGAAATGTCATCAAAACAATACAAGCCTCCAGGAGGCCTTCTACAAACAGAATATACCTGGAAAGTGTTCCATCAATGGTGCACCAAGAAGGGCACAGACCCGACTTTGGCATCAGTGCCACAGATTCTGGACTTTCTACAGACAGGACTCAGCAAAGGGTTCTCTCCTAGTAGAAGGAGAGAACCTGCTACACAGGCAGGTAGCAGCCCTATCCACTGTGTTGCACTACGGGAAGAGGAATTCCTTAGCTCATCTGGTTGTTCACTCCTACCTCAAAATAGCTATCAATCTTAAACTTCCAGCAGTCCACAGATACCCTTCTTAGAACCTGTCAACTGTATTACAAGCCCTTACTCAGGACCCTTTTGAACCTCTTCAGTCTGTAAGCCTGCGGTTTTTAATGCTCAAAGTTGCCTTCTTAGTGGCCATCACATTGGCCTGGCATATATCAGAATTGGCAGCTCTTTCCATCAGCGAAGTTTCTGTACATTCCATAACAGGGTTGTCCTGCACCTCAATCCCTCCTTCATCCCAAAGGTAAACTCTCATTTCCACAGGGCTCAGGAAGTTCTTCCTGACTTTTGCCCTGCTTCTTCACACGGCAGAGAGCACAGATGGCACAAATTGGATATTTGGAGGGCTCTTCACAGGTACATCAAACATACATCAACGTATCATAAAACGGAGGCCCTGTTCATCTCGTTTCAGCCATCTTCAATGGGCACTAAAGTCTCCTCTTCAACTATAGGCCTCTGGATCAGGGCTTGTATAGCCAAGGCCTACGAGACCCAGGCTCTTCCAACACACAGACGGGTAACAGCTCACTTGACCAGAAGCGCAACTACCACAGCTGCCTGGGCGATGTAGACCTCACTTGAGGACATCTGCAGGATGGCTACATAGTCCTCCCTGTCTCCATTCATAAAGCACTACAGACTGGACACATATGCCTCAACTGAGGCAGCCTTTGGAAGAAGAGTGCTACAGCGAGTGCATATAGACGGGAGTGCACAGACTAAGGCATTAGCCACAGTCATACCTATTTTTAAAAAGGGAGATCCTTGTCTAGTAGAAAATTACAGAGCAATCTTACTATGTTGCATCACCTGTAAAGTCATGGAGTCAATTATTAACCAAAATCCATCACCTTCCACTTAGAAACAGACAACCTGCTTTCGACAAGCAATTTGATTTCAGGAAAAAATTGTCCTGTAATCTGTAACTCCTACACTGCAGAAACATTTGGACCACACATCTTGACCAGGGTAAAGCAATAGACACAATTTACATACACTTCTGCAAAGCCTTTGACTCAGTGGTGTATGACAAATTACTGTTGAAACTAAGTTCTTAGGGCATCTCCGGATCCCTGCACAAATGAATGGCTGTGTTCCTGTCAAACAGGCAGCAGATAGTCAAAATAGGGAGGGCCCTATCAAATCCGGTACCAGTTAACAGCGGTGTCCCCAAAAGCACATTTTAGGACCCATACTCTTTCTGCTTTACATCAATGACCTATGCAATCATATTAAAAGCAGCTGTGTCCTCTTTGCCGATGGCATAAAATTATTGACCACCGGTGACAATGCTGCTGCCCTACAAAGCGACCTTGGCTATGTGTCGGTATGGTTGCGTAATTAGCAACTCCAAATTTCAACTAATAAGTGCTCTGTCCTACACATTGGCAATAAAATCAGAACATAGAAAACCTTCACTCTGTCAAAGACCTAGGAGTACTCCTGTCAAACTATCTAAGCCCCAGAGCAGCATTGCCAAAAAGGCATTAAGAGTTGTTAATCTTATTTTGCGAAGCTTCTTCTCCAGTAACATTGAATTATTAACTAGGGCATACAAAACGTTTGCCAGACCAATTCTTGAATACAGCTCCTCTGCCTGGAAAACACACTGTGTATCAGACATTAACACGATTGAGCGGATTCGGAGGTATTTGGAGTAGTATTCCTCTACTCACAATAGTATTTCCTGTGTCTCCAGGCTTGAAATTTTGGGCTTGGACAATCTGGAACTGCACCACCTGTGGTCCAATCTAAGCATAATTCCCAAAATTGTCTGCTATCTTGCCTGTCAATGACTTCTTCAGCTTCAATCACAATAATGCACGGGCAAACAACTGATGTAAGCAACTCAAGGTAAACTGCTCCAAACTTGATTTCAGAAAATACGACTTTAGCAACAGATTGGTCAATGCCTGGAACACGTTACCTGACTCCATTGTTACAGCCTCAACCTCAAACTGTCTGTTGTGGACCTCACCCCATTCTTAAGAGGTCCTTAAAGGGGGCGTGCATAAGCACACCAGCGTGCCTACCATCCCTGTCTTATTGTCCCCATTTATCTGTATTTACTTTCTTTGTTCATGTTTACACCTATACTTGTTACCTTGTACATGTTTGACAAACAAACAATTAAAATAAATGTTATTCTATGTTTTAGGAAGTTCAGGTCCTTTAAATATCTTGCTGGTTCCCTCACATGTATAAAGGGATGTGTTTCTCTATAATTGTGTATAACATTGCAATTTTACTGGCCAGTTGTAAACACTGATTAAGAGCAATCTCCATTGAACTCTGAACACACTTCTATTCAGACCGATTTGATTCATTTAAGCTCCATTGCTTTTAGTGTTCATTTGATTAGGTTGATTGAGGCCATTGTGCTTATTGTAAGCCAATCAAGTTTACAGTGGCATAGCTAATTAAAAGTAAGCTTTATTTAATTCTACACTTCCTAGAAAGCCATTTTTTGCTAAGATAGATAATTGATCCATTTAAATCACTACCACTGATGCAAATTGATAATGGTTCTCCAGTATTTCAGGCAGGAATTTTTTTCTAGTCCAATCCAGACATGTTAAAAATTAATTTTGAGATTATCTTCATTCAAATCTTGTGCTCTATCCCTGAGCTGTTAATGGAACTTAATCTCAGGTAAAATGTGTGTAAGATTTCGAATAAAAAATTATATCTATTTGTGTAATGGCCAGAAGGAATGACACCTGGCTCATATTACCATATGTGGTGGACATGCCCGGACGCCAAAAAATATTGGACCGAAATCCACATGTGGTTGGAAAAAATGACACATAAGCATATAGACTTGAAACCAGAGATTTTTTTATTAGGAATTTTGCCTGAAATATATAGTAAAGATTTGAAATATCTGATTGTAAATGGATTAACAGCAGCTAGGATTGTGTTTGCTAAGAACTGGAAAAATGAGAAGATACCATTACAGGAGGAGATTATAAAGAAAATATTGGAATGTGCTGAAATGAGTAGATTGATATTTGAAATTCGAGAACAAGAGGATATACAATTTTATAAAATTTGGGATCTGTTCTATCAGTGGTTAGATAATAAAATACAATAATGGAATATGTAGATTTTTAGAAAATAATAAATATATAAAGTATATAATATATAAAAATATACATATAATTAATATATATATATATATTTCTTTTTAAAAAAATTATATTTATAAAATGATTCTAGGATAGATCTGGGAGGACAATATGAATTGTTATAAAATAAACTAAGTAAAATATGATTATGAATATGAATGAATAAAAGTATGGTCAATGATTGATTAATAAAGATATTAATGTACTTGACATTTGATTGAAAATATGAAAGGAGATATGATGTAATTGTAATAGAAGACTATGAAATGGTTGCACAAAATAATATGTACCAACCGGCACACTGTATGTATATATATGGAAGATGGTTTATGTTTTTATGTTATGTTTGTTTATGTTTGTTTTAAAATCAATAAAAATTTAAAAAAAAAGACACACCTTGGTTTAGAGGAGGAAAGCAAGAAAAAATAGTTTTTGCCTCCACATGTCCTGATTTTGCCCCTCCCCTGTGTCCAGAAACATTCTGCAGGTCAAAAACATGCCCATTTTTGGCCTCCCAAAGCCTCCAGTGTCCCATTTTCAGCCTTCCCTTTGGCCAGAAATACTCTGCAAGTCAAAAACATGTCCATTCCCAAAGCCTCTGTCCCGTTTTCGGCCTGTCCAGTGCTCGTTTTTGGCCTCCAGAGTGCTTCTGGATTCCAGGGAGGGCAAAAATGGGATCCACAGAGGCCTCTAGAGGCCAAAAATGAGCTTATTTTTGACCTACAGAGTGCTTCTGGACGCTGGGAAGGGCAAAAGCAGGACCCATGGAGGCCTCTGAAGGGCAAAAACGGACTTGTTTTTGGCCAGCAGAATGCTTCTGGACACCAGGGAGGCTGAAAGCAGGAGGCTTTGGGAGCTCAAAAGGGACCCATATTCGCTGTATAAGAAACACAGAAATTTTTACCCACTTTTTTTTTTTTGGGGGGGGGAGGTTCATCTTACAGTCCAAAAAATATGATATATATTGGGGTGGAGTAGTGGAGCTGCCCTACTTACTACTTAACTTTGGACAGTTGTAGCCAGGCCTTGCACACCCCAACACTTGCCTTGCTGGCCCATTTCTTCTGTAGCTGGGAAGGCTTTCCTGAAGGCCTTTGTAGCTGATAACAAAGCTCTGGATTGATCCGGAGCTCTGTTATTGACTGCAGAGGCCTTCAGAAAAGGCTTGCCAGCTGCAGAAGACATTCCTGAAGAGCTCTGAAAGCGAAAAGGAGACCAGGGGTGACGCGCGCAAGTGAGGTTAGTCAGTGGATGACTTCCCCTGAAAATAAGGCCTGGTGCCTTTTTTGGTGGCAAAAAAATATAAGACAGGGTCTTACTTTTGGGAAAACAAGGTATATATGAATTTCTCAGCAGTCATAAATTGCTATGTACTGATTTTGTCTAATGTAGAACTTTCAAGTGCCAGGCAGCACCAGGAAGCATTTAGAAACTATGCATCTTTGTTCCATTGTAATTCCCATTCAGGTATGTTTTCCACATCACACTTAACAGTACAGAATTGAGTTAAACAATTTCCCCATATGACAGAGAAAGAAGGAAAATGTATATACTATCATAACATAATATTCTAAGTGTAAGATGCCAATACAGTCTTCCACAAAGTGGTTCCTGCAAATGTGGGGGACTACAATTCTCACAGTTCCCTATACTTTCAATCTGTTCTGCAAATGATTTGTATTAAAACCTCCATGATTCCCAGACACAGTAATTTGAGATTACAGTGTCTCTCATTTGGAAAGTTTTAGATTAAATGAAAGACTAAATTGTGACTTATATATTCTCTTTTTACCTCAGCAAAAGTCCCTGAAGAACATGATATCCGAATGTTAATTAAAGGGGAAGTAGTGGGGAAGAGTAATATTAGTGAGAACCGATATATGCCAAAAGCTCTTACAGAGCTTTCAAGTCAAATTTAGAAGTGGACTAGACTTGTGAATCATTATTAAGTCATCATTTCAAGACACTTCTTTACCTAAACAGAGAAACTGAATGACAGCAGGCAGACAGTGGGAGCAGGAGTACCAAAGTCAGTTTCCCTATTGACTTTGCTTGGCAGAGAGCACAGAAATCACTCTTCCTCCTCCTCAGTTGACCCACAGGATTGCTTACAACTTTGCAGGGAGAAGGGAACCACAGACTGCAAGAAAAACTGCATCTTCACTCTGCCATCCCAGCATGTCCCCTAGGGCCCCAAAGAGGAAAGGGCTCACCTATCAATCACTGATGCCACCCAGCTACCCTACCTCGCCAGAAGACATCAAAGTGAAGCCCTCATCCTTCCCCCACTACTTTCCTATGTTAAGAAATTTCAAATTTCAGCCTCGATTCCAAATTAATCAATTGCTGTTCACTGTTGTGTCTTGCCATCATTGGGTGCCAGGTTCAAAGAAGGTGGGAGAAAAGGGTGAGGATATGCCTCTCCCATCTTCCCTTAAGTTGTGCAACCAAAAGTTTCTGGAAAGTGCAGTCAGAAGGCATGGTAGCACTGAAGCGGCCTCAACTTTTCCAGATTTCAATCCCACAAAAGTAATGGGTCTGGGATGTGGATGCATTATGTAGGTTTTATCTTTTTTGAGACTTCTTAGTTTAAAGATGGTTGCCCTATGGATGCACCATTTCACCCAATTGGATGTTACAGCCGACACAAGTGTTTCAGTAGTGTATGGCTGAGATAACTTTTGGGGTTCTCGTCATATTTCTCTCGAGGGAGGATATTGAATAAAATTAGGTCATGAGAACAGGCAGTCCACGCAGCCCTTTTATAGCAAGCAATTAAGAACTGAGAGATTAAACCAGGTGTGTTAAGCAAGTTGAACGCATATATGCATATATGCATTATTTGCTTTTGATGAAAGGATAATGTATTAATTCAAGCATTAATTCAATTTGCATTCGTTTAGGCAGTATAAGTTTGGGATTGTATCCCTGGATCTCCTGTTCTTTACAAGTCTTTTTATTTTGTGAAACCGATTAGTAATATGTATCTGAATATTTATTTTATTTCTCATTCTTTTATACAATTTCTTTTTTGTCCTAAGGGCATTTGAGACAACTAAAACACAAAACTAAAACACAGACACATAGACAAAATATATTTAAAACAATTAAAGTAAATTAATTTAAATAATTACATTTAAATTAAATACCTGATTAAAATAAAATGCCAGGTTAAAAAATATTTTGATTCCTTTCCTAAAAGCTTGAGTGGGATGAAGGTGAGAACTTAGCACAAATAGAACAGATCATATTTCAAAGCTTGAATAGACCATTCTCTTAATAGGATTATGCTAAAATTGGGAGTCTTTCAGACAGTCAGGCCACCTGCCATTTATGGGTCTGAAGTATTGTTGTGTCTTCTGCTTAGAAAACAGTGATAACAATTATATTTGTTATCTTAAGGTCATAACAGTGATCTTAAGGTGCTTCAGATGTGCTGAACTGATTAGTAGCCTTCTTGCCTTGTTTTCCACCATCAGAACCCTCTGATATTTCCTCTTCCCAGGTAGAATGTATTGCTGTAGTCAAATTGACTATATGTATGTATGTAATATAAGTACACACACAATAAAGATTACAATTAAAGGAGAAAATTTAAATTTGATTTACTAATCAAGAATAGAGCAAAATATTTTAATGGACATATTGAATGATATTTATGAATAATGGATCAGAAGTTAATTTTAAGCATGTTTGGCATTATAAATACACTGTATTTGGAAGAGGAACATTTTTACCTCATAGTCCTGATTCTGATTTAAAATAATGTGAAAGGGGATGCTACAGTGGATATCGAAATGTCCTAGCAAGTGACCTGGATTACTTTCTTACATTGGATTCACAAAGGAGACTTGTTTAACATTTTGAAGAGTTCTGTGAGAAATAATAAAACAAGTGAGAAGAAATTAAGCCCTAGGACTTTATTTGAGATGATTAAGCCTCCAGATTGTGAAAAGTAAATGGAAGAAATATAAGATCAAGATTGTTAACAGTGAAAGGAAAGCACACAAACTTGGTTTATCTATCTTCTATCTATGTACTGTATATAAAAGTGAAATACCACTCATGCAGAGGGGTGGGATTCAAATTTTTTAATAACCAGTTCTGTGGGTGTGGCAGGTGGTGGGCGTAGCTTGGTGGTCATGTTATTGGCTGGGTGTGGCCAACTCAATATCACTCACATCAAGGCACGCATCTCCTCGCCTGGCCTCATGACTGTGGGGATGCTGCAACCATCATAAGTGTGAAAAACGGTCATAAGTCACTTTTTTCAGTGCCATTGTAACTTTGAATGGTCACTCTACACAAGCAAAGTAACAGCAAAGAAGGGGGAAAAAACTTCAGAGATGTTTCTGAGACAGGAAGTCTAGTCCTGTCAAGAATGTAACAAGGATTAACAGAGAGGCAGTTTCATAAGCAACACCAGAATGTTTCCTTCCTGCCTTCCTTACAGGATTAGGCCAGTAATTTCAAACAACCAGTTCTCTGAATTGCTTAGAATGTTAACAACCGGTTCTACCAAATAGGTGCGAACTGGTAGAATCCCACCCCTGCTCATGCATCATCACAGAATCTCCACAACCTTAAAGCCTACAAACTTGAAATTTGGCATGCATGTTCCTCTTCGCTTCTAGATGCTCACTAAGAAAAGACTTTTCCAAATGATCATCAGAGCATTAGTATTTTGTATATTATTATTAACATGCTCTGATGCTAAGAGTTTCACACTCCATCTCCACCTGAAAAGAAATCTGTTCCAAATGCAAAAAACAAGCAGAGGAGAGGAGTTTCATTTTCACTTTTAGTTTCACAGCACCAAGCAGCTTTACAACAGAACAGTTGAGCTAAGCCATGCCCAGGCTTCTTGCTGTCTCTTCCTTGCTCACACAGCAAATACTGTTTCAGTTTCCAAACAGCCCTCAACTCTCACATTGACAGGATGCTAGCCAGATGAATACTGATGGATGCTGGTAGGTAGAGGCAAATTTTTTTCCCCTTTATTTTCCTCCCCCAAAACTAAGCCCAACTACATAGTTTTGTAGCAAAGCACAAATATTGAGTTAGTTAAATATATTGTTATTTCTGGTAAACCTTAATGGTTTAAAAACCTTAATACCAGGACTGAAATGACAAGGTTTTATGGATTTGTGTATGGATAAGATATTTGAGAAGAAGGAAACATTTGTTGCATTATAAGAGAAGGTGATAAGTTACTAAAATTGTTCCTAATTATTGTTATGAAGGGAGAAATCATTTCTTTGTATCTTCATTATTTTTTCTACACTTTTTAAAAAATGAAGTATTTTTTCCCGTTCTATTTTTAAATTTTATTTAGTTTAGTTTATTTACTATTAAAATGCATTGGATCCTCTGTTAATAAAGTCATTCCTGTCAAGAATTTTGTGAAAATGGAATAATGCTGAATCTAAAGTCCATAACCCAATACTGGCAAATTTACACTCCTCTGACATTCTGGACTTGTTCTCTATTTTACAGTTTGTATTTCCAGGTAACACACACACATACACAGAGGGAGAGACTAGGAAAACTAGTATTGCAAAGTAGTCATGTCACGGGATTATTTCTTAGCAGTATATCAGAGAACAGAACCATATATGGATGTTTTTTCAGGTCTGTGTGTGTCTCCTCCATCTATAATATTTGTTTACCTATGCCCTGTCTTCTCAAATGTCAATGTACAGTGTGGTTTAATGAAAACAATCGAAATCCACATTGAAATGTCACAGCATTCTACAGCAGTAACAGGTAATAAAATACATTCATGCTATGCCTCATAATATTAAAAAAATCCTGCTTTCTTGTTTTCTTTAGCAAGTTCATTGCAGATCGTGAGAGCAGAAGAAGCCTAACCAACAGCCATTTGGAAAAGAAGAAGTGTGATGAATACGTAGGTTCCTCTCTTCGCTTCATAAAGGTTTATTCTTTAATGTTGCAGATATACAGAAACTGCTGAAACTTGCCTGGATGTCCTATTCAAGAAGAAGATTTGCCATTAGCTACACTTTGCAGGACTGTTCATTTGTGTTTCATTTATGTTATTAAATTTATGCCCTTTATGTCCTTCAACGTAAGTTGCATAATTCTCTGCAGCCCACATTTAATATTCCTAATGATCAGTGAATGCAGTATGGATAAGGTAGGAAGCAGGGAATTTTTCTTCCAGAATTTTAAATTTACCTAATGGAGACAAATGGTGAAGGCAGATAAACAAAAGTATTTGTTCAAACAGTTAAATTATGAGATCTACTGTCTACAAGAGCTTGAAAATGAGATTAGTTATTAATGAGTAAGGTTCTCAATGGCTGCTAGTTATGATGGTCATAATTAAAATCCATTATTTTATTATCCATACATTATCATCCCTAACTTATGACTACGCTCTCCAATGAGTTGTAGTGAGAGCTGCTGGATTCAAATGACACAAAGCACCCTGAACTAATAATAGGCTTTGTGTGAATCATGCTGGTGAAATCAACATATTTGGTACAACTGAGCATGTTCCACTCTTTAACAAGTCCAATTGCCAAGACTTGGATGAGCAGAAACATTAAGCCATGCCATCTGTCTTTTGGTAGACCAACTCTTTTAACACTTTCACCATATTGATTTCTGCCAATCTTCTTAGAGTCAATTACTATGATTCTGCTTGTAAAAGACATCTTAACGATGAAGCTTTGAGATATGTTGTGTAAAAATGAAAGAAATGCTCATGGTTTTTAAAATGGCTTTTAAACAATTTAGATGAACCTTAATTGACGAAAGATTGATGTGATAATGAAATTTAACAGGATCCAATAGGACCCAGTTGATAGATACTAAATAACTATATATTACTAGGGATTGCATTAAAAATAATATGTGGATATAGCATGTAGGAAAATGCATTAGCCACATGGATGTGTTCTCTTTGTTTTATTATGCAGTTAACATAATAAAAGTCATAATAGAAGTCTTCTTACAAGACTTCTTGTACAACTTATAATTGATAGCTTAGCAACCACGCAAAGCTACTTAGGACCCCCAAAAGTTACTTTCTAGTAGGTTCAAACTTTCAATAGATGTCTTGCTCTCCCTCCTATGGTCATGTAACCACATTCTAAGTGTTCAGCAACTGGCTAGTGTTTACCTTTTTGCAGTCCTGTAGTCACATGCAAAGATTTATGATTTTTTTTTGCCCCAAATTGGCTTTTACTTCTAGTTTTTGGCAATAAAACACTGTAGCAAATTTGTTTTAATGATTTGATTGACTTAACCATGGTGATTCACTTAATGTAAAAATCATAGAATCAGAAGGGTCACAAGATGATCCACTTATGACCAGTATAATATGGTTATATTGAGCAGATATAAGTCAAGATACACCTGTATAATGTTACCCTTACTGATATACCTGTCATTTTTTTTCTACTACTGAAATCCACTGGGCAGATAAATCAACATATAAGTGACTAATGTAATTATGAAATGACTTCTCAAAATGAACATTGAATAGAATGCTTACAGTTGCCAAGCTTTGAAATTAAGTTGCCTTCTTCCTTTATTTTCCTTCTTCCCTCATTTTCTCTTTTTACAGAGTCCAGGCACAACATCTTTGGGAATGTCTGTCTTCAACCTTAGTAATGCTATCATGGGTAGTGGAATATTGGGTCTTGCCTTTGCTTTGGCCAACACAGGAATTGTACTCTTTACGTAAGTAATTCATATGCCAAATTTCTTTAACAGTTTGACACAAACAAAGGTTGAATGAAAAATAATCACTTCCATAATTTCAGTTTAATAGGGAAGTTTTAATAGATGAAGTAGAAAAATTACCCTTAAAAGAATTATTTTGTTGTTCATATTGGTGTGTCCAAGCAATCAACTCCATTTGCTACATACTTCTGTCAGTGCTGGACAACTTTTCAAGCCATCATGAAAGAACTCCACTTTTTGTTTCTTCAATGAGGTCCTTATAGTCCTTTCCACCAATTTGAAAAAAATAAATTCTTTTCAATTTATCGCCTTCACATTTTTTGGACTAGCAATGTACAATACTCACTTCAGCATCACCATAAACAACCTGAATTTGATGTTGAATTTCAATTGGAAGGTCCTTTGGCAATCAAAATGTAATCATGACACATTGCTTAAAGTGCACTTACTGCAGGCTTTCACTTCACAAACAAGAGCAATAGAACCTTTTCTCATAGCAACTTCCTGCCAATTGAAGTCAAAGAACAGAGGCTAAGAAATACATAAGAGCTTCTACCATATTCAGTACTTCCACTTGTCAGTGACTTACAACTTTGGAAGCATCATTTTTTATTCAATCCTTGTAAATATTCAGCTGAAGGAAACACAGAGGCAAAATTCCTTTTTTTCTATTTTAATGCAGAGGTTTACCTGATCTGTGTTTTCCTAACCAGTGCATAAGCAAAATACACTTGTAGTTTCTTAGGTTTTTCAGTGTATTCTGTGTATTCAGAATAAATATTTATTTATTTATTTATAATTATTTATTATATTTTTAAATTAATTTAAATAAATTAAATAAATATTTATAATAAATAAAATATTCAGTGTATTTATTTATTCATAAATAAAAATATGTATGCAGAATTATTAAATACAAATAAAAGAGTCCCTGCTGATTTTACTCATTATCGACTTTTGGGGGCAGTGCTCATCTCTGTTTCAAAGCCATTGAGTCAGCACTGTCATGTGACCAAAATAACTTTACAGAACGCTGTTATTTGGTACCTGTTTATCTAGTCACATTTGGATACTTTGAAATTTAGGTTGGCAGCAGCTCACCCTGTTACGTGGTGCTCAGGCCTCAAACCTGGGCTTCCAGCTGACAAACTGCTGAGCCATCACACCAGTCCTTAAATAAAGACACTATACATAAATATGCACACATAAAGGAAAATAACAAACAACCTACAACCTGTAAATGAAGCTGGGATAAAATAAATTTAAGGTGGGTAAGCTGAAAAAGTGAATGAAACCAGAATGGACAGATAAATTCATTCTTAATTTGAAATGTATGTTTAAACTCCATTCAAAACAGAATGAGTTTTCATTTAGCATGAACTTCATACATATGTAGGGACTTTTTAATAGTCAAATGGTCAAACATTGCTCTTTAAATTCTAAAGAAATTTTAAATTTGATTCTTATGTAAAGTATTCTAAGCTATAAGGTATATGCTTTTTGGGGACTTCTTTCTAATCAAATAACTAGTGTTGACAATTTTATTTTTTTTAATGTTCAATAAGCTTTCATAGCTGGGTGCCATGGATACATTAGAACATATTGCTTCCTGAAGTCTTAATCAAAATTGCTACGTCAACATGGAAAGGACAATATCACATTATTGTCTTAAACAATACAATGGAGGTGGTACCTAATCAATAAGGTTAAAAATATTGTCTTTTTAAAAGCAAAGATAGTATGCTTTCTTTGTATGACATTTATCTGGTCTGGGTTCTTGCTACTTATTACTAGAAAATAAAAATAAAGATACTAGCAAATGTAGTATTGCTAATATGAATTATCACAACTTTAAAAAGAAATATTGTAAATGTTTTGTTACCACTGGCTCTCCTGCATTTAACCAGGATAGTTCAGAGTGATAACAGCAAATGGTATTTCTTACCAAATTTCAACCCTCCAAAAAATTGGTATAAAAGGATGTTTAAAATAATATATTGGATTCATGGTATACACAACACAAAAAAGCTCAGATTGGTATTAAATTTAAGGAAAGAGATTATGTTTCAAAGAAATGTCAACAAAGACACAATGAGAAGGGTTATGTAGTACATAGATAAGAACTCTGAGAAAAGCTATCTTGAAGAAAGTCAGATAAAGTTTAATTTGTGCTCAACCAAAATAAAAGCAAACCTTGATATCATTCCATCTAGACACCCATTGTATGATTTGAGCTAGATTATTCATGAATCATAAAAGGTTTTATCCCACGGTCTGAGGAGAGGCAGATTCCTTCATCCAACTAATTTTGTGGCTAAAACTCAAAAAGAAGATCCTCAACCAAATTCCTTCTTTATTATTCAGTGTCAAGAGATGAGAAATTGTTGGTCTATGGGTCAACTGAGAAAGTGTTCTGCCCTAACAGGAGTTTCTGAAAGCATGTATTGCTGGAGATGACTATTATAATGTCTATAAAATGTGCAATCTGATTCCAAGCCAATTTCGGTCAGATGCTAAACTCAATAGAGCTAGTCAGTGACCATTATGACCATTCATTTAACAATGGTTCAAAGTTGGGCACTTCCAGTGACGTCTTCCTTGCTGAAGAACCGGAGACAGCGATCACCCATGGCTTTGATCTGTGGTCTCCTGTCAGAGGGCCCCGATCACCTGCATTTGGGGCCAGAACCACCCTGTAGGGGTGGTGAAGAAGGGGAACACTGCCAGCTGGGTCAGGGGGAGCTGCATCTCCTCTCCTTGGCGAGGCAAATTCCCCTTCGAAGACGGCTGTAGTGGTGGTCAAATATGGCCACCCTGAAGAGGAAGAACTAACTGGGACAAGATTGTGCAGGAGCGATGAAGAAGAGGACAGCACAAAAACCAGGCTAATCAAGACTCAACATTTAAATACAAGGTACCCTGGAATTAAAATTTTGAGGAATTTTTAAGAGAGATAATTAAAGCGGTGGACAGAGAAAGTGAAGAAACAATTTTTGACAGTTAAAAGTGGCTTTGAACTTTGAAAGGAGGAAGCCAGAAGATGATATCTGTTTAAATTGGATAGATATATGATCCTGACACTAAACAGGCATAATTAAAGTTGAATTTGAACATGTCAAAGAAAAAAAGAAAAAAAGTAATTGATCTTTGGACTTATTGGAACTTTGAATTTTAAAAGCCCTAAATAGAAAAAGCGAGAGGAAAAAAAGGGCAGAATTTGGACATACCGTATATACTCGCATATAAGCCGATCTCGCATATAAGCCGACCCTTAAAAAACTGCCCCAAAATGAGGAATTTTGCAAAAATTCGCATATAAGCCGACCGCCAAATACCATGGTGTGTTGTTTGAGCTACTAACAAAAGAGTATCAATATGAATGCACTGATGAAGGTTCATTATCAAAGCATTTGTGTAGGAAACAATATTAAGTTAATTACCCGGTATGTAAAGAATCTGATGTTGCACGTGATGATTGCAAACACAAAAGCAGTCACGTGAATGACTAACCAATCACGGCATGTTATGCTCAGGCGATAGAAAAAGCAAAATGGAGGCACCCAGAGTAAAAAATATGTGCTTAATTAGATGTAATTATGTTGCATTTTATTTGAGGTACAGTTAAAATTAATATTGAAATTGAGTTGTAGTTTGTTGGAATTAACTTTATTTAGTGCAGTCTCAATTCTTATGGCTGTATGTATGAATGAATGGTAATATCGATGATATTGGATGATCTGAGAAGTGGCGTCATGTCAGTTCGTTTGTGTGAGATCAGATTTATGCGTGTATAAGCCAACCCCCTAATTTGATTTAAAAAAATGAGTTTTAGAGTCGGCTTATATACGAGTATATTTACAGAGAGTAAATATAGTACAGTAACAGAGAGTGCCATGTAGTGGTAAAAGAAATTATTTTTGACTTTTTATAACCTGGCTCTCTTAATTTGATCCTGGCTCTCTGGATTTGATACAAAGTAAGTGAAACCTTGTTACAATAAAATAGAGACCCTAGAAAGTGAAAGTGAAAATATTGAACATTAAAAGAAAGAAAGAAGCAGGAAGAAACTATCTTGGGATTGTTTGATGATCTTGGCGTAGACTTAAATTTATGGAGATTGGACTATTTGATGAATCTGGGAAAACCCAAAGAGGAATTAATAAAAGCTGATCGTTGGAAATAAACTCTATAGCCATTGGTTGAATAAAATTACTGGACAGAAGTATAAAAATGGCAGAACTTTTTTTGGAATTAAAAAACAATTCTTAGAAATGGCAACTCTAGAGTATGAAGAACAACAAGGAGTGCTGGAAGAGGAGGAGTTGATTAAAGAAGAGGCCATCTTTAATGAGCAATTGGAGCAATGAATATTAAAGCAAAGGGGGAAAAGAATGGGAATTAAAAACTGGAGATTTGGGGGGAGAATTAAAAAGGGGAATATTTTGAAAACCAAACAAAATAAAAGGAACAGCAGAAAAGGGAATGGCAGAAGGAAGCTTTAAAGAGGAAGGGGGATAAAAATGAGTAAGAAAAGGAGGGAAAAAACAAAGGAAAAAAGTAATAAGAAACAGAACCAGGAAATAAGAAATATGGAAATCGAATAAAAATGAAAAGATTGTTTATTTAAAAGACATAGAGACAATGGTTAATTAAGATTTAAGAAAGAGGATTTTGCAAGGTGATGAGGTGTAGTATAAATGTATTTGAAGTAACAAATTATTTAGAAAGCAGGAAAATATAGATTATTAAAATGAAAGGTTGGAACTGATACTTTGTTATTGGAATACTTGTTTTTTTTGTTAAACTATATACAGAGATAAATTGAACAAATGTGAAAAAAGAAATTATGATAAATTTATTAACTATGTTTAATGAATTAATAGAATATAGTTAAAATGAATTATCAGGATTGTTGTAATAAGATTAATATCAGTTTTTATGATAAATTAAATAGATTAATTTTTCTTTTTGAAATTAGAAATGTTTTGATGTGAAGGGGAAACTACCATGTGGAATCTGACTTAAAAGATATATATGTTATGTAGTTGCTATGAGATTATTGTTATTATTTTTTAAGATGATAATTAAAAAGTTAAATGATTACTGGGATTTAAAGGTGAATTAGTTAAATAATATATAAGGTATAGGGGTGGCACACTCTTATTGGTAATTGTGGGGAAAACTTTTTTGAAATGTTTGAATTGAGATGAAATTTTTGAAATGATAAATTAAGAATTTGTGATGAATTGCAAACCTGGCAGATAAAAGTACAATGTATAATGAAGATGAAGATATGAGAATTATTTAAAGTTAAAAAAAATAGGTGAAGAAATGAATTGAAAATTTATAAAATAAGCTTGAAGTATTTGAGAAAAATAATAGAAAATATGAAACTAAATATGAAAGATTAATATGTAATGAAAGTCATGCTTGTATGGAAATTTGAAAACCTGGAATCATGCTGTTTACAAAAAGTTTTTTTTTTAAATGTGGAAAACTGAAATATAACTTTTCATTAAAAACAACAATGCTTCAAAGTTACAACAGCCTATAAAATTATTGATTTACAGCCTGTAAAGTACTTGCAACTGTTTCAAAAATCTATCCCCACAGTCACATGATTTGGCCTTTTGGGAACTGGCTCATATTTACAACCAATATCTCAGGGTCACATAATTACAATCTGCAAGGGCTTCTGGTAAATACAGCATTAGTGCCTTTGGAAAAAATCAATTCATATTTACAATCACATGATTTGCTTAATGACCATAATGAGTCACTTTATGGATATTGAAAAAAATGTTTGTAAAATTGGGTTCAGTCATGTGCTTATTCAACTTAAAAGTGTAACAACTTATGATAAAAATTCTAGACCCAATTATGGTTATAAGCCAAGGACTGTTCGTAACAAAACAAACAAATGAAATTCAAGTATGATGGGATCAGTTGCCTTATTTAATTAATTAGATTAATTAATTGAGTCCCATTTGAGTCCCATTTGACTTCTACTGATAACTGTATGGCAAACATTCATCATCCTAATCTATTTTAAGTAATAACTCAGTTTTTTCAAAGACACTCCAGTAATTTCTTTGATGCTGTCTTTTATTTTTTCCACTTTCCTCAAGTCATTTTTCCTCTAATTCATCATTCATTTGCATCACACTTTCAAAGTGTGTAACTTTCTTTTGCTGATCAAAAGGAACCAGTCAATCATCACACTTGGTCAATAAAGAATTCTAAATTTGTCTAAATTATGAGATCCAGGATTGATTGATTTGTTTGATCTTTGATTCATTGAATTGTTCTTTCTTATGGTCCTTGAGCAACTGTACCCAAACCCATTGTCCAAAAACATCGTTCTTTCTTTTGGACTTCTTGAGGCTAGCAGTTCTGCAAAAATTAATATGACCACTGAATATCACCAGAGAGTTTTCTGTAACATTTTTCTGACATCCAGTGATGATTTGGTTTTTTTTGATCTGATGCTCAATTCTTCTTGGCTTTCCATCTTTTCACAGCCTTGTATTATCACTGGAAATAACACTGCTTTTAACTATTTTTAATTTAGTTGTCATTGAAATGTCCTTACCCTTCTTTTAGTGTATTATGTCGACTAAATTTTTCATTGCTCTTTTCTGTATGATTTATTTCTTCTTTATTTCTCCAGCACATAGTACATCTTTATATATTCTTGAGCCCAAGAAAACAAATCTATCAGCCATCTTCACTTCTTCAATTGTAAGTTCACTATGCTTGTAGGTTGACAGTAAATTTCTCGTCTTAATGTTAAGGTGATTTACTAAGTATTAACTTATATTTCTCATTTTTTCTCTTTATGTTTATTACACACTTTTATAATTTAGATAAACTCCTGGGGACTATATGGATGAGTGTGTTGTTTATTGGCAACAGTACTACTACAATTAATTGCCATTTTCTTATTCCGGAATGGTTTTTTTTATTATTTATTTTACAGTCTCATTTTAAGCTTTGGGATTTCTTGCTGGCCTTCTACTCAAATTCTAAATCACCTACCACAGCTTAACTTTTTCAAAAAAAATCAACTTAAGTCAATGAGATACTGCTACTTCATGTATCTAGCCTTTTTAATATATAGGAAACATATTATTTTTTGCACAACTCAAATAGTTAATTCTTGACTTCTGCTGTTCCAGCTATCATCTCTTTAAATCTCAATTCTGACATTTTCATCATATATTTATTATCCAAATTAAATTGAAATGGAAAGTGTTTGCATTCATGGCTCATTCCCTTCTTTATACTGGACTACTTTGTTTCTCCAGATTCAATCTTACAATAGTCCCTTATTTGTTGGAAGGATTCTTCAGAAGAATAAACTAGCGTTCTGCGAATTAGCCTTAATATGTTTAATATTTTGACAAGACCTACACATTTAAAGACCATGAGAATAGTCAAGATAAACCACCTTAGTGTGTTGTTTTTTGTTTTTTTCTTCATATGTCATGTACTTGTCCAATCCTTCTGTCTTTTTTGAAACCTGCATATAAATTCTTTATTGGCCTAGTGTGATTGGACGCAAAAGGAATTTGTCTTTGGTATGTTCTCAGTGTACATAAAAAGAAAATATATATTTGTCAGGAATCATTAGATACAACACTTAATGATTGTCAAAGGGTACAAGTAAACAATCAAATCATACTAAGAAACAATATAAATCATAAGGATACAAGCAACAAAGTTACAGTCATACAGTCATAAATGGGAGGAGATGGATGATAGGAACGATGAAAAGATTAATAGATGAAAAGATGAAAATAGATGAAAAGATGAAAAGATTAATAAAAAAATAATTAATATTATATAATGCAGACTTTGTAAACAGTTTGACAGTGTTGAAGGAATTACTTGTTCAGCAGTGATGCCATTTTGGAAAAAATGTTCTTGTGTCTAATTTTTCTGGTGTGCAGTGTCTATAGCATTGTTTTGAGAGTAGGAATTGAAACAATTTATGTCCAGGATGTAAGGGGTCTGTAAATATTTTCACAGCCCTCTTTTTGACTCGTGCAGTATACAGAGGTCCTCAATGGAAGGCAGGTTGGTAGTAATTGTTTTTTTTGCAGTTCTGGTATGTTCCATGTATCCTTGTTAAAACTTGGTCAAGGAATTTGTTGAGCGATCTGACAATTTGCACATTTTTCTTCAGTATAATATAGGCAATAATATTTTCCAATCTCTAGACTACTTGTTCTATATTTGTAGATATGAAGAGAACAGCACTTTATCTGGTCCTGCAGGTTTGTTGATAGTAGCAATTAAACACTTAACAACTTTTGCAATAGTATTTAAATCAAATAACTAAAAGTTAATAATCACAGTAATCTATAAAATATTTCAGCAATGATTATAATAATTTTAGGCTCATTCTCTAAATTAATATTAAAATGTGCCTAGTGGATTCAATATTATTAAATTTGCATGTGTTATACTTTTCTACTGAAAAGACCATTTTGTATTCCTACACTGTCAAGTACAGCAGAGAGAAAAACAAGAAGACTGACCCAACAAGTTTTGTCCGCTTTTAGTAATGAATTACTTAGTAGGAGTTGAGCATATAAAGTACAACTGAATATTTGATTAGAATGAAATGATTAATGCCCCCCAGAGTTACACATCCATATTGAATAGAAATGAGAAGACAGTAAATCTGGAGGCTATCAGTGTTGGGAGAGCAGATATAAATTTTATAATAAAAGAATCACAGGTTTCACACTCATAGAACCCTGAGTGAGAGTGACCAAGTTTGTCTACAGTCTGTTCTTTCTAAGTTTGTGCAGTATACCACCAGAGGTAAGAACACTTTAGACCATATGTATTCAGTCTTAAGACAGGCATATAGAGCAATCCCCCTTTCCCATGTGGGTACATCTGACCATATATCTCTCTGCTATTGTGCCCAAAATATATCACCCTTAGGAAAAGGATATGGCCAGTCAGGAAAACTGTTAATATCTGACTGGAGGAAACACTCTGCTAGTTGCAGGACTGCTTTGAGACCATTGAATGTAGTATATTTGAACATTTGGAGCTGCAAGAATTCACTGACACCGTTCCCTCATATATTAAAATGTGCACGGATAATGTAACAGTGGACAAGTGCATCAGAGTCGATGGGAATTGCAAACCCTGGATATCAGCAGAGGTACGGACACTTCTGAGAGCCTGGAATTCTGCCTTTAAGGCAAGTGACAGAGATAAATACAATGAGGCCAGGGCAAATCTACACAGAGGCATCAACTAAAATATAAATAAAAGGTGGAGAACCATCTAGCAGACAACAACCTGAGGCAGGGGCGGCAGGGACTGCAGTATCTAACCAACTATAAGGGCAATATGATGAAGACAGTCAACTGATGCTTCATTGGCAGAGGAGTTTAACACCTTTGCCTGCTACGAGGTTAAGAGGCCTGACCCTGTAGCCCCAGCCTGCCAGCCTTCCAACTCCCAGCCACTCATCTTGTATGAAGGCCATGAATTCCAATAAAGCTGCAGGTCCAGATGGCGTGCTGGGGATAGTGGTTAAAACCTGTGCTGACCAACTATCAGAGGTCCTAACAGGATTTTTAACATCTCTCTGCAAACGGCCAGTGTTCCATCATGTCTGAAAGCACCTATCATTCCAATCCTGAAGAAAACAGCAGTAAACAGCCTGAATGACTATAGATCCATTGCACTAATGTCTGTAGTGATGAAGTGCTTTGAGAGACTGGTTCTTCAACACCTTTCCATCAAACTTCAACCAATATCAGTTCATTTACAGAGGAAATAGGTCCACAGGTGATGCCATTGCTACTGCCCCACATTCTGTGATGAGTCATTTAGAGAAACCTGGGAACTACATCAGAATGCTTTTCATAGGTTACAGTTCAGCTTTTAACATCATTTTGCCGGACATCCTCATCAAAAAGTTGACTGATTTGAATTTCCCTTCTCTCACCTGTGATTGGATTAAAGACTTTCTGATGGACTGGCCACAAACAGTGAGAGCTGGGTCTTTCACATCCTCCTCCCTGAAGTTCAGCACTGGCTCTCCTCAGGGCTGTGTGCTCAGTCCCTACCTGTACTTGTACACTTATGACTGCATATCTTCTAATCTATCTAATGTGATAATAAAGTTTGCAGATGATCCCCTCGTACTTGGTCTTATTACAGGAGGTGACGAATTAGCATACAGGAAAGAAGTCCAGAAGTTATCCACATGGTGCTCAGAAAACAACTTGCATCTAAACACCAACAAGACAAAGGAGAGGGTGTTATACTTCCAGAACTAGAGAGAGGAACTTGCCACACTCTATATCAAGGGGGGCTGTGTGGAGAGAGTCTCTTTCAAATTTCAGGGAGTCCATCTTAGCCAAGATCTCACCTGGAAAAATAACACAATGCAGGTGGTCAGGAAGGCTCAACAGAGACTCCATTTCCTTAGGGTTTTGTGGAAATATCAGGTGGAATGACTGATGACTTCCTTTTACCGGTCTACGATAGAAAGTGTCCTTACATATTGTATTACAGTATGGTATGCTGGCTTGACAGTTGTGGACAAAACGGCATTACAGAGGGTGATGAGCACAGCACAAAAAATTATGGGCTGTCCCCTGACACCACTGGACGAAATTGCCAGGACCTGCTGCCTCAGCAGAGTGAGGAAAATCCTCAGGGATGATTCACACCCTGGTCAGCGCTTCTTTACTGCCATTAGGCAGGAGATATTGAAGCATAGCCAGTCAAACGTATAGGGTGAAAAATAGCTTTGATCTGTGGGCTGTCAGACTTCTGAACGCAACATAAACACCACAATTAGGTTTAATAAAATAGACTTGCAGGGCCAGCACCAAGGAGACTAATTTCAATTTCATTGTGCACATGTTGTGCATTGACAATAAATGTTTGATTGATTGGATTCCAGGAACTCATAACAGCAACCAACATAAAATAAACTCAATGTTTGTTCCTGACAAACACTCCTCCTAACTGGTTCTTTAAACTCCCTTCCCAGGTGTGCCTTCTGAAGGGAATCAGGGCCTTTTCTTCCTCCATAAGCTATGCAACCCATATTGTCCTCTTCTCTGTCCTTCCCTGTGTGCCCTAGGAGGTGGGCCTTGGTCTTCCTCTGAACCCCCTCTCCCTTGTTCTACCTCTTCCCTGCTCTTCCCAGCCAGACTTTGACCTTCCCAATTTCCCTCCACAGCCAATGGAGCCACTCTCCCACTCCTTGACTGGTCATCTTCCTCCTTGGATCCAGACTCTGATGGGGACATGACATAAAACCTTAGTAAGACCATACCTAGAATACTGCATCCAGTTTTGGTCACTATGCCATAAAAAAGATGTTGAAATTATAAAAAGTGCAGAGAAGAGCAACCAAGTTGATTAGGAGACTGAAGGGTAAAACATAAAACGAATGGTTGCAAGTACTCAGCATGGCTAGTCTAGTGAAGAAAAGAACCAGGGGAGACACAATAGCTGTGTTCCAATATCTGAGGGGCTGCCACAGAGAGGAGGGGGTTCAAGCTATTTCCCAAAGCACCTGAATGGCAGATAAGGAATAATGGGTGAAAACTGAACAAGGAGAGATTCAACTTGAAAATAAGGAGACATTTTCTGACAGAGCAATCGACCAATGGAACAGCTTGTCTTCAGAAGCTTGTGGGAGCTTCATCACTGGAAGCTTTCAAGAATCAACTGGACTGCCATCTGTCAGAAATGGTGTAAGGTCTCCTGCTTGACTGGAAGGTTGGGCTAGATGACCTACAAGGTCCTTTTCAATTCTGTTCATCTGTTAACCTAGTTATTTCAAGTGAATGTGGGGAAGAAAAAACAATTACCTGTATATTGCATGAGTCAAAAAGAAGGCTGTGAAAATATTTACAGACCCTTCACATCATAAACATAAACTATTTCAACTCATTCCCTCAAAACGACGCTATAGAGCACTGCACACCAGAACAACGAGACACAAGAAGAGTTTTTCCCCAAAAGCCATCACTCTGCTAAACAAATAATTCCCTCAACACTGTTCAACTGTTTACAAAATCTGCACTATTACTGTTAATCTTCTCATCACTCCTTATTATCCATCCCCTCCCACTCGGACTATGACTAACTTTGTCTCTTGTATCCTTACAATTTATATTGACTGTTTCCTAGTATGATTTGATTGCTTATTGTACCCTATGACTCTCATTAAGTGTTGTACCTTATGATTCTTCACGAATGTATCTTTTCTTTTATATATACTGAGAGCATATGCACCAAGACAAGTTTGTTGTGTGTCCAATCACACTTGGCCAATAAAGAATTCTATCTATCTTCAGAGGAATTCTGAATAAGTAGTAATTCTTTTGCAGTTATATATTGTTAACAAACCAAAGACATCTTTTTTGGTAAGAAAATTACAGTTTTCTTTCAGTTTTAAAATACTTATGTTGTGCTGCACATCCAAATCCAAAATTTATTTCGATGGCCTTTTTTAAAAAAAAAAAAAATAGTGGGTACATAGCATCTGCCTGCAGAAACCAGTCTGTACCCTATTTCTTATTCTGTCTTTTAACCCTCTTCCCTTCCCCTTTTCTATTATAAAAATGGGTTTCAGAGAAAATGGACGATTAGAAAAGACAACAGAAATGGAAGAAAAAGCCCTTTATACATGAATTCATATTTTCTCATTTCCTTGACTTCTCAGACAGTACTTGAATGAGGGAAAAGGGATTGAAACAATGTGTCTAAATAAGTTTAAAAAAACACACATAAAACCCAACAATCTCAAAATCTTTCTTAACTTAGTATTTCATCTACCTACTTAAAATAAATGTCAGGGGAATAAAATAACTGAACATTTTTTGTACTGGGAGTTTTCTCACATCACATCCTTTGCCACCCACTGAGTTGTCGCTCAGCTAGCCTATGGATCTTCCATGAAAGAAAGGAAACATAAAAATTAGCATTCAGCCTACTCTCTGGAATAAAGACAGGAGAGGCAATAAAACAAGATTTACCACCAGTGAGAAGCAATCCACCTTATAGTCGGGAATTAAATGCTTCAGAATTACTCTTGCAGCATTTCTTGTTATGTTATAGCTGGGATAGGTGTTAATTGATGATAGAATATGGAGTTCTTGCATTATCTTAGGGGCATTGCATACAGCACATGAGGATTCTGTGTAGTGCACAGGTTGCAACTTCCAGTGCTATATTTGTCTCATTTTTAAACAATAGTCAAATGTTGCCATCTTACTAACTTCCTCTTATACTTTTCAATAGCATGAGTTGTACAACTCAACAGTTATGCACGCTTACTATATAGAGATATTTATTATAATCTACTGATATCCATATAACAAGCAGTTATAATCACTAGCTAAAATATTGGTAGTTCTTTTCACCATGTCTTATGAATGCAATTGTAGAATTTATACAAATTCTTGCAGACTGTTATGACCTATTCGCAAATACCTTGCAGAATGCCACAGCTCTTTAATGCCTCACAGGACAGAAGCATCTACCTCTTGTAGAACATGACACTCATTTGTTCTGTAAATATGCAGCATCTTTCAAAACTATAGCAAAGACCCACTTTTTCCTGTTCAATGCACTATTGTTGAAAGTGTGCACAAATTATTATGACTCAATTCAATGGCCTTGTTTGCTCAGATTTATATTTATGAAGTTTAAAATTATCAGCTACAAATAATACTCTCTACATTCTTGGCACAAATATTTCTACAGTTGTGTGGATTTTATTTTGAATAAATTTGCAATACGTGTTGCCTTGATCTAGTTTAATATAAGAAACCTAAGAATTCTTGAGACACTGCAGAATTTTCCAGGCTTTGTGCATATATTTTGAATCTGTTGAAAGCTAAAGCCCCTGTCACACTGCACCAACGGATGCAAAGAGGATGTAAAACGGACAAAAAAGCTTGCCATCCGTTGGTTAACGCAATGTACTCACTGCCTCCATTTTGCTTCCTCTCTATCTGTCCAGCATCCGTCTATTGACGTTTCATCCGCTCAGAAAGTTTTGAGCTGCCCAAAACTTTTGCGCAGAAAATGTATCCAATTCGTCCGTTATGCATCCGTTACGCATCCGCTATATCCGCTAGGCATCCGCTGCGCATCCGCGCAACTCGCATCTGCTCGGACGCAGGGAGGAAGGGGAACGGACGCAGAACGGATGCAGAACGGATGCAGCACGGAAACAAAGTGTTTAAAATGGAAAAAACGTTCGCAGAGGATGTCTAGAGGATGCAAAGGGACACCTATACCGCCTATAAAAAGGGGGAGCAACACATCTGGATCTCACTTTCAGAACAGCAGCCCTGCGGTGCGGACCTCTGTAGACTTCATCTGCCTCTTCCTCTTCCACAGCATCCAGTCATGTCCACCATGGATCGTAACACGGTCCTTTTGGCAGCCACCATCCTTCTGCAACAGTGCGAAGCCATCTACAGGCTCTGTGAACTCTACTACGGGAAGAAAAAGGGGCGGCCAAGAAGCATCTGGGTACGAAGATGGTTCGCCAGAAGAGCAGAGGACAGACTGTATAACAAGCTGATGGTGGAGCTGAGGAACGAAGACCCTCGTGCATTCCAGAACTTCATGAGGATGCCTCCAGCCATGTTTGACGAAGTTGTGGAGCGGCTGACACCCAGGTTGACCAAGCAGAGCACCAACTTCTGGCCCAGCCTGGACCCTGGGCTCAAGGTGGCACTCACTCTGCGCCACCTGGCCTCAGGGACCATGTACAGGAGCATGCAGTACGGCTGGAGGGTGCCACACAACACCATCAGCATTGTGGTCAGAGAAGTGGTGTAGGCCATCATCGAAGAATACAAGGAGGAGCTCCTCCAGTGCCCCTCCACTGAAGAAGGATGGAAGAAAGTTGCAAAGCAGTGGTATCAGAGGTGGAACTTCCCACACACCATTGGAGCCATTGATGGCAAGCACGTGGCCTGCAAAGCACCAGCCAAGTCGGGGTCCACTTATTTCAACTACAAGGGCTTCTTCAGCATCATCCTCTTCGCCATGGTCGATGCTGACTACAAGTTCATGTACATCGATGCTTCAGGCAGCGGCTCATCTTCAGATGCCCAGGTATACAATGCCAGTCACCTCAAGGAGGAGCTGGAATGCAACCTCATCTTGGGCTTCCCAGATCCATAACCCCTGCCCAATGACACACAAGATGTGCCCTACTTCATCGTGGGGGATGACGCCTTCTCCCTCACAACCTACCTCATGAAGCCCTACACCTCCAAATACCTCACCCGTGAAGAGAGGATCTTCAACTACAGGCTGTCCAGGGCAAGACGGGTGGTGGAGAACGCCTTTGGCATCCTGGCCAACAGGTTCCAGGTACTTCTCACCACCATGCAGCATCACCCACAGACCGTCAGGAGGATCATGGAAGCTTGCTGCATCCTGCACAATCTCATGCGCATCCGCTACCCAGTCTTGCAGAACAGGCTCGTGGACCTCCAGCAAGGCAATGGGGACATGGAGCCTGGGGAATGGAGGCAAGGGCGAAACCTGATAGACACTCAGGATGTGCAAGGCCCCAACAGAGCCTCACGTGAAGGGAAGAAGCAGCACAACCTCCTGAAACACTGGTGCAACTCCCTAGCTGGAGCGGTGGAATGGCAAAACAGGATGATAGATGCTTAATGGATGCTTCCTTCAGCCTGTCTCATCACACTGATGAGATTGGGCCATGTATGTTGAGTGGCCCTACAATGAACAGGGCATTTAATAAAGAGTTGTGTTTATGTTGACATGTTTGGATCAATGAATAAATTGTTATTGATAATAAAGGGCCATAGGTGTGGCACCTGGGAGGGTGGACTGGAGGGTGAATAAACCACTGGAGGGTGGATAAACCTCCAGTGCAAGCATAGTGGGACTGTATGGTCAAACCCTCCCAGGTGCCACACAGTCCCACTATGCTTGCACTGGAGGTTTATCTATCCCACAGCTATTACCCATCCCAAAGGTAGACCTGCCCATCCCACAGGTATCCCTGCCCATCCCACAGCTATCTCAACCCACCCCACTGCTATCTTAACCATCCCACAAGCATGCAAAGGCTTAAACTATTTCTAAAAGTTTCCAGCAAGACTTTATTAAAAAAAAGAAATGAAGCAAGTGTGTGAATCAAAAATAGACTTTATTAACAACAAGCTATAAGACAAAAATGAGTCTCTGGCACTCCTCTTGGTCGCTCAGTCTCAGGGGTGAAGGGTGCAGGTGCTGTGGAGGTGGCTGGTGCTGGAGTGCTTGTCATCAGCTCCTCCAGAAGCAGAAGCAGCAGAAGCCCCAGTCCCAGAAGAGTGAGCCCGTGCTGCAGAAGCCCCAGCAGAACCAGAGTGAGGGCCAGGGGGCGGGATGGTAGCCCTGTCCCTCTTGCAAGGGCTGGCAGCAGATGGCTGAGGCTTGCTGTGCTTCCGCATGGTTGTGGGGTTGCTGGCTGGCTGGGAGGCTGGCAGGAACCAAGGCTGGCAGCAAGGCTGGCAGGCAGGTAGGCACCAAGGCTGGCAGGAAGGCTGGCAGGGAGGCAGGCACCAAGGCTGGCAGGCAGGCATGAAACAAGGCTGGCAGGCAGGCACCAAGGCTGGCAGGCAGACTGGCTGGCAGTAAGGCTGGCAGGCAGGCAGACAGCAAGGCTGGCAGCAAGGCTTGCAGGCAGATATGCAGGCAGGACAGGCAAGGCAGTTGATGTGTCTGGAAGCAGGTCTTTCTTCTGAATGGTGACCTGCTTCCGAGCTGCTTCCGTTATATCCGCGGGGCTGACGCAATGCATCCTCCCCGCATGCGCAATTAATGCTCGGCATCCATTAAGCTTCCGCTCTACATCCGCTCTGCATCCGCTGTATCCGTTCCACGTCTGCTTTGCTGAGGCCCCCGGAAGCCCAGTGGATGTGCCATCTGCTCTCATCCGCTTCCATCCGCTGGGCTTCCGTTCCGCATCCGCTTTCCATCCGCCCTGCGTCCTCCCCCCGTCCGTGTTATCCGCTCTGGTTATGCAAATTTTTGGCCCTTTTTAGAGCGAATAACAACGGATGGAACATTTTGCTCGTCTGTTGTGTCCGTTTTGCATCTGTTGGGCAGTGTGACAGTGTGACAATACTGTTTGTATTTCCATGGCATTCTATGGGATGGTATTGGCAATAATCTGTCTGTCTCAACCATATGCAATACAACAAGCAGCCTTTTTATGGTGTCTCCTGGGAAGACAGAAAAAAAAAACCCACAGTCAAACTGTGAGAGTTTATAAGAGCAGAAAAGCCAAATACAGATTAGAACTCTTCCAGTTTAAGCAAGATCATCAGGATTTTAACCCTAGGAACTTTGATTTTTTTTTAATGTTTGCTGCAATTATTGTGTGAGGCCTTTAAATAAACTACTATGAACAGTAATAGTTGCCCTTGAGTCAACAATGCAGCAAAATCAAGTTAAGAACACTTTTATTATAGTATAGTATTTTACCACTAGGTACTATAATGCAGTGTAAATGTAATTTCTTTGGGGGCATATTTCAGGCAGTTTTTCTTTACCATTTTCCTTACCATTTTTGGGACTCACTTCTCAATGAACTGGTTAATATTTTATTTATATGCACAAGTTTCAGGGCTTAGGCTTCCTTCATAAATCCTTTCCTGTTACAGTCAGAGCCAATGATTATTATTTGCACTGTTTGAATCCAGACGTTGGTTGGGCTCAACTATGCAATAAAGAAAGAAGTAAATTCAAAAGCATGGATTATTACTGGAACTTCTTTCAAGATTAATTATATTTCTTCTGTGAGAAAAATGCAAATAATTTTATTAGAAAGTGGGAATAAACTTACCTTGAAGCTAGGATGGAACAGGAGAAGAAATAAATGTAGAAGCCAAAGATTCACATGGGCAGATAGAGATAAAAATGTACTTTATAATTCAAATGATCACACAAATTATCTTTTAGCAATAGCAGTAAGACTTATATACGCTTCATAGTGCTTTACAGAACTCTCTAAGCCAAGGGTCTTCAAACTTGACAAGTTTAAGACTTGTGGACTTTAACTTCCAGAATTCCTGAGCTAACATGACTGGAGGAGGAATTCTGGGAGTTGAAGTCCACAAGTTTAAACTGTCAAGGTTGAAGACCCTTGCTCTAAGTGGTTTACAGAGTCAGAATATTGTCCCCAACAATCTGGGTTCTTATTTTATTTACTTTGGAATGATGGAAGGCTGAGTCAATCTTGAGCTGATCAACACTGAGCTCCTGGCACTGGACAGAATTAATACTGCATTCTAACCACTGTGCCACCACGGTGGTTCTTTTAGAAAAATAGAAAATGACTTTTAAAGAAAAATATTACAGGAAATATTTCTTCAAAGTGACTTACAAAACAACAGAAACATTTCTTTATTGAAAATAAGAGTGGTAAATAGGGTGGAAATCATTGGAGGAGTTATGCACACTCATCATAATATAATGCATTAAGGGCAAAATATTGCCTTATAAGACTGTCCATGCTAAGAATAAAAAGTTGCATTGTAATTGATTGTATACTATATTAAATAATGATTTTAAGAGCTTGACTTTTCTGACTAATTCACATCACATCAAGTAAGCATATTTTGAAAGTCTGGCTCAGGGCATCTGCTATAGGTTCAACAGTTTTGAGTAGAATAGAATAGAATAGAATAGAATAGAATAGAATAGAATAGAATAGAATAGAATAGAATAGAATAGAATACTTTATTGGCCAAGTGTGATTGAACACAGAAGGAATTTGTCTTGGTGTAAATACTCTCAGTATACATAAAGAAAAAGTACATTCGTTAAGAATCAAGAATCATAACGTACAGCACTTAATGATAGTCAAAGGGTACAATCAACAATCAAATCATACTAGGAAACAGTCAAATGGGAGGGGATGGGTGATAAGGAGTGGTGAGAAGATTAACAGTATTAACAATCAGACAAATTATTTTGGGGACCAGAACAAAAAATGATAGAAAAATTATATAATCATGTACTAAACTCTGAACTAGAAGAGGAAATTGTAAAAGGACCAATGCTAGCTTGGGCAAAACCTTTTGGACACAGTATAGAATTGGATGACTGGGAAGAAGTATGGCAAAAAAATCTCTCTGTAACAAAGTCAGCTGCCTATAAAGAAAATTTATATAAAATGCTTTATAGATGGCATCTAGCACCCTCCAGACTTGCAAAAATGTACCCTAAATTCAACCCGAATTGTTGGAAATGCAAAAAAACACAAGGTACCCTTTTCCACATCTGGTGGCTATGCACAGAAATAAAAAAAATAATGGATAAAGATAAAAACTTGGCTGGAGAAAATTATACACTGCAGGTTGGAGTGGAAGTTGGAATTGTTTCTCCTGGGAATCATCAAAGAAAAGCATCCCCCCAAAATTAGATATTTGATTATACATATATTAACGGCGGCACAAATTGCATTGCATTAGCGCAGGCTTGGAAAATATCCACCACACCATCTAATAAAGTTATAATCCACAAAATCGTAGAATGTGGAGATGGATAGGCTCACACTGAAATTAAAAGAAAAGGGGGACTCAGAATACTTTTTAGTTTGAAACATTTGGTATCAATGGTTAGACAATAAAGTACAATAAAAAGATCACAAAGACGATATAGTTTATTAATATTAATTAAGAATTGAGAATCAATACAGACAATATGCTTAAAAAACTGTCAAATTCTATGCATATATATGGTATTGAATGTCCTGCCAAGGAATGATATGGAAATATGTTGATATAAACTGTATTATGGAAACTTTTGTAAATCTTTTTAAAATTTTACTTTTTTAATATTTTGAACGTTAATAAAGTTTTATTTTAAAATTAAAAAAAAAATTCTTTATTGGCCAAGTGTGATTGAACACACAAGGAATTTGGCTTGGTGCAAATGCTTTCAGTGTACATAAAATAAAAGATACATTCTTCAAGAGTCAAGAATCATCAGGTACAACATTTAATAATAGTCATAGGGTACAACAAGCAATCAAATCATATTGGGAAACAGTCATTATAAATCATAAGGATACAAGCAACAAAGTTACTGTCACACAGTCATAAGTAGGAGCGAATGGGTGATAAGGAGTGATGAGAAGATTAATAGTAATAGTAATGCAGACTTTATAAATATTTGGACAGTATTGAGGAAATTATTTGTTTAGCAGAGTGATGGCTTTTGGGAAAAAACTGTTCTTGTGTCTAGTTGTTCTGGTGTGCAGTGCTCTATAGCATCGTTTTGCGGAAAGGAGTTGATGTCTGGGATGTCTGGGATGTGAGGGGTCTGTAAATATTTTCACAACCCTCTTTTTGCCTCCTGCAGTAAACAGGTCTTCAATTGAAGGCAGGTGGGTAGTAATTGTTTTTTCTGCAGTCCGAATTATCCTCTGAAGTCTGTATCTGTCCTGTTGGGTTGCAGAACCAAACCAGACAGTTGTAGAGGTGCAGATAACAGACATGCAGCAAACTGCATGGGATCCAACAGCGGATCCATGATGGTTTTCAGGTGGGACAGCACTAGCCTTTCAAAGGTTTTCATAACTACAGATGTTAGAGCAACTGGTCTGTACTCATTCAATTCTCAGATGGAGGGCTTCTTTGGCACTGGGATGATAGAGCATTTGCAGCAAGAAGGAACATAGCACAACTCTAGAGATTTATTAAATATTTGGGTGAAGATGGAGGCCAATTGGTCAGCTTTTAACTTTTAAGCAAGAAAGAGTTATTTGTCTGGTGCTTTTCCTGGCTTTTGACTGTGAAATAGATTTTGCACTTTTTTTTCTGTGATCACCAGAGGTTGTGAACCCAGTGGGTTGGGGTCAATTGTAGCAGGCTTGGCTGTTATTGGTGTGTTTGAGATGGGGATTGTGGAGATAGGTGGCTGTGGTTTCCTTTCAAACCTGCAGTAAAATACATTCATCTGCTAGTTGATTTCCTTCTGCCCGGGAAGGAGGTTTAATGTAGCCAGTGATGTTTTTAAGAGTTTTCCATGTTTGCTGGTTTATTTGTTGAGAACTGATTCCTTAACTTTTCAGAGTAGCTTCTTTTTGCTGCTGTGATCTCTCTTGTTAATATGTTTCTGACAATCTTAGTGATCTCATATATGCTTAAAATACCATCTTTTAAATAAATGACCCTAAAATGCCCCATTCTAGAATGGCAGAGCTTCATGCCTATTCTTCATGGTCCAAATGTCTGGTTATAATGTCAGAGTGAGCAGTTTGACAGGTTATGGGCCCAGTCCAGAGAGAAGGCCAGAGTGACTAGAGAAACCAGAGATAAGAAAATCCCATGAGAGCTTGCACCAGAGCCAGAGGGGTTGTGCATTGTGATTTGTTAGTGGTTGATGCTTGTAACGGAAACAAGCATTATGGCTTCTGTCAGAGTAATGGGAGGTTTCATGGGGTCTATGTTAGGAATCTGTACACCAATTAGTTGGGTTGGCAATATATAAACCAACAATGTATGTTTGTAGCTTTAAGACAAAATCACTGTATTGATTTATACTATATTCTGATTGGTTGATTATATTGCAAATTACCATAAGAGGGTCCTAGAGATCATAGCTTGCTCTCTCTGACATTCTGTTGCTATCTAAGGTTCTCTGTTGTATTTATGCTGTGCTTATACTTATATTTGTTTACTATAAATGACAAAGGCAACCAGTAAGAAGACTTTGTAATTGGATATTCTTTGGACTGTTAAATGTATATGACCTGGACAGTTTATTGGACTGTGCTATTTCTTAAAGTAAACTTTAACTCAATTTAGTGTATCTATGTGGATGAATAATTATTCATAACTACTCTCATAAACATTTCCATGTGCAAATCCTTGTTACTGAAGGGTTATTCTGTACATATCATAACAGTCTCGACTGAATGAGACAAACTACCTCTTCTGGAGTGAATGATGGAAATGTACCTGTGAAGGGAGAAGTTGTGGATGATAGTTACTAATCCACCAGCAGTCCTGGATGATGGGGACTGGAGAAGAAATGAAAAAGCATCAGCCAGCATAATTCTGGTTTTGGAGGATACTTAGCTGATACATGTGAGGGGTCTCCAGTCTGCAAAAGAGTGCTGGGAGGCATTGCGCAGTGTGTATGTTAGAGAGACTGCAGGCAGTAAAGAGTTGCTGACAAGGAGACTGTATAAAGCACAACTGAAGCCAGGGCAGGGAGAGTATGCCCACACATCTGCAGACTATGAGAAAGATTCCTAGAATTAGAGGAAAGAGGAATTTACTAAGACGCACAAGGTGTATGTGGTGCTCAGTTTGTTGGACGCTTTATGGAACATTCTTGTGACTAGCTTAGAGTCCATGCAAGAGAGGGACTTAACCATAATGTAGTTGACTGGCTGATTGTTGGAAGAAGAACAGAAATGGCTGGATAGGCATCTAGGAAAGGAAGGAGATTACGTTCAGCTCAGGTAAACAACAGCAACATCCCAAGATGTTAGCAGAGCAGCTGAGACCATTTACACAGTGAAACATTGCTTCATGTGTGGTTCTACAGAGTATTTCTAGAGATGCTGCCCTGAGGGGAGAAATGGGAGCAGTGAGACAAGGGTGTACAATTACTCAACACATGAGGTTTTGTTCTTCGTCATCATTTTCCCTATCAGCAACATTATCTGAAAACACTAGAAACACTTGGATGTTGGACGCTGGGGTGAGCCAGCATATTGCTAATAACCCACAAACGTTTTCTTGCTTGAGACCAGCTAAGCAACCATTTGTTAGTTTGGCAAATGGAAAATGATCTGCTGTTAAAGGGGAAGGTAAAGTCTATGCACCTGAGATAGGAAAAACATTGTATATATGTATGTATCTGAATTAGATCATAATCTGTTGAGTATTTCCAGTTTAGATAGCCAAAGGAATGAAACTCTGGTTTGCCGGAGGACAATACTCCATAATGAAAGATGGAAGAATTCATGCACGAGGGATTAAGCAAGATGATCTGTACATACCAGGAAGGCAAGAGAATAATTGGGCACAAACACTTACAAACACTCCCACACATGAGGCGGGGCTGATGTCACAGTGACATGACGCATCTGCACGAGCTCAATGGGATCGCGCCAAATTCGACCTAGGAGGTTCTGAGGGATCCAAGTTACCCTGGAGGGGTGATGAAGAGAGAGAGGACACTACACTCCATTGCTCACAAGGAGATTGCAAACTCTTTGTTTGATTCAGAGGAAGTTTTCATGCCAAAGGAAGAAAAAATGGCTATTGCATGCCTGACTGAAGTTTGACAGCTGATCGATGAAGCAAGCATAGCAACTAAGGAACAGTGTGATCTATCTCGGTGAAATTTTTCTAACTCCTGTTATGGAACTTCCCCCTTTAAATTAAGCCTGGATGAAAGTGAGACTTGAAGAGGGAGTGGAATTGTTCCACCCCTCAAGAATAGTGGTGAGCAAGCCTGAGAGCTATTTATAAAGCCAGAAACAAAGAAAAGAAATTTGGCTGGAAAAAGAATTAAGTTTAAAAGCTAGGAAAGTCGGACTGGGATTTTAACTGAATTACAAACTATGTTGAAAACTTTGTGAAATATAAATTTAGATCCCTGGGACTTTTGAAAAGTTTTGGATCAGATAATCCTATTCAGCTAACAAGAGAGAGAGGAGAGAGATAGAGCAACAGCAACATCTAAAGATGGAGAAAAGCACAGAGAAGTGAAAGTTGTGAAAAGTATGACCTTCAACACCTGTGGAAGATAAGCTTGTTTGCTACAAATAACACCTGCTCCAGCAAGCTGTTTCTATGGGACAGCAGAGACAAGAGAATGAAATGTAATGAACATTAGAACTGTAATGTTCTGAACACTTTATTTGGACTTATATAAAAACTAAACACAGAAAGTAAATAGAAGCTGGGAAATTGCAAGGAAGTTTTATCTCTCCTTTCCTTTTCTTCTGCCTTTTTGATCTTCCCTGTTGAAGACTTATGAGTTTGTGTGGTTGAACTGTGGGGCTTGGTGGGCCTAAGTGCATTATAAATGTAATAAGAGAAGAAAAGACAAGTGTTTAAAGAACCTGAAGATTAACAAGGAATCTTCTTTTTTTACTGGATTACAATAATAGAAAGCATGGAAATACTTGGAGACTGAGAAAAGGAAATTGGTGGGGGCTTTAGGAAGTGTTAGGATAATACTTGAGCTATCACTGACAATCTCTTAAATTTTTTGAAGATTTTAAGAACATTCAAAATGTCTACCACTTCAAATTTAAGCAAACTAGGGGAAGAAACCATATTTGCACCATCATATGTATCAGCAGCAGAAGCATCCTGTCCAGCAAGTCAAAGATCTTTTGATTACATGTTACAGCAGGAAAAAATGAATACGATACAAGCAGAATTGAAATTGATGCTACAAACATTTCAAGAAACTACAATAAAAAGCTTTGAAGACATGAAGAATGGAAAAGATGGATGATAAAATGGAGAATATTCAACAAATAATAACTGAAAATAAACAATGAATCCAGAAAATAAAAGCAATCAGAACAAACAGGGAAAAGTGGAAGAGATGGATAATAGACTTACGCAGGCAGATCAAAATCTGGAGAGAACAGTAATATACACTGGAAATGGATTAACCTGAATATTTCCTGAGGTTTCAGAATATTGAAGAAGAGAAAGGAGAAAACCTTGCAGAGATAATGGCAGAATTATTGGCCAAAGCTTTGGAGGTAAGACAAGCAGATTATGATCTCTGGAATGGATGAAATATGTAAAGTATATATAAGATATGCTTCCCAGAGAGGTACTTGTGAAGAAGGCAATAAGAATGGAAATGCTTCAAAGACTAAGAGATGACCCATTGAAATACAAAGGGAGAGAAATAGTAGTTTTGAAACATTTCCAGAAGAGTAAAAGAAATGAGAAAACAATGCCAACTTTTTACAAGACAGTTAATTATACATGATGTAAATTTCAGATAGCTGATACCCAAGGGAATACTGGCGACCTGAATGGAACAAAGATAAAGATTCTATAGAGAAAGCAGAGCAATTCTTTGATGAGCAATTTGGACCATATGAGGAAGGAAGAAAAAGAGAGGAAGTAGATGATAAAAACAAGAGGAAGCATCAGGAGGAGGAAATAACCAAAAGAAGGCAAAATAGATTTAAAAGAAAGAGCAGAATGAGTAGATGAAAAGACAAAAGATCCGAGAGAAAAAAGAACAACTAGAATGACAAGATCTATTTACAAGTAAAAATATGGAAGAAGAAATACATTTTTTGCCAATTAATATAAACGGACTGAATTCTCCTATGAACAGGAAAAGGACTTTCAATAAATTAGGAAAGCTAAAACTAGATATAATTTGTCTTCAGGGGGTCCATATTAAAAAACAACATAATAAACTATTGGAATATCCTAAACTTGGGAAATTATACTTCAAACTAGCACAGCAAAAGAAAAGAGGTGTGTCCTTATATATTAAAGAAACAATAAATGCCAAACAAATCTTTGCAGATGAAGAGGGGAGAATTTTGATGGTAGGGAGTAACTATGAATTATAAACAGACACTTTTGGTAATAATATATGCACCAAATAATAAGATTTTTTTAAATGAAAAGTTACACAAGAAAATTACAGAATTGGAATATGAAAATATAGGTGGTAGGAGAATTTAATGCAATTGTAGATGTAGAACTTGATCACAAAAGAGCAAAACAAATAAAAAAACTAGGAACACACTTCCAAAGATTTTCTTTAAAATGGCAGAAGAAATAGGTATTCAAGGTGTATGGAGGGAGGGAGATAAATCCTAAGATAAATCAATATACATTTTATTAAAATGGACATGTTCTGGTTAAAGTCAAAAGAAATAGAAATAGAAGCAAGTGTCTGGGCAGATCACAACACAGTGAGAGTCAAGTGGAAAGGACAAAAATTATGGAGATGGACATTAAACCAGTAAATACTAAAAGATGAGTTTATACAAACTATGGAAAGAGAAATTGAAACATCAAGCCATCTTCCATACACATACATACAGTATGCTGGTTGCTTTACAAATTATTTTGTGCTTCCATTTCGTAGTCTTCAATTACAATTACATTGTATATAATCTCATATTTTCAATCAAATATTAAATACATTGGTATCATTATAAATCCATCATTTGACTATACTTTTATTCATTCATGCTTTAGGAAATAATCATATTTTACTTAATTTATTTTGTGACAATTCATATTATCACCCCAAATCTATCCTAAAATCATTTTGTAGTTATAAGGAAAAAATACATCTTTATATAATTAATATTTTCTAAAAGTCTACATATTTTATTACTATATTTTATTGTCTATAGAATAGATCCCAAATTTTATAAAATTGTTTGTCATCATGTTCTCTAATTTCAAATGTCAATCTACTCATTTCAGCACATTCCAATATTTTTTTAATGATTTCCTCCTGTGATGGTGTTTTCTCATTTTTCCAGTTTTTAGCAAATACAACCCTAGCTGCTGTTAATACATTTACAATCAGGTATTTCAAGTCTTTATATATTTCAGGTAAAATTCCCAATAAAAATATCTCTGGTTTCAAATCTATATGTTTTTTTGTCATTTTTTCCAATCACGTGTGGATTTTAGTCCAGTATTTTTTAGCATCCACACAAGTCCACCACATATGGTCATATGAGCCAGGTATCTGATGACATTTCCAACATTTTTCAGATTTATTCTTTAACATTCTTGCTATTCTTGTCAGGGAAAATGCCACCTGTAAAACATCTTATACAAATTTTCTTTATATACTGTTGACATTGTCATTTTATAATTTTGAGACCACAATTTTTGCCATTTCTCTAGATCAATCCCGTATCGAAAATTCTTCCCCCAAGCAATCATAGTTTCTTCAACTTGTTCTTCTAGTTTAATTTCTAATAAATATTCCAACAATTTTTTAATCACCTTTTTATCAGTACCTGTCAAAATCTTATCTAAATCAGTCAGTTTATCATAGAAACCTTCTGTTTTAGAATCTTTATCATACCTTGAATGTATTTGCGCATATGAAAACCAATTCATCTTTATACCTTGTTCCTCTAGTTTTTATATAGATTTAAGTTCACCCTTTTCATTCAGTATTTCACCATATCTAACTCTTTGTTCCTTTTTTTATATTATAGGATAAGAAAATGCTTCAAAAGTCGATAGCCAGACTGGAATTTTCAAATAGCATTGTCTTTTAATCTTCTCCCAATTTAACCACAGAGATTCTCTTATATAATGTCTTCTAAAGTACCCCTGAGTTTTCGTTCCTTTATACCATAAAAAAGCATGCCACCCAACAACAGATCATGTCCTTCTAATGTCAACAATCTAGTATTAATGTTACCCATTCCTTAACCCACATCAAATTTGTAACTTGGTAATACAACTCCCAATTAGGCAAACCAAATCTTCCTCTTATTCTGGCATCTTGCAAAAGTTTTAACTTTATTCTTGCTTTCTTACCTTGCCATATATATTTCAACAGTTTTATTTAAATCTTCAAAATAGTCTTTTCCAAGCCTAATTGGAATTGTTTGAAACAAATATAAAATTCTGGGTAATATATTCATCTTGATTGTTGATATTCTCCCTATTAATGACAGTTGTAAATTTTCCCATTTCATCAAATGTAGCATTATCTGCTGTTTAAGTTTGATATAATTATTCTCTTTTAGTGTACTGCATCTTACTGTCAAGTATATCCCCAAGAACTTGATCTTATTCGTGATCTGAATTTTCAATAGGTCTGCCAGTTCTTCCTTTTGTCTTGATAGCATATTCTTTGTCAAGATCTTTGTCTTATCTTTATTTATTTTCAGACCAGCTACCTTTCCATCTCTCTCTCTCTTTTCTATCAAGTTTGGTGCTGTTTCTAATGGATCTTCTAAGATGAAAACCAAACATCTGCAAAAAGCATTTTAAATTCTTCCTTTTTAATTTTCATCCCTTTTATATTCTTTTCATCTCTAATATTTCTATTTATCACTTCCAAAGTTAACACAAACAACAGAGGTGATCGTGGGCACCCTTGTCTTGTTCCTTTTCTTATATCAATAGAGTCCGTCAGTTCTCCCTCTATCATTACCTTTGCCATTTGCTTATAATATATGGCTTCTATTGCTTGAATAAATTTTCTAGCAAAGCCCATCTCTTCCAGCAATAATAACATGAATCGCCAATTCACATTATCAAATGCCTTCTGTGCATCAAGAAATATCAGAGCCATTTGTTTTTCAGGATGTGTCTCGTAGTATTCCAAAATATCCAAGATTACTCTCATATTGTCTTTAATTTGTCTCTTTGGCCAAAATCCATTTTGATCAGGATGGATAAAATTATTTAAGTATTTTTTAAGTCTTTCTGCCAATACTGAAGCAAAAATTTTATAATCTGCATTTAGTAAGGAAATAGGTCTACAGTTCTTGATTTGTAATGGATCGGCCTCCTCTTATGGAACAAGTGTAATATAAGCTTCTGACCATGATTTAGGTATCCTCTTCTTTAACATAACTTCATTCATAACTTCTAGCAATGGAAGATTCAATGATTCTTGTAATGTTTTGTAAAATTCTGCTGGAAGTCCATCTGGGCCTGGTGCCTTTCCATAATTTTGCTTCTTGAGTGCTTCAGTTAACTCCATCATCGTTATATTGCTTTCTAGCATTGTTTCAATCTCTTTAGGTATCTGGGGTAAATTAGCATTCTGTAAATGCTGTTTAACTCTTTCCTCATCAATATTCTCTTATGTGTATAGTTTCCCATAATAGTCTTGAATGATTTCCTTCTTCTCTTTACTACCATAGCAAATTTGCCGTTGATCATCTATTAATTGCAGTATTTTCCTTGATTCTTTCTCCTTTCTCAATTTATATGCTAACCATCTACCTGGTTTATTTGCATCTTCAAAATAGTTCTGTTTAGCACCTCTAATTTTCTGTGCTAATTCTTTTTCTATTAGACCCATTCTATGTTTGGTTATATCCATTTTTAACTTAATATCCTTTTTCTGTGGCATTTTCCGTAACTCTTTTTCAAGTCCTTTATACTCATCCTCTAATGTCTTAGAGGCTAATCTTTTCATGGTATTTCTTTTCCTTGTATAGTCTATTATCAAGCCTCTGGCATATGCCTTCATTGTATCCCATAGATTCTGGATTGATGTGTCTTCTTTTTTGTTTTCTCTAAAGAAAAAAGGCAGTTCTTTCTCCATCCACTGTGTGAAGTCTTTTTCCTTTAAAATAGTATTATTTAACATCTGTCTAGATCTTCCTTGTCCTTTCCATTTAATTGTCAGTGGATTATGATCTGCCCAAGTACTTGTTTCAATATTTATTTCTTGAATGTTACTTTACAATTCTGTTGACATCCATATCATATCTATTCTGGACCATGATAAGTGTCTATTTGAGTAAAAAGTGTATTGTTTAGTTTTAGCATTTCTTTCTCTCCATGTATCTTTTAAGTTTATTTCATCTACCATTAAAAAAAAAGATTTAGGGAGTCTTTCTGTTTTGCTTTATTGTTTTCTGTGCTGTATAGTCCAGTTTGTTGTCTACAATTCCATTAAAATCTCCCATCATAACTATATTAGCATAGTCCAGTTGAATTATTTTCATGTGTAATTTTTTTTGTAAAATTCTTCTTGTTTGTCATTTGGGGCATAGATTACAATCAGGAGTGTTTTCATATTATTATCCATTATTTCCATCATTAGTATTCTTCCATCGTCATCAGAATAAATCAATTTCACTGGAATGGTCTCTTTAATATATAAAACCACTCCTCTTTTCTTGCATTGTATCAAGGAGGTAAATATTTTCCCTAGTTTTGGCTGTATCAACAGTTGTTCATATTGCTTTTTAATATGTACTTCTTGTAGGCAGATGATATCAAATTTTAATTTCTCTAATTTATGGAAAGTTTTCCTTCTTTTAATAAGTCCATTTATATTAATTGTAATCAATTTTTTCTCTTCCATTTTTATATTTTATAATTAGATTTGGCAGCTCTCATGGATCTTGGTTCACGTTGTTCTTTGGCTTCCTCTTTCCACCTACTGCACCTTCCTCTTTTTCAGTAGTCATTTGGCAGTCCTCTTGGAATTCAATTAGTGAAATTTCTTTTTCTGCCTCTTCCTCTTTCCCTCTTTAAAAATGCTGTATGAAATTATTCAGCTTTCTCAATTGAATCAATTCTGTGTCTCTGTTCTTGCCATATGAACATTAAAACTTCTGGAATCAGCCATCTATAATTCACCTCTTTTTTAAGTATCAATTTGGTCAAGAATTGGTATTCTCTTCTCATCTGTCTCACTCTTCTGGATACTTGTTTCAAAACCACAATCTCCTTATCATTATATTTCAATGTTTTCTCTCTTGCCACTTGCAATATTTGCGTTTTAATGGCTTTCTTTGTAAATCTGATGTGAACTTCTCTTGGTAGGTTATTGTGCATTGCGTTTCTTGTGAAGACTTGATAGACCCCATCTATTCCATCCATCATCTTCTCTTCAGTTATTTCCAAAGCTTCAGCCAATATTTCTATCATTATCTCAGCTAGATTTTGTCCTTTTTCTTCCTCTATATTTTGGAATCTAAGATAAAATTCTGATCTGACCATCTCCCATCTCAACATACCACTTTTATCTTGTTCAGCCACATTTAATCTGTTATCAATGTCTCCAATCTTTTTATCTCTTTGTTTATCTTCTTCAATTTTTAGTAGTCTCTCATCATTCTTCATCATCATTTGTTGGATGTTCTCCACTTTTTCATCGGTTTTTCCTGTTCTTTTTTCAATGTTCTCTGTTCTTTGTTCGATGTTCTCTATTCTCTTTTCAATATTCTCTGATCTTGTTTGAATGTTTTGAATTCCTTGCATAATCATCTGCAGGGTCACTTGTTCTTGTTTTTGTTCTTGTTCTTTCTCTTTCCTTAACATTGTCTGTATTGAACGTTGTCTTCCAGATGGGAAGAGGAGGAAGTAGAAGTTGAAGATCCGGGAGCTGTTAATTTCCTACTCATTTCAAACAATTCAAAATCTTCAGGTTCTTCTAGACCTTAATCCAATTGTGAAGTAACCAATTGCAATTCCAAATAAAAATAGTAGGGAAAAAAAAGCCAAATAGTAATAATGATAAAAAAAGAAAAAAAAAGTTTCTTCAGGTTCTTGTATAAATTCAAAAATGAAGGAAAAAACCATAAACACAAAAAAGAGAAAAAGTTGTAAAGTCCTAAAAAAGATGGAAAAGTGAGGAATAAAAAGCTAAAGAAAAAGGAAAAATTCTTCAGGCTCTTCAACACCTTAATCCAATTAAGAGATCTCAAATATAAAAGGCTGCATAAGAGAAAAAGAAAAAAAAAGGCCAGGAGGATAAAAGAAAAATTAAAAAAGAGAAAAGCAATATTGGAGGTAGACAGAAAAAACAAAAATACCAAAAAGGCAGAGAGAGAAAAAGAAAAAAAGGCTACTCCCTTAAAAAGAAAAGGAAGGGAATCATTAATACTAAAACTTTTGTTTTAAAATAAAAAGCAAACATAAATATTTAACTTCCAAAGGCAAGCAAATTAAAAAAAAAAGCAAAGACAAGTTTCAAAGAGCTAAAAATCCAATTAGCTATTTCAAAAAGTAAACTGTTGAGGAGGGGTAGCACAGCTTAGGAAAAATCAAGATAACACACTGCACTTTGTTTAGTTATCCAAGGCTCTTGTTTTAACACTCTTCTCCAGAAACTTATCACCTTTTCTTTTCCTATAAACTTCAACACCAGATTCCAGCTGTTGATAGAAACCCAGAAGAGCACCTGCAATAATACTCTCCCATGCTCTTCTTATCAAATAGCAATGTCCTTTAAAAAAAAGCCTCAGTTCTTTCTTTCCCAGCTTTGTCTGGTCACAAGAGAAATAGAATATTTCCAAGCCTCTAGTTGGCAGTATTACGAAGTTTCTTTGCTTTCACTTTTCCCCTCCTTTTCCAAGCAAAATATAATAAGGATTAATAAAAAAAAGAAAAAGATATTTAAAAAAAGAAATAACTAAAAGGGAGTCTCTAGCCTAAAATGTTACAAAATCAAGGAGAAAAAAAAATAGATGGGAAAAAAAACCCAATCCAGTTTCAAAATATAAGATCATATATAGAAAATCCAGCAATGAGAAAAAAACATTACTTTGACATTCCTGTTTAAAATCGCCGCTTCATCACTTCTGTCAAAAATTTTACAGATTCTTTCTTTTCCTAAGAGTATCCTTTCAGATCTTAGAATAAAGAAAAAGTTCTCCCAAACCGGCACACTCTTTCTTTCTGTTCTCTTTCGTTTTGGAGCTGTCCCAACTTCAGCAGCTTTAATGGCTGCCTCTTTGCCGCTGGCAAGAAGATCTCCTGGATTTACCAGGGACTTTGCGGTATCCCTGAGATCAACAGGATGCACTCTTCACTTTCACCATCCCTTCAGGATGGTTTAGATCTGATAGGACCATCCAAGAGTAAAGATATCAGAAGCAATCTCAGACCTCCAAGATTGCATGCCGTATCATCACGACGCCAGCTCCGCCCTCCCCCAAACTTTTTCAGTCTACTGCCCCCTTGCTGCTACAGACTTATCCTCGGTTCCCCCCACCCAGGGGTGGGATTCAAATTTCTTTGGGTGTGGCCTAATTTGAAGGTGTGGTTTGCTGGTCACATGACTGGGTGGCCATGGCTTGTTGGTCATGTGACTGGGTCAGCATGGCCAGGTGACTGGCAAACCAAATATAAGTGGTCCTCACTTAATGACCGGTTGTTTAGCAAGTGTTCTAATTTATGACTAGTCTCCCCAGAGCTACTTGACCAGTTTTTGGAGTTTTGACAGCTTTAGATCAGGGGTCTAAAACCAATCCCTGCCTGTGTGTGAGAGAGAGAGGGAGAGAGAGAGGTTGGATCAGATCTCTCTCTGTCTCTCTCCCACCAATGCCAGAAAGCCACCGTCAGTCAAAATTCATATTAGTGGTCTCCGGGATTTAAAATTATGAGTTTGGTGGTCCCTGAGGTTCAAAAGTTTGGCGACCCCTGATCCAAAGAGATGAGCCTGAGAGAGGAAAAGAGAGAGAGAAAAGAAAGAGAGAGAGAAAAGAAAAAGAAAAGGGAAAGAAAGAAAAAAAGACAAAGGGGGGGGGGTGGAAGGAAGGGACAGAAAGAAAAAACAAAGAAGGGAGGGAGGGAGGAGAAAGATAATGAGATATCTAGACTAGTCCAATAACCTGCTCCAGCAGGGTTAGAAGGGAGTGTGTGTGTGTTTGTTCTCCTTGTAATTTACCCGTACATTTTGGTTTTGCCTTCTTCAGAATTGGCACTGTAATACATTGGGGAAAAGTAATTTTTAGGGTGGAGATCTGGTCCAGTGGATCCTGTTTAAAGCCTCAACAAAATGTGAGAGCTTCCTGATAGTCTTGACCATGTTTCATCCACAAAACCTTTAATAGAAGCCAAAGAGGTTTCAATGTACTGGCAAAGATGTTTCAGTATGGAAAAGGGCCTCACTCTAAACTAGGCCTCATTCAATTTGATGCAACAGGTCTCTCTCTTTCTTTCTCTCTCTCTCTACTTCCCTCCCTCCCTCCCTCTCTCTCAGACTGGCTTTGCTCTACTTTCCTGATGTGCCTGTGGGACCAATGCTTCGAACATGGATGGATGGGTGGATGGATGGATGGGTGGATGGATGGATGGATGGATAGAAAGAGGCAGGCGGGCAGGTAGGTAGGCAGGCAGGCAGGCAGACAGACAGACCTTTTGGATGAATGGATGGACAGACAGACAGACAATGCGATAGCGGCGGCACTTTGGGAAAGTGGTGGCAGCGGCTTTTCCCAATGTGCTGCCGCATTCGAGGCACCAGTTCTGGAGCATTACTGCAGTCAATGGGTGAACCTGCAGGGCTGGCACCTCGAATGCCCCCTTGCTGCCTCTTAGCGTCCCCAAGAGGGCCGGCAGATGGGGGCTAAGAGGCGCCGGGCGGCTCTGCAGTTTCACCCATTGACTAGCACTGCTCCAGAGCCTACACCTCCAGAGTGGAAGCGGTGTCACACTACATGCCACCACGGCTGCATTCGACATTTTTCCCCCCAAAGAGGACTGCAGTGTTGGTTTAAAATGGCCATCCCGAAGAGGAGGACTCAGCTGGATTAAGATTTGTGCAGGAGGGAAGAAAGAGGTGGATAACGAGGTGGATAACATCTGAACTGGGACAATTGGGTGGTACAACTAAACAAAAGTACCCTGGGATTAAGGGAACATGGAATTTTTAAGAAAAGAAAAGTGAGCGGCGAAATTATAAAGGAACAGGAAAAAAAATAAGAAAATATTTTTGACAGCCAAGCGGGGCTTTGAGCTGGGAAAGGAAGAAGCCGGAATTAAAGATTTAACTAAATTGGGCTAAAATATTTTGACAATAAACAGGCATAAAATAAAGCTGGACTTAAGATTGTCAAAAAATAATAACAACAAAATTTACAAATTGGAGACTGGACAGTGCTGGAATATTGAGGTTCAAAAAACCCTAAATAAAAAAGTAGGGGGAAAAGGTGAAGACTTTGTATAATGGAGAGTGCCACCTTTTGACAAAAACTTGAGCTCAAACAAAAGGGAAAGAATCCTGTTTCTGAATGAACTTGTGTGGATATAACATTAAAGAATTATTGAAACAAGGTAAGAATCTTAGAAAGTGAAAGCAGAACCAGAATAAAGAAAAAAGCAAGGAAAGACTGACTGTGGGATTGATGTTTTTGGTATAGACCCTGGGCTGGAATAATTGAGAACTTTAGAAAATTGAAAGAAGGAAAGTAAAAGTGGTGGGTTGTTTTTTTTTTGTGTGGACTTTAACGATCATAAAATGTCGAGTGTGTAATGATGATATCTCTTCGGGAATTAAAAATGGAACTTAAAAATATGAGAGAATTACTACAGGAAAGAGGCGAATCACTTTGTTCTGTGTTAGAAAAAATGGAAATGGCAATTGAAGAACAAGAAGAAAGCTTCAGAGGAGGAGGAGTCGACTCAAGGAGAAGACATCTTAAATTGACAATTAACACAAAGAACGCTACAAAGAATTGGGGAAAGAAGGAAGGTTAAAAAGTTGAGACTTAAGGCAGTCAAAAGGGGGAATACCTGTGAAGTCGGGAAAGACAGAAAGACGCAGCAGAAAAGGGGAAAGGAAGATATTGAAAAAGAGGGATATAAACTGGAATGAGAAAAGATATGGGAAAAAGAGGGGGAGGAGAAGCAGTAAGAAACGGGCATGAATTAAAGATATACAGAAATAGTAAAACTTTGAAAAGAAATTGTTTTTTCAGAGATAATGGTTCATGAATTAAAAAGGGGTTTCTGCAGGGTGACGAGGGGTAATAAGAATATTTCTGCAATTAAAAATATTTAGAAAATAGGGTAATATAGATACTGATAACTCTTATTAAAAATTAAGGGGGAAAATATGCTGCGGAATCCAAATGAAAAGATGTTATTGAAAAGATGTTAAATGAAAAGATTATTATTGTAACTTCTTAAAAATAATGGTTTATTATTTATCATCCCTAATCAAGATGAGGGAATAAAGGTATATTTTAACAATTGAGGTGTCACACTCAAAGCAGTCAAAGGGGGAAACCTATACTTATTTTTTTTCTTTAGTGTTAAAACTTGTATTAATTTAGAATTTATAAAAAGAATGTGTAATGGAAAGGGAATATGACAGACTAAAGAACCAATTAAATTAATAAGTTAATATAGACTATTAAAAGCAAGGAGAGACATTGGCAACCTTTTTTATTATAACCATTATTATTATTAGGCACACATATTGTTCATATTTTTAAAATAAATATTAAAGGATTATATTTGAAATAATTGAAATGAAACAAAAAGATGTTTTGATTGAGATTAATGAAAGAGGTTAGAATTAATGTGTTTGTTTCTCTCCTTATTGAAAACTTGGAATGGAAAAGGTAATAATAGAATTAAGTATGCATATATGAATGTATAATTGCTGTCATATTTGTATGTAAAGGCGATAACCCGGAAATATGTTGTCCACGAAAAAGAGATTTTTGTTTTTATGTGAAAGACTGAATAAAATTTGTTAAAAAAAAACAACTATGTTTATTCTTATATTTATATCTTGTAAGCGATTGACAAATCAAATAAATACTAAAATTTCGCTGATTTGTCTTTAAACATCTTTGCCAATCTTGCTGGGGGAAGATGCCCCCTGTAAAACATCTTATACAGATTCTCTTTATATGCTGTTGGATATTGTTTTTTTTAAATAAAAGTTTTATTTAAGTTTTCACAAAAGATAAAAATACAAATAAAATATCTTTTTTTGAGAACAGCGTGACCTCGGGTTATCACTTCTCCATATAGACATAAACTCAATACATATTTATCTTATACATTCTCATCCATATCTTATAACTATTTTCACAATTTTTCAATAGCTTTTCCCTTTCTTTACTTCCTATAGCCTTAATTTAAATTATCTCATTCTTTTCTTAATTCAATTACATATCTTTTTCTAATTTTTAAAATCTTTCTAATCAATGTTTTTATACTTTCATCTGTCCTGTTTACAATTTCATATTATCTTTTCACATAAAATAAATTTTCCCCTGTAATTTCTAGACTGGAGTGTAACACCTTTGTATCTTTTTTCAAATCTTATTTAAAAATTTAAGTTACATCTTTACAGTTATAACATTCATTTTCTAACCTCTATTTTATAATACATCGTGATTTTCAATTGAATTCTGTTTGGTACATTCCCTTAAAATGCACACTAAATTCTTAAAAGAAAAAAGTATATATGTATATATATATCTGTGTATATATGTATAACAATAATAAATAGAATAATTATTCTATTGAAGTACAGCTCTGCACTTAATATTAATAACAATCTTTTACATCTCTATTTCTTTTAACAAACATTACCTGGTAATATCAGTTGTTTTTCACTTTATATTTCATATTTTACTTATTACTGTCTTTAAATAAAAAAACCCCAAACAATAGTTATTAACAGTAGTCAATAAAGTTATTATTATTCAAGTTCATCTGATCAACTGATAAAAATCTTCCATGTTTCTTTTCAGTTTTTTTAAAACGTTCTTTTTAAATCATTGAGAGCCTTATTCTCTTTACAAACAAATATTCCATTACACATCAGTAGAAATTTTTTCTATCAATTTAATCATCTAATATGTTTTCTAACCCTTTTCTATTTCTAATATAACAATGCTATCCCAGGCAGCTTTGCACAATCCTCTCAAGTTAAATTTTAGCCATTGTCTTTGTGTCTTTTAAATAGGTTTATACCTTTAATTCTTGTACGTTTTTCCTGTACCTCTATATCTTGTTTCTGTCTTCTGTAGCTTCTTTTCCTTTCCTTCTTCCCTCTCTTCTCCCTTCCCCTTTTATTCCCTTTTCTTTTTGATTCTCCCTTCTGTGATCTTCCCTTCTGCTTCTTCCTGATATTATGATTGCTTTTCAAATTCCTCCTTTTTTTGGTTGTTGCTTCAGTGCTTCAATTTTTAACTCCCTTTCCCCCGTTTCCCTTTTTTACCACGTTTAAAATTGCTTGGTCATTAAAGATGACTTCTTTGTTGTCCCGCCCTTCTTGTTCTGCCAGCGTTTCTTGTTGTTTTTGAAAGTTCAAGATCTCCATTTCTAAAAATTGAAATACGAAGCCAAAAGATCCTATTCCATCTTGTGCTTCTTCTTTTTGTTCTTTAAGTCTCATTCTTAACTCTTCAAGGAGTGATGCCATTTAAAAAAAAATTTAAACAACCCCCAATTGATTTTATTTTATTTCATTAGGATCCTCCATCCAAAATTCCAGGAATCATCCAATAATCCAAAACTATTTCTTGCTTCTTTTCTCACTTTCTCTTTCCAGGGGCTTTGTTATAACAAAGTTTCAGCTATAATGCATCTTTTGCAAACCTTGTTAAAATGCCACTGTCAATTTTTTTTTAAGTTCCAGGTGGTCTCCTCCATTTTCCATGTTCCACCCTCTTTTTTCCTTTTTCCCTCCACTGCTTTCTTTCTTTTTTTTAAAGAAAGTTTTTAAATTATCCAAGAATCTTTATCCCTTTGACACTTTATTTTCAGCTGGAAGTAGCCTATTAATGTCAAAGTAGACTAGTATCAGTTTCTTATTCGAATCTCTTCTTAATGTTCCAAGTCAGTTAAAACTGTTGTTAGAGGAAAAAAAGCCAATTCCGTTTCCTTTCCCTTTCTCTTTCATAGCTTAAAATCTTTTTTAGGAACAGTATTAGTCTTTAACATTCAGGTTCCAGGTACCTTAAATAGATGTTCTCCATTCAACCCAGTCAGTCAAACTTTCTCCTTTAAACTTCTTCCTGCACAATCTTGTCTGGTCGGGTTCTTTTTTGAGGTGGCCATTTCTGGCCACCGCTGCAACCACCTTTAGGAAAAATATTCCATCATTTTATACGAGATATTCCAAATTTTATTTTGAAATTTATGTTGTATTTTCATCCAATGGTTATATATGTCTATATTATCTTTTATATCAATCTTTTAAGCTTCTTTTACAAAATTATCTCGTCCATTACATTATCATGTCTTTTTGTCCAACCATTGATAAAACTAATCCCATATCATATAAAATTGTTTATCTTCTTGTTCTCTAATTTCAAATGTCAATTTACTCATTTCAGCACAGTCCATAATTTTTTTAACAACTTCTTCCTGCATAGGCATTTTTTCATTTTTCCAATTCTTAGCAAATACAATTCTAGCCACTGTTAAAACATTTACAATCAAATATTTCAGCTCTTTATTGAATTTTTCTGGTATAATTCCCAATTAAAAAATGTCTGATTTGAAGTCTACGTATTGTTTTATCATTTTTTCCAACCATGTGTGGATTTTAGTCCAATATCATTTTGCATCCGAGCATGTCCACCACATATGGTAATATGAACCATGTATCTGATGTCATTTCCAACATTTATCCGACTTGTTCTTAAACATTCTCGCAATTCTTACGGGGATAGATGCCACCTGTAAAACATCATACAAATTTTCTTTATATGCAGTTGACATTGTCATTTTATAATTTTGAGACCACAATTTTTGCCATTTCTCTAAATCAATCCCATATCCAAAATTTTTCCCCAAGCAATCATCGTTTCTTTAACTTGCTCCTCCTCCAATTTAAATTCTAATAAATGTCCATAAAGTTTTTTATTTCCTTTTCATCAGTATCCATCAGAATTTTATCTAAATCAGTCAACTTATCATAGATATCTTCTGTTTTAAAATCTTTATCAAGTTTAAATTCTATTTGCAAATGTGAAAACCTATTCATTTTTACACCTTGTTCTTCCAACGCTTGCACAGATTTAAGTTTACCCTTTTCATTCAATATCTCACCATATCTAACTGTTTGTTCCTTTTTATATATTATTGGATAAGAAAAAGCTTCAATGGTAGATATCCATAATGGAATTTTTAAGTAGTATTGTCTTTTTATCTTCTCCCAATTCAAAAACAGTGCCTCTTGAATGTAATGTCTTCTAAAATACCCCTGTGTTTTAGTTCCCTTATACCAGAGGAAAGCATGCCATCCCAGCAGCAAGTCACACCCTTCTAAAGTCAGTAGTCTTCTGTTTCTTTATGTTATCCATTCCTTTACCCACATCAGATTTGTTGCCTGGTAATATAATTCCCAGTTGGGCAAGGCAAACCCTCCTCTTGTTCTTGCATCTTGTAACAGTTTAAGTTTTATTTTTGCTTTCCTACCCTGCCAAATATATTTCAGCACAATTCTATTTAAGTCTTCAAAAACTCTTTCCCTAATCGAATTGGAATTGTCTGGAATAGATATAAAATTCTAGGCAATACATTCACCTTAATTGTAGATATTCTCCCAATCAATTATAATTGTAAGTTTTCCCATTTTGTCAAATCTGTCGCAATCTGCTGTTTGAGTTTAAGATAGTTATCTTCCTTCAATGTGCTACAGCTTGATGTTTTGTATATCCCTAAATACTTAACCTGATTTGTGACCTGTATTTCTACAACTTCTTCCAACTCTTTCTTTCGTCTTGCTGGTGTATTCTTTGTTAATATCTTTGTTTTGTCTTTATTTATTTTCAAACCTGCTTACTTTTCCATATTCTTCTATCTTTTCTATTAATTTAGGTGCTGTTTCCAATGAATCCTCTAATATAAATAACAGGTCATCTGCAAAGGCTTGCAATTTATACTCTTCCTTTTTGATTTTCATTCCTTTTATTTCTTTTTCTTCTCTAATATTCCTATTCAACGCTTCCAATGTTAATACAAACAGCAGAGGCGACAGTGGACAACCTTGTCTAGTCCCTTTTCTTATATCTATGGATTCTGTTAATTCTCCATTTACCATCACCTTTGCAGTTTGTTTATGATATATCGTTTCAATGTCTTGAATAAATTTTTTACCAAAGCCCGTTTGTATCAATTGAAGTAACATGAATCGCCAGCTCACATTGTCAAAGGCTTTTTGTGCATCTAAAAACATCAAGGCCGTTTGCTTTTCAGGATGTGCCTCATAATATTCCAGAGTGTCTAGAATTATTCTCATATTGTATTTGATTTTTCTCTTTGGCAGAAATCCATTTTGATCAGAATGAATAAAATTATTTAAGTATCTTTTCATTCTTTCTGCCAAGATTGAAGCAAAAAAATTATAGTCTCAATTTAATAGGGATTTAGGTCTATAATTTTTAACTTGCTGTGGATCTTCCTTCAATGTAAGCGTAATATATGCTGAGTCTTCTTTTGTTGCCCTGCATAGGAGAACGGAGCTGGAAATCAGGTTGGTGGAGTGGGGAGGGAATGGGATTTTGCAGTGACCTTCCCCTGGAGGGGGGAGGGAATGAGGATTTTGTGGTATCCTCCCCCTCCATGCCCACCAAGCCACACCACGCCCACCAAGCCATGCCCACAGAACTGGTAGTAAAAAAATTTGAATCCCACCACTGCCATGATATATGGATTTTATTATCTGCTAAAAAGCAAGACAGATATTACCTATTCAAGCAATAGGTAAGACTTGTAGAGCACAGGTATGGCTGTAAAGTATGCCAGTTGCAGACAATAATTTTCAAACATGGTTGAGGAGTTTAGGCATAAGGTATAGACGTATGAATCCATACTCACCAGCAGAAAACGGAGTGGCTGAAACATGGAATGGCATATTGCAAACCATGAAAGACTCACTATTTGCAGATGCAGGCATTATTAGAGTATACTGAGGGGAAGCCATAACACAACAAATTATATTATAAAGAGGGTATAGAGTGTTGCTATAAATGAAACTCTATATTTCCTATTGTATGGAAGAAAACTTTCATTGGCTCACCTAAGAACATTTGGCAGTTATGGCTAGGTGCATAGTCCCAAAGACACCAGGAGAAAAAGGCTAGGAAGCTTGGGTTTGTTGGTTATGAGCCAGGTTCAAAAGGGTATAGGTTTACAGATGAAACCAGAAAGGCGGTGATTTCACAGTCTGCTAGTCTTCCGAACAAAATAATTGGAGCAGGGTGCATGCTAATTTTGAGGTGTTGATGCCAATGCATGGCACCAGTTCTCCGAAAGGAGAAGCTTTATAAAACCCGATAAAGGAGAGATGGAAAAGCAGGTCAGAAGTAGACATAAAAAAGGATAGGCCTGAGGTAAAAAGAGAAGGCACAGAAATGAAGGAACAGATGATACCAAGGAGATCTAAAAGAAATAATAAAGGTATACCTCCTGATCAGTTCACTGCAAGTGGGGTTAAAGCATGTAGTGTCCAGTATGAACCCCGTGATCACTACAGATATGGTCATTGCCTAAGGCAGAACAAGATAAATGGACAGGGAAATGAAGTCTATGAATGTGCATCAGGTGTTTACTCCCATGAGATTACCAGAAGGACAAAAGGCAATGGGGTATATAAAAGGAAGGTGTTACACAATAACTGCAGTATAAGGCATGGTTAGTTGCGCAGGGATTTACGTACAGGAAAAATGTTCATTATTATGAAGTGTTTGCACCAACAGTAAGAAGTGGGACCATAAGGCTAGCCTTGGCTTTAGCAGCTGCATACAGATATACCATATATCACTTGGTATTTCTACTGCATACTTGAATGCAGAATTGGCAAAGGAGATATATATGGCTCAAGCTCCAGGTTATGAAATTGCAAACCCTGGATATGTATATAAATTGAATAAAGCCATATATGGATTAAACAGTCAGCCAGAAACTGGAATCAATGCTTCGATGCCACTCTCAAAAAATTAGTTTTTAGGAGCAGCAAAGCAGATCCATGTTTATACATGGCACAGTATGAGGGAGCATATTTTTAACAGCTAATTTGCTGTTAGCTTATGGGGATGACATTGTTTTATTTGTAAACATTGCTTACATGCTTACTTCTTTGCTGGGCAGCTTGAAAAAGAACTTCAACTAAAAAGCCTGGGGGAAATAAAGAGTTACCTCTAGGTGTAGAGATAAATAAACCACAACAGGAAGGATTTATGGTAAACACCCCCCCCAAACCCTCAATTATTAAAAAAATACAATATCCTAGAATGTAACAGTATGTCAACTCCTATGTCATTAAGCTTCCAGAATGATATTCTAGTTTATTATATTTATATAATGGTCAAGGCCTGATATAACCAATGCTGGTAACATTTTAAGTCAGCACACATTGGCACCATTGGTTAGGAATATATTACAGTATCTAAAAGGAACAATGGACCTAGGACTTTGGATAAACCCATCTGGTGACCTATTGTTACAATGCTATGTAGATAGTGACTGGGCAAATGATGTATACTACAGGGCAGAAAATCAAACTCAGGGTTTGCAGTGTTATTTGCTGGTGCTGTAATTGGATAGAGATCTAGAAAACAACCTTTAATAGCACTTTCTACTGCTGAAGCAAAATTCATAGCATTGTCTGAGACATGTTCAGAAATAACCTGGTATGTACAATTACTGAAGGATGTAAACGTGAATCTAAAGGAAGCTGTACCAGTATTTAAGACAATGTTACATGTATAAAGATGACAAAAAGAGAATGGATCAGAAGCAGGAGTAAACATATAGACATCAAATATTGTAATGTTAGGGAGGTTGTAAAGGATAAATTGATAAGATTATAGCAATGTTCCACAGACCGTGATAGCTGATACATTAACAAAGCCTGTAAACGTAGACAAGGATCAGGAATATGTTAAAAGCATTTGGATTAACAGCTGTTTCAGCTTTAAATGGGTGGCATGTCACGGTAATGATTTAAGAGTTGACCAACTTCTATGATGATGTAAAACTAGGAATGTGTCAGCGAGATTTTTCAGCTGATATCACTTTAAGAGCATGTAATAAGAAGCCCTGTTGGGGCATAGCTCTGTGTGTGTTTTGTTTGTTTGTTTTCATGCTATAATTGCTGTTTGCTGTTGTTTGAGGTCTGACGTGTATGTATATATTCTTTGTAGATAAAACTACTATTTAAAATACAAACATCTGTTTACTGTATTTGCTCCTGGGATGTCTCACATACTTAAACTATGTATATAACTATGTTATACTATGTGCACTCTGACATAATATTTATGATCTTACTCCACCGAAGCTACTCACTCTCCTTACTGTTAATTTTTGTCACAGGAACCAATCTGCTGTCAGGTAAACCAGGCAGGAAATATTGAACTAAATCTACTTTATTGTGAGACCATGTTAACAGAATCTTGTAAGGCACAAACTTCACACCACCATGTTTAATGCTTGCTCCATTAGGACAAATCTTTCTTAACTTTCTTATTCTGAACATTAAGTCACTGAGAACTCTTTTGTCTGATTGTTTCCTAGGCAGCAGCTCTTCCTCCCCTATCCTCAAGTTCATCTACACATTCCATGACATCTACACAGTGTGCAAACAATGAAGATGAGAAGCCACAGAGGTGGCAATTTCCTTGAGGGTGTTTCTCAGCAAAGGAATTTTACAAAGCTCCCCTTGTAAACCTCACATGAATTTCACAATCCTGACTTCTATTACTCAATCCTACTTCTATTACATTATCCGAATGAACTGAATCTGCAAATCAGATTTATACTGCATGACAATTTGAAACCATAAAACTTAAAATAATCTACAGGAAACCCATATAAGAAAAGAAGATGAAAGTTATTTAAATTGCCTGAAACTAGGGAAGCTATTTACTGCACCAGCAGACACAGGAAAAAAGAAAGGGATCACAATACATGTTAAAGATGATTTGAAATCAGGATTAGTATGGTCAGGCCCTGAGGGAAGAACTTTGGTTTTGCAGATCTGGATTAATGACATTTCAATTTTGTTAGCAGTAATTTATGCCCCAAATGAAGATCAGAAAGAAATTTTTAAACATCTATACCGAAAAATAATAGGATTTGAAAAAAGGAATATCTGTATTATAGAAGATTTTAACTTTATTGCCGATTACCAAAAAGATCATGTAATGGGGGGAAGAATAAGAAAGGGAAAAGAGAGTTCCCTAAGATATGTAAGGAAACGATGAAAGAATTAAATTTGGTGGATTTGTGGAGAAGACTATATCCCGAAAAAAAACAATTTACTTTTTATTCCAATCCGCATCAAATATGGACACGAATTGATATGGCATGGATGAACGGGGAAATAGCAAATGAGATAAGAGAAACTGATATATTAGCAAATGAATGTGCAGACCAGAACACAATTCAGATAATATGGAAAGGCAGGAAGAAACTAAAGAAAAGATGAACATTAAATACCCAATTATTAAGAGAAAAAGAATATAAACTTAAAGAGGAATTAAATTATATTTTAAAAGAAAATGACAATGGAGTAACTACAAAACAAAATATTTGGGATACAATGAAGGCAGTAATAAGACATATAACAATTTCTTACAGTGCCAAGAGGAATAAAGAAAAATATGCCCAACAAAATAAACTGCAACAACAAATTAAGGAATTAGAAACGCAATTACAGAAGACCCCAAAGAACTCAACATTGCAAAATCAGATAATAATAGCTAAACACAAATTGAATTTAATTGAACAAGAGAAAATGATTATAAATTTGAATATGACCAAACAAACCTACTTTGAGAATGCTAATAAGCCAGGAAGATGGTTAGCTTATAAACTAAAAAAAAAGAGAGAAAAGAGACTGATATACCAATTAATAGATGGGAATGGTGACATACAACAAGAGATAGAACCAAAAAAAAAAAAAGAAATTGTACATAAATACTTTGAAGAGTTATATTAAAAGGAAGAAATAAATGAGGACAAAATAAGAAAATACTTAGATGAAATTAAAGATAAAGAAATTGAAGAAGGAATGATAGAATTACTTAACAAAGATATATCTTGGTCTGAACTGAAATCGGCAATAGAGAACCAAAAAAATAATAAAGCCCCAGGCCCAGATGGGATTCCGGGAGAGCTATATAAAGAAATTGTCGAACAAATTGGACCTTTTATGATAGAAATTTTCAATGATGTATTATTGGTGGCCAAGATGCTGGACTCATGGAGGGGAGCACTGATTTCGCTGATGCCGAAGGAAGAATCTGAATCTAGATATATCAATAATTACAGACCAATTTCATTATTAAACACTGACTATAAAATATTTACCTCCATTATAGCTAATAGACTAAAAAGAATTTTAAATTTATATATACATGAAGATCAAAATGGATTTCTCCCAACCAGACAGATTAGCAATAATTCAAGAACAGTATTAGATATTTTAGAATTTTACGAAGCCCACCCCGAGAAACAAATCGCACTCATGTTCTTAGATGCTGAAAAGGCCTTTGATAATTTAAGTTGGTAATGTTTAATTCAAAAAATATATAATATGAAATTAGGCACTAAATTTGAAAATATTATAACAACTATTTACGATACACAACAGGCCAATATTATAATAAATGGGGAATATACTCGCCCAATAAAAATAGAAAAGGGAGTTAGACAAGGTTGCCTGCTTCCCCCCTGCTCTTCATATTCTCATTAGAAACATTATTAATATGAATTAGACAGAATTCAGAGATAAAAGGATTTTATTCACTGATGATATGGTTTTCTTTATTGAGGAACCAATGGAAAGAGGACAAAAATTGATTAATGAATTAGAACAATTTGGAGCGGTAGCAGGACTCAAAATTAATAGGAAGAAAACAAAATTAATGACTAAAATTTTAACAGAAAAACAAAAAAGAATTAGAAGTTATGGGAATACAAGTGACAAAGAAAGCGAAATGTTTAGGAATATGGTTGACAGCACATTGCAAGGCACTTAAAGAAAATAATCATGATAAGTTGTTCTAAAGGTAAAGAAGGATTTAGAATTATGGGGTAGACTGCAACTCTCACTACTGGGTAGGATTGCTACCATTAAAATGAATATTCTCCCAAAATTTTTATATTTATTTCAAATAATTCCAATGAAATTACACAAATGTTTTTTTGAAGAACTTAACAAAATAACCGCTAAATTTTTTTGGCAAGGGAAAAAACCCAGAATAAATTTAAAAGCAATGCAGGATCTGAGGAGCAGGGGAGGATTGGCACTTCCAAATTGGGAATTATATTATATTGCTGCCACTCTAGTATGGTTAAAAGATTGGGTGAACTTAAAAAATAAGATAATTTTTTTTTTTAGAAGGCCACGATTTACAAAGGGGGTGGCACGCCTTTTTATGGGACATAGGGAAAGTTGACCAGAAATATTTCCATAGACACTTAATTAGAGACTCATTATTAATTAATTGGAAAAAATACGCAAAAAACACTACTTAAAAGTACCGATCTGGTTATCAACAATGGAGGCGATGATCCACCCAAACAATTTGGATATTTCTAAAATGATCAAATACAAAGATTTATTGGACATACAAGGAAATTTGAAATCACGACAAGAACTTCAAGAGCGGGGATTTAAAATAGATCAATGAGTATACATACAAATTCATAGTAGATATAAACAAGATAGAAAGGAATTTGAAATTAATAATAAACCCCAACTATTAGACAAAATTTTATTAGGATCAGGTTAAAAAAATATAACTAAATTTTATAATTGTTTATTAGAAGTAGAATTAGAAGAAGAAACAGTAAAAGGGAATATGATAGCCTGTCACTTTAATAGAATGGGAAAAAGTCTGGGAAAGAAATAATAAGATTACAAAATCGGCAGCATATAAAGAAAACGCATATAAAATGTTTTATAGATGGCACCTTTCCCCTTCGAGATTGGCAAAAATGTGCCCCAAAATGAGTCCAAAATGTTGGAAATGTAAAAAAAAAGAGGGAACCTTTTTTCACATGTGGTGGTCTTGTATAGAAGCCCAAAAATACTGGAAGAAAATTAGAAATTGGCTGGAAAATATGACAAAAGAACAGATCGAATACAAACCAGAGTCCTTTCTGCTAGGGATTTTTGATAAACAAATATAAAAAAAATGAAATACATAACAATACACATACTAAGAGCGGCCAGATTGGCCTTCACTCAATGTTGGAAGCACCCTCATATACCTACAGAGGAAATGACCATCCAAAAAATTTCAAATTGCGCAGAAATGGACAGATTAGCTTTAAAAAACAAAGATAATTCAATATATTATAATAGCTGGAAATATTGGTATAAATGGTTAGAACAAAGATAGACTTTATATCATAAGATAGTATAAATTTATATGAGTAATGTACAAATTTTTATATAGACAAGGTGTGCAGATATGGCATAATTAAGAGAAGAAAAGATCTTACAAACTGTCGAAAATAAGAATGTTTTTAAATTTTCTGTTTCCTTCTCCCTATCCCTTTTTTCTTTTCTTTCTACTCTTTCATGTATGTATGTGTTGTCAAGTTGTTGTTTTTCTTTTTTAGTTGTAAAATTAATAAAATTTGTTTAAAAAAAACAAACTTGAAATAATCTCTGATTTTGCAATTCTGCCCTAATATTTGGAGTAAGACCTTTTGAATGCACAGATGACCCCTGGGCTAAGAACATCCAACTTAAGAGACTTCTGGTTTGCAGGGCTTCGACGGCAGGCAGGACGTGCGTGGCTTCTGCCTGGGCGTGCCCCCGGAGCACCCCGAGACAGGCTGGCTTCGGGGCTAAGCCACCCCGTAGAGGTCGGTGAAGACGGAGATTCCAGCAAGGGCAAGGAAAGCTGCATCTTTCCTCCCCAGCTGACTAAACTTTCTTTCCCAAAGGCGATAGAGTGGCGGTCAGAAATGGCCACCCCAAAGAAGCCCTCATCCGGAAAAGAATGCAGGAGGAAAAAAATGCTGAAGTGAAAGTTTTGGCTGACTGGGATAAGAAACAACAATTAAGGCATCCTGGAACTCAAGTTTTAAAAAAGGATACGTTGTTCCCAAAGAAGATTCGGAAGCAGCGAATGAAAGTGAAAAGGGAAAAATTTTTTTTTCACTCTCCTTCCTTACGTTGACAGCGAACAGAGATGAATGAGAAATCGGAAAAATCTGCTTTGGCATCAGCAGGTATTTAAGCTGGAAAATTTAATGACAATGGGATAATAAAGATTTCTGAATATAAAAGGAAAAAAAAAAGGATTTTTTTTTTTTTTTGCTGTAAGTGGGAAGGGAGAGGAAGAGAATAAGAACAGGATTTGGAAGGAGGAGATAGCCTAGAATCTAAAGTTAAATTTTAATAGGACTTCTAAAAGATACATTTTAACTGGAACTTTGTAACTAAATACTAACCCCAGGAAGAGAAAGTAAAAAAAGGAAGAAGGTGTCAAAAGAAGCAGCTTGTGTGTATTTGGATTGCTTGCTGACTTTGGGACTTTTGGAACTATATTTGAAGGATTAAAAACACTTGGGTAGTTGTTTTAAAAGGAAAAAAAACTCAACAATGGCATCACTTGTGGATGAACTGAAAATAGAATTTAAAAAACTTAAGAGGAACAAGAAGGGAAGGGCTCTCTTGGTTCCGTTTTTCAATTCTTAGAAATGGCAATCTCTACCTACGAGAACTTACAAGAAAAGACTACGCAACAAGAAGATTGGGACAAAGAAGAAGCCATTTTAAATGAACAAGTAACTTTATTTGGGGAAGAAAGGGGAAAGAGAATGGAGAATTTGAGACCTAAAAAAACAACCAAAAAAGGGAAAAATAAGGTGAAAAGTGTATATAATGTGAGAAAGTAACAGAAAAAGGGAATACAGAAAAGGGAAATTGAGGTGAAGAGAAAAGGAGGTAAAAAGGGCAGAGAGAAGAAGCAAAGGAGGAGGGAAGGGAAGAGAAGCTACAAGGGTGTGAAGCAAGATGTAAAGAAACAGGACTTATTTAGAGATAATGGGTAAAAATTTAATTGAAAAAGTGATTCTGCAAAGGTACATATGATTGTATTGTTATATTTGTATTTAGAAATAATGTTAGAAAATTGGAAACAATGTATGATTTAGTGAAACATTTGTGAATAAAATAAATGGAATGAATGAGAGAATTAATTTAGAAAGGAATGGGAACATTTTAATGACATGTTTTAAAATGCAAGTGAAGTGGGGGGGAAGTAATTATGGAAAGTTTATAAGCATTCCCATAGAAGCATGATACCTACTTGAAAAGTAATGTGTTAAATGTTTAAAATTTAAATGAATATTAACATTAATGATGAATTGAATTGGTATAGATCGTTGTTTTAATTATATTATATATTTATATTTTTCTTTTTAAAATGTAGCGTGTAGCTTTAATGTACTACGCAGAATCCGAATGGAAGTTATGTTCTATATTAAGTGTTATAATTTTAGGGGAAAGATATAAAGGCGTCATACTCCAATCAGTGACCACAGGAGGAATTTTGTTTAATGAGAAAAGGTAATAAACAGCAGAAATAGGACAGACAAAGAATATAAATATAATGATCTGATTTGAGATGAAATAAATAAAAATAAAATTAAGAAAGTTAAAAGAGGGGAGAAGCTATATAGAAAATGTAGAATGGTAATAAGATATGGAATGGTATATAAAAATGAGCATGAATTTGAATTGGTGTCTGTACAAAGAGATGCAACCCGGGATCAGGCTGCTTTCAGAAAAGAGGTTTTATGTTTTCATGTTCTGTGTTGTGTTTGTTTATGTTTGTTTCTCAAAATCAATAAAACTTTCTTCAAAAAAAAAAAAAAAAAGAACATTCAACTTAAAGATAAGCTCTCGTGTCCTCAAAATGCTTGATCCAAAGTTCCTTAAGACCAAATGACTAATTTCATTCTGAGCAATTATTTTAATATATGATTTGTCATTTGTCACTGTTGAGAAGGCAGATATCCTGCCTTCCCCCAAGTAATTATGTTAACCTAAAGGAGGCCCTATGGTTTAAGTTAAAGTTATATTCATATTACTGCTTTACATCCACTCTTACTCAAGTTTTATAGTGCTGAAAATATTTTTCTTATTTTTCTTCTAGGTTGCTTTTGATTTCAGTGACACTGCTCTCCATTTATTCAATAAATCTCTTGTTAGCATGTGCAAAGGAAACAGGTAACTCATAACACTTTATATTATTTTACTTCCAACATATAGATAATGAATATAGTATATAAAAGCCTAAATCTTCCACCCTATTTTGCATTGCTTTATTAATTCTAAAAGAAATTAAATATGCTTTGTTAAACCAAGAAAAAAATAACCATTGTTTAGTTTTGCTTTATTAAATTAAAAAGTATATAATGCCATAGTTCAAACATGATCTTAATAAGATAATGAGGTTAAAACAGTATATGAAAATATATGCTTTAAAAGTGAAGTGAAAATAAAAAACCCTTGATCAAACTGTTGAAATTACTGTCATCTGGGAGCTAAAGTCTGCAAGTCATAAAAGGGCTATAGTTCCCCACCCCTGTTTTATAGGAAACAGGACATTCTAATATACAACCAAGTCAAGGAGTAGTAAATTCAGTGCAGTTTCTCTTTGTGTGTACTGAGCACTATCTTATAGCATCATGATAAATGTGTGTGCAAAATGGCTGATTTGTAAGGAGGGAAAGGAAACATCTTGCAACAAGTCAAAGTCCTTTACAGTCCTTTACAGACGTATTTAGTGGGACAGTGGAGCCACCATGATGGCAGCATTTTACTCCATGTTTAATACAATACAAAGATACAGTTCCCAAATTTTCTACTTAATACACCTCTGAATGATATGAACTGCTGCTTATCAGCAAAAAGAGTTCAGTATAATAATTAAAAGAATCACATGCCAGCATAAACATTTTAAAGATCTGATCACTGCCTGAGTTACCTATTTGTCATCTTCTCAATGGCATCTCATTTTTTTTTTCAAAAAGTCAAAAATATGGTGGATTTAAAATATTCTGGACAAGCTCGATACCCGTGCTTCGCAATTAAACTATGTGGTCGGGCTTAGTTTTTTTGGGGGGGAATTCTGTCTCTGGCTACAAGCATCCATGTGGCTAGTATACTGTCAGTGTGTGAGAGAGTTGAGAGCTGTTTGGAAACTGAAGCAGTATTTGCTGTGTGAACAAGAAGGAAACAGCAAGGAGCCTAAGCTCAACTGTTCTGTACTAAAGCTGCTTGGTGCTGTGAAACTAAAAGTGAGACTGAAACTCCTCTCCTCTGCTTGTGTGTTTTGCATTTGGAATAGATTTCTTTTCAGGTGGGGAGGGAGTGTAAAACTCCTTAGCATCAGAGCGTGTTAATAATATATGAAATACTAATACTCTGATGGTAATTTCGAAATATATATATATATGTATGTATGTTTTTTTAAAGCTTTCGCGGGTACTTACATGTGTGCTGTTTAGCTTCCTTCGGGTATTATCCCATGTCATTGTAGTTCTGTTAAAGTTGTAGCAACGTTTCAGCAGAATCTC
>BLBF01000022.1:18334101-18365382 GCA_015471245.1 Laticauda colubrina | reverse complement strand
GAGATTCTGCTGAAACGTTGCTACAACTTTAACAGAACTACAATGACGTGGGATAATACCCGAAGGAAGCTAAACAGCATATATATATATATATATATATTGTATTTTTGTTTGTATACCCCCATTTTTTACTCTTTTCTTTCTTTTTTGTATATCAAACAAATATGTTGAAAAAGATTACTAAAGTTCACTCAGGGCCAATGTAATATAATTGAATCAAGGAGAAGCAGATCACCAACTACAAAATTTCCTGAATGAGTATGGCCAGTTCTCTTTCTCCATTCAATTGTCTTACAATGTTGCTGATTTTGTTTGCCTCCCTGAGTTGCCAGACAAGAGATGGTAAGGTAAAGGTTTCCCTCGTACATATGTGCTAGTTGTTCCTGACTGTAGGGGGCTGTGCTCATCTCTGTTTCTAAGCCAAAGAGCCAGCACTGTCTGATGATGATTTCATGGTCATTTGGCTGAAAAATGCCAGAGGTGCACGGAACGCTGTTACCTTCCCACCAAAGGTGGTCCCTATTTTTCTACTTGCATTTTTACATGCTTTTGAACTGCTAGGTTAGCAGAAGCTGGGGCAAGTAATAGGAGTTTACTCTGTTATGTGGCACGAGGGATTCGAATTGCCGACTTTTCTGATTAACAAGCTTAGCGTCTTAGCCATCAAACCACCGCTCCCCTTGAAGAGATGGTACATAAATGCAGTTAATTAAATGAACTAGCTTCCGGTCAAATTTCTGCATCACACTGATGGTAATAGAACTCCCATTTTACAATGGAAAACATCAAAAAATATTCCTTCATAATAACTCAGATGACAGATTAAAATCAACCATGGTGATTTTTCAAAGATGAAAGAATATATAATTAGACTGTGATTGACCAACTTTGAGGAACACAGAATCAAAATATAACTTGAGTGGATTCCATACCATGTACAATAATTGCTAGTATGCTTTGTGTCCTAGTTCAAATTCTGGTCATTCCTTTGAATAATCTACATAGTTTGACAGAAGTTATTTGAAGAACAATGTATGCCACCTTCTATGATTGGATAGCAGATGCAGATGTATTAAGAGGGTCTTTGCTCAGATTCATCTTATGTACCAATTGCTCCCTTTCCTTGTTTGGGAAGCCCTCCACTCATACCCTAGTTACCTTGAGACAGGACTATTGCTATGCACTTATTGCAACACATTGGGCTGGCCCTGAAGACCATTCAGAAGCTACACGTGGTTCAAAATACAACAGTGCAAGCAGTTACAGGCACTTCTTGTAATGCCCATAAATCATCACTGCTCTGCAACCTGTATTAATAAAGAAAAATATTTGTAGCTGAGGGCTGAAACAAGGTGTCCTTGGTGCTCACTGAGCTTGATTGTTTTCTTGCAGACATTTCATTTCCCAAAGGGTAACATTATCAGTGCTAAATGTATAAAACTATTATACTGAAATGTATTTCTATTTATAGAGATTTTCACAGCTGTGCCTCTATTCAAAATCCAAGAAAGAAATCCTTAGACTCCATTAACATAGAGTCTGTACAAATTACTGTATTTGAAGTGATAGCAACAAAAGGAAAGCAAGATCTGAGGCATATTGAAAGTTATCCCAAGTTCCCTCCCCCAGGAGTTCAGACTGCTCATCCAATCTGAGGCGTGTATCATGTCGTGAGGTACATCTTTAGATAGTGTCTGATACATCTGGTATGCCAAGACGGTTGACCTTGGCCTAGAAAAGATAAGTATTTGCAGTTGTGTAGTAAGCAGGAAAGCATCCCATCTATTTCAGTTCACACATCTTCATACTCGAGCACCCTTCCCCTCCTCAAACACCAAATTCCCTCTCCCCCCATTTCCATGGCAGTCAGCAAGAGTCAAGCAGCAAAAGATGTCAGGAAAACTTCTTGGAGGCTGTCATTCAGCCCTTCAGAAAAGGGTCGTTAGTCCTGGAAAACAAAACATAAAATAACAGAGAAAGAAATATCCCACACAGGAGCAAATATGATACATATAAGATTACATCAACGTTTTTCTGGATATTTAGAGTGAAACAATTGTAGAACTTTAGGGGCCCTGACATCACGGTCATTAACCCATTCCAACTGTGAAAGAAAAAAATGTTTCCAAACAACTAAATATTGGAATCTTCTATGTTTCCTGGAGTCCAGAATTTCCTTAATTTCAAAATGCTATTCACCTTCAATTAGGTGAGGAACTGGAGGAGCGGCCTGGTCAGGTCGTAGAGGGGAGGTTTCAGTAAGCTAACATGATATACAGGGTGGAACCTTCTAAGCGTTTTTGGCAGCTCTAACTACTGCAACAGGATTCACAACCTGAACGCTTGGGAAAGTACAAACATACTTAGGTCCCAATTTCTTAGGCTTCTGGGTGGTCTGTAAGTACTTAGTGGACAAAAGACCTTATCTCCCACTTGGTAGTTTCTCCGTGGAACTCTTTTTTTTTTTAATCTGCCTGTTTCTTATGGGCTTGATGATCATCATCTACTGCTTTACGGGTAACTGGCCAGGTAAGCTACAGCTGGGTTATCCACTCTGCCAGTGATGGGATTTGGGGTTTCTCCTGAGGTAGCTCTGGGCCAATAGCTACTTAAATGGGGTGAATCCAGTGCTGGATGGAGTTATTATAAGATACCTCTACAAAAGTCTATAGATTAGATAATTTACATTGCATCTAAGGTATTATTCCAGTACTGAGTTAGTTCGTTCACAAGCCCCATTAGTTTGAGGGTGATGGGCGGAGCTTAAGCCCTGGGTGGAGCCTAATAACTTCAAAAATTCTCTCCAGAAGGTAGAAGTGAATTGTACCCCCTGTCTGAAATTATACGTTCAGGAGCATCTTGTAGTCTATACACATAGAATAAACAGTTTAGCCAATGTTTTTGCAGAAGGAATCTTTGCACAGAGGACAAAGTGTACCTGTTTGGAAAATAGGTCAATAATCACCCAAATGACTGTATTTCCCCTACTCTCAGGTAATTCCCCAATGAAATCCTTGAAAATTTCCAACCAGAGGGCACTTAGCCGAGCAGCATTCTGGAGTAGACTAGCTGGTTTGCCAGGAAGTCGCTTGGCCAAAGCACATACAGGACAACTGGTGACATAAACTTCTATGTCCTCTTTCAAAGATGGCCACCAAAACTGCTGTTTAACTAAGTAGGATTTTCATGAACTCAGATGCCTGACAACTTTTGAATTGATGGCATGTTTTAGAATGGCTCCTCCAGCAGGGACATTTTACTTCCACCCCACCCATGCCAGGCCATCAAGAAAAGTGCAATAATTTGAGTAGGATAAAAACCAGTCCAATTTTAAAGCTTCTTTTGACTGTTCAGTTAAATCATTCAAAAGGGTAACATTCCCCTTCCCCTGGGCTCTGGTGACCACTGGAACAGCCAATTGTTTAGTAGGGACAATAGGATGGATCATTTCAGGTCAACTGCTATTATATTGGAGCAATTTAGATAAAGTGTTAGCCATAAAATCTTTCCCCAGGCAGGTATTGTAATGAAAAATTAAACCACTTAAAGTATTGCACCCAATGAATTTGCTTGGGCAACAGCTTTTGTGGGGTCTTTAAAGTTTCTAGGTTTTTGTGATCCATCTACGTCTCAAAGGGGATTTTGACCCTTCAAGGAAATGTCTCCAAGTTAATAATGCCCATCAGATGGCAAACACTTCCTTCTCCCAAATAGCCCATCTCCATTTGGTCTCAGTTTTTGGGAGGTGTAAGCACAAGGTTGTTAAGTCCCATCTGCATTTGATTGTAGTAGACTGCTCCCATAGCAATGTCACTTGCATTGGCTGCATTACAAAGAGAGCATCCATATTTGGGTGTTTAAGAACAGATTTGGCTGCAAATAGTTGTTTCAGTTTCTCAAAAGCCACTTGGCATTTCATGGACCACTCCAAAGGTCAATTGGGCTTTGGTTTTAGTCCTCCTTTTGTCTTTAGGAGGTTTGTAATGGGCAATGCAATCTTTGCAAAAGCCGGGATAAATTGATGGTAGAAATTAGCAAAACCGAGAAAACTTTGCAACTGTTTCTTGGTGCGCGGGGGAGCCTGTTCTAAAATGGTTCGGATCTTCTCCCGGTCCATCAGTTGCATGAATATGGCAGGGGCTCCTTGCAGACCAAATGGGAGCACGCTAAATTGAAAACAACCCAAAGGGCAATTAAATGCAGTTTTCCATTCATCCCCTTCCCTAATTTAAACTATAATAACCTTCTTTCAAATCAAGCTTAGTGAAAATCTTTTCCTTGGCTAGGTGAGCTAACATGTCCTTCATTAAAGGGAGCAGGTAAATATTTTCCATGCAAATGGCATTTAAATTTTTATAATCCACACATAAATGGTAAGTGCTATCTTTTTTTCTTGGAACAACACTGGGATCACCACTCAGGACCTAGCAGGCTGAAAGCAACCCTGTTTTAGATTTTTATTAATAAAGGACTGCAGTTCCTCCAGCTCTTGCAGTATCATCGAATACAGTTTTGGCTTTGGGAGTTTTACTACAGGAAGGATCTCTATGCTGCAATCTAGGAGACGATTGGGGGGGGGGGGAGAAGCATGTCTAAAGCCTTCTTGCTAAAAACCTCTCTGAGGTTCCAATATTCTTTCGGAATTTTCTCCTCCCCTGTGATGTGTTCACTTGCCACCGATGCCAGTTCCTTAGTGTCCTGGGCCTTACTAAGAATTCCCCTGCACCTGTGGTTGATGGAGCAAATGCACAGCAGACCCTTCCTCCAGTTCACCTGAGGGTAGGGTAATCCGAGAAAAAGGAGGTGCTCCATCCTGGAGACCACGATAAAACACAAAGTTTTGGTGTTTCCCCATCGACATTTCCACTGGCTCTGTTACAAAATGAGAAGTTTCTGCCTCCCTTATTTCTTCCCTAACCTCTTTGCGTGCAGGCAATATATATCTTTCTTTAGCTCTCTCTAGAGCTTCATGCAATAAATGCAAAGCTTGGGTCAGCAAGATGTCTTTTTTGTCTTCCTGCCAGGCAGCTTCTCCCCCTGGCATATGGCAGCTATCACCCCAAGGGGGAGCTCCTCCAGTATTTCCATCCATCCCCATTTGGTATGAACCACCGGGTTTCTCCTCAATCTGCAACACAGACTGTAGCTTGGCTTCCCCTTGACTGCAAAGGAGCTGTGAAGGGGTGGATACAACAGCTCCCAGATTTTCTTGACCACTGCTTTGGTTAGACATTATTTCTTCAACCCCCATTTCAGAGGTTAATCTCCATGTGGGCTGGTAAAGAGAAACCTTGCTTTATGTCAGCTGTGCCTCCATTCAAAATCAAAGAAAGAAATCCTTAGACTCCATTAACATAGAGAAAGGTACTTTTACTGTAATTGAAGTGATAGCAATAAAAGAAAAGCAAGACCTGAGGCAAATAGGTGCAGAAATTACATATAGAAAGTTATCCCAAGTTCCCTTCCCCAGGAGTTCAGACTGCTCATTCAATCTGAGGTGTGCATAATGTCGTGAGGTACATCTTCAGATGGTGTCTCACACACCTGGGATGCCAAGTCGGTTGACCTTGGCCTAGAAAAAATAAGTGTATGCAGTTGTGCAGTAAGCAGGAAAGCATCCCATCCGTTTCAGTTCACACATCTTCGCACTCCAGCACCCTTTCCCCCCAACACCAAAATCCCCCCTTCCCCCGTTTCCATGGCAGTCAGCAAGAGTCAAGCAGCAAAAGATGTCAGGAAAACTTCTTGGAGACTGATAGATTTTTTAAATCAATAAATCTTTACATCTTTATATCATTTAGAAAGGTGAACAATTTCAAATGCACATAAGGGGTGGAATGATGATCTATTAAGTACACAAAAAGTAGACGACCCTCACTCGATATATCAAGGACCTAGGAGTTTTCATCTCAAACTATCTAAGCACCAGAGCTCATTGTAACAGCATTGCCAAAAAGGCATTAAGAGTTGTTAACTTTATTTTGCAAAGCTTCTTCTCTGGTAACATTGAATTGCTAACTAGCCATATACAAGACCTTTGCCAGACCAATTCTTGCATATAGCTCATCCGCCTGGAACCCACACTGTATATTGGATATTAACACGATTGAGTGGATTCAGAGGTATTTCTCAAGAGTACTCCACTCCTCTACTCACAATAGAATTCCCTATGCCTCCATGCTTGAAATTTTGAGCTTGGACAATCTGGAACTGCACTGCCTGAAGTCTGATCTAAACATAGTACACAAAATTGTCTGCTACAATATCTTGCCTGTCAACGACTTCTTCAGCTTCAACCACAATAATACATGGGCAAACAATTGATACAAGCTCAAAGTAAACCACTTCATAACCGATTGCAGAAAACATGACTTCAACAGGGTGATCAACTCCTGGAATGCTCTACCCATCTCCGTTGTTACAGCCTCAAATCCTCACAGCTTCAATCTCAAACTGTCTACTGTGGACCTCACCCCATTCTTAAGAGGTCCTTAAAGGGGGTGTGCATAAGCGTACCAAAATGCCTACCGTCCCTGTCATATTGACTCCATTTATCTGTATTTATTTCCTTTATTCATGTTTATGTCCATACTTATACTTGTTATCTTGTATGTGTTTGCTAAATAAAATAAAAACAAATGAAAGTAATAATAAATTACTGAATATGTTGTCCTTTGAATTTCTATTAGGCTATCTTGGCTATACTAGTGGATTTTCCCTGACATGTATGGTATTTTTTCTCATAGTGGTAAGTTGGACTTAATGTTTTAATTGGATCTGAGTGATTAAAGTTCCAATTTAAAACCACTTGCTGAATCTTTCAACTTTGATCCTTTATTGTAGGTCATATACAAGAAATTTCAATTTTCTTGTCCTTTTCTGGACAGAAATGCAACAGATGCTATTTCTTCCAATTTTAGCTTTGGCACAGAGGCATGCAGACCAAAGTATGTTACATTTAATTCTAAGGTACGTTTTTTTTTCCTTCAGTATTTGCCATTTCTTTATGTTATAGAGCTATTGGTGTTACAGGAACATACAAGTTCAATTGTAGAATGTACTTTGTAAAAATTTTAATAAGAAATCTAGGGTGTATACTTTGTCCTGATAATGCAGAATAAAACTAAATGGTGCTTAAGAACCATGTGTTCCATACACACTAAGTGTATATCACTAAGTACATTCACCAAAATTTATCTTTCAAACATTCATTTTACTACAGGTAAATTCCAATTCTGATATTTGAAGCAATAAAGACTTTATACCAACTTTAGGAAAAGTATGCTGATTTTTACTTTTTTTTTTAACAGAGTGTGTATGCTTTGCCTACCCTTGCATTTGCATTTGTGTGCCATCCATCAGTCCTTCCAATCTACAGTGAACTTAAAGAGTAAGAAAATATTTATTACTGATTATTAAAAAGAACATTTTCATCTGAATGATAGGAATATTGAGTTATATACTGCAGTGCTGTCATTATCCAAAGGAGAGGGAATATTTGACACTTATCCTTCCCCCCAGTATTCCAGAAGACTTGATTCACTAGGGAGGAGGGAATTGAAGGGATATTGTTATTCGCTGGGCATTTTCTTTAGATCTGAACAGCTATTTTTTTAGAAACACCAACAATGCTAAGTATCAGTCTAAAGGGATCTTGAGATATAGTACCAGTATTCACATCTGGCTCAAAGGCAGCTTAACCTAGCAGAGATGTAAATGGTGGTGCTTTTTTCCCCTCTCCCTTTTAACCTTATTCTTTCAATCAGGTGTTATATTCTTTTAAAAAGTTAAGAACTGTATCACTAAAATCTGGAAGGCAGAGTATATTGAATTCTCAGATCTTCTGAGGATTCTTTGTTTAAAAATATATAAGCCTAATTAAAAATCTGAAAGCACAGATATTTTCTGAATCATGTAAAGTTTATATGCCTTAGGGCAGAATCATAATCCCAGAAATTGCAACAGGGATAATAAGTATATAAGTAAAGTAAATATTCTGGTATTGTTCAAGTGTTTGGACTACCACTGCATAATTCCTAACCATAATCTATTCTAGCAAGAGTTAAGTGTTTTATTGTTGTATCGTAAACCACTGGTCATCAACTGGTAGTCCGTGGACCACTGGTGGTCTGTGAGAAAATTTTGGTGGTCCACAGAAAAATTATTTGCATTTTTTATATTGAACTAAATCAGGGCTCCTCAAACCATGGCCCCTGTGGACTGGATACGTGCAATGAATGTTTGTGTTACTGCAGAGAGTCTCCCACTTCAAGGTCTTTTTATGCGGATCAGAGGGGAGCAGAAATTCTGATTTGGGGTCTACTTCAGCCTCTTGGTGCGGGGCTTTGGTGAAGGCTGGAGAGAAGTGTCACTGGTGGCAAAGATCCAGAGGGCCTCGTTCCAGTGGGACTGCATTATGGCCTGGAATCTCAGCCCACTGAGCTTCCAGGTGCTGGTACCTGGCCTTGCACTCCTGCAAGTCTTCCCTCTGATTGGAAAGCCTGTGCTTGTAGTCCTCAGTGAAGTGCTTCTGTTGAGCCTCCTTCTTGGTCAGATCCAATTTGAATTGAGCCAGCTGTTTTGCAAACTCTCATGGTGGCTGCTCCAACAACTGCTTCCTGTTGGGGCCCTAAAGAGCCTGGGCAGGTAGCTAAGGAGTGACTGGGAGATGAAGAGAGAGTAGAGGCTGGAGAGACGCCCTTCAATGTGAGTGACATTGAGTTGGTCACATCCACCCAGTCACATGACCACCTAGCCATGCCCACCCAGCCAGTCATTAGGCAGATTGTCAACTCATAAAACATTTCTATGACTGTTTTAGGGTTGCCATGAACAGAAGTGGGGGAGGGGGGCAGGAAATTTGAAAGAGCATTGCAGCAGTTTGGAACCAAAAGTGCATTCCATTCTTATCTTGCAAAGATTGTAACTAAGTGATCGGAATTTCTGCCATGCAAATATCTAATTGAAGAACGTGACTGATGACTCTTGGCTAAGTTTCAGCTTCAGTTTCAGCACAGCCTGATTAGCATAAGCAGCTGATAATCGGTTGTACTGGTCTCCCAACTATCAGCTATTTCAGGCTGCAGGGATTGCCATTGCCTATTGCCATCTCCATGTGCCCCATTTTCAGCTTCCACATCCCATTTTTAGCCTCCGTGTGCCCCATCCTGATCCCCACTGCCCAGAAAGGGGGGGAATGGGCCGCGCAGAGACCAAAAATGGGGCTTGCAGAGGTAGCAATAGGCTATGGCAATCTCTGCAGCCTGAAACAGCTGATTGTCTGGAGGCTGATCCAACTGACTATCAGCTGCTGTGCTAAAACTGAAACTGAAACAGGCTTTTTGCTGTTTGCTGCAAGGAGGCAAATTGCTAGGAGGCATAGACAGAGGCAGTTTTTTCCCCTTGTTTTATTTTCCAAAATCTAGGTGCATCTTATATTTCGGAGTGTCTTATACTCTGAAAACTATGGTACCTGTGGAAAGTCAGGTTGTCAGTGTTTGATTAATTGATTGATATATTAATTTATATAGCCATCAATTTCACACTGGCAACTCTGGACAGATAACAGATGATTAAAAACCCAAGAAGAAACAATGAAAACTTTTTGTGAATAGAACTTCAGCTTTAATCGTGTGCATTAAATTTAGCACATATGAAATTGGCTAACATCCCCATTATAAAGAGTCTTTGTATATCTATCCAAATAGAATGATGCCTAAAAGGACTGCTTAATTAGGTTAAACCAAGGGTCTCCAAACTTGGCAAGTTTAAGACTTGCGGACTTCAACTCCCACAATTCCTGAGGTAACTTGGCTGGAGGAGGAATTGTGGGAGTTGGTCCACAAGTCTTAAAGCTGTCAAGTTTGAAGACCCCTGGGTTAAACAAATAAAGAAGCAAAATGAAACAAAATTAATCTGTCATCTTTAGCATTATTTTCTAGATATATCTGAGAACTTTAATCTTTATAGTTTTTAATACAAACTCGTCTGATCCATAATTCCTAAAATAATTGCCAGATTAAAACCTAATTTACATTTTTCATTTCTTTAGATTTTGTATTACAGTGCTATATTCAAAACATGTAACAAATTTATTAAATATTTTAGCATAAATGGGCTTGAGCTAAAATACTTCGTAAATAAAAATGCACTCATACAAATGCATTTGTAATTATTTAAACACAAAACCTATATATTTTAGAGTTTATTAATCAAAGTACAGGTAGACCTCATGACTTAATGACCATTCAAAGTTACAGTAGACTTGGGACTTCAAAGTTACATGGACTACAGTAGACTCCTAAGTGAAAATGAAAGAGATGCTGAGAGTCCTTTGGTTTTATGCCCTCTCTGGGCTTTAAACTTGCTTCCTGTCCTTGTGGCAAGAAATGTATCCTGAATGGTTGTCAGACTCCCATGGGGCCATGCAGGGGTAGTTTGGTTGAATCTAGCTGGGTGATGCAATCTTCCCAGGTGCCATGAGGTGAGATGGGTAGAAGGCTAATCCCATCATGCCCTGATCCCATCACCCTGATTTTAAGGGAGGTACAGGGAGCTGCAGGAAGCTGCTTTGTCTTTAAGGACATGTTTCTTCTTTTCTCATCCAGAGAAATATAATATTCTGCCTTTTTAATATTTCTGAGAATATTTCATTCTTTTAGGAGAGGGGTGAGTGCTAACCTTCTACAATTTAAAAATGTCTATCCCTTTTTAATGTATAGATGTTATTTGGGTCATTGACAGTTAAAATGAGATCAAAATTAGTATAGATTAAAAATATAAAATAATATCAAATAACAGTAAGCATAATCTTAAAATAAAGTTTTCTGTCTGTAACATAAAGATTTTCTAAAAATCCACCAGAGAAGGGTGGATTATCTCTCCTAAGGCCAGATATTAAATAGTTTAGATCAGGGATGTCAAACTCAAGACCTGCAGGCTGGAGCCATTCATTGACTGGCAGAGTGCTGCAGGAGGCTGTCCAGGACAAAAATGGGGTACGAGGGGGACCACACAAGCCCCCCCATGCCCCATTTTGGCTGGCAGAGTGCTGCAGGAGGCAGCATCTTCACTTTCTCTTTAGCAGCATCTGCCAACTAGAACTAGGTATCCACCAAGATCTGGATAGCTGTTGTTCAGAAGAGCCAAAAACATCTGGCTCTTCATCTAGGTCTTTGATGAGAGAGGGTGAGCCCCCTCCTCTAGGGCTGTGTCAGAGGTAGTAACAAAGATTGATTGACCTTTGGACAGACAGTTTTTAGAGACATCTGGAGAAATTGTCAGTTCATTTATACTCTGCTTCTATACAAATGAATCAAGTCCCATAGCAGCTGGCAACTCAATATGTCTTTAATCTCTACATTATGGAATTGAGATTTGTTCCAGAAAGTAAATCTCCCTTTGTCTGGAATAGATGTTTTGAATGCAAAGGAGAAAAAATGTATCCTGAGCCTATGTCAAATGCCCACCCCTGGCCCTCAGAGGTCAAGCACAACCCTGATGCAGTCCTCAATGAAATAGAGTTTGACACCGCTGGTTTAGATGCAGTTATTGTGAAAATCCTTTCTGTTGCTCTTAAGATACTTGCTTTCATAACATTTAGGACACAGAGAAGGAATTTTCCATGAAAATGTACATGCAGCCAAACTATCTCTAACAGGTCTTGCATAAACCATTCATATGTCTTCACTAATGCTTTGAATAGACAAAATAACAAACTCTATTCTAAATAGTAGTAGGTAGGAAGCCTGCACAGATTCAGAATCCAAACGAAGGGTTACTGTGAAGGAATAATAATCTTTCCCAGCGTTTGGGGATGAATTCTTTCTTTCATGTCATAATCACGACAGTATCCTTCCCTTCCACTTTAACAACTACTGTAGCTTTTCTATGAAACTAGATAGGAATTTGGGGCATTACCAAAACCTCCTATTAGGCTTACTGCAATCATTCCAGCAGCTGTTATTTGCAGTGGGAGAAAAATATACTCACAGTGTTAATCCACATGTTTAATAATATATATTACTATACAGTAAGATTATTCATTTGCTTCCACTATAGATAGATCCTTGCAGGGCCCCACTTGCATTTTTCTGACACTGTTACTAAGATCCTTGCAAAAAGAAACAAGATAGAATGCTGGCAAGGAAGTTTTTCAATTGTGGTGTCCCAATCTTGGAACTTAATTCCCAAGAAGACTCTTTAGGACTTTTCCCCAGGATTGAAATTTTTAATATATAAGGAGCCCGTGGTTATTGTTTTAATGAGTATTTTTTCAATTTTGTGGTACATACAATTAGCACAGGGCCCCCCCAAGGCTGTGTGCTTTCTCCACTTCTCTTCTCCCTAACGTCAGGTGAAGCTCCATTTAAAATCCAAGAAAGAACCATTAGACTCCATTGTAGAAAAAATGACTTTTATTGGAAATCAAGTGGTAGCATCAAAAGAATTCAAGATCTGAGGTATTAAGCGTGAAAATCACATATACAAAGTTATGGCAACATTCCCACCCGCAATAGTTCAAACAGGCGATCCAATCTGAGATGTGTATAATGTCATGTGGGGCATCTTCAGATGGTGATTCAGACATCTGGCCATTGACCTTGGCCTGAATAGATAAGATACTGCAGCTGCACAGTAAGTAAGTAAGCATAAACAAGAAAGTTTTCCCAAGTTTTACATTTCACCAACTCAAGCCTCCAGCACTCTTTTCCCTCCCCCTGTTACAATAGCAGCCAGAAAGACAAGCAGAAGAAAGATTTCTGAAGGCTGACATTCGGCCCTCCTGGAAATGAAAAAGAATATGACAATAGGAAAACAAATATTCCAGAGACAATATCAAATATTTTTAATGAAAATTAATTTGAAGGTTTGTGAGGTTATTTCAAACGAAATGCTTGTATAAACCTAGGGGCTCTAACATCTCGTTCATTCAGCCATTCTGACTGAGAAAGAGGGAAATGCTTCCAAACAACCAGAATCCAGAATTTCTTTAATCACAAAATGTTGTTCACCCTCAGTCAAAAGAAGAACTGGAAGGGCGGCCTGATCAGGTCGTAGCTTGGAAGGTTTTAATAAACTGACATGAAAAATAGGGTGAATCTGTCTAAAGGTCTTTGGCAATTGCAATTGTACTGGTACAGGATTCACCACTTGTACAATTGGGAAAGGTCCCACATATTTAGGTCCCAATTTTTAAAATTTCTGTGTGGTTTGGAAATACTTAGCAGACAAGAAGTATCATTGTCGGATTCACTCTCACCAGAAGAGGCTGGAGTTCCTCTTTCGGAGGGGCGAACTCTACAACTTCCTCCACTTTCAGTGCAGTTTCGTGAGGCTTGGCTGGTTTTTTTTCCAGTTTTCTTCCTCCTGCCGGCACCTCCTTTGGCTCCAACTTAGCACGCCATTCTGCAGCCCAATGACCTTCGTTACCACATCGGAAGCACGCTGTAGTTTTGGATTTCACAGCCAATCCTCCCTACTGAGGTTTTGGGGCTTCTCAAGGGTTGGTGGGAGAGGGCTTGTTTCAACTGAGACCACCCCTGCATCTGTTTCTGGTCAAATCGATTTCTACCTCTGGTGCTAATACGTGCCAGAGTTGCAGGTCCCTAGGTTCTCTTCTGAAGATACAGCTTTGATAAACTTAGCATGCCATTCAGCCTATCCTTGAAAGCTTCTATCAGGGCTCCTTGGGGCCAGCCTCAAATATGGCACACCAGCTCTCTAAATTCTTGGGTGTATTCAGCCACAGATCTCCGCCCCTGGTTTATTGTTTTCATTCTAATCTTAGCCTTATGTTTGGCCAGTGGATCTTCAAGTCAGGTGTGTAACGCTGCCATGAATAGGTCATAGTTCATCAATTAAGGGGCATTATCATGAGGCAATGTCACCATCCATTTTGCAGTGGTTCCTTCCAAAGCCCTGGTGACACATCTCATTTAGCTGCTTCTGATGAAAAATCATCACCATATTCTTCCATATGGTTTCAAACTTGGGCTAGGAAGAATCCTAACTCTTTGGGATCCCCCCCCCCCCCCCCATATTTTACTTCCAATGGAAGAACCTTTGGAATTCGACGCCTCCGTGCAACTGCTTCTCTCGCTGGGGGGCCTTTGGTGGCAGCCACCATTTCAACTGGCCCAGGTTGATTTATGGGGATGGATGGATGGGCTCCCAGTGCTCCTGCCACCACCTTCTCTCTCCCAGATTCTTCACAAATTGGCAATTCATACCTTTCATCAGGTTTGCTTCCTGACATAGCCTCATTTAAGAGATATAAAGCTTGTACTAGCAGAAGATTCCTTCTTTGTTCTTCCTGTTAAGCTTCCTCTCCCTGACGGCGTCTGGTAGTCGTCACCCCTGGGGGGTGGTCCTCCGGTTCTTTCCCTCGACTCCCAAGGACCATTTGGGTCAGGCCACCAGTTGCTCTTCGATTTGCAGCCCTGCTAGCAGCTCGGCCTGTCCTGCAGCATCCAGAAACAGAGAGGTTGTCCTTCCTGCAGCTCCCAAATCTTCCTGGTTGCTAGCTGAGTTAGATATTGTTTTTCAGACCCCCACAGAAGATAAAATTTTGAATCTCCAGGTGGGCTGGTTGTTACGTTCAGCTGAGCTGTGCAGGAACTGAAGTCCATTTTCATTGGTTGAGCTGTCTGACAGCGAGCCATATAAAAGCGAGCTGTCAGATTGCATTGGTTATTACTCGTGCCTGTCAGCTGACTTGAACAGTAATGGCTATTGCGGTTACAGTTACTCTTACAGTAAACAGTTACAGTTAATAGTTACTAGTTAATAAAGGTTGACTTAGCATAATCCTGGACGTCGTTTGTGCCTCACAAAACTGGCGACGAGGATGGGATCGACACAGTGAAGGCACACAGAAGTTTTAAGGAGTTGGAGTGCACAGTGAAGTTACCTCAGCCAGCTGATGAGATGGCATTCCCGTGTTTCCACCCTACAACGGAGACATGGTATTCCTACATTAACCGCTTCGAGTGCTTTTTAGATGCTGCGGATTTGGTGGACATATCAAATCACAGAAAAAAAGCTTATTTCCTAAGCTTCTGTGGAGCAGCTGTCTTCGACACTGCCATTGCTTTATTGGCGCCACAATCAGTTAAAGAGGTTTCCTGGGAAGCCCTCCAGGAAATCCTGAGTAACCATTATACCCCCAAACCATTGCGAATCGCTAGGTGGCACGCTTTTTGGGGATGGGCACAAACTGAGGGGGAGACTATCAGTATGTATATGGCTGCTCTCTGAACAGCTGCATTACAATGTGGGTTTAAAGAGCTTGATGACATGCTGCTTGATCAACTAGTATGTGGAGTGAGAGACCTCAGATTCCAAAAACATCTGTTAGCAAAAGGTGACCTCACTTTAAAAATGGCAATTGAAGAGGCTCAAGCCTCTGAGATGTCCAGTCTCTCTGCAGCTGAGATCCAAGGCACAATTAGTAATCCAGGGGCTAAACCAAATGCTACTGTTCATTTTGAAGAGTTTACCCCTGATGAATTTTTAGATTATGGCGAAGACATTAATCGCCTCTCCAATCGCCAACAACTGCGGTAACAAAAAGGCTGGAACCCAGGGAACAAATCACAACAGCTTCCTACAGCGTAGGTCATTTGTTTAAGTTGCGGGGGTAATCATTTAAGACCTGTCTGCCAGTTTAGAAATGCTATGTGTTTAAATTGCCAGCAAAAGGGCCATATAGCCAGGGTCTGCAAATCTGGAAAGAGAACACCACAATCGCAGCCTCAGCCGCCAAATAGGTTCCAAAAACAAAGGGATGAATGTTTTACTGTGACTAGAGCATCTTCCACTGACTCTCTCAACAATTTTCCACAACAGCTGGACATTAATAAACTTCATGTAACCATCTCGTTAGAAAGACTGTCCAATGGAGATTGACACCGGTTCATCTCTGTCCATACTGTCTTGGGGCACCCTAAAGAGACTGATTCCGACCATCTCAAAGAAATGGCTTCAACCTTGCAATCTGTCTCTCACAGATTACCAGGGGTGTAACATACCAGTTATAGGAACAGGCAAGTTTGCAATTAAATTTCAGGACTTCAAGGGACAATTACCCCTTACTATTGTAGAAGGCACCTTACCTAATTTAATGGGGTTAGACTGGTTTGACGCTTTAGGGCTTAAAGTGACAGGAATACATTGCACTCAAAACCAAGATATTGAGGCACTGTTAGCTGAATTTCAGGACGTTTTCAATAACCAGTTAGGCCATTATGTAGGCAACCCAATTTCTTTTGCATGAGACCCAGCAGTAACTCCTATCAGATTGAAACCATGACGTGTCCCTTTTGCATTAAACTCAAAAGTGGTTGCAGAAATTGATAAATTGATCTCCCAAGGGATCCTGGAGCCTGTAGATTATGCACTATGGGAAACCCCAATAGTGACTCCTCTTAAACATGACAGCTCTATCAGATCACGTGCAGACTATAAGAGCACATTAAATAAGGCTTTGCGCACTAACGCTTATCCTGTGCCTGTAATTCAACATCTTCTCCATTCAATGGAAAAGAGCACCATATTTACTAAGCTTGACATGGCCCAAGCATATCAACAGCTGCCTGTCACTGAAACAACTTCTCTGGCCCAAACCATTGTAACATAGAGGAGCATTTAAATGCTGTAAACCCTTGCAGTTTGGGGTATCTGTGGCTCCTGGTATATTCCAATGCCTCATTGGAACAATTGCTGCAAGGTATCCCTGGCATTATACCATACTTTGACGACATCATCGTTTCAGCACAAAACAAGCAAGATCTCCTGCAACACCTCACTTGCTTCCAGACCTCAGGACTCAAATTAAAAAGAGATAAATGCAAATTTGGTGTCTCCCAAGTGGACTTCCTGGGCTACCGCATTGATGCTCAAGGGATTCACCCTACAGACTCTAAAGTTACAGCCATTAAAAAAGACCTGTTCCTACCAACAAAAAGGAGCAGCAGGCCTTTTTAGGTCTCCTAAATTTCTATGCCTCATTCCTTCTGCACAAGGCTTCTATTGCAGAACCACTTCACAGATTATTAGACTCTCAAGCTCAATGGTCGTGGGGCAAATCACAACAGGATTCTTTTGACGCTATCAAAGTGATGCTTTCTTCTGACAGTGTATTGATGCAATTTAATAACCAATTGTCTTTGATTCTATGTTGCGATGCATCTCCTTATGGTATAGGTTCTGTCTTACCTCACATATTGCCTAGCGGAGTAGAAGTCCCTATAGCTTATTTTTCAAGGACTATGTCAGCAACATAAAGAAATTACTCGCAAATTGATAAGGAGGCTTTGGCAGCGGTTGCCTCTGTTAAACGATTCCACGAATTCCTCTATGGCCGTCACTTCACAATGGACCAGAAACCTCTTCTGGGTATTCTGGCTGGCAACTGACAAAGTCCCCCTATTTTGTCCCCTAGGATGACCCGCTGGGCATTATTCTTGGCTGCATACTCCTATACCTTGCAATACAGGGCCAGCAAGCACCGTGGACATGCGGACGCATTGAGCCGTTGCCCCTTGCCACACAAAATTATAGACTGCACCTTCCTCATCTATACTACTAATTGACGATCATCAATTACTTATTACGGCCGCAGATGAAAGCCTCCTCTAATGATATTATTTTCTTACAGGTATTAGACTGGGTGATAAAGGGGTGGCCAGAGTGGGCTGTAGATGCCCTATTTATGTCATTCAGAGCAAAGCAGCATGAATTATCCACCAAACAGAGCTGCCTGAGGAGGTAGAGTAGTAGTTCCCAATATCCTCAGACCTAAGATTTTAAATAGCTTGCATGAGGGCCATCCAGGAATAGCCCGTATGAAGGCTTTAGCTCGGAGCTATGTTTGGTGGCCTGGCAATATTACCACTAGAGTTAGGGCAAGAGTTTGGTGGCCTGGCCTGATATTACCACAAGAGTTAGGGCATGTCATACATGCCAAACGTCTAGAACGGGACCTCCAGCCACTACTTCTTGGGAATGGGAATCTGCTAAGTCTCCATGGGTCAGGGTCCATATTGACCTGGCTGGGCCGTTTCAGGGTCGCACCTTCCTTATCATTGTGGACTCATATTTGAAGTGGGTAGAGTTGGTCCTTATGAAGTCTACCATATCAGAGATGATCATCAAGGCGTTAGGTTGCCTTTTTGCAACCCATGGTTTTCCTGACATCCTCGTGTTGGATAACGGTCCACGGTTTTCCACGGCGAACTTTGAGTTATTCTTGGCACACCGGAGCATAAGGCATGCCTTTGTTGCCTCTTACCACTCGGCGTCTAATGGTCAAGCAGAGAGGGCTGCCAAGGAAGTACTAGAGCGATTAGAGGGTGAGGCCTGGCATTCTAAGTTGGCAAAGTACCTGCTAATGCAACACATTACCCCCAGCACAGTGACCAATCGTTCCCCAGCAGAATTATTAATGGACCAAAAGTTGAGGAACCATATGGACAGACTCCACCTTAGTTATGCCCCAAATGTTCCCTTAAATTCTTTTAGTTTAATTCATTAGAGTTTTCCAAGTTGGGGTTTTGGTTTATGCACAGAATTTTGTAGGTAATTCATTGTGGCTGCCAGGGAAAATAGAGCCAGTTACCGGCCCAAAATCTTATAAAATAAGTCTGTTGGATGGTCAAGTTTGGTGCTGACATGTAGACCATGTAAGGGGGCATTGGACTGAATTCTCAGAGGACCCGTCTGATAGTGAGCTGGCCAGCACACAGCAAAGCGAACTCGGAGTGGCCGACATGCCAAGGAGCGAAGACCTACCTTTAGAAGTTCCTCCATCTGAGTCTGAGTCAGCCGAGGAGAACGGTCCAGCGATGTCTCCATCGTTGTCTGTTAACCCTGCAAGCGATCATTCTCCGATGACTGGGCAAGCTGAATTGTGTAGGTCCAGCTGGACTAGGCAACACTCTGTCTATCTGAATGAATATGAATGCGCTTGATTGGTGGGAAGGGGTGTTACGTTCGGCTGAGCTGAATGGGAACTGAAGTCCATTCTCATTGGCTGAGCTGTCTGACAGCAAGCCATATAAAAGCAAGCTGTCAGACCACGTTGGTTATTGCTCATGCCTGTCAGCTGACTCGCAACAGTAACGGCTATTGCGGTTACCGTGGTTACAGTTACTCTTACAGTTAACAGTTACAGTTAATAGTTACTAGTTAATAAAGGTTGACTTAGCATAATCCTGGACGTCGTTTGTGCCTCACAAAACTGGTAAACTCAGATCTTAAATGTCAGGAAAAGCTCCATTCAACAATTCAAGAAAGAAACCATTAGATTCCGTTGTTATAGAAAAAAGGACTTTTATCGGAAATCAAGTGGTAGCATCAAAAGAATTCAAGATCTGAGGCATTAGGCGCGAAAATCACATATACAAATTTATGGCAACATTCCCACTTACAATAGTTCAATTTGGCCATCCAATCTGAGATGTATAATGTCATGTGGGACATCTTCAGGTGGTGATTCAGACATCTGGCCCTTGACCTTGGCCTGGATAGATAAGATACTGCAGCTGCGCCAGATGTAAATAAACATAAACAAGAAAGCTTTCCCAAGTTTTAAATTTCACCAACTCAAACCTCCAACACTCCCCCCCCCCAGCCCAATTTATCTTCCCTCTCCCTGTTACTAAGGCAGCTGGAAAGACAAGCAAAAGAAAGATTCTTGAAGGCTGACACCTATATACCAATGACTGCATCTCAAACGATCCATCTGTTAAAATACTGAAGTTTGCAGATGATATAACAGTGATTGGTCTCATTTGAGACAAGGACGAATCTGCATATAGACAGGAGGTTGAACAACTTGCCTCATGGGGTAACCAGAACAATCTGGAACTGAACACACTCAAAACCATAGAAATGGTGGTAGACTTTAGAAGAAACCCTTCCAGAGTACCACCTCTTACAATACTAGACACAGTATCAACAGTAGAGACCTACAAATTTCTAGATTCTATCATATCACATGGCCTAAAATGGACACCTAACATCAAAAACGTCATCAAAAAATACAACAAAGAATGTTCTTTCTACGCCAACTCAAGAAAGCTCAAACTGCCCAAATAACTACTGATACAGTTCTACAGAGGAATTATTAAGTCTGTCATCTGCACCTCGATAATTGTCTGGTTTGGTTCTGCAACTCAACAAGACAGACACAGACTTCAGAGGATAATTAGGACTGCAGAATAAACAATTACTACCAACCTGCCTTCAATCGAGCACCTGTATACTGCACAAGTCAAGAGGGCTGTGAAAATATTTACAGACCCTTCACATCCTGAACATAAATTGTTTCAACTCCTACCCTCAAAACGACACTATAGACTAAGCATTGCAGAACAGTATAACTGGACACAAGGACAATTTTTTCCCAAACGCCATCACTCTGGTAAACAAATAATTCCCTCAACACTGTCCAACTATTTACAAAGTCTGCACTACTATTACTATTAATCTTCTCATCACTCCTTATCACCCATCCCCTTTCTACTTGTGACTGTATGACTGTAACTTTGTCGCTTGTATCCTTATGATTTATATTGACTGTTTCTAGTATGATTTGATTACTTATTGTACCTTATGACTATTATTAAGTGTTGTACCTTATGATTCTTGATGAATGTATTTTTTATGTATACTGAGAGCATTTGCATCAAGACAAATTTCTTGTGTGTCCAATCACACTTGGCTAATAAAGAATTCGATTCAATTCATACATTATATTTTAATTCTGTACTAACAATGCAAGCTGTCTTGAGATTTTACATACTATACTGAAGAATGACCTTCTAAGATACATGTACACCTTCATGCAAAATAAGATGAGGTTTGGATGGAAATTAGAAAGTGAACTTTTTAATTATTAATTCCTAAATTTAGAAGATGTCTCATGTGTTTTGAATATGTTCCTTCATGACAGTGAATGAGGAATGCATTTGAGAATTTATATATTCGCCCTTATTCATTGTTAAAAGAGTTGGATTAAAAATGAAGAATTGGTTTTTACTATTTTTCTTCCTAACTAAGCTTCACATTAATACTCATTTTATCTATTAATTAGTGTAATAAATAGTATAATGTCTGTTAGCATGTATTAAAGTTTAATAAATGTTGCTGAGGAGTTGGACAGCTCTGAATGAAAATAACAACTGAATAATAATACCACCAATATTCATTTCTCTTCATTCCTCTCCTCCCCCTTCTCTTTTTTTTTACAGTCATTCCCAAAAAAGAATGCAGATGGTGACAAAAATCTCTTTCTTTTCCATGTTTGTTATGTACTTTTTAACTGCTATTTTTGGCTACTTGACATTTTATGGTATGTAATACATATTCAGTCTTCCCTAACATGAATGATATTTTATATAATTTCTTCTTGACTCATAATCTTTTTAAAGCAAGCAACTGAGGCCAATCATGATTACTCTATAATTCAAACATTATCACAGTCAAACATGAATTTTATAAAATGCGTTTGTTGCCACTTTCTTCCTTTGTACAGAAAGTAACATCCAGATCAGGAGGCCTCATGCTTAATTTGAAAAGGGCATTTTCTTATCTGATGATGCTGTTCTGCTGCTGGACTGGATTGTGGTCACATGATCTTCATTTTCAATGTTCCGTGGCAGTTTCTCAGCCAGTCCAGCAGTCTTTTGCTCCCTCCCCAGCAACAGCCATTATACTTAAGGGAAGGGGGAAAGCCTTAGTCACCCAGTGTCACTTCAAATCGCAAGATGAGTGGCATATAAATTTGAGAAATGAAGTTTGATAAAATTTAGTAAATTTGATTTTGATATATGAAAGAAGGAAAGAAGAAAGGAAGGCAGGAAGGGAAAGAAAGGATCTCAGTAAGCCCTTCCCAGTCCATGCAACTCCCTTCTGTGCTCCTCCAACCTGTGCCAAATCTCTGTGCACCTTCCCTGACCCATGTGCCCTGCATGTCACACTTTTTGTAACCTGCACCATCCCTTGCCTGACCAATGCAGCACCTCTTGTACAACTACATGCACCTTCTCCAAGCCACACCCTTTCATACACATTGCCCAACCCATGTAGCACCCCTGGGACACTCTTATACACCTTTCCTGTAACCCCACTCACCATCTCTTGACCTGCATATCATAGTCTACACACTCGCAAGCACCTTCAGACAACTTTCCAACCCATGTCCTCCAATATGCTATCCCATGTACACAGCCCTGTGACCCTATGTACTTGCTTCACTCATAGACCCCTCTGCACCCTATCCAATCCACACCATTCCTCACATACACCCTAGGCACCCTCCTGACTATACTACCCATCTGTATACAATCCTTGGATGGCATCTCTGGTAAACACCCACAGCCTCTTCCGAACCCACAGTATCTCTCATGTATCATTTCTGACCTGCACCACATTACTTTCACTCCCAAGCAGTGGCAGTCACATATCTGCCTGCTGGCCTTGTACTTGAAACTTCCTGTTGACTTCCTGACTGACTTTCTCCCAAGCAAAGGGATGGCTGGAAAGAAGAAAAGATTTCTGATGTTCCTTGCCAGCTTCCCACAAGGAAACTCTATAGGGAAGCTGGCAGGAAATCAAAACTCATTCCCACTCTCACTCCTTTTTTATCCACCCATGGTCTTCTTTTTCTCTCTTTAGACAAGGAAATATATCTGAAACAATGATCCAGTGGGCATGGGTTGTTGAGTTATTAGCATACATTTCTGTATGTCTGCAATACATATTTATTATCTTTGCATTTGTTTCAGGGTTCTGAAAAGGAACATATAGAACAGGGGTGTCAAATTTAAGGCCCGCAGTGTAGATCCGGCCCCTGGTGTTGTTAGATCTGGCTCATGGGGCTGCCCTGGAAACAGCAAAGGATTGACCCACAGTCCTTCAGCCAGGCCCATGCCAACTGGGCGCTGATGTCAACCTGGTGCAGCAATCCAGGACAGAACGCGGTCAGCCTTAGATCCATGGGGCAGCCCTGGAGCCAGCAAGGGGCTGCCACCACCCTGCCTCCTGATTGCACACATAGGAGGTGGTGAATGTGTGGAATATGGCATCTCTTCACCCAGGATGCTAGCACTCACTGCCTCCTATGTGTGTGCCAAGGCAGTGGGAGCGGTCCCAAGCTGGCTCCAGTGTGGCACCAGGGATCTAAGGCTGAGTTGTGTTCCGGCCCAGATGGCCGCCACCATGTTGTAGATCACTGCATCTCCACCAGCACCTCCATACCCCGCTCACTGGCCTGGCCTCACAGCCCACAAGGCTTCCCTTTCGTTGAGGCAGCGGGTTAGGGTTGGGCCAGCTCCATGGCAGTCACACAGATCAGATCTAAAGCTGACTGCATTCCAGTATGGATGGCTCCAAAAATTGTAGATCATCAACACAGCCACCACTAGCACCTCCATAAGCTGTTCCTCGCCCTGGCCTCGCAGCAAGTGAGGCTTCCCTTTCATCAGGACCACCCCTGCTCTTATGTGGGAAAGTGCACCAAATCGGCTGCAACCATCCAGCCACAGTTACTCCGCCCATGCCCACCTGGTCCCCCCAAGTTAACCACAACCCTGATGTGGCCCTGTGACATTATAATACTAATCACCCAAAGTTTAATTTAAATTTGAAGTTTGGATCAGAAAATTGATTTATGTTAGAAAATCATATAGATTCTCACTTCTGAATCAATTAAGAAAAAGCAAACAACAACAAACATTCATTGAATATTGAATTACTGAGGCCAAGTTTCTTAGCAGATACAAATGGATCCCACACAGTTTGATGTGCTGAACCAATTCTGACAATTCAATTTGAAAGGGTGATTCACCAGCCTCATTTGAAAAGATTAAATCAGAAGTTGTTTGAGATGTTTTTTTTTTAACTAAATGGCAGCTTGTATTAAATTTCTGTCTGCTAGAACAGCTCTATCATTGTTTTCCCTGCAGAATCTGTACAGTCAGATTTGCTTCACAAATATCGGAATAAAGATGACATCCTTGTCTTAACTGTTCGTGTTGCCGTCATTGTTGCAGTCATACTTACAGTCCCTGTGTTATTTTTCACTGTAAGTTGAAAATTTCTGTTCATTTGTTAAGTTCCTGATTGTTAGTTCCTGAATGCAAGAATTGAATTTTTGGTTCCTTATTTAGTTTTTGTTTTGGCAAGAATAGATTGCAAGTTAACATCAATCTCCAGCCTTCTAAATTCCAAATATTTGCCATGCTGAAAATACAGGAACAATGATGTTGTTCAGCCTTCCACAAATCCAGACTGTATTAGGGCATAAATCCCATCATTCCTGGATATTGCTCATTGATGAGCAGTATAAAAGTAATGGAAATTATAGTACAGGTAATCCTTGGGTTATGAACATTCCCTTAGCGAACGTTCAAATAGTTATGCGATAAGTGCCCCCTAGTGTCTATAAACAACTCCCGAAATTATTAATATTGCAGCACCACAGCAGTTGTTCACTCTTACAAACAACCACAGAGGCTCTGCAACATTCACCCATCTACTCTCCCCACTCTCCCAGCCAGGTCTTCACAGGCACTTCGCCTATGGAGACACATTTTGCGAAGATCTCCCTGTTGCACTTTCTTTGCCTGCTTCATTGCTTCAGTTTTTCAGTGCATTTGCAGAGAACGAAGGCCTGACATCCTGTGAGATCATGTGAGCTGATCTCATGTGATCTTGCACTTTAGGCCTTTGTTCTCTGCGAATTGAGGCCTGGTTGTTTGCAAACAGAGGGAAGGCTTCAGTCCTTCAGGCCCTCCCTCCGTTTGCCGTTTCCTTGCTGAAGCTTACAGGGAGATTGCGTTCCTGCAGGCTTTAGAAAACTTCTGCAAAAAGCTGTTGTTGGCTGGAGAGGAGACATCTTGCTAGATCTTTGCATGGTAAGTGACCTGACACAGCAGGTTGGGAAGAGGGGAAGCAATTGTGGTGAACATGAAATATTTCAGTGGATCGGGGAGGTCTTGGGTGATCTTAAGCAGGTGGTCTGTTACATCATTAGGCCTCCCCTTGGCCTTCCCCACCCTAAAATACATGCATACTTAATGAGCCACACATTCAATTAGCGAATTACCTTTAATTATCTTTAATTAAATTAATTAATTAATTAAATTATATTTAATTACCCTTACTGCAGTATTTTATAAAAGACTATGGGATTGCCCAGGTAATCAAGTCAAACCTCCTCTGAATTCCTAAACAATCAGAACTCGAAGGCAATCATACACTTTTATGATATCACTTCAAATATTTATCAGAAAGTAGAAAGTGAAAATATTATATAATATAAAAAAGAAATGTTCATTTTTTCTTTTTGACAATTTCATATGAAAATTCTGCTTGGTATGAGAGATTAAATATTTTAAATTTGGCAAAATGCAATTCAATTTTTAATAAAAAGCAAAATTTTAATGTTTTATCAGAACAAGTTGTGATAGCATAAAAAGCTCTCGCTGAAATAAATAGCAATAGAATTGAAAATACTGATATTCACAAATATTATGTATTAGTTCTTCTAAGTGAACACAAAATATAATACTGAAGGAAAATTAATAGAAGGATGTCTGTCCCATGTAACATTTTGCCTAACAGATTTATCTTTTTTTTTCTTTCATAGGTTCGTTCATCTATATTTGAGCTTGCTAGAAAAACCAAATTTCATTTATGCCAACACATTGTGATTACATTGATCCTTTTGATGATCATAAACCTGCTGGTTATTTTTATACCTTCCATGAAGGATATTTTTGGAGTTATAGGTACCGTATGCTAAATATATTTAATTAAGATTTCCTCCCTTTATTAGGCTTAGACTTGTAAATTGTTTATTCTAATACCAAATTGTTTCTCATAGGAACAACATCTGCCAATATGTTGATTTTTATTCTTCCATCTTCCCTCTATTTGAAAATAACAGATCAAGATAGTTCAAAACTGATTCAGAGAATTTGGGTAAGTTAGTATGCTTCGTTATCCTTCATTTAACAAGATTAAAAGCTGTACTGTGCAAGTGTAACAAAGGTAGAACATACTTTTTACTAGAGTGAAGGATCTGAGATCTTGCCAGTACACAAATGGCTAAGTGAGCCAGCATTCATGTCAGAAGGCAATAAAGATACTTGCTTAAAAATGGATGTACCTGAGTATCTCAAAATGATCTGCAGTAAATTGCTTGCACTGAAGGGAACCTAATCATACAGGACTCTTAATCACAGGTGGTGCTTGCAAACTAAGAGTAGGTTTCTTATTTGATAGCCTTTGCCCAATATAAGGCAACAGAAAAAAAGGATATTGGAAATGCAGGAACAAAACTCAGAAATGCCTGACAAGGTTATTCTGAAATAAATTCAAAGCCATTTCCAAAATATTTGAACCATCCATTTTAAAAGCAAAATAATTGTTTTAAACTCAAAACAGGACTGCATTTAAAATGCACGATGAAGCAAATTAGAAACATTTTGCACATCTCTGAATTAAACTGTAAGATAGAATTATCTTCAAATTGCTGACATAATTAGATACTAATTGACTGTGTGTTGGCTTCCTTAACTTCCCCATGAACATATTTCTTCTTAGATTTAAAACTCATTCTCAATTGGCTAATCATTATATAACAGAAATGTACAGCTTTTCCCAAATTGAGGAGCACACTTTCCCTTTGAATCCAATGCATAGGAATATATTTCTAAATAGTTTACTTTTAAAATGAGAATAATTAATAGGATATTGCTCATGCATTTGATAATTTTCTCCTTCCCAATGCAAAATTTGTGGCAGCAACTTTTCAGTGTCTTTAAGAACTACACCCTGGATCTTACGTTGGAGCCCACTGTTACATATAACTAAATGTAAATAATATCTCATTTTGTTTCTAGGCATCCCTCTTTTTGGCATTAGGAATTTTATTTTCCATGGTGAGCATTCCTCTTGTCATCTATGATTGGATGCATTCAAGACATGCCACTGAAGGTTAGTGAGATACCAAGATGAACACATTATCTCTTTGCTGTTCACAAAAGTCACCACTCACCTATTTTGCAAGTGTGTCCTACTCATCAGAAATTTCCTCTATTAAACAAACAAACAAGAATTAATCATCACTGCATATTTTCCACAGGAGATAATTGTTAATTTGTAATGTTTGCATCAATATTATTACAGTGGTCAGAACAATTTCACAGATCCCATTGGTCATAGGTCTTCTGTATTCAGGAAATAATGAATATTATAATGAAATGCCTGAAGAATATCTTCTACTGTTTCATACATTGCACATGAATATTTCTTCTGATTTTCAGCTAAGTCCATTATCTTGATCAAAGTAGATCACACTGGTGCAATAATGTGGTTAATGATTAGATAGATAACTAGTATTTTGTCACATATGGACTCTATGGAGTCTTTTGGTATTAGTAAACAAAGACTTAATTATTTAAGCTCAGTTATCCTTGTGAGAGATACATATGCATATGTACCCATTTTCAAAGTAGTCTCCCAGGATATTTACCTTGTCTCCCTGTGCTGATAACAATATTATTTGAATTAAAATACACCAAAATCAAAAGAAATAGATCTAGAGGTAATGTACATGAGATATAAAATTTCTTGGTGCCAGGATTACATTTGTCAACATATTTTTCTTCGATTTGATGAAGTTGTGATCTTTTGGTTAGGAGAATTTCAAACTCTCTTTTTCTGTTATAAGAACAATAACAACAAAAAAGCTGTTATCAATGAAAATACATACTGATTCATCATAAATTCTATCTTAGTATCATTTAGTATAATACATGCTGACAATTGTCTTGCCAAAACCATATAATTAATAAAAAGGTGAGACTTTGTTCTTTAGCAGTACAGTAGATATTTCTTCTAGTATCAATGAAGAGATCATTGCAATTGGCACATGGTATAATCATAGACATCTTTACTGGTTGGTAAATATTTTACTGGCACTATGCAGCCCAAGAATGCAAATGAGAATGCCATCTATTGAGCTTTGATGCACAGAAGTGTTTTGTAGTTCAAGGGTCTGCAGTTCATGAAAAGAAAGAATACAGGACATGCTGGCATTTGTAAATATATCTTGATGCATTCTCTAGGTTGCATCCAGAGTTTTTTCAGAGGTTGCTATCAAGTTCATAGAAGCTTATAATTCTTATAATTCTTATATTTATCATTTCATTATGGGCATTTCTAGACCATGTGTGTATAGCTGGTTCAGGCTCTAAAATAGTGATGTTCCTGATACTCTTTTTGTGGTTTTTGTCACTTTTAAGAATGCAAACTAATTCAGAGTGTCTTATTGCTTATGACTTCTACAAAGCACTTTTCTTCACAATCATATTGTGAAGTAGGTCAGTAATAGGTTTATTTTGCATAGACAATGCTGGGGCCAAAAAGATAATGGAATGAGGTTTCCTGTCCAGGCATTAGGCCGTTTTGAAGGATAATTACAAAAAAGTAAGCTGCTTCAAGGTTTATACTAAACATGAATCCTCAGAATTCAGTTTTTTTCTTAAAATGGAACAGAAGTTCCTAGCATAAAATATTATGATTATCATATTTTTTGGGGGGGAATTTACTGCAATATTCTGATTTGTTGGAAGGCAAAGTACACACCATTTGCAATAAAGAGCAAGAGTTCACAACATGTTACAGTGGAGGTTCCCATCTATGTCATAGTATGATGATGTGCAAATTAAATATTAACCAGCTTAGGAACAGCTAATTCCTTCAGTTATGTAATACGCAATTCCAAAATAAGAACAATGTATTATCAATGCTGACTGACTCAAGGTTGACTCAGCCTTCCATCCTTCTGAGGTTGGTAAAATGAGGATCCAGATTGTTGGGGGCAATATGCTGATTCGAAACTGCTTAGAGGGCTGTAAAAGCAGTATGAAGTGGTGTACAAGTCTGATGCCATTGTTATTTCTAACTCAAAAGTGCTGGGGAAAATTAAGGGACTGGGTGGGACAATCAATCCATCTGTCTTTTATCCTTTCCATTGTGATGATTACTACCTGAAACATTAATAAAGCAGGTATATATTTAGTATAGGAAGGTGTAGATGAAAAAGAAAGATCTAATTAAAAAGGACTGAATCAGACTTAAGGCTATGAAGAATAATAAAACCCTAGGAAGTCCCCTTGAGGCATCCCAGCTCAGGATATTGACATGTGCTCCATTCTCACTTCTCCTGATGACAAGACCGGAGTGGAATATGCACAGCCCACCCTCTCCACCCAACACACAAAAATGCCACATGTGGGAAGTGTATAGCAGAAACACAGAGAGACTCAACATATTAAATAAAAATGCCTTCTATGGCCACTGTTGATAAGGAGGTGGAATAAATTTTTGGAAGCCATGCTTGGCTTTCTATACTTTATTTTTTTATTATAATATAGGCTATGGAACAATGGGTATAAGTGGGTTCCTGCTGCTTTTGCTAGAATGATGAAAGCTGTGTTGAGCAGTAAGCTCTACACATTTTGGATGTGTGTGACACATGTAGGAAAGAAGCAGTCCTTATAGTACAGGTAATCTTCGACTTGCAATCATTCATTTAATGGCACTGAAAAAAGTAGGTTATGACTGTTTTTCACACTTATGATGGTTGCAGCATCCCCATGCTGATAAAAATTTGTATCATAATTGCATTGTCCTCTGGTCATGTGATTATCATTTGTAACTTTCCTAGCCAACTTCCAACAAGCAAAATCAATGGAGGAATCCAGATTTGCTTAGTAACCATGATTCATTTAACTGCAGTGATTTATTTAACAACTGTGACAAAAAGGTCATAAAGTGGGGCACAACTCACTTAACAACTGCCTTGCTTTGGAACAAAAATGTTGGGCTCAACTGTGATAATAAGTCAAGGAATACCTGTACCACTTTTCATTAGACTCATTTCATTGCATTCTCTTGGCTTTCCCACTAAAAAGGAGTAGTCAACTACTAGGACTTAGGGCTTGACGCAGTTGACACCAGTTTTGTAAAGATAATATTTCCTCCCCACCATTTCCATCTACAGTTCTGGAAGAATCACTTTTATCAAGTTTATAACACTTGGTCCAGGGTATGCAGGGGATATTAAGAGAGGATAGCAAAAATATAACCCTTAAGTATGATATTGCGCTATTTATGTGAACACCAAATACTGTCTATTTGAAATCAAAGACAGTTTTGTATGTTTCTTTTCTTCGTTCTGTCATTTTTTTTTTCAAATACAGTTGTACCGTTACAATAGTTTGTATTTACTGAAATTGCTTTTAAAATGTCTCCTGATCAGTCTTTCCTAATTTAGAAACAAACATTGCTGAGGATGCTATTTCGCATCTGGACAATGTTTTCATATGTCTTTCTTTTTAACTGAAAGAATTTCGCATTGTTCCTCAGTTTAAGACCTTCAATTCATCAAAATGTGAAGATTAAAAATGTTGCTAAATACTGGGAGCTGATAGGACCTTGACACTCACATACATGCATATCGCTGGATCTGTTTCTTTTTTATTTAACAGCAGCAACAACCACCAAAATCTATGCAGTTGTGTTGTGAGAAATGTTTATTTTGTGTATCTGTGTATATATATTGTAAATAAATAGGATGCTTTTATTTTTGCAGTTGTATTCTCTGAGGTGAAAGTGTTGAAGTAGATAAATAACAAGAACAATGTGTCTGTAACCAATTCTGAAAAGGAGTAGCAATGGCCTAGCTTTTCATCCAAATACATATTCTCTCTCCCACAAAAGCTCCCACTTTTATCCCAAATACATAATCTTTCTCCCACAAAAGCTCCCACTTTTATCCTGTTCAGTACTATCTGACCGCAGTCCTGAAGCTTACAAAATTATATTGCATACAGTAGCACATTTCTAACAGCACAATTCAATGAGCTGCCATGATTTATTCCTCTGAGATACTTTTTGCATCATCCAGAAGTAGAATGGAATCATTTGGTGCCATTTCCTTGCTCACCTTTCCTCATCTGATGTCTTCTCCCCGGTGTCAGACCCACAGATTTTTGAATTCCCAAAAGCCTGGAAAATCTGACTGGCTGTAATAAAATTGGTGTCTGTAGGATCAAAAATATTATTGTATTTAGGACCAAAGAAGGAAGCACCATGTTAAAGAGCATTGAAGGCTATTTGACCATAGTTTTGTTTAATCTGTTTTGGGGGATCATAAGTAGAATGCTGTATCCTCAAAACAAAGATTAGCCATTCTTGTTCATT
>BLBF01000022.1:18283170-18333701 GCA_015471245.1 Laticauda colubrina | reverse complement strand
CAACTTTCAAAGCACAACTACAATGACATGGGATAATACCCGAAGGAAGCTGAACAGCATATATATATGTGTATGATATCTGTGAAATCTTCTATTCAATATTTTAATGATGCTCTGTTAAAATTCATACATGTCTCCAAATCTTATTTTATAAATGTGTAGAACTTGATAGAACATACATTTTTTGAAAAATAAAGAAAAAGTATTATTCTACAGTAAACCAATAAAAGTACTTTTCTAGCAGAACTAATTCTACACTGATAACACTAAATCAGACTTCTGAATTCCTAAACTATGATTTAGGAATAAGAACCATCAATAGTGTTTTGTTTTTGTTTGGAGAGGATTTTTTCCAGTTTGCTTTGCTCTGCCGTACATTATATGTACATTATGTGCTGTACATAACATGTCTCTGTATTGTTCATATTTAATGATACAATAAATAAATGTATTGTTCATATTTACAATACAGTAAATAAAACTGAGTGTAAATAAAACATGTCTGTTATTTATATAATTTTTAAATATGATTGGAAACAAATCTGAGATGTTGATTTTGCCAAAAAAAAAAAAAAAAGTGAAGAAACCCTAAGATGTGTTTGGGTGGTGGCTTAAGCAAAATAGTAAAACTTCTGAATCTAGAAAATTCAGAGAAGGAAGAACAGATGTCATTTTCTGTTCTAGGCTCCTTTTAGGAAAGAAAGGGTAATTCTGGGAAGCAATAAAAAGAAAAAAGCTAATTGATAGCAAGTTGTCCCATTCTCTCCCAGCATTGTTTGTACCTTTAAATGGAGAAGTTTTATCTGAATTCTTGCACCGAACATTGAATTGGACTAATACACCAAAACACTTAAAGTTTACTATTCACTTAATTTCCTACAAAGAAATTACCATAGCAGTATCTATTATTGCTTGTCCCAGCTCCTGCCATCCTAGCAGTTTGATAGCATGCAAATGTGAGTAGTGGGAGGATAACAGTGCTCTGTAACATCATGCTGACCACGTGATTGGAGAAATGTCTTCAGACAGCACTGGCTCAATGGCCTTGAAATGGAGAGGAGCACAGCCCCCAATAGTCTAGCAGAGTAAAATCCGCAGGGACTCCTTTACCTTCGTCTATTGTTCTACTAGAATGGTACTTATTGTCCACCTTGCCTTAAATTCTCAAACCAAACTGTATGGGATTATACAAGGTTTATAATACACAGGTCATGACATAATGCAACATCTCTTCTCTACTCTCAGAACTAAAGAGAATTACTAAATATAGTATTCTGATGCAATTGTTATATTTCTGCAACATTGAGTGCCAGGACCCAGCCAACTCTTAAAACTAAATCACTGTGTAGAGTCATGTACGTAAAGATCCATGTATTCAATTTCTGGTAAAGGATTTGAACCCCAAAGAATAACATCTTGGATTCATGCCTGACAAATCCCAAATAGGATGAAATTGCTGACATCTATGTCAACATATCTATTCTATGCCACAGTTCAAAATAAATAATATTGTTTTCAGACCAATCTTTTTTGTTGTTGCTTTAATTAGATGGGACTAATAATCTAGTTGCTGATTTTATTTCTCAACAGCTGGAAAGAGATTTTGATTTAATTGAGTATCTCTACAGGAAATGCTAGATTGGTCTTCTTACAACTGATAAGATTTAAATGCCTTAGACATAAAAAAAACACTCCTTTCTCCCCCACCCTACATTAATGCTCATATTGAATGTTGGATCATGTGGCTTGCATCAACTGGGATGCAAAATTTAAGCTGTTTTAGCCCAAGGCACCATGGAATCTTCCATTCTTCTGGTTGCCAAACAATTTCTATGTACTATATGTGCCATATATTATTTTGACAGCATGGTGAATTAACCATGATATTAATGCTGGCAGTGTATTAGATATATTTATCCCATGGATTATTAATTGTGCTTTTTAAAAGAGGAAAATGGGGAGAGACAGCAGTTGCTGTTTAGCTGTGATAGCTTGAGTACAGCACGTTCCCTACTGGAGACAAGCTCTGTCCTTGTACTCATTCATATCACTGGACAAATTCTACAGGCATCATCACCTTCGTCAGTCTATATCTTTCAATTTCCTTGAATAAACTGTAGTCCAAACAATGGAGAATGTCTACTTCTCTAAAAGCACAGGCTTTATTTTGCCAAAAATGAGTATGTCAGATGTTTTTAATACTTGTTCCTCATGCTCCTTTGAAATAAGGAGACTAGAATAGATGATATATTTTACTCTTTAAGTGTAGATTGAATTTTATTATATAATATTAAAGAACCTAAGCCAAAAAATTCAGACATGTCAGTATAAAAATAATAAATGTGAAAGATAGGCAATCAAACAGCTACTTTCCTCAATACTGGCTTTATCTATACAAAGGTACTACATTATTTATGACTTTCCATCCAAAATAATGACATGCAATAAATTGGAATCCTTAAAATTGCCAAATGCAGTTTACAATTTATTATGGTGGAAGAAAAGTCAATTATTGAAATTCATTCTTGGATGCAGGAAAGAATGACTCCTCAGAGTATATTTTTCTTTTTTTCCCTTTTTCTTCTTTTTCTGTTTGCTGCTGACAGAAAAATAGGTCCGTAATAAGTTTGTATTCTAAAGCAATATAATAATAATAAGAGACCTAACTTACACAAATGGATATTGCAAGAATCCTCAGCTGCATCTATCTTAGTTTAGAGTTATCTGAAGTTTGCAGTCTTAAAATTGTTTGCTCTCCTATAGTACATGTTGAGCTCAAAACTGGTAAATTGAAATACTGTGAGAACAAGGATAACAGAGAAATGAGCATAAATAACAAGATACCTCTGTATGTCTGTTGATGAAATAGATGGAGGACTAGTTCTGTACTTTTTAATGAAACTTTCAGAATCACAATCTGCCCCAAGAAAAGTCAAAGAACATGTCAATCAGGATGTCACTGAGAATATTCTACCCAAGCATTTATTTAAATTACTAGATCTGAGCTTGTACTCTTTTATCACATACAAAACAATTCCTGTTACCAACACAAATTTTAATAAAGCACATGATTTATACATGAGCCATTTTGTTACTTGTACTTTTAAATAACTGAAAATCACCCAAAGGGTCCAATAGGAGATCCCAAGTAATCTTATTTTGGATTAAATCACCTCTATTTATCTGTAGCTGAGACTTAAATAATTTTGTAGATACATTAACCGCATCTATTTTGTTATAACTGTACAGTGATTTAACTTGGTTTAGGCATTAAGCGGAAGTGCAGAGTTATATTTTGTACTTCTGAAGTTACCCACTGGGAGTCATGGGAATTTTAATATAGCTCCTTTGTTTCTATTTTCATTTTTATACATTGCAATATGAAGAAAAAAATTACAAAAACTATTTTAATGATTTGGTTAATCCAAAGGAAAGTACCCATTTGAATAGCCTGACATGTGCACATATTTCATAAATAACTCAATTTTTAAAAGCAACAACTATTTTTATAGCCTTTTACATGGCCTAGTTGCATTTATTTACTTTATTTTTGTCTTGTAACTTAATATATATTTTTTAATTAATGCTGCCTTACTTAAACTTTTTCAGCTTCTATCCTGTCACTGGCAGTATATAAAAATACCTGGATACTTCAGTGAAATTTAAGTTTTCTAAATTAAATATTTACTTTTATAAATAATAAAACCTACCAATAACAGTACGTTCAATTGGTTTTTCCCCTTAGGAAAATGCTGAGTTAGCTATTTGGTTCAGTTCTGCTTTTTTATTCTAATACTGATTCTCACTGACTCAAGAAAATCTTACAAGATTTTATTCATTCATTCAATTTGTGTGGCCAACCATCTCAACAGGTTATTGTGGGTGGTATACAACATTAAAATAAAATATTACAATACAAAAAAATAAAATAGCTGCCAAGAATGAGAAGATTAGTACAATAGAAATGGAAGAAATAATATGTCACAAATATTCTCTTTAATTACACAATTTTTCTCCAAGATCCAGGAGTTGCAGTATGGGCTTGGCTCCCTGGATCTCTATGTCTTAATAAAGTGTGCCTGCTTTGATACATGAGTCTTGCATTTGAGATGTAATAGTTTTACTTTCAGCAATTTAGAATAAAGAAGTAATTTGCGAATATAGTTTTGCTGATATATCTAGTTGAGAAGAAATAGCACAGAATGACTAGAATGTATACAAGTGGTTCTTGACTTATGACACAATTGGGACTGGAACTTCAACATTATCTAGTGAGTCATGCCTGACTTTGTGACCTTTTTTCTGTGGTCATGAAATGAATTATGTGGTCCATTAAGTGAATGTGGCTTCCCCCAGTGCTTTTGCTAATCAGAAGCCCTTTGGAATGGTTGCATACAGCAATATTGATGGTGCAACAATTATAAATTCATGCCAGTTGCCAAGCACCAGAATTGGCAGATATACAATATATAATGTATATTTTAAATTTTTCAGTCTTTTTTCATTTTTAAGGGTGCTTTTTTAATGTTTTTATAATGGTTGTTTTCTTATATGCAGTGATGGGATTCAAATTTTTTTACTACCTGTGGGCATGGCTTGTGGGCGTGGCAAGGGAAGGATAGTGTAAAATCTCCAGTCAGAGGTGGTATTTGCCGGTTCTCCAAAATACCCAAAATTTCCACTACCGGTTTTCTAGAACTGGTCGGAACCTGCTGAATACCACCTCTGCATGTATTGTTTTTATTGAATGTTGAATGCCACTGAGAATCAATCACTTTTGCAAGATAGGCAGCCATATAAATATGAAAAATAAATAAGTATATCCTATTCCCAGTTGCCTAGGAATTTGAGGACTTGTAATCCTAATACATCTGGAGGACACCAGATTGTGGAATGATATTAAAGTTTATGTGATTTATTTCATCAAAGTGTTACATACTGCCATCTTGTGGCACTTTCATTATAACTGCACTTTAATGATGAATTGGAAAGAAAACCATGTCTAAAATTGGACTGCTAAAATCCCAAGAACACAATTTCATTTCAGCATTGCAGTGTTGAATCTACTACACTAAATGCAAATATCTCCTTGGTTTCAATGGAGCCTGATAATTCTCTGGTGGAGCATACCACATGCTGACATCTTTATTTTAATGAAGGCAGTTAATCCATACAGAAGTTGGAATGATTAGTGCTTCTGTTTTGGAACTTTTCATAATCAAAGCCCAACAGCACAGAATTTAACAAACACACTGTAAATTCAGAAATCCAAAGGTGACTATACGATCATCTTATTTTGCACTTGAGGAAAATGCAAACATTTTACAGACTTAATGATGAAAGTCATGTTCTTGAGGAGACTTTTTTTTTCAACAATTAATAAGAATGCTCCATTATGATAGCTGGGTCTTCTCAAGTTAACAAGAAATTATCTAATGGCTAAATCCAACGGATGGGATTGTATTGGTTCGGACCAGTTCTATAGAACCGGTTGTTTTGATTCTGTGTTGATTCTGCGAAGAATCAGCAAATCCTGCCCCTGGCTGGCCCTATCCCTCTCTGCCCCCCTCCTTATCACGCATGCACAACATTGCACGCATGCCCAACATCACTGACTGTGTTCTTCCCTGCCCAGTCACTCCTTAAGGTATTTTTCCCCCTCCTGACCATCAGCTGTTCCTATGATCAATTGTGCCGGGATTCCCCTCGCTTACTTACTGCTTTACCCAGGAGGCTTCCTTGAGGCCCAGGAAGGCAAAAAATGCAGGGACGGGGTGCAATGCCCCCCTACACTCCATTTTTTGCCTTCCTGGGGGCAAAAATGCCCCCAGGAGGCCCCAAAACAGAGCATGGGGGGTGTTGTGTGCCCCCCCATGCTCCATTTTTTTTACTTCCTGAGCCCCAGGGAACCCTTCTGGCAGCAAAAGCACCCACCAAGAGGCTTCCCTGAGGCCCAGAAGGCACAAAAAATAGGGGGGGTGTTTGCTGCAAAAAAGCCACGTCCACCCAGTCACATGGCCACACACCTAGCCATGCCCACAGAACTGGTTGTTAAAAAAATTGAATCCCACCCCTGAAATCCAACCTCCTAATGAGGCTTCATGGAATGATAAAAGTTCATTTTTAAAATGAAATTATATGGGAAGGCTCTTTTTGGACAAAAGCTGAATGCTGTCTATTTAGGCTTCTGAACTTGCTCTAAGGTCCTATAACCAAACTAAGGATTTGTCAAAGTGATTAAAAAATGTAGTGATGCAAAGAGAAAATTTTTAATCTTTTTTCTGTCTTTTTTATTGTTTGAAAGTAAAATCGTCACTTTTAAGAACTGTTTCTTGCTTCCAAGCATCAGCTGGATTTTTCTCTTGTAATGCCACAATGAGATCTCATAGTATTGCTTTTATAAATTCTATAGGCAGAAAGAAAAAGTGGCTGCTCCATTAGGGTCTCCATATAAGGCTGCTCCTTATACAGGACTGACTAAAATCTCAACCTGAAGAACTGCCTGCATTACAGTGTCACATTGTTCAGGAGATTGGATCCTGTCAACATGGATTCATTGGCTCCTTTTATGTTTGATGACCTGCAAGCCTTGACCGGTCTGACTGGGCAGAGCTTCTAAGTATGCTGGAGATATAGCTGTTGGGTTGCTATGTTCTGAATAGTGTGTAGTCCTCTCTCTCCAACTGAGAGAGAACAGTCACTGGAGTGCAGTAATTTTTCTTCTTGTTTAATATAGGGCTGTTCAGGTAGACTTTTTCTTTCTCCAGGGATATAGCATCAATACATTTAGGATCAGTGGTAGGATTCAAAATTTTTTACTACCAGTTCTATGGGCGTGGCTTGGTGGATGTGGCAGGAGAAATATCCTGTAAAATCTCCATTCCCACCCTTCTCCAGGGGAAGGATATTGCAAAATCCCATTTTCTCCCCACCCCACTAACCTGCTTTCCAGCTCTGTTCTCCTGTGCAGGGCAGCAAAAGAAGACCCAGCTGACTTGGGAAGCAGAGAATAGATGAGGGCGGAGCTAGTCAGAGATGATATTTTCTGGTTCTCCGAACTACTCAAAATTTCCACTACTGGTTCTCCAGAACTGGTCAGAACTTGCTGAATACCACCTCTGATTTAGGATGGTGTACATTTAATGCCAAATTACAAAATGGAATCCTGATGTTGCCGTAATTAGGCAATAGTATCTGAAAAAGGGTTACCATATACATCATTTTTATAGTCAATCACTGTGTGTGTGTGTGTGTTACATTTTCGCGGGTACTTACATGTATGTATTAAGCTTTGTTCGGGTATTTTCCCATGTCATTATAGTTGTGCTTTTAAAGTTGTAGCAACGTTTCGGCAGAATCTCATCTGCCATCATCAGGCTTCTGCATTGTGTTCGTCTATGAGTCAGACTTTCACAGCTGCTTCAGTTTTAAATTTGGGGCTAGCCTACTGCTGTGCCAGAATGGTTTTTTCTTCATCCTGATTGGTTGGGAATCTTGGTCTGTGTTTATTGGTCTTGGAGTTTGCTGTGTTCTGCTTGATTGGTGTTTCTAATATCTTCTGTCTGTTTTGTGGCTTTTTTTGGTCTTGATTGGCTGGCAATATTGTGTTCCTGTATTGGAGGCTTTTAGTGCAGCTTGGGTCCGAGTAAATGGACGGCTATCATTTTTTAGGAAGCTAGGTTTCATCTGGGTGCCTGGTTGGGGTGTGTTTGAGCTGGAGGTATCAGAGGGAGTCTCTTTGTGCCCAGGTGTTTGCCTGGCTTGTGGTGTGGAGATTTTGTTTGTTTGTGAGTGCAGGCTTCCAAGTAATTGACAGTCTGGTGGAATCATCTTTTCTATTCATGCTTTCAGGTCTTTTTTCAATCTCTGTGGCTTCTCTGATAATTCTATGGCTGTTTTTTTTTATAGTGGCTAGGGTTTGGGTGCCATGGAAGTCGATGCTATGACCTGTAGCTTTCATGTGTTAGACTAGTGAGGAAGTGTGTCCCAGCTTTTTTACTGCATTTTTGTGTTCATCCAGGCGGGTACTTATTCTCCTATTGGTCTGTCCAATGTATATGGCAGGGCATGATGCACAGGGGACTTCATATATGCCTTGGTTTTCCAGGTCAATTTTCTTTGGGGTTTTTTAGGATGGCTGCTATTTTTCTGTTTTGAAGGCAGTCTTGATGTGATGCCTGTGTAGTATCTTACTGATTTTGTCTGTAGTACCTCTTATGTAGGGCAGGACAACTGTTCCATTGGTCTGTTCATCTTCTAGGTCTCCATTGTGTTTTTGTGGATCAAGCCGGTGATTTTGCTTTTGTGGAAGCCGTTGGCTGTCAGTACTTTAGGGTGCATCGTTCAGTCTTTATATGTGTCTTGTCTGCCAGGCATTTGGTTCTGGCGATGTTTTGGCCACAGAGTTTATCTGTGCTGGATGGTAGTGGGATTGGGCATTGAGGTAGCGGTTGGTGTGTGTTTTCTTCTGGTATATGGTATGTCCTAGTGTGCCATCTGTTTTTTTGTATATTAGTACATCTAGAAATGGAAGTTGTTTGTTTCCGTTTCCATGATGAACTTGATTTTGGGGTGTGCGCTGTTTAGGTGTGTTAGGAAATTGTTTAGGTTTTCTTTTCCATGGGGACAAATCACAAATGTGTCATCGATGTATCTTAACCATAGTTTGGGTCTGTGGGTGGCATTAGCTAGGGCTCTGGATTCGAATTCTTCCATGAACAGATTTGCAATAACGGGTGACAGTGATGATCCCACTGGAGCTCCTTCGATTTGATTGTATGTTTGTCCTTTGTATATGAAATATGTGTTGGTTAAGCAGTGTTCTGTTAGTTCCATGAGGCGTTTGGCTGGTTGGTATTTATTTTTGATGATTTCAAGAGTTTCTTTTATCGGGACTTGAGTGAATAGTGAAACCACATCGAAACTTACAAGCAGATCTTCTTGTTCCCCGTGTAGATCTTTGATCATTTCCAAGAAGTGATATGAGTTTTGTACATGAGAAGCTGCTGCTTCAGCATGGGGCTGTAGCTGTTTTGCTAAGTGTTTAGCTAGGTTTTGTCGTGGTGCTCCTCTGGAGCTGACTATGGATCTGAGAGGTATGCCAGTGTTGCCAGCCAATCAAGACCAAAAAAAGCCCAAAACAGACAGAGGATATTAGAAACACCAATCAAGCAGAACACAGCAAACTCCAAGACCAATAAACACAGACCAAGACTCCCAACCAATCAGGATGAAGAAAAAACCATTCTGGCACAGCAGTAGGCTCGCCCCAAATTTAAAACTGAAGCAGCTGTGAAAGTCTGACTCATAGACGAACACAATACAGAAGCCTGATGATGGCAGATGAGATTCTGCCGAAACGTTGCTACAACTTTAAAAGCACAACTATAATGACATGGGAAAATACCCTAACAAAACTGAATACCATACATGTAAGTGAAAACTTCACACACACACACACACACACACACACATATGCTGTTCAGCTTCCTTCGGTTATTATCCCACATCATTGTAGTGCTTTTAAAGTTATAGCAACGTTTCAGCAGAATCTCATCTGCCATCATCAGGCTTCTGTATTGAGTTTGTATGTGGGTCAGGCTCTCACAGCAGTTGGTTTTAAATTTGAGGCTAGCCTATTGCTGTGCCAGGATGTTTTTTTCTACATCCTGATTGGTTGGGAGTCTTGGTCTGTGTTTATTGGACTTGGAGTTTGTTTGATTGGTGTTTCTGGTTTCTTCTGTCTGTTTTGTGGCTTTGATTGGCTGGCAACACTGTGTTCCTGTATTGGAGGCTTTCAGTGCAGCTTGGCTTCGCGTGAAAGGACGGCTATTATCTGTTAGGAAGCTAGGTTTCATCTGGGTGCCTGGTTGGGGGGTGTTTGAGCTGGAGGTATCAGAGGGAGTCTGTTTGTGCTCAGGTGTTTGCCTGGCTTGTGGTATGGAGATCTTTCTATTTGAGAGTGCAGGCTTCCAAATGATTGACAGTCTGCTGGAATCATCTCTTCTATTCATGCTTTCAGGTCTTTTTTCAATCTCTATGGCTTCTCTGATGATTCTGTGGCTGGGGTTTTCTATAGTGGCTAGGGTTTTAGTGCCATTGAAGTTGATGTTGGGACCTGTGGTTTTCATGTGTTGGACAAGTGAGGAAGTGTGTTCCATTTTTGTGTTCATCCAGGCGGGTACTTATTCTTCTATTGGTCTGTCCAATGTATGTGGCCGGGCATGATGCACAGGGAACTTCATATATGCCTTGGTTTTCCAGGTCAATTTTGTCTTTGGGGTTTTTAAGGATGGCTGCTATTTTTCTGTCTGTTTTGAAGGCAGTCTTGATGTGATGCCTGTGTAGTATCTTACTGATTTTGTCTGTAGAAAAAATGGCAAGTTGGGTAATTAAATAATAAAATTAAATAATAGTAAAATATAAAAAGTACAGACTGCCAGTTGAAAAATAACTTGGAGTCTACTTCTTTTCAAAGACAAAGACATAGACTCAGTGATCAAGCTAACGTATAAGATGGTTGGTTTCATCTGGTGGTTAAGGCACCACGTAAAAAGCAAGAGATTGCAAATTCGTCCTGCCTTGACCATGAAAACCAGTTGGGTAACCTTGGGCAGTCACACTTTCTCAGCCGAATTCACCTCACAGAATTGTTGTGAGGAAAATAAGAGAACGAAGTAGTATTAGGTAAGTTCACTGCCTTAAGTTTTTTTTTATAAACAATAATAAAAGCAGGGTATAAATACAATAAAATTCAAAATAAATAAATATTAGACTACCATAAAATTGGGAAGTTTTTCTTTCAATTTATTTGCATGTTTTTTAAACTGGGACAATTTTAAAGGGCATTACTAGAACAATAATGAAACATTCATCCAACTTTTATAGCAGGGAAAGATTAGTTTGTATAAAGTGTGATACATCTTCCTGCAATATTTTAAGCCTTTCATAGTTTCAATAAATACATTGAATCACGAGGAATTTTTCTACTGGTTTTTATTAATCTGACCTTAAAGCCTGCTCAGGGTTTAGGGAGCATCTAGCCTAAGATGTGAACCTATACTAAACCATGAATTTCTCATCTCTGACCTACAAATAATTTTCAGAAACAGCCTGCATGCAATATTACAACAAAAAACTTAGAATGTGATACACAGAGCATTTGTTGTGTTTTGTGTTCAAATCATCATTTTAATTGCATAGCCATTTGCAAAGGTGTTAGGGAAGATGTCAGTTATATATAGTAGTATGATTTCTCTCCTTATAATAGTGGAATGAGAATTGGTAGTTTGAAATCATATTACATTCATTTTCAAGATACACAGCAATTTGTCAGATATAGAATTATATATAACTCCAAGATCTCAGTCTGAAACATACTAATTTAGAGTAATTTCTTTGAACATAGTGGGATTTCTTGAAGAAAAATACTTTGGCCAAATAAATCACAGATTTATACATCATGAGAATTTTTCAATCTAAGCAGCTGATTCTTTTGTTGGGATTATCAGCTCTCTCCTTGAACTAGTTTTTCAGTTCATCAGCTACCTATTTTGGTATTTTGTAACTGGAAGTGCCAGCAACAAAAGAAGCCTTTCTATCCTTAAAGTTAGTTCTTCTCTTCCTATGAACTTGGAAGGGAAGGAATATTGGCAAGGACTTTGCAATGGAAGTGTGATGTTAGTTAAGGAACTTACACATTTACACACGGGAGACCCAAATGCAAATTCACTCCTCCAAGGGTACAACAGTCATTCCCTTTCAGCTCAATCTTTCACTATTTTAAACTCCTGAAGGAAATAACTCTTTCAATTGAAATAAGACATTAAACGTTGGGTAAAGCTTCGGAGCAACAGTTTCCCGCCGATGGTTCAAATTACGTGGTAATGATACGAGGCAGATCCCAAACTAACTGGTGACCTCAAGATTGGCGAAGTTCAGCAACAGGTCAGATGAGAAAGTAAAACCTTAAATTCGGACTCAACCCCTGGGGGATTAGACAAACCTGCCCGTGCCGTTTTTAAGGAGGCGGGAATACTTCGTAGCCTAACCTTCAACCCTGCATCCCACCGATCCCACTACATTTTTCGAGATCAACTCAGGTCGAATGAGCGCTGCGTCACTTCCTGAACGCATGGTTAACTCGGAATTTACCGACACGGTCCTCTTATCGGCTGGGGGCGCTGGAGAGTAACGATCCGCGCTCGCAGCTGCCCAAGTCTTCCGCCTCCTCTCTACCAGGCGTCTGGAGGACCTTCCCAGAATGCCTCTGGGCAACGGGCCGGTTGGCTGTGTCTCGTTGGCATGTAGAGTCGCGCGCTTCCCAGCCGATCACGCTGTTCCTCTTTTTCGAAAGGTGATTGGGTGGTATCGTCGAGCGGTGTTCTTTCCGTCAGGCCAGCGGGACGTTTTGCTCTCCGTTTACCATTGCAGCCGAGGGACGGGTGACTACGGGAGCGGGGTCTGTAGCGAACGCGCTGGGGAAGCGGCTTGCTTCCTTTTCCTGCTGCCGCGTGAGGCCTTTTTTCCCCGGAGATCGCAGGGCGCCACGGAGACAGGCCCAGGCTCTCTATGTCGAGGCCGCACTAACGGAGACTGGCTGTTTGCTCCGTTCGCTCGCTCGTTCGGAGGTGCCGTCTAGTCAGACGGCCTCCGTGCTCGTAACGGAAAAAGGTAAGGACTCGAAGGGGTGTGGGTGCGTGTATTCGTGTGCTGGAGTGAAGGGGAGATAAAGACTGTGTCCTGAGGCCTGCGACCTCGCCGTTTCTCCTGGACAGACTTGAGAGAAAGTAGGCCCCGGCTCCACCCAGAGAGTCTTTCCGAGGCATGGAGAGTCGTCATACAGTCTTGTTCGCGGAAGATCCTTGAAAAACTCCGTTTCTGGACAACGGCGTTGTTGGTAACATATCTTATCGCTTCGACGCAGTCGGCGGAGTTTTTGTTCTTTTGGTGAATGTCTGTAACAAAGTTACGCTCAGACTGCCGGGGGCTTATAGGTTCAATCAAATGCGAAACTTTGACTTCGGATACTTGAGAGCATTTAAGAGCGACGGTGGTAACTAATTCTAGTGAAGTGTTTAAGGCAGTCTGAGGTTTCTTTTGTTTACAACTGGTTGCGTGCAGTCACCCTGATTTTGCATAACAGTAGTAACATCCTCTTCGCTGATGACGTAAAATTATTTAACACCACTGACAATACTGATGCCCTACAAAGCAACCATGACTGGTCAGAATGGTCGCATAATTGGTAGTTACAAATTTCAACAAATAAATGCTCTGTTCTATTTATTGTTGGCAATAATAATCAGAACAAATAATAAGTTGGGCAGAAACTGTCAAGGACCTAGAAGTACTCATCTCAAACGATCTAAGCCCCAGAGCTCACTGTAATAGCATTGCCAAAAACGCATTAAGTTGTTAACCTTACTTTGTGAAGCTTCTTCTCCTAGGGCATACAAGACCAATTCTTGAATACAGCTCACACTATGTATCACACATTAACACAATTGAGTAGACATATTAACACAATTGAGTAGATTCAGAGGTATTTCTCGAGAAGAGTACTCACAATAGAATTCCCTATGCCTCCAGGCTTGAAATTTTGGGCTTGGACAATCTGGAACTGCACCGCCTATGGTCCGATCTAAGCATAGTACACAAAATTGTCTCCTATAACGTCTTGCCTATCAACTACTTCTTCACCTTCAACATAATAATACACAGGCAAACAATCTATACAAACTCAAGGTAAACTGCTTAAAACTCAATTGTAGAAAATATGACTTCAGCAACAGAGTGGTCAACACCTGGAATATTCTACTTGACTCTGTTGTTACAGCCTCAAACCCTTACAACTTTAATCTCAAACTCACCCCATTCTTAAGAGGTCCTCAAAGGGGCCGTGCATAAGCACACCAGCGTGCCTACTGTCCCTGTCTTACTGTCCCCATTTATCTCTATTTACTTCCTTTGTTCATGTTTATGTTCATAGCTATACTTGTTATCTTGTACATGTTTGACAAATAAAAGAGTAAGTTTGCTAAGGTTGAGTGTCTGAAAATAGGTTCTGTGAGGTGACTAAAGGAGAAGGTCTATTGAGATTCTCAGTCCCTCAGTCCTAAGCTTACCTTAGTCTAAGAGGTGTCCGTTTTTCCTTGAGGAAAAAGAACATGACTGGATAAGAAGTGAAACATCTTCAAGGAAAAATAAGCCATTTGCCTTTGAAAAAGCACCTTTGAGACTAAGGTAAGCTTTGGTAGATCCTTCAAATTTTAATTGTAAATCTGGAGGGAGAAATGCCGAATACATATTTTATCCTTATCCACATGGATAGCAGTTATTCAAGTCACAAGAAATGATCTCAGGTTTCAAAAGGACAATGAATGTTACACTTTACAGAATACAGAATATATTATTTTACCTTCAATCTAAAGAATTGCTGAATAGTGTTTCCATTGTTTAATGGGACAAAATAAGTCAGTAAGCCTGAGGGATTACTGAGAAAGTAAGGTTAAAGAATGACATTCTTTAACTTTTGATAGTAAGAGGATATAAGAAAAGTAATTGGAAACTTTCGGTTTCTTTTTCTTGAAATACTTCTGTTAGAGGGAACTGATTGACAATTAATATAAATATTTAGCATATTTAAGCATAGATTCCCTGATGTGTAGGATGTGACTTGCATGACAATCCAAGAGTTTTTATTATAGGAAATTATAGAATACACAGTGACATTGATCTTGCTGTACTGACGATTATACATGAAAGTTGAGCCACTTTAATTGTCTAGTTCAAATAGTGAAATTATATTTTCATGGGTTTTTAGATGACTGCAGTTTAATGGTATATATTTTTATTTTCAGAATGATTTCTAAACATATTTACATAATGGTAATTTATATCAGGGGTCGCCAACCTTTTGGATCTCAGGGACCACCAAACTCATACTTTTAAATCCCAAGGACCACTAATACGAATTTTTTAGAAAGGATAATATATTTCATAGAACATTTATTTATATATTTATATATATATTTATAATTTTATATATATATGTATGTATGTATGTATGTATGTATGTATGTATATGTTTTTTTAGGCTTTCGCGGGTACTTACATGTGTGCTGTTTAGCTTCCTTCGGGTATTATCCCACGTCATTGTAGTTCTGTTAAAGTTGTAGCAACGTTTCAGCAGAATCTCATCTGCCATCCTCAGGCTTCTGTATAGAGTTAGTTCCTGGTTTCAAATTTGAGGCTGGTCCATTCTGATTGGCTGGGAGCCTGGATCTGTGTTCATTGGACTTGGAGTTTGATTGATTGGTGTTTCTGGTTTCTTCTGTCTGTTTTGTGGCTTTGATTGGCTGGCAACACTCTGTTCTTGTGTTGGAGGCTTTCAGTGCAGCTTGGCTCCGTGTGAAGGGACGGCTGCTCTTCATTAGCAAGCTGCTATTCATTAGCAAGCTGGGTTTCACCTGGGTGCCTGGTGGGGGGGTATTTGGGTTGGAGCTATCAGAGGGAGTCTGTTTTTGCCCAAGTGTTTGCCTGGCTTGTGGCATGGAGATCTTTCTATTTGAGAGTGCAGGCTTCCAAATGATTGACAGTCTGCTGGAATCATCTCTTCTATTCATGCTTTCAGGTCTTTTTTCAATCTCTATGGCTTCTCTGATGATTCTGTGGCTGGGGTTTTCTATAGTGGCTAGGGTTTTAGTGCCATTGAAGTTGATGTTGTGACCTGTGGTTTTCATGTGTTGGACTAGTGAGGAGGTGTGTTCCAGCTTTTTTACTGCATTTTGGTGTTCATCTAGGCGGGTACTTATTCTTCTATTGGTCTGTCCAATGTATGTGGCCGGGCATGATGTACAGGGAATTTCGTATATGCCTTGGTTTTCCAGGTCAATTTTGTCTTTGGGGTTCCTCAGGATGGCTGCTATTTTTTTGTCTGTTTTGAAGGCAGTCTTGATGTGATGCCTGTGTAGTATCTTACTGATTTTATCTGTGGTACCTCTTATGTAGGGCAAGACAGCTGTTCCATAGGTCTGTTGGTCTTCTAGGTCTCTGTTATGTCTTGGTATGTTTTTGTAGATCAAGTTAGTGATTTTGTTTTTGTGGAAGCCATTGGCTGTCAATACTTCAGTCAGGGTGCATAGTTCAGTCTTTATATGTGTCTTATCTGCCAGGCGTTTGGTTCTGGTAATTAGTGTTTTCGCTACGGAATTTATCTGTACTGGGTGGTGGTGGGATTGGGTGTTGAGGTAGCGGTTGGTGTGTGTTTTCTTTTGGTATATGGTGTGTCCCAGTGTGCCATCTCTTCTTTTGTAGATTAGTACATCTCGGAATGGTAGTTGTTTGTTTATTTCCGTTTCCATGGTGAACTTGATTTTGGGATGTGTGTTGTTTAGGTGTGTTAGGAAATTGTTTAGGTTTTCTTTTCCATGGGGCCAAATCACAAATGTGTCATCGATGTATCTCAGCCATAGTTTGGGTTTGTGGGTGGCATTAGCCAGGGCTCTGCACACTATATGTGGCTCATACATTGAACATACATTGGACAGACCAATAGAAGACCCGCCTGGATGAACACAAAAATGCAGTAAAAAAGCTGGAACACACCTCCTCACTAGTCCAACACATGAAAGCCACAGGTCACAGCATCAACTTCAGTGGCACTAAAACCCTAGCCACTATAGAAAACCCCAGCCACAGAATCATCAGAGAAGCCATAGAGATTGAAAAAAGACCTGAAAGCATGAATAGAAGAGATGATTCCACGAGACTGTCAATCATTTGGAAGCCTGCACTCTCAAATAGAAAGATCCCCACACCACAAGCCAGGTAAACACCTGGGCACAAACAGACTCCCTCTGATACCTCCAGCTCAAACACCCCCCCACCAGGCACCCAGATGAAACCTGGCTTCCTAATAGATAATAGCCGTCCTTTCACACGAAGCCAAGCTGCACTGAAAGCCTCCAGTACAGGAGCAGAGTGTTGCCAGCCAATCAAACCCACAAAACAGACAGAAGAAACCAGAAACACCAATCAAACAAACTCCAAGTCCAATAAACACAGACCAAGACTCCCAACCAATCAGGATGTAGAAAAAAACATTGTGCCACAATAATAGGCTAGCCTCAGATTTAAAACCAACTGCTGTGAGACCCTGACCCACATACAAACTATACAGAAGCCTGATGATGGCAGATGAGATTCTGCTGAAATGTTGCTACAACTTTAAAAACACTACAATGACGTGGGATAATACCCGAAGGAAGCTGAACAGCGTATGTGTATGTGTGTGTGTGTGTGTATACATACATACACACACACACAAACACACAAATACACATTCATTCAATCCTTATTCTCTTGCTCATTCCTCTTCTCTAACCAACCGTAAAACTTGTCCCATATTCTATAATAATCCAATTCGGCCTTTTTTAAAATTCCTTTATCAATTTGTCCATTTGTGCACACATCCAGATTTTCCTAATTATTTCAAATTCATTTGGAGTGTCTTTACTTTCCCTCTGTTGTGCATGCGCCAATCTTGTAATTATATGAATTATTAAATGTATATTGTCTATTATATTTCCTCATATTAATCCCTAACAGAAAGAACTCCGGTCTATACTCTATTTTCATCCTACATATTTCTTCTAGCCATTTCTGTATTTTTTGCCAATATTTTTGGGCCTCTTTGCAATTCCACTACAGATGGTAATATGTTTCTTTTTCTTTATTGCACTTCCAACAAGTGGGGGAGAGTTTTAAGTACATTGTTGCCAATATTTATGGGGGTATGTGCCATCTGTAAAATAATTTATACAAATTTTTCATAGCATAGCTAACGTCATTTTTTTGTTTCTTTTCCATAATATTTGCCAATCATCTAAATTGATGCTATAACCAAAATTTTTCATCAATACCATCACCGTTTCCTTTATGATCCTTCAATATTGTATTCCACCTACATTGCAGAGGTAAGTCTCTGGGCTGAATTATAAATATTTACTTTTGTTTGAAGAAAGCATAGAGTTATATCCCCAGACTTGCTTTCTTGCCATGCCACAAATAGTTGGCAAAGTTTGTTTTTTTGAAATCTAGAAATGAAACTTGGATCCAGTAATAGGATCACTATGGTCCTATTGACTATTACCTATTTTATGCTGGTCTGATTCACATAGTTACATACCAAGCATTCTGTTCCATTTGAGGTTAAACAACATGCAGTATAAAAAAGAGGAAAACAATAGTCAGCAAAATAATAGATAAAAGATCAAGTTATGCTGGCCAGATCACTATACCTCTCTGTATTCTTCCTCATGCTACTACAATGTCCCTACATCAATTCATTGCTTATTGAGTGATTTATGACAATCACAGCATCCTGTAGTCATTTGATCATCATTTGTGACTTTCCTAGAAGCTTCCAACAAGAAAAGTCAATAAGAAAGCCAGCAGGAGATTGCAAGTCACAGTCACATGGTATTTCACTTAATAACTCTGAATGTTTTAATTAATGGCTACAACTAGGATCGTCATTAGTTCACTTAATGTTTTGCTTAAAAACTACTTATTCTCTAAATCGGGTGTCAAACTCAATTTTATTGAGGACCAGATTAGATTGTGGTTGTCTGCCAAAGGGTGAGTGGCATAGCCGAAGTGGTTGCAGCTGACGGGTGTGACCAGGGTGATGTCACTTGCAGGGGGATGCTTGTGTGGGCCAGGATTCAGTAGGGAATCCAGGGGTCTCTGGTGAGTGGGGCAGTGTGTGGGAGGCTCCTCCTATGGGATGATGTGAGGCAAAGTAGGGAATGGGGTGGCTGTATCTGGAAACTGTCAGCCACTACGCACTCGCTGTTCTTTGAGCACAGAGGTTGATGATTTCCAGCCACAGCCTGCCAGCCTCTCAGCTGGTGCACTCTGTGGCTTTGGAGCCTGCTGACACAACTGGGATGGCCATCCAAACAGCAGACAGGGAGGCATATGATGTGGATCACTGATCCGCTTACTTCATCCTATTGTCTATTTTTGCTTGTAGTTGGAGAGCAGGTCATTGCTGGTCATCTTCTCGACCCCCTCGCAAGCCTTGCCCTTGGCCTGCACGTGGAGCACATTCCTCTCGTGCACCCGGTGCACCTTGGTCCTACTGTGGTATGCTGCTGCTGCCATTCAGCAGACCCACCCAGCATGAAGGAGGTGAAGCATCCAGCTAGAGAGGCCGAGTTGAAGGCAGGGGTGAGATGCATGATCCCGTCTGGGCCTGGATGGCCATGGTACCAATGGGGATCTGGCTTTCCTTACTCGCAGTAGCTGCCTTTTGACTGCTGGGCCTGGGCATGCTCTACCACCTCTACTCGGCCTTTCTAACTGGCTGTTTTGCCTCCTTCATGCTGGGTGGGTCTGGTGCTTCCAATGATGGCTGTGGCCTAAAGGATTTGCACAAGGTGTTGGCAACCTGGTGGTGATAATGTTGCCAAGGCGCATGTGGAGCATGCCAGGAGCACCTGGCGAGGTGCATTGTGCAAGCAAGAGGAACATGCTCCATATGCACAAAGGGAAGACCCGCAAGGGGACCAAGTAGATGACCAGCAGTAACCTGCTCTGCAACCGCAAGTAAAAACAGATAGGATGGAGTAGGCAGGCCTGTGGTGGCCAGCAGCAGCCATCCTATCCCCTGCCTCACCTTGCCTTGGCCTGCAACAGAGGCAGAGGCTCAGGTGGGAGGCATGCTGTCTGGTGTGCTAGATGCGCTGGGCAGCTGCCTGAACCATCCCAGCCACAGGAGATGGAGCAGGCAAGTCTGGTGGTCCACATTACATGCCTCCCCGCTGCCAGTGCTATGGTTGCTGCCATACCTCCTTCTTGGAGGGTCATCCCAGTGGTTACAGTAGGCTGTGGAGCCCCTGCTGCCAGACACCTCCCCTCCATGTATGCACACACATGTGAAAGGCCAGTGAGCAGAGCACGGAAACACTGATGTGGGCATGGTGCTGAACTGCAACCTGGTGGCGTCCATCGGGCTGGACCATCGCCAGCCTTAGATCCGCAGCACTGTCTTAGTCCCCCTCAGATGTGCACATGAGAGGTGGTGAGCGCGTGAGGGCAGGCATCCTGGGTGAAAGGGAAGCACTCAGAATACAGTCCCCAGGGACACCAGGACCCATGTCCAATCAACATTCCATATCATATCTGATTATTTTTCTATTATTTAATTTTTAGTTTCTTTTCCAGGCTATCTTTAAAAACAAAACTCAATTCTTACTAAATTATATTCATAATATAACTTATTTTAAAATAATCAATTATAACATCATTGCTTCAATTTCTTTCTCTTCTATATAGCTATTTATAAAATAATTCCAAACCTTATAATACTCTTTTTCTTTCTGTTTTTTAATTGCTAATGTCAATCTGCTTATTTCTGCACATTCCATTATTTTCTTAATCTCTTCAGAATTTTTTTATTTTTCCAATTTTGAGCAAATACAATTCTAGCTGCAGCTAAAACAATGATCAAATATATTATCTCTTTGCTATAACCTTCAGCTAAAATCCCCAATAAAAATATCTCTGGTTTTATGTCTATATGCTGTTTTATCATTTTTTTCCAACCATGTGTGAATTTTAGTCCAATAACTTTTAGCTTTTGCACGTGTCCAGCACATATGGTTATCTGATGACTAGGTGTCTGATGACATTTCCAACATTTGCCGATTTATCCTAGAACATCTTTGCTATTCTTGCCGAGGGTAAATACCAATAAAACATCTTATACAAATTCTCTTTATAAGCTGTTGACATTGTTAATTTATAATTTCTAGTCTATAATTTCTGCCATTTATCCAAATCTATCCCATATCCAAATTTCTCCCCCCAAGCAATCATCATTTCTTCAACTTGCTCTTATTCTAATTTCACTCTTAATAAATAACCGTAAATTTTTTTAATCCTCTCTTCAGTACCTGTTAAAATTTTATCTAATTCTGTCAGTTCTTTGTAAAACCCATCTATCTTACTGTCTTTTTCATATCTAGAATGTATTTGCATATATGAATACCAATTCATCTTTATCCCTTGTTCATCTAGTTCTTGCTTTGTTTTGAGTTCACCCTTTTCGTTTAAGATTTCAGTATATCTAACAATAGTTTCCATTTTAAATATATTTGGATACACAAATGCCTCTATTGTTGATAACCAGAGTGGTATTTTCAGATAATGTTTTTGCCTTATTTTCTCCCATGTTGATAGTAAGGATTCCCAAATATAATGTTTTCGAAAATATCCCTGAGCTTTACTTTCCTTATACCATAAAAATGCATGCCACCCCAATTGCAAATCATGACCTTCCAATGTTAACAATCTAATATTTCTCAAAACAATCCATTCTTTCATCCACATCAATATTACTGCATAATCCAAACTGGGTAATCCAAAACCTCCTCTCATTTTAGTGCCCTAGTAGTAGTTTTAGTTTAATTCTTGAATTCTTCCCCTACCATACATATTTCAACATCATTTTATTTAAGTCCTCAAAGTATTTTTTATCTACATTTATTGTAATCGTCTGAAACAAATACAATATCCTTGGTAATTTATTCATTTTAATTGTAGATATTCTCCCTGTCAAAGAAAGTTGTAATTTTTCCCACTTTTCCAGATCTGTCACAGTCTGCTATTTTAATTTATTATAATTGTCTTCCTTAAGTGTTCCACATCTAGCTGTCAATTGTATTCCCAGATATTTTACTTTTTTTGTGATCTGGATGTTTAGACTTTCCATTAATATTTTCCTTTGGTTTTCAGTTATGTTCTTCACTAAGATCTTGGTTTTTTTCCTTATTTATCTTCAGTCCTGCCACCTCTCTATATTCGTCTATCTTTTCTATCAACTTAGGACCTGATTCTAATGGTTCATCTAGTATAAAAACCAGATAATCTGCAAATGCTTGTAGTTATACTCCTTATTTTTAATCTTCATTCCCTTTATTTCCTTGTTTTTTTCTAATATTTCTATTTAAAACTTCCAAAGTTAATACAAATAACAAGGGCGACAGCGGGCATCCTTGTTTAGTTCCTTTCTTTATACTAATATTATCAATTAAATCTCCATTTATCATTACTTTTGCTGATTGCTTCTAGTATATTGTCTAAATCGTTTTAATGAACCTTTCTCCAAAGCCCATCTCTTTCATTTGCAACAACAAGAACCACCAATTGACATTATCAAATGCCTTCTGTCCATCTAAAAAGACCAGCGCCATTTGTTTCTCTGGATGGGCTTCATAGTATTCCAATGTATTCAGTATTATCCTCATGTTGTCTTTTATTTGTCTCTTAGGCGGAAAACCATTTTTATCTGTATGTATAAAATAGTTTAAATAACTTTTTATAGAAGCCAATATTTTATAGTCTGCATTCAGCAAGATATGGTCTATAATTTTTTATCTGTTGTAGATCAGTGTCTTCTTTTGATATAAGAGTAGTATATGCCTCTGTCCATGAAGTAGGTATTTTAGCTTTTGTCAACACCTCATTCATTGCCTCTAATATTATAATGCTTAGCGATTCCTGTAGCATCTTATATAATTCTGCTGGTAATCCATCTGGACCAGGAGCTTTTCCATTGTTTTTGTCTGTTTATCACCTCTGTCACTTCCATCGTTATTTTCTCTTCTAGCGTTGACTTAATTTCACTTGGTATTTTAGGTAATTCTGCTTCTTTTAAGTATTGATTAACTTTCCCTCCTTCAATTGTCTCTTGTTCATATAGTTTCTTGTAATATTTTTGTACTATTTCTTTCTTTTCTTCATTCCCATAACAAACCATTCCATTCTTATTTGTTAATTGCAATATATTTTTTGACTCCCTATCTTTTTTCAGTTTATATGCTAACCATCTTCCTGGTTTATTTGCATTTTCAGAGAAATTCTGCTTAGCACTTCTAATTTTTTGTGTCAATTCTTTTTCCATTAACCCCAGTTTGTGGTTAACTATGTCCATTTGACTTTTAAAATTCTTTTGTTCAGGTGTCTTTGTAACTCTTAACTTCTTGTAGTCCTCTTCTAGGATCTGTCATGCTTGTCTTTTTTTGATATTCCTCTTTCTTGTATAACTTATAATCAGGCCTCTAATATAGGTCTTCATTGTATCCCATACATTTTGTCATGAAGTTTCTTCCTTTTTATTTTCTTTAAAAAAGAAAGCCAGTTCTTTTTCCAAATTTTTCATGAATTCTTTTTCTTTCAAGATTATTCAAAGTCCATCTTAACCTTTTCCATTGTCCCTTCCATTTGACCCATATTGGATTATGGTCTGCCCATAATTGTTTCAATGCATATTTCTTGTATTTTTAAAATTAATTCTGGTGTCATCCAAATCATATCTATTCTTGGCCATGATGAATGTCTGTTTGAGTAAAATGTATATTGTCTGTTTTTATTGTTTAATTCTCTCCATATATCTTGAATACTTAATTCCTCTGCCATCTTGAAAAAAGATTTTGATGTCTTTCTGTTTTTTTAATTCTGTGTTTTGTAGTCCAACTTTGTGTCTACAATAGCATTAAAGTCTTCTTGTATACATATACTATCATATTCCAATCCTATTATTTTCTTATGTAATTTTTTATAAAATTCTTATTTCTCATTCAGTTCATATATTGCTATTAAAAGTATTTGTTGGTTATCATCTATTCTGCCATCAGTATTCTCTCTTCTTCATCTGTAAAGATTAATTTAGCTTTTATTGTATTCTTAATGTATAAGATTACACCTCTTTTATTTTGTTGTGCCAATGAAGCATATAAATTCCCAATTCTAAGATGATCCAAGAGTTGAACATGTTGTTTTTTAATATGTACTTCTTGCAGACAGGTTATATCTGGTTTTAGTTTTTCTATCTTATGAAACGTCTTTTTCCTTTTAATGGCCGAGTTCAATCCATTTATGTTTATTGATATTAGTTTCTTTTCTTCATCCATTATTTACACTTTATATGTAGGATTTATTGCTCTCGTTGTTCTTTGTTCTCTTGCCTCTATATTCCGGTTTACCACCTATTGCTCCTTCTTCTCATATTCTTTCTTTTCTTTTCTCTTTATCCCTTTCTTCAGCCAAATCCACTTGAAGTTCAATTAAATCCTTCTCTCTTGGCCTCTCTTCTTCCTTTCCTCTAAAGTATTCTTCATAAAATAGCTCTGCTTTCTCTATTGAATCCAGTCTATGCCTTTGTTCTTGCCAGATAAACATCAAGCCTTCTGGAATCAACCAATTATAATTCACTCCTTTTTTAATTAAGTTATTTGTCAAGAATTGATACTCTCTTTTCAAATTTCTCACTCTTCTCGGTACCTGCTTCAGAACTGTGATCATTTTTCCTTTGTATTTCAATGGGTCATCTCTCGCTTTCTATAATATTTCTGTTTTAATTGTTCACTAAGTAAATCTCACATGTACTTCTTTGGGTAGCTTACGTCTCATAGCATATCTAATACAAGCTTGAAATGCTTTTATCGATTCTATCCATCATTTTTTCTTTAGGTGTCTCCATGGCTTCTGCCAGCATTTCTGTAATTGTCTCTGCAAGTTTTTTTCCTTTTTGTTCCTCCATATTTTGAAATCTTAAGTAGAAATCTCCTGATCCATCTTTAGAGCAATCATTCCCTTTCCCTTGCCTTGCTCCACTACAGTCAATCTATTATCCATTTCTCCAACTTCTCTGTTCTATCTCCCCTTTCTTCCATCTTTTGTATTCTTTCTTCATTCTTTTTTAATATATTTTTTTATTTTTTAACAACAAACAAACATAAACACAAAACATAAAACTTTCTTTCCATTGTACATTGTGTCAGTTGGTACAAATCTTGTGCACAATATCAACAAACCTTCCCTTCTAAATATATTGTTAAAATTTGAACACATAAATATGCATATTGTATTATATTATTATTATCTACTTATTGGATTTTATTTATAAATGATACCATTCTTTTCAAGAAAAATTCAGGTTTTTTTTTAAATATCTCAATTCATAATATCATTCATTTCATAAAAATCCATTGTAACATATCACATTTTCTTACCTTTACTCTATCATGTTTATATTGTATTATATCTTATTTCCCTACTTTCTTTTCTAACCATTGATAAAATAAATCCCAAATTTTATAATACTCTTTATCTTCTTGCTCTCTAATTGCTAATATCAATTTACTCATTTCTGCACATTCCATTATTTTCATAATCACCTCTTCTATTCGTATTTTCCCACTTTTCCAATTTTTAGAAAATACAATTCCAGCTGCTGTCAAAACATTTATTATCAAATATGTCAATTCTTTAATGTATCCTTCAGGTAAAATACCCAATAAAAATATTTCTGATTTCAAGTCTATATGTTGTTTTGTCATTTTTTACAGCCATGTATGAATTTTAGTCCAGTATCTCTTGGCTTCCACACACATCCGCCACATGTGGTAATAAGATCCAGGTATCTGATGACACTTCCAACATTTCTCCGATTTATTCTTGAACATCTTTGCTATCCTTGCCGGGGGGTAGATGCCACCTTTAAAACATCTTATACAAATTCTCTTTATATGCTGTTGACATTGTTATTTTATAGTTTTGACACCATAATTTCTCCTCCATGCTGCTGCGAGAACCCAGGATGGGTTAAACTCCTGATGATGTCATCAAGCTGAGTCTGTTCTTGTATATAAAAGGCCAGCCCCTGGGAGTCTCCCCAGCTTTGACTCAGCTCCTTTTAGTCAAGCAAGCTGTGTCTCTGAAAGTGTTGGCAGTTTTTTCCTTCAAATTACTCACTTGGCAAAGCTGTTACAACTTTAATCAGCTCCCAGGGATCCGGGCAGCTGCATCTTGAGAGCAGGTTTCCGCTCTCCTGCAATGTTAAGGACTCAACATTGCCAGTCCATTAGGAAGGCAAGCAGGGAAGCATCCCATCCAGCCTTCTCTACAGCCTTCCATTGCAAGCAGCCGCAATTGCTAAAGATCAGCAAAATGATAAAAACAGTGCCAGCCAGCTGATCACTTTGACGGAGGCTACTCTTCTCTTTCGGCTGAACTTCTCGCTCAGGGCTCGTAGCAGCCCCAGGAGCAACAGCATTAACTGGAGGCTACAATACATGCTGCGGCCATCTTGAGGGAGACAATCTTCCATTGCACGAGGTGAGTGGCCATTTTAATTGGCCCTACCATGGTATCGGTCTTAAAGGGAAATTTTTTTGGCTTCTGTCACATAGGCAGCACATATTGAGGGTAGTTACCAGCACCTCTTTTGCTTTGCCGATGCTTGCCATGGATCAAGACAAGACACAGGCCGAATTTTCTTCCCCAGAGGAACAGGCCCCCCAGCCATACAAGAGAAAAAGACGCAGACAGTGCTCTCAATCAGTTCAACAAGAGATGGCTGCAAAAATTAGGGCTAAGGTTCTAGCCCCCAAGAAAACTACCCAGGCTGAACTTAAGGCAGAGAAGCGAAGACAAGCTACCTCAGAGAGGCAGTTTAATAAAACAATAGAACAAATGAGAGGGCAGTTGCAACAGGCCTCCCAGTCAGGGGAATTCCACGGTCATGAGGGAAGCCCTTCTAGGGAAAGCAAGGAGATCTCAATACCCCTTGGACACCCTCCATCTTGGTCCCCTGATATTTGAGGAACAACAAGATCCTAAAGATTTAAGCAGGTCAGGGCCTAATTTCAAACAGGCCTCTTGGCCCTACGCACCCCTCTCCTGAATCCAGGGTAACTCCCAGCCTAGGCCAGAAGCTATCTTTACCCCCACTGCTGTGGGCCTTCACCCCTCTGACCATTCCATCAGTGACAGGCCCTGGGAGATTCAAGTATCTGGTGCCATCAGATGGGGGTTGGCTGAAAGATTCCAACAAATCCTTCAGCCTTTAGAAAGGGCTCACTCCCTTTTCCCTACCCAAACTCAAGGCCCCTGGCCTCCTCAGAGAAGATACCACCTACCCCAGGAGCCCTCTCCTCCCACACAGAATGGGAGAATTATGGGCAGGACAACTGCGCTAATCCATCTGATCACAGTCAGTCTCCTCAATCTGATAGAGAAGAAGGGGAGATCTGGACCCTAACCTCTCAGAGGAGGAAGACTCTTGCCCAGATCAACCACCCTCAGCCGCAGTCTTCAAACCAGTCTTATTCAAGCCACTCCTACATAAGGCTCTGGTTACTGCGAAGCTGCCCCCCCGAGGAAGCGGCTCCCAAACCATTCGGGACAAGGAGACTCCCTCTTCTCCAAACCTGTAGTCTAAATGTAGGTTTTACCTTTCCCTATATTTCTTGACCTAATCAAAGAACAGTGTGCTTCCCCTGCTGCAGGTCCTCGCCCTTCATCTCATGACAGACGATTTTACAATGTGGGCCCGTCCCTAGCCAATGCTCTCACTGTGCCCTCTGTAGACACCCCGGTCGTTGCCTCATATTCCTCCTCTGGCACTCCCACCAAGCCAGAGGACGTACTTAAGGCAGAGGATAAACGTTCCAAACAGACCCTCAAACGCAACCACCAATCAGCTGTGTGGGCTGATTGGGCAGCGACTGCAGCATCATTTTTCATGAGGGCTTCTCTACTCTGGCTGTACCAACTCCAGGAGTGAACCCCGGCTTCTGACATCAGGTCACACCAGGACCTCAACAAAATCATAGCAGCAGTGGAGTTCATGGCAGATGCCACTCTCAATTCCGCCAAATTTGCAACCAGAGCCATGGCCTCCTCAGTAGCAGAGAGAAAACTCTTATGGCTCCAGAATTGGCAGGCGGAGTCACATTGGAAGTGGAAACTGGCTTCGGCACTCTGTGCAGGCAAAAAGCTCTTTGGCGATGCACTAGAGCCATATATCATCAAAAACAGGGACGAAAGATTCTTTTCTCAGGAAAGAAAACTATCGTCCAGCTCCTTATTGCCCACCTACATTTCAGGCCGAGACTATCTCCCATTTTTCCTGGTCACAGAGGGCATATTCCCAACGTCAAGATCAATGCCCAGACACTCCGAGCAGACAACAACCTCCTGCGGGTAAATGGCCCTTTCGTGGGGGAGGGGGTTGCTCCAGATAATCCCTCGTTTTCCCCACCCATCATGGGTTGTTTAACTTTCTTCACCTCCAGATGGCAGGAGTCAACAACAGAGGCCTGGGTACTCAATACTGTAAGGTCAGGTTTACAATTGGAATTTCTCTTGGCACCCCCAGAGAACTTTGTGTTCTGCCCCATTTTGCGGTACAGTTCAAAAAGGGCCCTCATGGAATACAACACCTATTAGACATAAGGGCTATTCAACCTGTTCCAGATTTTATTCTTGACTTTTTGTGGTCCCTAAGACCTCCGGGATTGGCGAGCTATCCTTGACCTAAAATTCCTCAATGAGTTTATCTCATAAAGGTGTTTCAAAATGCTGACCTTGCATTCCATTTTAGAGAGCATTCGGGAGGGTGACTTCCTCTCCTCCATTGACCTTACGGAGGCCTACATCCACATTCCTATTTGGCCTTACCATCGCCAGTTTCTCCATTTCTGTTACCAGCAACTTCCAGTATCGAGCCCTCCCCTTCTGGCTCTCATCAGCTCCAAGGGTCTTCACAAAGATCCTCACGGCATTGGTTGCTTTGCTCCGGTCTGTTCCTGTAAGGATCCAATGCTACCTAGATGATATTTTGAGACAGTCATTCTCCATCCTCTCCGTCCATCGAGACCTACAAATTACACTTTGCTGTCTTCAGAACCATAGCGTTTCCATCAACACCAAGAAAAGCCATCCTTCACCAGCCACCAGACTGTTCCACCTGGGAGCAGTCATTGACACAACTCTCTGCCAAGTATTTTTGTCTCCAGATTGGGGGAAAAACTTTACCGAGATCATCCGTCAGGCTCAACATCAATGCACTGTTCCCCTGTCGGAGCTCTCCACTCTACTGGGGAAGATGGTCTGGTGCATTGGCATTGTCCCGTGGACATGGCTTCACTCCCGATCTCTACAATGGTTTCTGCTCCCTTTCAAGAACCAGCCACACATCAACCAGTGTCCAACTTACTCCCCAAGCCCTGCGTTCATTCAAGTGGTGGCTCTCCCTAGCCCTCTGGAAGGGACTTCCATTCAAGGAACCAGACAGGTTACTGATTACCATGGACACCAGTCTTCTGGGTTGGGGGGCCCATATGGAGGGCCAGATAGCTCAGGGAATTTGGTCCCAGTCAGACAAAAGCTGCCCCATAAACTGGCTAGAGCTCAAGGCCATATCTCTGGCACTAAGACACTTCAGGGCCAAGATACCTGGATTCCATGTACCTCCACATTGATGGACAACATAGCCGCAAAGGTGCACATCAACAGGCAAGGGAGAATGAAGTCTAAGGCCCTCATGAGGGAAGCCAAATGTTTGGGGCTGTGATCAGAGAGACATTTGTTGTCAATAACGGCAAATCACATCTCAGGGAATTGTCACATCTCAGACAATTCCCAAGCCGACTGGCTAAGCCGGAGCTAAGTCAGCTACGCCAAATGGTGCTTTCACCCATCCCTTTTCAGGGACCTTTCCCTGAAGTTTGGGACCCTGGTAGTGGATCACTCCCCAAAACACCCAAGTAAACAGGTTCTTCATCAGGTTTCCTTGTCAGGGAGCAGAGGGAACCAATGCTCTTTGGTGCAGATGGCCCGGAGGTCTTTCCCCCTCTTCTCATCATTCCAACAGTAATTCAGAAGATGTTGGAGGAAAGGCGGAGCTAATTATCCTGCCCCCCTATTAGCCATGGAAGCCCTAGTTCGCAGACCTGGGGAACCTCTCTATAGCCTCTCCCTGGCAGATTCCAACCCACAGGATCTCCCTTCATCAGGGAGCCTTGGTCCATCCGGATCCCCAGTGGTTCAAACTGACCATGTGGTGCTTGAGCGGCAATGGTTGACAGAAGCTAACCTCCCTCAGAAGGTTATTTTCACCATCCAGGAATCTCGTAAACCGTCTACGATGCCACCTGGAAGGTTTTTGTCAATGGTGTCTAAAAGAGGGTTTATCACCCACCTCAGCTCAACTAGCAGAGATTCTGAATTTGCTTTAAGAGGGACTAGAGAAAGGACTAGCTCCTAATACCTTATGCTGCCAAGTAATGGCCCTTTCTTCAGTTCTCGCCTGGGAATCACTTCTTTCCTTGTCCCAGCATCCTTCTGTCAAGAGATTTTTAAAAGGGGCTTCTAACCTTCACCTCCTCTGTAGTGCACAGGTATCGTTCATGGGACCTCCCTAAGATGCTCCAGACCCTAATGGAACCATCATTTGAACCCCTGAAGACAGTGTCTCTACAACTCTTGACATTAATGGTGGTTTTCCTGGTATCAATCACATCGGCCAGAAGAATGTCAGAGCTGGCTGCCCTTTCAGTTAGGCAGGATGACGCACTTTTCACGATAATAGAGTTGTTCTTCGTTTAGATCCCACCTTTATCCCAAAGGTCAATACCTGGTTCCACAGGTCCCAGGACATTGTGTTACCAGATTTCTGCCCCCTCCTGTACCACAATTTAGAGCACACGTGGCACATCTTAGATGTTAGGAGAGCACTTAAAATTTACCTCAAACGTACTTCCACCTTTAGGAAAACTGAAGCTATGTTTGTTTCCTTTTCTCCATCCCACTTGGGGAACAAAGCCTCTCCTCCCACCATAAGCAGGTGAGTCAGGGCATGCATTGCACAGGCCTATAAGGCGGTCGCTCTTACTGTGCCTCAAGGACTGACTGTGCACTCTTCCGGAAGAGCCTTGAATTCAGTGACCTGGGCTCCCCGGGCGTCCATGGAAGAGATTTGCAGAGTGGCCACATGGGCATCCCCGTCACCTTTCATCAGTCTGGATTCCTTTGTCTCTGCGAGTGCAGAGTCCCTTTGGCAGATGGGTACTTCAGCAAGTGATTCCACAATCGGAATGATCACCGGACGAGGACTCTCCCGTGGACATGCAGGCTTTGGTATGTCCCATCCTGGGCTCTCGCAGCATCATTGAGGAGAATGGGCGTTGGTAAAATTACCTGAGAATGCCCTTTCTAATCTATACTGTTAGAGAGCCCAGCCCTGCCCTTGTTTCATCCAGATCATGGTAAGAAATGATAATGTTCTAGATTATGTTTTGCTTTCAGAGACACTCATTGCAGTCTGTCAGGTATCTTCGCCAAAACTGGGGAGACTCCCAGGGGCTGGCCTTTTATATACAAGAACAACTCAGCTTGATGACATCATCAGGAGGAGCCTAACCCATCCTGACCTCTTTAACAGCACAGATAGAAAGGGCGTTCTCAGGTAATTTTACCAACGCCCATTCTGCCATCTTTCTAAATCTATCCCATATCCAAAATTTCCCCCCCCATGCAATCATTGTTTCTTTAACCTGTTGTTCTTCTAGTTTAGCTCCAAGTAAATATCCATATAATTTTTTAATCATCTTTTCATCAGTACCTGTCAAAATCCCATCTTAATTCAGTTAATTCATTATAAAATCCTTCTGTCCTACAATTTTTATCATATCGAGAATATATTTGCACATATGAATACCAATTCATCTCTGTTCCTTATTCCTCTAGTTTTTGCTTAGATTTGAGCTCATCATTTAATATTTCATTGTATCTTACTGTTTGTTCTATAAAGAATTGGATGTGCAAATGCCTCTGTAGTTGACAACCAGACTGATATTTTCATGTAATGTTGTTTCCTTACTTTCTCCCATGTTGATAATAAAGCATCATAAATATAATGTCTCCTAAAATACCCATGTGTTTTACTTTTCTTATACCATATAAAGTCGTGCCATCCCAATAAAAAATCATGATCTTCTAATGTTAACAGTCTAATATTTCTTAAAAGAATCCATTCTTTTACCCACATCAGTGTTGCTGCCTGATAATATAGTTCCCAGTTGGGTAAACCAAAACCACCTCTCAATCCAATATCTTGTAACAACTTTAATTTAATTCTTGCCTTTTCCCCCTTCTATATATATTTCAAAATTATTTTATTTAAGTCTTCAAAACATTATTTCCCTAATTTAATTGAAATTGTCAGAAACAAATATAAAATCCTTGATAGTATATTCATCTTAATTGTGGACATTCCCATTTTTTCATATCTGTCACTATCTGTTATTTAAGTTTATGATAGTTATCTTCTTTGAGTGTTCCACATCTTGCAGTCAGTTGTATTCCTAAATATCTGACTTTTTTGCGATCTGGATGTTCAATCTCTCCATCAATTCCTTCTTTTGTTTTTCCACTAAAGTTTTAACTAAAATCTTAAGTTTTATTTTTGTTATTTTCTCTAATATAAAAACCAGATTGTCTGTAAATGCCTGTAGCTTATATTCCTCTTTTTTATTTTCATCGCTTTTATTTTACTATAATCTCTGATGTTTCTATTTAATACTTCAAGGGTCAAAACAAACAGCAAAGGCGACAGTGGACATCTTTGCGTAGTTCCTTTTCTAATATTGATGTTATCTGTTAGATCGCCATTTATCACTTTGGAGGATTGCTTATGGTATATTGCCTTTATAACTTCAACAAAATTTCCACCAAATCCCATTTGTTCCAATTGTGCTATCATAAACTGCCAGTTTACATTATCAAAAACTTTTTGTGCATCTAAAAACACTAAGGCCATTTGTTTCTCAGAATATGTTTCATAATATTCCAAAGTGTTCAAAATTATTCTCAATTTGTCCTTAAGTTGCCTCTTTGGCAAAAATCCATTTTGATCAGCATGCATGAAATTATTCAGATATTTTTTTAGTCTTTCTGCCATTATTGAAGCACAAATTTTGTAATCTGAATTCAACAGGGAAATGGGTCTGTAATTTATAATTTGTTGCAGGTCGGTATCCTCTTTTGGTATAAGACTAATGTATGCCTCTGTGCATGATTTGGATAGTTTAGTTTCAGACAAGACTTCATTCATCACATCTAGCATTGGAATGCTTAAAGATTCCTGTAAGGTTTTATAAAATTCCGCTGGCAGCCCATCCGGTCCTGGTGCCTTTCCAGTATTTTGTCTCTTTAACGCCTCAGTTAATTCCATCATTGTTATTTTCCCTTCTAACATTGTCTTAATCTCCTCAGATATTTGAGGTAACTTCGCTTTTTGTAAATATTGTTTCACTTTTTCTTGATGAATGTTCTTGTGATTATATAATTTTTCATAATATTTTTGTATTATCTTTTTCTTTTCATCGTTTCCATTACATGCCCTTTCTTGATCATCTATTAGTTGCAGTATCTTTTTTGTTTCTCTCTTTTCAGCTTATATGCCAATCATCTGCCTGGTTTATTTGCATTTTCGAAAAAAAATTGTTTAGCACTCCTAACTTTTGGGGCTAACTATTCTTTTTCTATCAACCCCATTTTATGTTTAATTATGTCCATTTGATTTTTAATATTTTTTGTGGAAATTTTTGTAAGTCCTTCTCAAGTTCCCTGTAATCCTCCTCTAACCTCTGTTGTATTCATTTCTTCTTGATAATTTTTTCCTTATATAATCTATTATCAAACCCCTGGCAAATGCCTTCATGGTATCCCATACATTTTGCAGTGAGGTGTCCTCTTTATTATTATTCTTAAAAAAGAAAGCCAGTTCCTTTTCCATTTTTTGTATAAATTCTTTTTCTTTCAGTATTGTGTTGTTCAAAGTCCATCTAGATCTTTTCCTCTGTCCTTGCCACTCAATTTGTATTGGATTGTGGTCACCCAAGTACTTGCTTCAATATTGACTTATTTTACATTGGAAATCATATCCGTTGACCTCCAAATCATATCTATTCTTGACCATGATAAATGTCTATTAGAATAAAAGGTGTATTGTCTATTCCCTGTGTTTCTTTTCCTCCAAACATCTTGAATGCTTAGTTCCTCCACCATTTTGAAGAAGGATTTCGGCAAAGTTTTTCTGTTTTGTCTGTTAGTTTTCTGAGTTGTATAGTCCAAGTTTACATCTACTAATCCATTAAAGTCTCCCATAAGTCATATATTATCATATTCCAATTCAATAATTTTGTTGTGTAAATTTTTGTAAAATTCTTCTTGTTTTTCATTAGGGGCACATATTGCTACTAAAAGTATATTTACGTTGTCAATTATTTCTATCATTAATATTCTTCCTTTTTTATCTGTAAAAATTAATTCAGCTTTAATTGTATTTTTAATATATAGTGCAACTCCCTTTTTTTTCTTTTGAGCCAATGAGGTATATAAGTTCCCAATTTTTGTATTATTAACATCTGAACATGTTTTTTTTAATATGGATTTCTTGTAAGCAAATTATATCCAATTTTAATTTTTCTAATTTGTGAAATATTTTCCTTTTTATAGCCAAATTCAGTCCATTTATATTCATTGTGATTAGTTTCTTTTCTTCCATTGTTCACACCTTATATGTAGGGTTTATAGCTCTAGTAGACCTTTGCTCCCTCGCTTCTTTATATTCCATTCTTCCGCCTACTGCTCCTTCCTCACAAGTTGCTTATTCTTGGATTATTTTATCTTTTGCTTCAACCATTTCTTCTTGAATTTTGATTATTTCCTCTTCTCGCAATTTCTCATCCTCTTTCCCTCTAAAATATTCTCCATAAAATAGTTCTGCTTTCTCTATTGAATCTATTCTTTTTTTTTTTTAAGTTTTATTGATTTTTATGGACAAACAAAAACAAACAAGCATAAAAACATCCAGCTTTCTTCCATAAGTATACAAACAGTGTGTTGGTTGGTTTACAAATTTTTTTGTGCATTAATTTCATAGTCTCAATTACAGTTACATTACATAATAACTCATATTATCAGAAATTGAATATCCTAGTATTATTATTAATCAATCATTTGACTATAATTTTATTCATTCATACTTTGTGAGATAACTATACTTTGTTTATTTTATAACAATTCATATAGTCCTTCCAAATCTATCTTAATAACATTTTATATATGTATTAGTAGTAATAATAATAAAAAATGCATCTTTATATATTCATTATTTTCTATAATTCTACATATTCTATTACTATATTTTGTTATCTAGCCATTGATAGAAAAGGTCCCAAATTTTGTAAAATTGTTTATCCTCTTGTTCTCTAATTTCAAATGTCAGTCTACTCATTTCAGCACATTCCAGTATTTTCTTGATAATTTCCTCCTGCAATGGTATTTTCTCATTTTTCCAATTTTTAGCAAATACAATCCTAGCTGCTGTTAGTACGTTTACAATCAAATATTTAAAATCTTTGCTGTATGTATCAGGTAGAATTCCCAATAAAAATATCTCTGGTTTTAAATCGATGTTTTTTGGTCATTTTTTCCAACCACGTGTGGGTTTTAGTCCAGTATTTTTTTGCAGCCACACAAGTCCACCACATATGGTAATATGAGCCAGGTATCTGATGACATTTCCAACATCTTTCGAATTTATTCTTGAACATTCTTGCTAGTCTTGTTGGGGGAAAATGCCACCTGTAAAACATCTTATACAAATTTTCTTGAAATGCTGTTGACATTGTCATTTTATAATTTTGAGACCACAATTTTTGCCATTTCTCTAGATCAATCGCATATCCAAAATTCTTCCCCCAAACAATCATAGTTTCTTTAACTTGTTCTTCTTCTAATTTAATTTCTAATAAAATATCTATACAATTTTTTAATCACCTTTTCATCAGTACCTGTCAAAATCTTATCCAAATCAGTCAATTTATTTTAGAAACCTTCTGTTTTAAAATCTTTTTCATACTTTGAATATATTTGTGCATAAGAAAACCAATTCATCTTTATACCTTGTTCCTCTAATTTTTGCATCGATTTAAGTTCACTCTTTTTATTCAAAATTTCCCCATATTTAATTGTTTGTTCCTTCTTATATGTTATAGGATAAGAAAATGCTTCAATAGTCAATAACCAGACTGGAATTTTCAAATAACATTGTCTTTTAATCTTCTCCCAATTTAACCACAGAGACTCTCATATATGATGTCTTCTAAAATAACCCTGTTGTATTTTAGTTCCTTTATACCATAAAAAGGCATGCCACCCCAACAACAAATCATGTCCTTTTAATGTCAACAATCTAGTATTTCTTAGTGTTATCCATTCCTTAACCCATGTCAAGTTTGTAGCTTGGTAGTACAACTCCCAATTCAGCAAACCAAATCCTCCTCTAATTCTAGCATCTTGTAAGATTTTTAACTTTATTCTCGCTTTCTTACCTTGCCATATATATTTCAACACAATTTTGTTTAAATCTTCAAAGTAGTCCTTTCCAAGCCTAATTGGTATTGTTTGAAACAAGTATAGAATTCTGGGTAAAATATTCATTTTGATTGTTGAAATTCTCCCTATTAATGACAATTGTAGGTTTTCCCATTTCGTCAAGTCTAGTGCTACCTGTTGTTTAAGTTTAATGTACCGTACTTTCTGCACTATAAGGCGCACCGGATTATAAGGCGCAGCCTCAATTACGGGTCTATTTCTGTACTTAACCCATGCATAAGGCGCACCACATAAAAAGACGCATGCTAAAACACAGTCTATAAAAAAAAAGGTTACAGAAGCAAAACATCGAGTTTATTTAAAGGCCATGTCACACTGCCCAATGGATGCAAAAAGGACACAACGGACGAGCAAAATGTTCCATCCGTTGTTATCCTCTCTCAAAAGGGGCAAAAATTTGCAGAAGCAGAGCGGATAACACGGAAAGTAACGGACGTGGGGAGGACGCAGAGCGGATGTATAGAGGATGCAGAGCGGATGTATAGCCCATGTCACACTGAACCAACGGATGCAAAGAGGATGTAAAACGGACAAAAAACTTTGCCATCCGTTGGTTAACGCGATGTATCCGTTCTGCACTCACTGCCTCCATTTTGCTTCCTCTATCCGTCCAGAATCCATTTATGGACGTTTCATCTGCTCCAAAAGTTTTGGGCTGCCTAAAACTTTTGTGCGGAAAATGTATCCAGTTCATCCATTCTGCATCCGCTACGCATCCGCTGTATCCGCTAGGCATCTGCTGCGCATCCGCGCAACTCCATCTGCCCGGACGCAGGGAGGAAGCGGAACAGACACAGAACGGATGCCTAGCGGATGCAGAACGGAAACAAAGCATTTAAAACGGAAAAAACATTCGCAGAGGGGACCTATCTCGTATATTAAGGATGTCTAGAGGATGCCTACAGGATGCCTCACGGAAAACCTATACTGCCTATAAAAAGGGGGAGCAACTCGCCTGCATCACACTTTCAGAACAGCAGCCCAGCAGTGCAGACCTCTGCAGCCTTCATCTGCCTCTTCCTCTTCCACAACATCCAGTTATGTCCACCGTGGATTGTAACAAAGTCCTTTCGTCAGCCACCATCGTTCTGCAACAGTACGAAGCCATCTGCAGGCTCTGTGAACACTACTGCGAGAAGAAAAGGAGCCACCTAAAAAGAGTCTGGGTCCGAAGATGGTTCGCCAGTAGAGCGGAGGACGGACTGTACAACAAGCTGATGGTGGAGCTCAGGAGCGAAGACACTCGGGCGTTCCAGAACTTCATGAGGATGCCACCAGCCATGTTTGACGAAGTTGTGCAACGGCTGACACCCAGGTTGACCAAGGCAAACACCAGCTTCTGGCCCAGCCTGGAACCTGGGCTCAAGGTGGCACTCACTCTGCGCCACCTGGCCACAGGGACCTCCTACAGGAGCATGCAGAACGGCTGGAAGGTGCCATCCAAAACCATCAGCATTGTGGTCAGAGAAGTGGTGCAGGCCATCATCAAAGAATATAAGGAGGAGCTCCTCCAGTACCCCTCCACTGAAGAAGGATGGAGGAAAGTTGCAGAGCAGTGGTATCAGAAGTGGAATTTACCCCACACCGTTGGAGCCATAGATGGCAAGCACGTGTCCTGCAAATGTCCAGCCAACTCGGAGTCCACTTATTTCAACTCCAAGGGCTTCTTCAGCATCATCCTCTTCACCATGGTCGATGCTGACTACAAGTTCATGTACATCGATGCTTCAGGCAATGGCTCCTCTTCAGATGCCCAGGTATATAACGCCAGTCACCTCAAGGAGGGGCTGGAACGCAACCTCATCGTGGGCTTCTCAGATCCAGACCCCCTGCCCAACGACACACAAGATGTGCCCTACTTCATCGTGGGGGATGACGACTTCTCCCTCACAACCTACCTCATGAAGCCCTACACCTCCAGACTCCTCACCCGTGAAGAGAGGATCTTCAACTACAGGCTGTCCAGGGCAAGACGGGTGGTGGAGAACGCCTTTGGCATCCTGGCCAACAGGTTCCAGGTACTTCTCACCAACATGCAGCATTGCCCAGAGACCATGAGGAGGATCATGGAAGCTTGCTGCATCCTGCACAATCTCATCCGCACCCGCTACCCAGTCTTGCAGAACAGGCTCGTGGACCTCCAACAAGGCAATGGGGACATGGAGCCTGGTGAATGGAGGCAAGGGCGAAACCTGATCGACACTGAGGATGTGCAAGGCCCCAACAGAGCCTCACATGAAGCGAAGAAGCAGCGCAACCTCCTGAGACAATGGTGCAACTCTCCAGCTGGAGCAGTGGAGTGGCAAGACAGGATGGTAGATGCTTAATGGATGCTTCCTTCAGCCTGTCTCATCACACGGATGAGATTGGGCCATGTATGTTTGGTTGGCCTACAATGAACAGGGCGTTTAATAAAGAGTTGTGTTTATGTTGACGTGTGGATAATTATTACATTATTATTGATAATAAAGGGCCGTAGGTGTGGCACCTGGGAGGGTGGACCATACAATCCCACTATGCTTGCACTGGAGGTTTATCTATCCCACTGCTATCCTAACCCATCCCACAAGCATGCAAAGGCTTAAACCTTTTCTAAAAGTTTCCAGCAAGACTTTATTAAAAAAAAAATGAAACAAATGTGTGAATCATAAATAGACTTTATTAACAACAAGTTATAAGACAAAAATGACTCTCTGGCACTCCTCTTGGTCGCTCAGTCTCAGGGGTGAAGGGTGCAGGTGCTGTGGAGGTGGCTGGTGCTGGAGTGCTTGTCATCAGCTCCTCCAGAAGCAGAAGCAGCAGAAGCGCCAGCCCCAGAAGAGCGAGCCCATGCTGCAGAAGCCCAAGCAGAACCAGAGTGAGGGCCAGGGGGCGGGATGGTAGCCTGGTCCCTCTTGCCAGGGCTGGCAGCAGATGGCTGAGGCTTGCTGTGCTTCCGCATGGTTGTGGGGTTGCTGGCTGGCAGGAACCAAGGCTGGCAGGGAGGCAGGCACCAAGGCAGGCTGGCAGGCAGACATGAACCAAGGCTGGCAGACAGACATGAACTAAGGCTGGCAGGAAAGCTGGCAGGCAGACATGAACCAAGACTGGCAGGAAGGCTGGCAGGCAGATTGGCTGGCAACAAGGCTTGCAGGCAGGCTGGCAGCAAGGCTGGCAGGCAGACATGCAGGCAGGGCAGGCAAGGCAGTCGATGCGTCTGGCAGCAGGTCTTTCCTTTGAATGGCGAGCTGCTTCCGAGCTGCTTCCGTTATATCCGTGGGGCTGATGCAATGCATCCTCCCCGCATGCGCAGTGAACGCCAGGCATCCATTAGGCTTCCGCTGTGCATCCGCTAGGCTTCCGCTCTGCATCCGCTTCATCCGTTCGATGTCCGCTCTGCATCCGCTCTTTCCGTTCCGCGTCCACTTCGCTGAGGCCCCCCGGAAGCCCTGCGGATGTGCCACCCACTCCCATCCGCTTCCATCCGCTAGGCTTCCATTCTACATCCGCTTTGTATCCACCCTGCGTCCTCCCCGCATCTGTGTTATCCGCTCCGATTATGCAAATTTTCGCCCCTTTTGAGAGTGGATAACAATGGATGGAACATTTTGCTCGTCCGCTGTGTCATTTTTGCATCCGTTGGCCAGTGTGACATGGGCTTTAAGAGGATGCGTAGAGGATGCGTAGAGGATGCAGAGCGGATGCGTAGAGAATGCAGAGCGGATGCGTAGAGGATGCAGAGCGGATGCGTAGAGGATGCAGAGCGGATGCATAGAGGATACAGAGCGGATGCAGAGCGGATGCAGAGCAGATGAGCTGCATCTGCTTTCATCCTTTCTCCATCCGTGCTACTAACACTGCGCATCCGTTCTGCTTCCTCTCTGCGTCCGTTTACCGCTGGAACGGATTTGAGTTGTGCGGATGCACAGCGGATGCCTAGCGGATATAGCAGATGCGTAATGGATGCAGAACGGATGTCCCCCGTATGCCTAGAGGATGCAGAACGGATGCATTGGATACATTTTCCGCTCAAAAGTTTTGGGCAGCTCAAAACTTTCTGAGCGGATGAAACGTCAATAAACGGATGCTGGATGGATAGAGAGGAAGCAAAACGGAGGCAGTGAGTACATTGCGTTAACCAACGGATGGCAAGCTTTTTTGTCCGTTTTACATCCTCTTTGCATCCATTGGTGCAGTGTGACATGGGCTTAAACTTCATTCTACTATTTAACAATACACTCACATTATTTTTTTAATCAATCTTCTCCCACAAATCCATCAAAGTCCTCATCTTCTGTGCCTGAATTGAACAGCTGGGCAATTTCGCCATCAAACATGCCGGGTTCCCTCTCATCATTGTCGGAGTCAGTCTTGTTGCCAGATGGCTGTTCAGCAATGATGCCGGCTTTTGCAAAAGCTCGGACAATAGTTGAAACAGATACCTTCGCCCAGGCATCCACAATCCATTCACATATGGTGGCATAACTCGCCTGGCGCTGCCTCCCATTCTTAGTAAAGGTGTGTCCGCCGTCTGTCATCCATCGCTCCCACGCTGCTCGCAACTTCACCCTGAACGCCCTGTTTACACCAATGTCCAGCGGTTGGAGTTCTTTTGTTAATCCTCCCGGAATGATGGCAAGCTCCGAATTCATTTGCTTTACTTGGTTTTTCACAGTAGCAGTGAGATGGGCGCGCATGGAATCGCAGATCAACAGGGACGGTGATGTGTGGAAAAAATCATCCGGTCTCTTTATATAAACCTCTCTCAGCCACTCTCCGGCTGGAAACTTTTCTTTTGGCAGCGTCTTCCTCTTAAAAATGACCATAGGTGGTAGCTTCTGTCCATTACCATGGCAACCAAGAACAACAGTGAAAGCCAACTTCTCATGCCCCGTGGTGCGTATCGATACCGTGCTGGTCCCCTTTTTCTCCACAGTATGGTTCACAGGGATGTCAAATGTGAGGGAGACCTCGTCCATGTTGGTGATGTGGTTGGACTGGATCTTTTTGTTTGTAATCTTGTTACTGCAGTAGATGCGGAAGATGGCCAGCTTTTCTTTGTAATCTGCTGGCAGTTGCTGCGCCACAGTAGTCCTTGCGCAGATGGAGAGATGATGCCTTTTCATAAAACGAAAGCACCAAGATGGACCTCCTTGAAAGTGTTCGATCTTCATGTCTTGTGCTATCATTATTGCCTTCAGTTGAATGGTGACTGTAGAGACGCTTCTCCCGGCTGTTCTTTGTTCAATAATCCATTGTTCAAGTTGGTCTTCTAACTGTGGCCACCTTGCTTTGTTCCCGCAGAAACTCTGTTTCGTCTTCTTAACTTGACACAGCTCATTTTCTTGCTTCCTCCACTTCCGAACCATAGATTCATTGATGTTGAATTCTTTCACAGCTGCTCTATTCCCATTTACAACCCCGTAACTGATAGCCTGTAGTTCGAATTGTGCCTCATAAGCATGTCTCTTCACTGGTGCCATTTTCGGGGGTCCTTAGACAAACAAATGTTGTTTTGCAGTAGTATACCTACCGGAGGCATGGCGGAGATACTGGCAAGCGTACCCATACGTACTGTACCTATTTAGTAATGCGTACGTACTGCACATATTACTTAATGTTCTCTGATTGGTTTATCGCTGCCAGCGTACGTAGTATACATATTATGTCCTGGTATCAGCAGGAAATGGTCCGACAGTCAGTCAAGCGGAGCTTACCAAAGTCGCACAGCAACATTTTTACAGATTTTGGAACTCAGTGCACACATAAGGAGCACCAGATTATAAGGCACATGGCCGATTTTTGAGAAAATTTAAGGCTTAGGTGCGCCTTATAGTCCAAAAAATACGGTAATTGTTCTCTTTTAATGTACTACATCTTGCTGTCAAATGTATCCCCAAGTACTTAATCTTATTCATAATTTGAATTTTCAATACATCTGCCAATTCTTTTGTCTTAGTAACATGTTCTTTGTCAAAATCTTTGTCTTGTCTTTGTTTATTTTCAGGCCGGCCACCTTACCATATGCCTCTATCTTTTCCAATAGTTTTGGTGCTGTTTCTGGAGGGTCTTCTAAAATAAAAGCCAAGTCATCCGCAAAAGCTTGCAATTTAAATTCTTCCTTTTTTATTTTCATTCCTTTTATACTCTTTTTGTCTCTCATGTTTCTATTTAACACTTCCAGAGTTAATATGAATAGCAAAGGTGATAGTGGGTGACCTTGTCTTGTACCTTTTCTTATATTGATAGAGTCTGTTAATTCTCCCTCTATCATTACCTTTGCCATTTGCTCATAATATATGGCTTGTATTGCTTGAATAAATTTTCTGGCAAACCCATCTGTTCTAATAACGATAACATGAATCTCCAGTTCACATTATCAAATGCCTTTTGTGCATCTAAAAATATCAAAGCCATTTGTTTTTTGGGGTGAGCCTCATAATATTCCAAAGTGTCCAATATTACTCTCATGTTATCTTTAATTTGTCTCTTTGGCAGAAATCCATTTTGGTCAGAGTGAATAAAATTATTTAAATATTTTTTGAGTCTCTCTGCCAATATTGAAGCAAATATTTTATAATCTGCATTTAATAAAGAAATGGGTCTATAATTCTTAATTTGTAATAAATCAGTCTCTTCTTTTGGAATAAGTGTAATATAGGCTTCTGACCATGTTTTAGGTATCTTTTTCTTTAGCATAACTTCATTCATAATTTCTAGCAATGGAACATTCAGCGATTCTTGCAATGTTTTATAGAATTCTGCCGGAAGTCCATCTGAGCCTGGTGCCTTCCCATTATTTTGTTTCTTAAGTGCTTCGGTTAACTCCATCATAGTTATATTGCTTTCTAACATTTTTTCAGTCTCTTTTGGTATCTTAGGTAGATTAGCATTCTATAAATACTGTTTAATTCTTTCCTCATCAATATTCTCTTGCTCATATAATTTCCCATAAAAGTCTCGAATGATTTCCTTCTTCTCTTTATTGCTGTGACAAACTTGACCTTGATCATCTATAAACTGCGGTATTTTCCTTGATTCTTTTTCCTTTCTCAATTTGTATGCTAACCATCTACCTGGTTTGTTTGCATCCTCAAAATAATTCTGTTTAGCACTTCTAATTTTCTGTGCTAATTCTTCTTTCTCTATTACACTCATTTTATGTTTAATTGAATCCAGTTTTAGCTTAATGACTTTTTTCTGTGGCGTTTTCTGTAATTCTTTTTAGAGTCTTTTATACTCATCTTCTAAGGCTTCCATGGCTTGCCTTTTCCTAATGTTCCTTTTCCCTATGTAGTCTATTATCAAGCCTCTAGCATATGCCTTCATTGTGTCCCATACGTTCTGAACTGAAGTATCTTCTTTTTTATTTTCTCTAAAGAAAAAAACCAATTCTTTCTCCATCCGCTGTGTAAAATCCTTCTCCTTTAGAATAGTATTATTTGACGTCCATCTCGATCTTCTTTTTTGTCCTTTCCATTTAATTGTCATTGGGTTATGGTCTGCCCAAGTACTTGTTTCGATATTTGTTTCTTGAATATTAGATATTAATTCTGTTGAAATCCAAATCATATCTATTCTGGACCATGTTAAATGTCTATTTGAGTAAAAGGTGTATTGTTTGGTTTTAACATTTCTTTCTCTCCATATATCTTTTAAATTTATTTCATCTATCATTTAAAAAAAAGATTTGGGGAGAGTCTTCCTGTTTTGCTTTGTTGTTGTTGTTGTTATATAGTCCAGGTTATTGTCTACAATTCCATTGAAATCTCCTATCATAACCATATTGACATAGTCCAGTTCAATTATTTTCATGTGTAATTTTTTATAGAATTCTTCTTGTTTATCATTCAGAGCATAAATTGCAATCAAGAGTGTTTTCGTATTATTGTCCATTAGTTCCACCATTAATACTCTTCCGTCTTCATCAGTATAAATCAATTTTGCTGAGATGGTCTCTGATATATAAAACCACTCCTCTTTTCTTACATTGAGTCAAAGAAGTAAATATTTTCCCTAATTTTGGCTGTAATAACAATTGTTCATAGTTTTTTAATATGTACTTCTTGCAGGAAAATTATATCAAATTTTAGTTTCTCTAATCTGAAAAATTTTCCTTCTTTTAACAGCTGAATTAAGTCCATTTATATTCATTGTAATCAATTTTTTATCTTCCATAATTATGCTTTATAATTAGGTTTGGTAGCTCTCATAGATCTTGGTTTACATTGTTCTTTAATCGCCACTGATCCACCTACTGCGCCTTCTTCTTTTTCAATCTCCATTTGGTTGTCTTGAAATTCAATTAGTGAAATCTCTTTTTCTGCCTCCTCTCGCCTTCCAAAAAATTCTGCATAGAATAATTCTGCATCCTCGACTGAATCAATTCTATATCTCTGTTCTTGCCATGTAAACATTAACCCTTCTGGGATTAGCCATCTATAATTCACCTCTTTTTTCAATAGCATTTTAGTCAAAAATCGATATTGTCTTCTCATCTCTCTCACCTCTCTCACTCTTCTGGGTATTTGCTTTAAAACCACAATCTCTTTGCCTTTGTATTTCAATGTTTTCTCTCTTACCACTTGTAATATTTGTGTTTTAATGGCTTTTTTTGTAAATCTGATATGAACTTCTCTTGGTAGGTTATTTCTCATCGCATATCTTGTAAAAATCTCGGTATATCTCGTCTACTCCATCCATCATCTTCTCTTCTGTTATTTCCAAAGCTTCAGCCAATATTTCTATCAAATATTTCTATCAAATATTTCTTCCTCTGTGTTTTGAAATCTGAGATAAAATTCTGATCTGTCCATCTCCCATTTCAGTATCTCACTTTTATCTTGTTCAACCACTGTTAATCTGATATCAATATCTCCAATCTTCTTGTCTCTTTGTTTATCTTCTTCAATTTTTTGGAATCGCTCATCATACTTCACCATCATTTGTTGAATATTCTCCACCTTTTCATCTGTTTTCTCTGTTCTTTGCTCAATATTTTCTGTTCTCTTTTCAGTGGTATCTGGTTTTATTTTAAGGTCTTGGATTCCTTGCATAATCATCTGTAGAGTCACTCTTTCTTGATCTTTGTCTTGCTTTAACATTGTCTGAATTGAACTTTGTCCTCCAGATGGTGGGAAGGCAGAAATAAAAGTTGAAGAGTCAGAAGCTATAAACTTCCTACTCATTTTAAACAGTTCAGGATCTTCAGGTTCTTCTAAACCCTAATCCAATTATGAAATAGCCAATTATAATCCAAAATGAAAAATAAGAATGGTAGAGAGAAAAACCCAATAATAATAAAAAGAAAAGGAGAAAAAAAAATTATTCAGGTTCTTCTTAACCTTAATCCAAACAGTAATTAGGTAGAAAGGAAGGAGAAGAGTAAAAAAAGTTTTAAAAGAGCAAAAATTAAAAAAGAATTTAACAAAAATAAAAGTAATTCTTCAGGTTTTTCAACACCTTAATCCAATCGAAAATTTCCAAATAAAAAAAACATATCAAAAAACAAAAAATCCCAAAGAAGGAAAAAAAATTTTTTTTGAGGCTTTCCCTTTAAAACAAAGCCTTACTTTGACACTTCTGTTTAAAAACCGAAGCTTATTCAGTTCTGTCAAAACTTTTACAGATTCTTTTTCCCCTTAGGGTGTCCTTTGAAGTCCTTTTAAGTCTTAGAGTAATAAAAGAACAGTTCTCACCAAATCCGACACTTTCTCTTTCAACCTCTTCCGTTCAGAGCTGTCCCAACTTCAGCAGCTTTTGAAGCTGCCTCTCTGCCGCTGGCAAAAGGGCTTCTCCTAGATCAACCAGGGACTTTGCAATATCCCTGGGATCTACAGGATGCACCCTTCCTTCACTATCACCGTCTCTTCGGGACGGTTTAGGTCTGTTTGGACCGACCAGGGGCAAAGATATCAGCTGCAATCTCAGATCTCCAAGATTGCATGCAGTATCGTCGTGACGCCAGCTCTTCCCCCTTTCTATTGAATCTATTCTATGTCTTTGCTCCTACTAGGTGAACACAAGACCTTCAGAAAACAGCCATCTATAATTCACACCCTTCTTAATTAAAATTTTTGTCAAGAATTGATACTCTCTTCTTATTTCCCACACTTTCCTTGGTACTTGTTTTAGGGCCACAGTCTTATCTTTATATTTCAGTGGTTCATCTCTTGAGCTTTGTAGAGTTTGTGTTTTAATTGCCTTTTTAGTAAGTATTCTTTCTTCATTCTTCATCATCTGTTGTATGTTTTCCACTTTCTCTTCAACATGTTTCCCTTGTGCTTGTATTGCTTGCATCATTGTCTTAACTCCTGCATTGGAAACTCCTTTTTCTCTTTCTTTCTCTTTTTCTTTTTCCTTTTCCTGCTACAGCATGGGATGTATTGATTGCTGACTAGCTGAGCTTAAGGAAGAGGAAGTAGGGATCGAAGATACTGTTGCAGCTGTCTTCCTCATCTCAAATTAATTATAATCCCAAACAAAGAATATCTGCCAATTAATCCAAATTCTGCTTTCTTCAGGTTCTTCTCTACCTTAATCCAATTGTAAAAGAAACAAGCTTTCCATATCAAAAAACAAAAAATAAAAAGTAAAATAAAAATAAAAATAAAATAGAGGAATTAAAAATATTAAATCCACAAGGAGACAAAAATAAAACAAAATAAAAATAAAAAAGAAAGAGTTCCAAAAATAATCCACTTCTAATAGTCCAGTAATAAAAAATAAAAATAGGGAGAACTAAAATATTCCAAATAGGAGGCTAACCAAAGGGGGGGGGGGGGAGCAAGCTGCTGCAAACAAATTTGAAATAGTAAAAAGGCCCACAAAAGATACCAGCAGTAAAAGATAAAACAAAATAGAATAGCCAGCAATTATTTTAAATAGCAGTCACAGAACAATTCCAAGCCACCGTATTATGTCCAAAAGCCAAGTCAAAACATAATATAAGGTTACTGTAGTCTTTCTCCTCTTTTTCTATCTCCAGCTTTTTAGATTGCCAGCACAGCACCTGTTTCAACAATCTTTCAGCACTTTGCTCTTTATCTTCCTTTTGGGTCTAAACAGCTTGCTGTCAGAAAAACAATTCTTAAAACTTTCCAATTTTTCTGTAACCTCTAGGGGGCACTATTGCTTTACTTTGTTTTCATTTACTTTGTTATATTGCATCCAAAAAGGTTTCTAAAATATAAAAAAAGAAAAGTTTCACTTTTAGAGTTACAGGTTACCAAATAGCAAATTAAAAAGGAGAAAATAATCCAGAATTAAAATTAAAACTTTGTCTTTTCCAAATTGTTCATCCAGTTCAGTTAAAAAAGAACAAATTAATATTTCTATTAAAATACAAAGTAAAATAGCCTTAATTGGATCTGACAGTATAAACATGCTTTCCTGCTGCTAGCTTTCTCTTTTGTCTTCAATCTTCTTAGATTTTCTTTTTCCTTTTAGGGTGCTCTTTAATCCTTCGTGGAAAAAAAAACTTTTAAAATCTCACCCAGTTCCAACACACTTGCCTTGTGCTTTCCTTTTTGTTCTGGAGCTGTCCCAGCTTTCCAGCAGTCTTAATGGCTGCTTTCCTCTGCCGCCAATTCAAGAAGCTTTCCTTGATCAACCAGGGACTTTGCAATGTCCCTGGGATCGACAAGATGCTCCTCCTCCTCTTGCCGTTTCTGTGGGACAGTTTAGATCCAAAAGGAATATTGACAGTTCTTTCAAGAGCTCCCGAATCCCCATCTTCCCACCGTGACTCCAGCTCCACCCTCCGCACAAAGGGTTCTAAGGCTGGCTGTGGTCTGGGCCAGATGAACATTACCAATTGAAGATTGAGGCCCCGTTGGCCAAGTCAGATTCACCAACTCATGGGCCGGATCTGACCCGTGAGCCTTGAGATTGATTCTAAATAAATAAAGTATTTTTTTTCATAATTATACATTTCTCAATGACATGCTGAAGTATCCGATCTGCAAGCCTTGCTCACCCCCGCGTTAAGATATTTCCCAATTTAAGTTCATTGTTACCATGCTACCCTTTCAATATGCTTTCTACCTAACTTCTTCCAGGTTTTTCAAGTTTAACAAGTAACCTCCTGTAAATTTTTGTATTCATTCCTATTGTATTTTTCTTTGTAGAACAGCACAGTAATGACATTCTTAGGCATTAAAGCCAGATGGATGACTTTGGTCTAGTCACTCTCTCTTAGCCCACCCACCTCGCAAGGTGAGGAAAATAGGAAGCAACAGTATTAAGTATTCTCACTGCCTTGAGTTACATATAAAAAGGATAAAATGTAATAGTCATTATATTTTGTGAAAAGTGGCATAATAGCATTTATACTGAAAGGAAATTTATAATGTGACTATAATTTGCTTAGCAAGTTAACTTTAAGAGAGAATCTAGAGCAGTGGTTGCCAACCCGGTGGGCGATGGCCCACTGGTGGGCAGTGAGAAAATTTTGGTGGGCCGCAGAGAAATCTCATTCCCAGAGCAACCCCCCTAAAGCAATTAATCCAGGCTCCGCAGAAACACAAGGCTGCACCACCCACATGGCCTGCAGAAACCCTCCTCACCCACTCACTCCTTACCTGGTAAACTTGCCTGCTAAATTTCTATTTTTCCTTTTTCCAACCATCATCCGTTCTGTGCCGGGAGATTTAGATTAGCTAGGAAGCAGGAAATGGTTGGATTTCTTGCTTTCTAGCTAGTCTTTAGATCTTTGGCTCTGCTTTTAAGCACAGCCGAACCTCCCTTAGGGATGAAGTTTTGCTTGCAAGCAAATTCAGTGCAGACTCATGGCAAGCAAATTTGAGAGGCTGAGCTAGCCGATGGCAGATAGATAGATCACTGAATGATTCTGTGAGCAACTCAATCTGCCTATTTTGCCTGATTTTTGGGTAAAAGTTGCTCTTTTTTTATAAAAAATTCAATATTTACATACATGGTGTGCTGTGAGTTAATTTTATGAGTTTGCTTGTGAGCAATTTTTATGTGACAGACTGAGCTAGCCAATGGCAGATAGATCTCTGAATGAATCTGTGATTCTGTGAGCAACTCAGTCTGCCTGCTTTGCCTGATTTTGGGTAAAAGTTGCTCTTTTTTTAAATAAAAAATTCAATATTTACATGCATGGTCTGTTGTGAGTTAATTTTGTGAGTTTGCTTGCTTGCATATTTTATGAGTTTGCTTGCAAGCAAATTTTATGTGACAGACTGAGCTAACCAATGGCAGATAGATAGATTTCTGAATGAATCTGTGGTTCTGTGAGCAACTCAATCTGCCTGCCTGATTTGGGGTGAAAGTTTCTCTTTTTTAATTAAAAAAATCAATATTTATATAAATATTTATAATATTTACAAACAAGCCATGCCCAGCCAGTCACATGACCACCAAGTCACACCCACAGAACCAGTTAGTGGTCCCTGGGATCTAAAATTATGAATTTGCTGGTCCCTGAAGTCCAAAAGGTTGGCGACCCCTGATCTAGAGCATTGTTATACCTTGGTAGTTATACATTTATATGGACTTTGTGTATACATATTCCTAAATATATAGGAACAATGTGATTTATATATTTCTTACTCAGTGTTAAAACACAATATTCTTTATATTATTAAATACAATAATTTGATATAGAAATATGTACAACATATGACAGGGGTGTCAAAGTCAAGGCCCACAGAGTGCTTAAATCTGGCCCATGGGGCTGTCCTGGAAACAGCAAAGGATTGGGGCATGGTACCTCTGCCAGTGAAAATGGAGCTGGAGGGGCACACGCAGTCTTCCCGGGCTCCATTTTCAACCATGCTGGCCTCCTGCAGCCCTCTGCCAGCAGAAACAGAGCTGGGGGGGGGGGCATGTGCAGCCTTCCCGGGCTCCATTTTTGGCTGTTTCAATCTACTACATCCCTCTGTCTAAACAGCTGGAGTTGGGGGCCTGGCTTTAGGAAGCTGTTGTGGCCCAAAATTGGGCCTGGAGGCTGCACATGGCTCCCTGAGCTCTGTTTTCGCTGGCAGCGGGCTAGCAAAACAAACTAAAAACAAACAAAACAAAAGGAGGAATATTTCCTCTTTTGCATTTGAGCATCCAAGAAGGGTCAGTAAAGGGAAAGAGGAAAGACAAAGAAAAAGAAGGAAAGATGGGAAGAGAGCAAGGAAGGAAAAATAAGGAAAGAGGGGAAGGTAGAAGAAAGGAGAAGGAAGGAAGGAAGGAAGGAAGGAAGGAAGGAAGGAAGGAAGGAA
>BLBF01000022.1:18224089-18276406 GCA_015471245.1 Laticauda colubrina | reverse complement strand
ACCACCACACTTCCACACAGAAAAAAGACTCACACCCACACAGAAGAGGAGACACAACCACGAACCAGAAACCATACTGCAGCTGCACCACTACCCGCTTCAAACCCCTCTGACCCATACAAGAAGCAAACTGACACCCACCATGAAGATGTGGCACGACCACGAACACGAAGCCAAACAACAAGATCACAGCTCACCAGCTCAAATCCCCCAGTAATTAAGACTAACCTGAGCACAACCAAGCCCCCACCTAAGCAGAACACACCCCCAGCCAATCAGAACACAGCCAACCCCCCTACCAATCAGAACACAGCCAAACCCCCACCCAATCAAGTCACACCCCCACTAGCAGTTAAAAGGAAGAAGCAGCTGCAAGCTCACATTACTCTGAGAAGCACAGAGCTGAAGAAACAAGCCTGAAGATGATGAATGAGACTTCATCAAAACGTTGCCTAGATACTTCCAATTTACGCGGGAGAAAACCCGAATAACCAAAGATACACACACACACACACACACACACACACATATATATATATACATACATACATACATACACACACACACAATAATAAATAAAATATTCTATTCCTATTCAGCTCTATCATTAAAGTTAGTTATAATCTTTGACCCTTTCAGAATCCCCCTTTCAGTTAAGTTTCCACCCATTATCTCTGTGTCTTGTATGTTTTCTCTGTTTCTCTATGTCCTGATTCTGTCCTTTCTAATTTATTTTCCTTTCCCTCTTCTTCTCCCTTCTCTTTTTGACCCCTTCTCTCTCTAATTCTGATTCTCCCTTCTGCTTCTCTCTAATGTTGTAATTACTTTTCAAACTATTCTTTTGGGGGGTTGTTTTTTCAGATCTTAAATTTTTCACTCTCTTTCCCCCCTTCCCTTTCTTTTTCCCACATAGAAATACTTGATCATTGAAAATGACTTCTTCTTTGTCCTGCCCTTCTTGTTCTACAGGCATTTCTTCTTGTTTCTAATCGTACAGGATCTCCATTTCTAAAAATTGAAATATGAAGCCAAAAGAACCTCTTCCTTCTTGTGCATCTTCTTTCTGTTTGTTAAGTTCCACTCTCAATTCTTCCAAGAGTGATACCATTTTAAAAACTTTTAAACAACCACCCAGTTGATTTTAGTCCTTTAGATCCAATAGCCCAAAATCCAAAAATCTCCAAATAATCCAAAGCTGTTTCTTCTTGCTTCTTTTTTCCACTTTCTCTTCCTGGGGTTCTCTTATCTTGTTACAAAGTTTCAGTTAAAATGTATCTTTTAGGAATCTTGTTAAAATTTTACTTTTAATTCCTTTCACTTCCAGATGGTCTCCTCCCTTTTTCCGGATCCCACCCTTTTGTTTTTTTTCCTTTTAAAAGTTTTTGAGAATCCAGAAATCTTTATTATCCCTTTGACATTTTATTTTCAGCTTAAATACCTGTTAATGTCAAAGTGAATTTTTGCTGATTTCTTCCTTAAATCTCTTAGTTGTCAATATAGAGAAGAGAAGAAAAAAAACCAAATCCTTTCCCTTCCCTCTCATTCGCAGCTACAAAGTCTTCTTTGGGAACAATGTTGTTCTTTATAATTCAAATTCCAGGGTACCTTATATTGTTGTTTTTCCAGTTTGACACGGTCAGGCAAAACTTTCTCTTATCTTCCTCCTGCACATTCTTTCCTGGTCAAGTTCTTCTTTGAGGTGGCCATTTCTGACCACCGTTGCAATCACCTTCAGGAAAGGGAGTAATGGCCAGCTGGGGAGGAGAGATGTAGCTCTCCTTGACCCTGCTGGCAGTCTTCCCCCTCTTCACCACCTCTACAGGGTGGCTTAGCCTCGAAACCAGCTGGCTCAGGGCGCTCCAGCAGCGAGCACAGATCGAAACTGCGCACAGTTACAGATTTCGGTCTGTTGCCAAAGAAGCTCAAACTGGATAACCTCTTATTTTTTAATGGAGTGGGTCACTGTTCTTTTTTTTTTGAAAAGATTATTCTGGATTGTTAAAATATCTTTGGGGTTTTTTAAAAGAGCTCAGATACATTATTAACAAAAATAAAATTAACTGTAATCATAACAAATCTTTGGTATGTTTTTTTTCCCCAGAAAACAGGAAAATGTCAGCACAAGTTTTTTACCAGTAATCTATAAAAGCTGGAACCTAAATTACAGTAAGTGAGTCATTTTGGTCAACTTCTTGGCCTAATTTTGACATTTTCACAAACCGTATCATTGGTTCTTTGAATATATTTGCTATTCTAACAAATTAACTATCTTGGGCAGTTAAACTGTTCTGAGGAATGCTTTGTATATTTGTTTTTCTGCCAAATTCACTATCTTAAACAGTTTCTAAAAGTCATCTTATGTTAGCCTGTTGTAGCAAAAAGTTAACAGAAATTGTAAGTAATTGACCATGTTATAGCTTAATATTTTATGAGCTATAGTTTAGTTTATCTTGGGCAAATTTCCCCAAAGCACAACATTCTTTGTAAAATCAAAATCCTTGAGCCTGCTCATATTTATATTTTACTGTTTTAAGGTTGGTTTTGCATATATGCATGTGTTTGTACTTCATTTAGCAGATCTAAGTGCAGACAGACATATCAGGCAAGTCTGTACTTCAAACATTTCATGAAGTCTAGTTTTGTGATTCAAAAAGCCTATTTGGTTTTTAAAATACTATCAATATGCTGTTGGAACCTATTTCCTGAATTTTTAAAATTCAAGGAACAGTTGTTGTTTTTTGTTTCAATAGAGTAGTCCAGATGAGAGGCAGATCAGATATTTATCTAATGATAATTTTTGAATAAATGGCCAAATATGTACCATGGCATCATTTAATTCCATGTTTAAGTCCATTAAAATTAATTTGAACTTTTATAATTCAGCTATGCCTTGTAGCCTTAAAAAATAAAAGCATGAAAGACAATATAAATATATATAATTTTTGTACAGATGCTATATGATTATGAATAATACACAAGCTGCAGATAGAGAAAGGTTTTCATAATTTGATATTTGGGAAAAGTTTTTCTCTCCTAATTTGACATCTGAGGTCATTCAATTAAGTTTATTTGTTTGAAGTTATAAAAAGAAAGGCTCTTCTTCACATTCCACAACTCATGTAATTACTCCAACAATGTTGATTTTAAAAGAAATTAACATAATCTATGCTAACTATATCTCTCTATATAGCTAGCATTCATAATGGTAAAATTTCTAGTATTGGGAGAAACATCCTCTTAATCTCAATTGCTGAGGAACTTGGATGTCCCATTGTACATATGGACTTACCATAGATATCTGCCATGACAATGTGAAAACAAGTTGTTGGATTAGGTTAGCTTTATATGGTATCCAGCAGAATTCTTGTTATGGTTTTAAATACTATGGCATTTAATGCTGTATGGTGAGGTCATGAAAGTTTCCCTTGCAGAAAACTTTCCTTGCAATTGCTGCATTCCTGAATTGAAGCTTGCTTATTGAGTTAACAAAGATCTTAAGAAAGAAATACATATTTTATGTGTCATTCTGGATAACTTTAAAAGAGACTTAGAATAAGTTTTCCTGCATTTTAAATTATTTCAGTAGTTAAATACTTTTAACAGAATTTCTTTAAAATTAATTAGGATTGATAATTATATTTGCCTTGGGGCTTAAATGATCAAGTTGAATATTTTCTTTTTTGTTTTAATTATAAAGATCCTTCAAAAAAGAAAGAAGTTACAAATTCAGTGAAGAAAAATAAGGTTTGTTCACATTATATATTTAAAATAATGAAGATTTCAAATGATTTCATTTTAAAATGCTTCACTTTTAATATGTTCTCAGATACGTTTTTCTTCTTCATGTGTTTGAGCTATTGCATTTTCTGTTTTGTTGACATTTAAACTAATCATTGTGAAGTTAACTTATGCTACTTTTAGAATTTAGAAATCTTAACGTTGAAAAATGTGTTGTTTGATAATATTAATTAGATCTAACTAAATCAGGGGTGCCAAACTTGCGGTATCATGGCAGCATCACATGACATATTGGGACTTTTTCCCCCTTCCCTAAACCGAACGGGGACAGGACCAGCATGTGACGCATCTGGCCTGATGGCCATGAGTTTGACACTCCTGAACTAAAGGGTACAATATAAGTAGAATTGGGCAATTGAAATAAATGTATCTATAATTTGTTTTAAACACTAATTTATAATATAGTTGTGGATTACAGTCATTTTTAAGTATGCTAAAATTAAATATGTTAAACATTTTCAATTTCTTGAACTGCTATTTAAAATAGCATACATTATAAGAAAGTCTCATTGAAATATCATTAAAACCAAAAGTATACTGCATAAAACTGCTTGTAATTTGTTATTTAAATAATGCAAATGCCCATATGCTAACTGATTTGTCATAATTTATACTATTGAATGGCTTATTTAAAAAAGTACAATTCTTGAAAAGAAAAGTGGATTTATTTAAATATGACATTTAATTTACTGCATCCAGTTTTAGTCACCACTCTGTAAAAGAAATGTTGAGACTTTAGAAAAAGTGAAGAGAAGAGGAACCAAGATGATGAGGGAACTGGAGACTAAAACGTATGAAGGACAGTTACAGCAATTGGGCATGGGTAGTCTAGTGACGAGAAGGACCAGGGGAGATAAGATAGCAGTATTCCAATATTTGAGGAGCTGCCACAGAGAGGAGGGGGTCAAGCTATTTTCCAAAGCACCCGAAGGCCAAACAAGGAATAATGAATGGAAACTGATCAAGGAGAGACTCTACCTAGAAATAAGGAGAAATTTTCTGACAGTGAGAACAATCAATCAATCAGACAACTTGTCTTCAGAAGTTGTGGGAACTTCATCACTGGAAGTTTTCAAAAAGAGATTGGACTAGAAGACCTACAAGGTCCCTTCCAACTCTGTTAAGCTATTAAACTATACACTATTACCATTTATCTTCCTAATGTTTTTATCAGTATGCAGATGATGCCCAAGTTAGACATCTCTATCTCAGACTAAATAGAAGAAATAGTGGAATCCCTGATCAAAATCAATCTAAGTAAGACAGAGTGGCTTTACATTTAGAATCCTATTCGTTCAGGGATTATTTCATCATTGATACTCAATGAGGTGGTGTTGCCTCATGGAGAGATGACCTGCAATGTAGGAATCATCTTTGGCAGGACCTTTGGCCAGGTTAGGTTATGTTGGTGTAGCACTTGTACTTTTATGTGGAACAGAAAACACGAAAGGTGATCACACATGTCCTTCATATCTTCCTTATGGATTTGCTTGATATTGGCAAGCCATTGGAGACCACTCAGAAGCTTCAAATGCTGCAAACAGCATAATCCATATTTTTACTGAAAATACTTCCAGATAATCATATTGAGCAAATAGATTGACAAGTGATGCTGTTAATATGGCTCTGCATTACATCCTACAACACCTTGAATCTCCAAATACCTATGCAAGGGTCCTCTTTGTAGACTTCAGTTCAGCATTCAATACCATCATTCCAGACATTCTTCTAACTAAACTAATCCAGCTAGCGCTACCTGAACACACTTGTAAGTGGATTGTAAGTTTCCTAACAGACAGGAAGCAGAAGCTAGACAGAATCCCATCTGATACCTGTACAATTTGCACCATGATTCTAGACATTCTTCTAACTAAACTAATCCAGCTAGCGCTACCTGAACACACTTATCATTGGATCATAAGCTTCCTAACAGGCAGGAAGCAGCAGGTGAAGCTAGGCAGAATCCCATCTGATACCTGTACAATTAGCACAGGAGCCCCCCAAGGCTGTGTGCTTTCTCTACTTGTCTTCTCCCTATATATCAATGACTGCATCTCAAATAATCCATTAATTAAAATACTGAAATTTGCAGATGATACAACAGTGATTGGTCTCATTCGAGACAATGACAAATCTGCATACAGACAGGAGGTACAACTTGCCTCGTGGTATAACCGGAACAATCTGGAACTGAACACACTCAAAACCATAGAACACAGTATCAACAGTAGAGACCTTCAAATTTCTAGGTTCTACCCTATCACAAGACCTAAAATGCACACCTAAGATCAAAAATATCATCAAAAAAGCACAACAAAAAATGTTGTGCCAACATTTCTGAGTGCCAACTCAGAAAGCTCAAACTGCCCAAGAAGTTGCTGATCCAGTTCTACAGAGGAATTACTGAGTCTGTCATCTGCACCTCTATAACTGTCTGGTTTGGTTCTGCAACCCAATAGGACAGACCCAGATTTCAGAGGATAATTAGGACAGAAAAAAATAGGCAGAAAAAATAATTACTACCAACCTACCTTCAGTTAAGAACCTGTATATGCACAAGTCAAAAAGAGGGCTGTGAAAATATTTACAGACCCCTCACATCTCGGACATAAACTGTTTCAACTCCTTCCCTCAAAACAACGCTATAGAGCACTGCACAGCAGAACAGCTAGACATAAGAACAGTTTTTTCCCGAAAGCCATCACTCTGCTAAACAAATAATTCCCTCAACACTTTCCAGCTATTTACAAAGTCTGCACTACTATTACTATTAATCTTTTCAACACTCCTTATCGTCCATCCCCTTCCACTTGTGACTGTATGACTAACTTTGTTGCTTGTATCCTTAACGGTTTATATTGACTGTTTCCTAGTATGATTTGATTGCTTATTGTACCCTCTGACTGTTCTTAAGTGTTGTACCTGATGATTCTTGACTCTTGATGAATGTATTTTTTCTTTTATGTACACTAAAAGCATTTACACCAAGACAAACTCCTTGTGTGTCCAATCACACTTGGCCAGTAAAGAATTCTATCTGTTCTAATCCCATTGCTGCAAGAATTGCATTGACACCAACATATTTCTGACTGAACTTCAAGATGCTTGTTATCACTTGACAAAACTTTCTGTGGCTCAGTGCCTAGATGTCACTGAAACATCCTTCTCTCTATTGATTATGTTTGCTTTTTCTGAGACATAAAATTAGCTGTTTTGGAAGGCTGTTGAAATTTGAGTGCTGTAGAACTCCTGGTGCTGATAATGTCTAATCATTGAACTGGCAGTTCAACAACCAATGTCATGTATCAATCTGTCATTAAAAAACTATTATTTGATAATTTTTTTATTTTTATTTGTCAATTGCTTACAAGATAATAGGTATAAGTAAAAACATAGTTATGAATACATGGATACATATAAGAAAAATAAACAAATATGTAAAAGAAACAATAGGACAGAGACGGTAGGCACGTTGGTACGCTTATACACGTCCCCTACAGACCTCTTAGGAAAGGGGTGAGGTCAGTAGTAGACAGTCTAAAGTTTTTGGGGTTTGGGGAAAAAAAACCACAGTCAGGTAGATTATTCCAAACATTGACCACTCCGTGGCTGAAGTCGTATTTCCTGCAAACGAGTTTGGTGCGATTAACCTTGAGTTTGTATCTATTGTTTGCTCTTGTGTTGTTATGGTTGAAGCTGAAGTATTCATTGACAGGTAGGACATTGCAATGTATGATTTTATATACCATACTTAGATCGGACCAAAGGCAGTGTAGTTGTAGGTTTTCTAGGTCTAGAATTTCGAGTCTGGTAGCATAAGGTATTCTGCAATGAGTAGAGGAGTGGAGAACTCTTCTTGTGAAATATTTCTGGGTTTTCTCAACTGTGTTAATATCAGATAAATAATGTGGGTTCCAGGCTAATGAGCTATATTCGAGTATTGGTCCAGCAAATGTTTTTTATGCTCTAGTTATTAGTGTAATATTACCAGAGAAAAAGCTATGTAGGATTAGGTTAAGAACTCTTAATGCCTTTTTGGCTATGTAGTTACAGTGGGCTCTAGCACTTTGGTCATTTGAGATGAGTATTCCAAGATCTTTGACAGAGTTTGGATCATCAACAAGGTCTTGACTATTCAGCCTGTATTTTATTTTCTGATTTTTTTTGCCAATATGTAGGACAGAGCATTTATTTGTTGAGATTTGAAATTGCCATTTGTTTGACCATTCTGATACATAGTCAAGGTATTTTTGAAGGGCAGCAGTATTGTCTGTGGTATTGAATAGCTTTACATCATCAGCAAAGAGAACGCAGTTGCTCTTGATATGATCACAGAGGTCATTTATGTAGAGTATGAAAAGAGTTGGTCCTAGAACACTGCCTTGGGGGACACCATTGTTGACAGGTACAGAATTTGATAGGACGTTCCCAATTTTGACCATTTGTTGTCTTGTTTGACAAAAATGCTTCTATCCAGTTATGCAGGTATCCAGAGATACCGTAAGATTTTAGTTTTAGGAGTAGTTTGTCGTGTACCACTGAATCAAAGGCTTTCAGAAGTCTATGTAGATTGCGTCCATTGCTTTGCCCTGATCAAGTTGTGTAGTCCATACGTTTTTGCAGTGTAAGAGTTGCAGATTACATGATAGTTTTTTCCTAAAACCATTGCTGTTTTTATGCATAGTCACAAGTAAATCACATAAGTTCAGTGAAATCTTTTTCTTTGGTAACTTGAGGTCTAGATGAACATATATCACAGAAGATCAAGATAATTCTTTGACAATGATGAGGAAAGTAATGAAATCTGCAAAAATCAAGTTAAAACTATCTTTAACTCATGCCATGCTACCTTGAGAGGGTTTTTTTTTAATTAGTGAAAGAGAGATAGTTAAATCCAGATTGTATCTGTGCACTTGTGTGTAGCTATTGTGTAGCTTTAAGGCCACAGCATTTTGCAAATAATGTTAATATTCTATAAAGTTAATAATTAAACAAGTTCTTAGATCTATGCAGATACTTAGTAACAAAGAGATAAATAATATTTCAGAAATATAACTCAAATTCTGAAATATTCAAAACTTTAAGAGAAAATTGAACTAATATTCATGAAATGAGAATATATGTATACATACATACAAACACATACACACACACACACACACACACACACATGTAACTAAGACTTAAAGCAACTGGAGAATTCAAACTATCATGCAGTTTTAGCATATTTAAAATATCTATGTCCACTAACACTCATGGTCATTGTGGTGTTTTTTTCTTTTTAAACACCTGCTAATTGAAATGGCCTAATTTATAAAGCATATAGATTTCCAAATAGCATTTGCAGACCAAATGTGTTGGATAGGGCAAGGTAGAGTCTTGTAAAACAAGATTCAGAGGATGTTGGAAATTGTCTGTATACCGAGAACTATAGTGTCTGGATGGTTTTGTACTCCTATTTAACATCTGCATGAAGTTGATGAACAAGGTCATCCATTAGCCAAAGTATGGATGTCATCAGTATGCAAACAATATCCAAGTTTATATCTCACCCTAGGCTAAAAAAATGATATTGTCAGAATTGTCAAAATACCAGGGGTCTTTGACAGTAGAAATCAAGAGATTGAGTGCTTTGGGTTGAAAAGCCAGATCTGATTCCAGAGAAATATGGTATTTTAATTTAAATTAGATCATAGTGCTCTAAACAGAACTAGGGAAGTTTGCAGTTTGGAGATTTTCTTGGATGTGCAATTCCTGCTTGAGGAATAGTAGCAGCTGTGGCCAAGAGGTCATTGTGTGGCTTCAGCTTATATGACAATAGCAGTCTTTCTTGGAATAGAGTACATTACTCACTGTAACTCATATCTTAGTCATTTCTTTATTGGACTGTGATCAGGGATGAGCATTCAGAAACTACATGTGATCCAAACTCTAATCGTTCAAATAGTTAAGGAGAACTTTGAGGCACCTGTAAAACATATCTATAATATCAACTGCATTAGTTACCAACCCGTTTCTGGATTCAAATTAAGGGTTTAGTTTTTATTTTTAACATCTTTTGGAGTCAGGACCTGCACCACCTTCTGAATATCTGACTGCCCAACATGATCTGATGCGACAGTTTCTATATATGTTACATGAATTGTTGTCTGTAAGGGGATACAAGTATGCCTTTTCAGTTACTGTTCTTTTCCTTAGATGTTTGAATGGCCTCCTCTTTCCTGGTTTTTGGTTATTCTTTTAAACCTTGAGATGAGGTTATTGCAACTCTTCCTTTGCATCGGTTTCTAGTTTTTATCTACGCAAATTTGGATTTATTATTTTTAATTTAATTGCTGATTATATTGTTGATTATTTATTTGTGCTTGTTTTTAACCAAAGATGCATATTTGGGGAATTGTGTACCATTTAGATTGGTTTGATTACAGCAATTTATAAACAAATGCTCTTCTATGAGTACAATATAAAGAAAATATTTTTCCATCGTAAGTTGGAAAGATTTGTGTGTATGTATGTTAAATTTTGAGGGGGGGGGGAAACTATGGTGGATGTCCAATATCAATACTTTATTTTATAGCCTAGAAGACAGACCTGCTTGAACAGATTCTTCAAAAGTAACTGGTGTGATAGATTTTCTTCTAATAGTAGTTTCTCTGATGTAGCTCCTAATTATCAAAGTGAAAGGTCAGTATACATCTATTCGTTATCCAGAATTTTATAATACAGTAAATATTACTACAGTTCCCTTTGCTTTTTGGAGAAATTGTGTTATTAGCTTTCCTCCCAAACCACCATATGTTATCATAGAGAGGTAACTAGAAAGCAAACAATATTTTAAAAAATGTGATTTCTGAAATTATTTCCAACCCTTAATAATATAGCTCTTCTTTGGATCATGAGAACAAAAGGAAAGGGACTTAAATTAGAATCATTCCAGTTCACTGCCCAATTCTATTGGGAAAATATTTGATTCCCCCCCCCACACACACACACACAGTTTCTAACCTGGCCTATTTTCAGGTTCAGTTTTTCTTTTGCCAGAGAGCTGCTCCCTGTCAAAATTTGTTCTGTTCCATTTTTAGATAATTATCCTGTTTGCTGTCTAATAATCTATTGGATTAGAAAAATAAACTTGGTATAATGGACTTTAATATTAGAGTGCATGATTTGGGTGCTTGGCAACATTGTGCACATTTATAACAGTTGTCGCATTTTCAGGGGAGAGATCAGTACTTGCAACCTTCACAGCTAATTTCCATCAATCAAACTCAGTGGGGAAACCAGTAGGAAATCACAGGTTGTAGTCACATGATATTGTGCTTAAGACCACAGATGTTTCATTTAATAGCTGCAGAAGAACTGACATTGAGTGACAAGTTAGATGCAGTCACATGTTTCATTTAACAACCACATTGTTTAGCAATGGAATTACCAGTCCAGATGTGTTTGTTAAGTAAGGACTACTTGTAAGTGTAGGCTTGTGAAATCATAATGGAATTTTAGTAAGGCAGAACCTGTCAGTAATAAGCTATAAAATATGAAAAAAGAAAAAGTCATTGTATATTGTTGATTAGGGTCAATAGTCAATTTTGGACTGTAAGATGGATATAGTCTTACACAGCATGCACTCAAAAGTAGGCATGATTAGAAAAAGTGGACAGACCTAATAATGGAAGGGCAGATATATCTAAAGAGAAAAAAAATAGCATTCCTATTAATCATGTGAAGAAATGAAATATTCCCTTTTCAGTAGTGCCTGGCCAGATTCTTCCAAGAGAATCAGAAGAAGGGCATGAAAGTCAAAACAAACAGTTACCTGAATTGCTCAACATTGTCTTTTAATTGTAGAAAATAAGGAATTCTAAACCAGAATATTTAACTTGTACATTCTAACCTTTTTTTAATGAAGTAAAAATCTGGGGGGAAATGAAGGTATTAACAACCATATTAACAATAACCATAATTGGTATTGGCAATTCCATCACTAAGACACATCGTTATATAGTGAAAAAGCACCAATTTACAACAGCAGTTCCAGTTAAGCAAATCATGCATATGACATCACACGAGCACAGCTTACACATTTCTGTTGGCTTCCCCAATAATTTCAATTGTTAGAAACTGACAAAGAAGATTGTGATCATTGCAGATTGTGATCATTACAGATTGTGATCATATGACTGAGGACACGGCAAATATCATATTTAGGGCCAGTTGCCAAGAGTTGTGAAGTTGGTTGCAACTTCAAGAACCAGTATATAAGTTTTCTCATTTAGCACAATTGTAACTTTGGATAGTTGTTGTATATGCATTTTCTAAGCAAGAGCTATCTGCATTTTGGATATTTTATTTTTTGAATAACTGAAAGGTTCAGTGGACATAAGGATGACATGCCCTTATGTACACTGAACCTTAGTGCCCTGATTTCCAAACTGTGCAAAATCAGAGCCCTCCCAGTGAACATTCAACAGCAGTGCATGCTATTTTAGTACTTAATAAATAAAATTCTTCATTTGCTGCCTTAGCACATAATTTGGGAATCAATAAGAGGGGCATGAAAAAATTACTGAAGAATTTAAAATATTGTGAACTAGGAAAGTTTGAGAATCTCTGGCTTAGTGTTACTTTTCTATATGGTTGGTATATATAATGTTCTCACAGGGGTGGGGTCCTACCAGCATAACAACCAGTTCGGGGAGCATATGCACTACTTACAAATTACCAGCTCAGGCAAGCATTTACCTTCTCTAGCTGATAAGTTGCATTCAGCTGTGTTGCATAAAGCAGCTGAGGAGGAAAAAACAGGGAATAAAGGACAGCCTAGAGCCCAGGCCAAACAGAAGATCAGAAGATTGTTGCAAACCAGTTTGGTGTCAGCTGCTCTTCGGAGCTACCGGTTCTATAGAACCAGGCCAAACCAGTAGAATCCACCCCGTGCTCTCAACATATTGAAGGGATTATTGAGAAAGTAATACTATAGGTCATCTTGAATTGTTATATGTGGTATTAAAATGTACATTAAAATGAAGTGCCTGTAATTATTTTAAATTATTTGAATTATAATTTGAATTATTTTCAAATGTTTCCAATTATTCCAGTATAGAGATCAGCAAACTTGACACAATTATCAGACACAAAAGAAGAGAATTGGAGCTGTCTTGTTCTGTATTAGCAAAAGTGGCAAGGTAAAATAGATGCCTGGTTAGAAACTTGTTATTAAAAATGTTTTGAGTTAGTAATAAATCTGTACCATCTGGTACCAGTATCTTAAATCGAGTAATATTTGGATTTCCCCCATTTTTAACTGAGTGCTTTAGGAAATATTTGGTTTTGATTATATGATTCATTCCTACTAAAAAAATAACTAGCTGTGGTTAAAATTAATTAGGATTAATTTAAGAAGAAACAAACATTTTTAATTTCAAAAGAAGCAAGAATCTTTCATGTATGCATTTTTTCTATATACATACAGATTTTTTTGCCCATTTTTCTTTTCATCCTCTGTGAATGAGGTCTGTGCTGTTTGTTTTGGTTTTGGTTTATAATCATACAGCAAATTAAATCAATAACTCAGAACCAAAGCAAGAGGAAATTACATTAATTGAATTCCATTTACATGATGCTTTGTTTTAGGGACGTTTCATGAACTCTGTATTAAGAGATATTTTTGGAGATTAGATGATTTGCTAATACTGCGTAATTTATCAGAATTTAAAATATTGGGGTTTCTTAATTTGGGGAAAGTGTCTCCCAAATCTTATGTATCTACAGATACCAAAGTATTTGAAACCAGCAAAGAATTTGACTGCATAGCAAAGCTTTAAAAAAATAGTTCATGTAATGCTTTTTTTTGTGGATTCATCTTTTTACAGAATTCCTTCCATATCTTCTGAAGCAGAAATAGTACCTTGTCTTGTTCTGGAAACAGTTTTTTCAATAAATACTTCACCTTTGGAAAACTTTGGTAAATTATTTTTGTAAGTTTTATTTAGTTTATATAAAGCATTATAAAATTTAAATCACATTCACTTAATAGCTATGCTATTATAATTATTATAAAAATATTTTGAGCAGTGTGTTATAATGTATTATAAAATATTTTCTTATTTTGCATGTGTGAATATTTTAATATGAAAAACTGGATAAGTCTTTATTAGAATGAAAACTTGAGATGAAGATAGAAGAGAATGTACAGCTTTGGGTCTAAGGAGTTCAGGTTCTACTTTTTAAAAATAAGACATTCTACTTTTTAAAAATAAAACAATTTGCAACTATGCCAATGTTTGGTACAACATTGATAAAGATAAATGCAAAATGTGTTTGAATATTAGTAGCTCGGGTTGGTTGTTACGCTGCTGGTTTGAGCTCTGAGCTTGGCAATTTGGTTGCAAATGTTTCGTCACCATTCGAGGAGAAATCGTTTTGAATTGTGCTCATCTGTCAGAACACAGGTCTTTAAATATCTTTTTATGAGATGTGAATTAATCTGAATGTTGTTTGTTCAGATATTGTTAGGAATAATAGTCACCTAACAGTTGGGTTGGCAATATATGAACCAGGATAGTCATTTAATACTGTTGTATCTTTAAGAGAATGCTGTAATTGTGATTGGCTCAGGTTCCTCCAATGGCCATAAGATGGAGCCAGAAACCTGGTTTGCTTCTCTTTTGCCTTTTTGCATGATCGTCATTCTGATTGAATTGTTGTGAGTCTTGCAACTGTTCACAAACTCCATTGACTGAACTTTACTTATGATACTGGTAAAGAAAAGGACTTCGGTTATCCCTGGACTGATTGTTTTGAATACTAAGTGTTAAGCCTGGGTTCCCCAACCAGGGTTAGGTAGACAAGCTAAACAGAATGTGCAGCGTTAGTCAGATAGGCACACAGATAAATGAGTGAGCTAAGCTTGTATGTTTATCAACTTACAGTAAAAATAACAGATACGCTTATGCTATCAAGAATATATTTTATTCCAGTATAAGTTTATGGCATAGTCAAATAACAGTCCAATATTCATTTACCATGTAGTCAGTCCATTCAGGGGTATTCATTTAGCAAAGTCCATGTAGAATATCCTATGTCAGTTCACTTACAAAATCAGTCCTTTGTTGTCTCTCCCGTTCGAGCAATGCAGTCTTGATTCCAAGCAGTAATCAGGAATCATCAAAGCCAGAGAGAGAGAGTGAGCCGTAGTCTTGCTACTTTTATATTGTTTTCTTAACCACTCCTTTAATTGCTATTTCCCAGTTAAAGCTGTATATACTCTAACATACACTAACTATGATTCATAGTTATTATTTCACCTAAACCAGTTAGGGTAAACAATGTTATCCCTAACACTAAGTACTCTAACTGTGTATGATTTGGACTTGTCGTTGGACTTTTTTACCTGTTTACTGGAAGTAAAACTTACATTTTACTATTCAGTGTATCTGTGTGCTGGTTGTGTGTTATTCATCACCACTCTCACTATGTTTCCCTGAGTGCACTCATTCTCCTAACGGGGAATACCTCAACAGATATTTCTGAGTCATGGTCTGATTTCGGACTGGTTTCAAAAACAAACACATTGACATGGGCCCAGTCTACCAATTGCTGAGAATGAAAGGACTACATCAACCATGATCCCAAAGGTAGCATTTAAAATGAACAAACAGGCACTTCATTATGCAGCAACAAAATTATAATCCATTGGCTCACAAGAAATTAGGCCACATCTCAGTAACAGCCAGCCACTCAACAAGCTGAAACCAGACCATGACTCAGAAGCACCCAGATAACAACTCTAATCCTAATCTGTATCACATAGATGGTACTTTACTACAGCCCAGCAACAACAGCTAGCGAATCAGTCTGAAATCAGGCCATGAGTCAGAAATATCTGAACAAATAACATTCAAACTAATTTGCATCTTATAAAAAGTTATTTAAAGAACCTGTGTTCTGACAGATGAGAATAATTCAAAATGCACTGACGATCTCTCCTCGAATTGTGATGTTTGCAACCAAATTGCCAAGCTCGGAGCACAAACCAACAGCCAAAGAAAATTTGTTTTCACATATTTGAGATTCTTTTCATGGGATCTGAGAATTAATGGCTGTCTGAAAGAAACAGATTTTGAAATTGGAGTTGATAAGTATTACAAGTGATTGGATGAAGTTCCACCACAAGGATAAAAGGAGAAATGGATAGATTCTTGACTGAATTGAATACAGTATATTTGGAGAATCATGTAATTCCTGGGAGCAAGTTGTGGGTTTTTGTTGTTCTCAGATATTAAAAATGCTCCTGACACAGTCCAAGACTTCTTCATAAATGTGCAAAGTACTTGGCATTAGCTGCTCAGATAGTTTTATACTAAGCCAGTGCAAACTTATATACTGGTAGTGTTTGAGTAACCTGAGGATTCATGGAAGTGAAGCATGTACCTTGAACACTCCCTCCTTTCATGCATTTGCTACTTGAATGCAAGGCTCATTAAGTGCACATGAGGTATTTTGGGTGGGGAAGGCCATGAGGGGGCCTAGTGATGAACAGGCCACCTGCTTCAGACCACCCAAGGCCTCCTCCAACCCACTGAAATACCTCATGCTCCTCAGAATTGCTTCCCCCACCAACCTGCCGCATCATGTCACTTTCTGTATGAAGATCTTTTCTCCTCTCCAGCAAGAACAGAGGAAGAACAGGATGAGCATGCTTTGCTCGGCTTCTCTGATCACCAAGTCTGCTTGCCACTTCTGGAGTGGTAGGCAGCCTCATTGAGTCTCCTCCAAAGGTTTCCAGACTCCATGCAGAAAAGCATGTGCATGAAATGAGGCCTTGGGGCAGTGAACTCACTTTGCTCCCAGATCCTCATTAGTGTGTGACCACTGAACCCTGATCCCACAGGGTATCAGGCACTCATTTTCTGCAAAAACAGATGGGTGCCAGAACTCACATGAGACCATACACCCCAGAAGTTTTCAGTCTTCATCTGGGCAAAAAGTGTTTAAGAGATCCCTGGGGGGGTTGAAAACTGAGTGAATTGTTCTTTTTCCAACTGTTCTAGGGTTGCTGAAACACTTGTCGCTCTGATGGAGAATGCAAACTTTGTCTGCATGGAAATGGATCGCTTGAAATCAGAATGAAAAACTCAATTTTCAAGCATTCCATTTCTATGTAGACAAGGTTTCCAGTCTCTGTCAAGACACCAAGTATTTGATTGATCCTGGGGCAGTTAGAAACTGAGCAAATTACTCCATTTCCAACTGCTCCAGGGTCTCTTAAACAGTTGGTGCCCTAAAAGAAACTGGAAAACTTCATCTGCATGGAATGAGGCATTTGAAAATGGAACTTCTTTTCAGCATAGGTCTTGAGGAAAGGCCTTTCTTTCCCGGTGAAAACTGAGCTCCAGAGCAACGCATGCTCCCTCTAGATGCTCCGTTCTTGGCAGAAAAGGCTTTTGCAAAGATGGCAAAAGGCTTTGCAATGGAGGGAAAGCTTTGATGTTTCAGGCCTTCTCTCCATTTGCAAAGCCTTTCTCACTGAATAATTTCAAAGTATTTATAAAATAATTATTATTTCACTGTGTTACAACAAAGTGTTTTTATTTAAATATTAGGATCTTCTAAATCAGGACATATTATTACATGTGTCCATGAAGGAGAAGAAAAAAAACAGACTTCCAATACTACTGGCACTAGAGGAACAAAAAGGAAAGTTTCAGATACTACTCCCAGAAGACGATCTGCCCGAAATATTAAAACAGAAACTTCATATCAGTGTCAGAGTTCACCAAAATCCAGTAACTCTGGATATGAGGCCAGTAGTGATGGTAGCTCATTTGTGAATGTTTCTTTTGCGGAATTGGAGAAATTAACTTCCAAACGGAAAGCTAAAAGAAATGCTAAACAGCAGGAGCCTTTGGCTAAAAAGAAACTAAGAAGTTCTGGGCCTTACGGAAAAGCATCTAATAATATAGATTTTGATGAAGCTGATGAGACAGAGATAACCTTTCTATTAGACAAAGGCAATTCAGCAGACAGTGAAAATAGCACCTCTGACCTTACTCATAAAAATGTTGACACTGAATCTTCTAATGGATTAGAAAACTCCTATGTAGCATATGAGAAGAAACCTAAGGAACATTACTGTGAAGGGCAAGATACAATGGATATCTTAGAAACTGGTTCCTCTGTTCAAGATCCTCCTTCACTTGCCTTAGAAAAAGCTGCTGGTTCTTGTGTTGAGGATCTTCCTTTGCTCACTCTAGAGGGAAACACTGAAAAATGTGAAGAAAAAGTTGACACTGAAACTGAAAACAAGTTGTATTATAAAGCTCCTGTTGAACAAGATCAGCATTTAAATATTTCTGGAGAACAGTTGTGTGATGATAATATTATATTTACTAATCAGTCTCCAGAACTAGACATCCCCACCATTGAATTGCCAGCAAAATTGGATCCTCTGGCAGTAACACATCAAATAATAAAATGTCCTGGGAAAGAATTAAAGAAAACAGAATGCATGTTACTGGTAGATGATATTTCAGCTGTTTCTAGACATGAGTTGCTAGGAGGAACAGAATCTGTTTCAGGAGCAGATAATTTATTGGCTGATACTAGAAATGAATTCCAGGGAAAACTGGATTCTGAACCAATAGTAAATAAACTAGTGTTTTCACATATAAATGAATTAAGAAGACCAGAATCTTCAGCAATAGATGGAATATTGGAGAAACCCATAATTGAACTCACAGAAGAAATAGTCAAGGAGCCACTAGATAATATTTCATGTGAAGTACCATTGTATTCTTTAGGTGTGCAAGTTGTTGAAATTGAAAAAAAGGAATCAAATGTATATATAACCAATGAATATATAAATAATGATGACTTATTAATAAATGTTTCCTCAGATAATAAACTTAATCTGTCTTTTGAAAATGATAAAGTAGAAACTGAAATGAATACATCACCCAAGAGATGTACTGAAGATATTAAACACTTTAAGAAAGATGACAGTGAGATAGTTTCTATAGAATACGACTCATTTAATAGTAATCAGAATGCATCTCAGCTTAACCAACTATTAGCAAATGACAATGTAGAGCAGAAAGCAAATTTCCTACAAAATGATAGTAAGCACTCTATATCATTTTCAAATCCTGATAAGAAAGAAGCAAAAGAAAGTTTCATAGATAAAAAGACACGAACCAGAAGATCACGATTTCATTCTCCATCAACTACTTGGTCCCCATCCAAACGAGAGGGGAAAAGATCTCAATCCCCATCCCCAAAAAGGGAAATTGGGGAAGGTAGAACATCTCGATCTCCCAAAAGGGATATTTTCAAAGAAAGTTGGAGATCTTTGTCCAAATCTCCTAAAAGAAATCCTGCAAAATCTCCATCCAGTTCTCCCAGAACACATAGTCTGAAAGAAGAGAAACAGTCACTGCTGAATTCTCCCAGAAAAGATCATTTAAGAGAAGGAAGGGATTCTCCAACCAGCTCTCCAAAAAAAGATTCTATCAAAGATGGAATAAGATCTTCACAGATGCGAGCTAAGGAATCGCCTCCACGGCACAAATGTAGTTCTCCCAGTAGGGACAGAGCTAATGATAAAAATGAATTTAGAAGAGATAATGAAAGAGGGAGAAGTAGGAGAAGATGGTCACAGTCACGATCAAGATCTCGGTCCAGGTCCAGATCTAGGCCAATAAGTAAAGGACTTTCATTTCCTAGAAGTGAGAGGGATGGCTATTCACCTCGATGGAAAGAAAGATGGACAAATGTTAATTGGAGAAGCCCTAGAGGAAGTGATAGTTATAAAAGAAATGAACCACAGAAACAAACAGAGTGTATGAAAAATGAAAGAGATAGTGTAAACAAAGATGCAGATACACAGAGTTCTTCTGATCAGTACAGAAAGGATTATCCAGACTGGGTGATGGAAAGAATAAATTCAGTTCCAGAAACAAGGAATAGAGAAAGAGATAATTTTAAAAATCAGCAAAGGAAAGAAAATAGGCACAATGATTCAGGGGCTTTGTGGAGTGCAAATTATGGATCAGGTTGGAATTCAAATCGTGGCAGAAGCAGCCATGGCAGAGGCAACCGTGGCAGGGGTAGTTTCACATATGGAGAGCAGGCTGAAAGTCGCTGGCAAAATAAGGAAGTCCACTCAAGGAATTCAAATAGTTCCAGCAATGAAACTTCTAGATTTCCAGAACATCACCCATACAAACGTAAAGCAGAACAAGATTTCACTTTTGATACACCTGCTGATAGATCTGGGTGGACATCTGCATCAAGCTGGGCTGTAAGAAAGACTTTACCAGCTGATGTACAGAATTACTATTCAAGAAGAGGTAGAAATTCTTCAAGCCCACAGTCTATATGGACAAAAGAAGAAGTAGCATCTGAGCAAGGTAAGTATTTCTCCCATGCTCTTAACTCCTGGGTGGAAATCCACATGTAGCCCCTAAGTCTCATTTTACAAACACTTATTGGTAAACAGTATACAAATATATACTGCGTGCAATTATTAGGCAAGTTGTATTTTGAAGTTGTATTGAACAATTACATGTTCTTAGTCAATCCAAAATGTTAATAAACCTCAAACCTAAATATTTAAGAAAGTAAAAGTGAGGTTTTGGCTTTCTTAGAAGAATATCTATCTGTGCAGAATTATTGGGCAACTATTAGTGTGCAGAATTATTATGCAATTAAATGAAAAACAAACATTTTCTCATCTCATTTATTTGCATCTCTTAAAATTATAGTAATAAAACAACTCAAAATGTGCAAATAAACATTTCTGGCATTTCAAAAAAATAAATAAATCAGTGACCAATATAGCCATCCTTCTTTTCAATAATAATCATAAGCCTTCCAGTCATGGAGTCTGTCAGTTTCTTGATCTGTTGGCGATCAACTTCTTGTGCAGCAACAATCACAGCCTCCCAGGCATTGTTCAAAGAAGTGTACTGTTTTCCTTCACCATAAATCTCCCATTTAAGAAGGTCCCACAAGTTCTCAATAGGGTTTCGGTCAGGTGAGGAAGGGAGGCATGTCATTATTCTTTCATCTTTAAGACCTTTACTGGCTAGCTACGCAATGGAATATCTTGATGCACGTGATGGAGCATTATCCCGCATAAAAATCATGGTCTTGAAAGATGCAGATTTTTTCCTCTACCATGTTTAAAGAAAGTGTCTTCTAAAAATTGACTTTAAGGATTGAGAGTTGATTTTGAGTCCATCTTCAACCCAAAAAGATCCAACTAGCTCAGCTTTAGTAATATCAGCCAATACCAGTACCCCACCTTCACCTTGCTGGCATCTGAGTTGAAGTGGGGCTCTTACCCGTTATTGATCCAGCCACAGGCCCATCCATCTGGTCCATCAAGAGTCATTCTCATCAGTCCATAAAACCTTTGAAAAATCTGTCTTGATCCAGACTTGTCATTTCAACTTACATGTCTTGTTCAGTGCTGGTCCTGGTAATGGGTTCAGTAATGGGTTCCTGGTAGCTTCATGTTTGATTCTTCTCAAATCTTTGTCAGTTAATGTGCGTCTTTTTTTCTCAACATGTTTCTTGCGACCCTATTGATTATTTGCAACAGATCAACAGGTTTCTGTGATCAAGCCCCAATATTTTAGCAATTTCAAGAGTGTTGCGTCCCTCTGAAAGATGTTTTACAATGTTTTACTTTTCAGAGTCAGTTAAATCTCTTTTTTGGCCCAATTTGCCTGAGGAAAAGAAACTTATAATTAGACACATCTTGATCTAGAGTGTTGATCTCCTTGGGCAAGCTCTCCTTCACACAAATATTGAAACCTAGTATGCTTACATCCACAAGTTTGTATAGCTTGGAGGTGGAAAATATGTATAAAATGGTAATATGGTCAAAATACTTGCCTAATAATTGTGCATGTTTGGTGGAAAGGTGGCTTTTGTTTATTTAATTTCCTTTTATGATGCAACAGAACTGTCAAGTCCCTAAGATACTTAAATTACAGTAGAGTCTTTAAGCTGCCTGACCTGCCCCAAACTAGTTTTGATTCTTAGAGTTTCAATATGTATATTCAAACACCAACTTTAAAAAAATTGTCAACCTTATGTATTATAAACCTACATATATGCATAAAACTTAAATGAATCTTAAATAAATCAGACTGATTCTAACAGATCCTGGATTTGTCCCAAGCAAAACAAAATGGGTCTGAATTATTGATAGAAGCTTAATGTTATCATTCCGAGTAATGAACACAGGGAAGTCAGGACTCTTAACACGGTGTGTAGGTTCAAGAAACCCTTTATTAAGTATATCATCTCAGCACTTAGAAGGATGAAACAAGCTCTAAATAGTTCCCGCGCTCAGATTTAGTTAAAGTAATAGGATTTCCCCACCCCCATGTGTCTATTTAGATCACATGGGCCAATCAAGTCAGCTACAACTTCCTACTCAGCTTCGACAGATGTCCGTTGGCATGGCCTTAGTTCACATGCTGAGTAGTAGATGTTTTGACTGCAGCTGAGGCACCACATTCCTAAGTTCCCCATACCTTCCCCCCCCCTCCATGAATGTCACCCAAGTAACAAAAGAGGAGTAAGTGTGAAAAAGGCTTCAGCTGAGATCATTTTGCAGGTTAACAATATGTTGGGTAATGTTTAGTGACCCTTCAGACTGACAAAAGTTCTGAAAAAGTACCTGTACAACCAGTCCTTGAAGTTATGACCTTTATAGCAACACCATGGTCATGTAATCAACTTTTGCAAGCTTCAAAGCCCACTTCCAACAAGCCAAGTCAATGGAGAAAGTAGCAGTAAAATCAAAGTCATAGTCATGTGATGTTGTATTTAATAGTCATGGGTGATGCACTTAATGATCACAATGGACTGATATAAGCTTCATGATCATGTGATGTTTCACTTAATTGCATTGCATAGAGATAGAATATTAAAGTTAAGGTTATTAAGTGAGGACTACCTATAAGTGGCTCGGTGTGGAATCTCCATGATAAATATTATTTCATTTTAATGTGCTAAAGCACTTGATATATTGAGACTAATTTTAACAGTATGCGCAGAGTGTGAGTGAAAGAGACAGATATGGTATAAGATTCTCTTCTGTTCATGGACAATGCTTTCCTTTTTGGGAGGGAGGGATAATGTTTTTTTTATACATACTTTTTCAAAATGTCTGTTCTTCTCTGATAGATCCAAACTTCAAAGACCAAACCAGCCAACAAAGTGATACTTCTCAGCTACCAGTAACTGTGTTGCAACCTCAGATGAATGTAATGACATCAGTAAACACACAGCATCAGCCAATGAGTATCTTCCCATATACAATGACGGTTCCTACTCCTATTATGAACATTCAACACAATCCATTTAACCTTCCTCCACCAGTGCCCATGCATCTTCATTCAGGACTGCCTCTTGTCCAGGTAGCAGCTTCATCCAGTGTGTCTCAGGGACCACCTCCTCCTCCACCACCACCACCTCCATCCCAGCAGATTAACTTCGTTGTTTCCCAGCTTGACGGACAGCAGTTGCAGGTACCTATTTTAGTTGTTAAATAAACTACAAACTGTTAACATATGTAGAAACAGGTACCTTGTTTTTAATGCCAAATATTTGTATGTATGTATGATGATTATATTAGGAATATTCAAATTTACTAATTTGGAAGTTCACTGAAAAATATTTGCTTGTATTCCAAGATACTTGAGCTTTGAATAACCAATATGTAGATATGTTGATTTGTTTGCATATGCCTATGAGCATCAATTTCTGGAGATGTATTTTAGTAAGCAATTATTTTTTATATATCTTCCAATTTTGGAGCCAAAACCTCCTGTAATAGGTGCTTCTGAGCCTGAATTAAAATTCTAATTCTGCTTCTATTGCCCCTTTCTGTATTCTGGCCTTGTGTTGCTCTAAATAACATAGTTGCTTTCCAATTTGGCCAAACCAGGTTACAGTAAACACAAATCCCTCCCACTCTTTCTTTCCTTTTTTATTTTCACTTGTAGTCAGTCCCTAATAGGCCCGCCCGGCCAGCATTGTTTGTCTATAAGTGTTTCAGAGGTTGTTGCTAATATCTTGAGACAAAATGAGTAGACTAAACCCTAGAAGTGTGGCAGTGTACCTTTAATTCTCCACCATGAACCAGAAGGAGACACAGCTCTTCTACTCCTTTTGTGCGCTTCCACAACCAGAAAGGGTCCAAATCATAAAGTGTCTGGATGCAGTTAAATTCAAGCTCTGGAGTCTTTCACTACCTGATAAGGATTCCCTTGGAGGATTCCCTTGGACTCTAGGGAATCTGTACTGATTTAACAACAGAAGCTCCCTTGGCACTCTCTCCAGAATTTCTAATTCATAAATTTGAAGATCCAGAGCTACTTCAAAGTCCGTCTGTTGATGCTGCTGAATACTTGCCAGCTAAGCAACCAATTAATGCCACAAGTACGAACTGGAATGCGCTTAGAGCCCTACAGCCCCATGAACAAGGCTCACCTCCACTCTCTCCTTCCCTGCCTTTGCCTTCTAAGAGGATGACCCTGCCACTTAACAACAGGTGTATCTTTTCGAATTTGAAGGGCGCTCTGGAAAAAATTAATCACACAGAATTACTATTAAATCTGGCAAAAAAAAAAAACCTGTACACTTAAGTGCCTTTTGTGGAACATAGCAGGTTGAACAATATTCACTTATTTGTTGTGGTCCTGCTTCAGGAGACCTGGGCATGTGATAAGATATCCCTTACAGGGTTTTTGGTTATTTCCTTGGCCGCCACCAGACAATCTACGACAGGAAGGCCTAAGGGTGTTCTAGCTTGCTTGGTCTCTACTGCTTTGAAAGTGGAGACAGTGGAGCTGCCCCCCTGTGGCTCTTTAGCTATGGCACTCCTAATTAAGAGAGGACGCAGCAAACTGTTTGTGTTCAACATTTATCTTCCCCCGACAATGAGGCAAACTGATACTAAGCTCAGTGGGGCGTGCTGGAGAATTACATTACTTGTATGGAAACTAAATTCCCAGCGCTGTACATCCTTATAGGGGGCGACTTTAATGCCAGATTGGGAGTCCAAGTTCCCCCATCAATTGAGGCACTCTACTCCCAAGAAACACTCCAGGCCATAGGACACCTGATTTCAGCCAGACATTCTAAGGATGAATTAACAAATTTTGCTGGCATTCAGTTAGTCCTTTTAGCAGCCTAACACAATAAGATAATTCTTAATGGGAGTACCCTAAGTGATCTAGCTGGTGAGTTTACTTTTAGTTCCTCACGTGGAAGTAGTGTTATTGATTTTGTGCTGGTATCCCAGCTTCTTAGAAAGGCAATCTGTGCTTTTTACGCGGACTGTCTTACGGAGAGCGACCATTACCCCCTGGTTACAATCATTGGGCTTTTCTCAGATACACATCTTCCTAGGGGTCCCCAGATATTAGATCCCTATGTGGCCTCGTATACAAGGAGGATCAAATGGTCTTCTAATACTGAACGAAAGTTCCACTCCTTTTTATCATCTCTGGCGTGTCTCAGCCTATACAATCAGGCCCTAACAAGTAGTGGCCCAGGGACAATCTCGGCCTTTGAATTACTAATTAATAGTGTTCAAAGGAAGCTAGGAGCCGTCTGTAGGCCGAGTCACCCATATCATTCAAGAAGTAATTCTTGATTTGACAAAGAGTGACTGATTCTCAAGAACCAGATTAATTGGGTTTACCTGCTCTATCGTAATCAAGGGGATAAATGCCCACCAGAGGACTACTATCGCTTGAAGCGGGAGAATAAAGGACTAATTGCTAAGAAAAAGAAAGCTAAGTAGAGAGAGAAGTGGGATCTACTTCTCTCCATCCAGCAGAAGAACACTCGATTATTTTGGCAAATTGTTGCCAGCTCCGTGCTGGGTCATCAAGAACCCCTCCTCTGCTGTATTTCCAACAGAGATTGGGAAAACCATTTCTTGGCAATTTTCCAGACATCAACAAGTTCAACCATGCTTGGGCCATAGCTGCTTCCTGCTGTTCCTGACTGACAACCCGTGACTCATGCTGAGATATCTGAGTTATCTATAAACTCAAGTCAGGCAAAGCCCCTGGCCCTGATGCTATACCCCCTGATCTGCTAAAATCCAATCCTGAGTGGTGGATTCCTCTCTTCATGCATATCAATACCTCTGGCAGGATCCCTACCTCTTGGAGCTTAGCAATTAAGCAGTTTTTAAACAAGGAAATAGGAACAATCCAGCCGACTATCGCCCCATAAGCCTGCTCTCCATCATTGGGAAACTGTATGCTAAATATATCCAACGTAGACTCCTCACCTGGGTTGAGGAGTCCAATATTATTGTTGCTGAATAGATTGGGCTTAAAGCAGGCTGTGCCACACTGGACCACTGCTTTGTCTTAGCTCACCTGGTCGATAAATATACTACCATACCAGGTGGCAAATTTTTTACTACTTTTATCGACCTAAAGTCAGCGTTTGACTCAGTCCCTAGGGGGCTGTTGTGGTCAAAACTGCTCAAAAGTTACATCGATAGACATCTTCTGTTCCTAAATAGATCCTTGTACAACCGGACCTCGAGTCAGGTCAGGTGTGGTCTGCAGGGAGAACTTTCAAATCGTATCCCGATTAAGAATGGAGTAAGGCAGTCTGGCTCCTCTTGTGTTTAATTTATTCTTATCTGACTTGGCCTTTCACATTGGATGTATTGAGTCCCATGCCCCAAAGTTTTCAAATACGAAGATCCCGCTTCTCCTTTATGCTGACGATGCGGCCCTCCTTTCATTGTCAAAGCCAGATCTGAAAAGATTACTTTCTGCATTCAGGTCCTACTGTGCTTAGAACCACTTGTCTATTAATTATGACAAATCCAAAGTATTGGTGTTCTCTAGAGCCCGGAAATTGTATAACTGGGCTATCAATGGAATGCTGTTAAGCAGCTTTTCCATTTTAAGTATTTAGGTGTTCAATTTCAGAACACCGGTGCTTGGACGAGACATCGAACCCAGGTGCTGAACTCGGCCTCCTGTAGTCACCAGCAGATTTTAAGATTTTTTTATAATCAAGGAGGCCAGTTTATTCCTTCTGCTCTGCATATTTACAAAGCCGAAACTTTGGCTCAAACTCTTTACAGAATTCCCACATGGATACGGGGCTTCAAGGATTGTATTGAAAGAACCCAGGCTGTCTTTTTTAGAAAACTTCTGGGTCTTCCTCCTTGTGTTGGTTTTGCTCCGATGTACCTGGAACTGGGCATTCAATCAGTTGAATGTATGGCATGGATTAACACCTTTAAATGGTGGTTTTGGGTGCTCTTTCTGGCAGTTCCTGGTGGCTACCTCTCCCTGGCATTTACTGACTCTCATATTTCTCATTGGGAGAGGGAGCTAATGAAGAAATTATACCTGCTAGGTTTTATGGGGGATGCCCTGGGAGATTATGGCCTTAATGACGCCCAATTTAAGGTAGTCCAATGGCTTGTGGACATTGACTTGCAATATCTACGAGCCAGAGCAAACAAAACTTGCTCCCCTCTGATCTTCAGCCAATTTAATAATTATGGACTGAGGATGGCTTCCTATTTTTACACTCTAACCATTCCCAAGTATAGAAGGGCTTTCTCCCTAGCTCACTTTAATGTTCTGCCCTCAGCATTACTGGATGGGTGATTTAGGGGGCTCCCGATTAACAAGTGGCTATGCCCCTGTGACAGAGCTGAGGTTGAAACTGTGGAGTATGTCCTTTTATATCGCCCTATGTATAACACAGGCAGATCTAAGTTACTGTCTCTCCTTGAAACAGACCCTTCTAGACCCAATGTTAGTAATTTGTTCTTACATTGTCTAGGGGATGGCTCATCATATATCACTTCTTTGATTTCCATTTTTTTTTTAAGAGCTGTAACCATCAGAGGAGAACGCTGTAATTCCCCTTAGTCAAGTTTTTGGTGACTAGTTGTTCATGATTAATTTTCCCATGTTCTTCTTTTGTTGTACTTGTGTTTTGGTCTGTGATTGCAAATAAAGTATTACTATTATCATTATCATCGTTATTATTACCATTATTGTTATTGTTATTATTATATGTTGGTCTGATTCTGATTAACTGAATATGGAAGAAGGATGTCTGAATCATGGTGTATTGCCTTGATAATTCAGAGTTTCTGTTGAATACAGACATATCCTGTTAGTGTACAACTTACAATGCCTCTCTATAGGTCTGATCATGAAGGCCTGTTCTGTTTGCCAAAGAAGAGGAAATAAGCAACTTTTCATCACATAAATTCTACAGATTGCCCAGTCTGGTCTCTTAACTTGTCATCTTTCAAGGCTAGATGATCACCTAAATAATTTTAATACTATAGCCAGAATTTCAGTTATAGCCTCTGCAGTGAATGTTCCTCTCCTTTCTGAAGCTAATATATCCCAGAGATCTTAGATATGAGTGATTCTGTCAAAATTAATAGTTGTGACTTTTGAAAATCCTTACGAGGAACAGGAATCCTTGAACACCAGATTTAAACTTACTATAAAGACAACCCCGGATATATTATTTGGCCACTTTGCTCATGAATCTTGGCCAAAAGAAGCTGCAGTTTAAACTTTGTTGAGCTGAAGCAGCATGAGTAGCTTTTAGGCTTTAAAAAAAAATCAAAGTATTATGCCCCTAACAGACAACGTAACCACTAAAGTTACTTCAAGAGAGAGGGGAGGGAAATTTGCATCTCTTTTGATGCAAACTTTGGTGGTTACATTGCCTATTGGACAACTAATAAAGGAAGCAACTAATCTATCTACTGGTCTGAAGAAAACCTGTAAGAAACCTCCAGCTTAGTGGCAAATGTGGTTCAGTGATGAATACCTGAACTCAAGTGAATGGTGCTTTTATCTCAATGTATTCAATCAAATCATTTTAATCTTAAGGAGGCTAGGCTAATCTCTGAACTGCAAAATGTTCATTACTTGGCCCAAAGACTGGGTTTTATATTTCCCCATATTTACTAAATCCCAGACTCCTATGACTAATGAAAAAACTGGCCTAACTGACAAGTTCAGTGTATCATTTTTGTAACATGGTTTTGTAACATATAACTGCTTTCTTGATTCTAGAAAAATAAATGTGTGATGTGGATAACTGTTCTATGTTTTCTTCATAAGAGGTTTCTTTTACATTCATATTTCCTAAGGATTAAAGATCAAGTGTTTAAGGCCCTGTCACACTGCCCAATGGGGGCAAAATGTTAGTAAAAAGGACACAACGGACGAGAAAAATGTTCCATCCGTTGTTATCCGCTCTCAAAAGGGGAAAAAATTTGCATAACCAGAGTGGATAACACGGAAAGGAACAGACGGGGGGAGGACGCAGAGCGGATGGAAAGCGGATGCGGAACGGAAGCCCAGCGGATGAGAGCGGATGGCACATCCGCAAGGCTTCCGGGGGACCTCAGCAAAGCGGACGCGGAACGGATGAAGCAGATGCAGAGCGGACGCGGAACGGATGAAGCGGATGCACAGCGGATGCACAACGGAAGCCTAATGGATGCCGAGCGTTAATTGCGCATGTGGGGGAGATGCATTGCGTAAGCCCCACGGATATAAAGGGAAGCAGTTCAGAAGCAGGTCACCATTCGGAGGAAAGACCTGCATCCAGACACATCAAGTGCCTTACCAGCCTGCCCTGCCTGCATGCCTTGCTGCCAGCCTTGCTGCCAGCCTCCCTGCCAGCCTTGCTATCTGCCTTGCTGCCAGCCTGCCTTCCAACCTCCCTGCCTGCCAGCCAGTCTGCCTGCCAGCCTTGGTGCCTGCCTGCCTGCCAGCCTTGGTGCCTGCCTGCCTGCAAGGCTTCCTGCCAGCCTGCCTGCCTGCCTCCCAGGCTTCCTGCCAGCCTGCCTGCCAGCCTTGGTGCCTAGCTGCCTGCCAGCCTCCCTGCCAGCCTCCCTGTCAGCCAGCAACCCCACAACCATTTGGAAAAAGAGAAAGCAGCAACATGCCGCCATCCCTGGCAAGAGGGACGGGGCAACCGCCCCCTGTCCCTGTTTCTGCTTCTGCTGGGGTTTCTGCTGCTTCTGATTCTGGAGGAGCTGATGATGCTGCTTCTGGCAGTGGTGCTTCTGCTCGTGCTTACTCTGCTGAGGCTGCTCCTGGCGGTGGTGCTTCTGCTGGTGCATACCCTGCTGCTCCTCATCCTGCTCGTACTCCTGGACTTGCTCGTCCTGCTCGTGCTCCTGGTCTTGCTCGTCCTGCTCATGCTCCTGGTCCTGCTCGTGCTCCTGGTCTTGCTGGCGCTGCTGGTGCTTACTCTGCTGCTGCTGATCCTGGTCCTGCTGCTGCTGCTGATGATGATGATGATGATGATGATGATCCTGCTGGTGCTGCTGCTGCTGATGATGATGATAATGATTATGATCCTTCTGGTGATGATGATGATAATGATGATGATCCTGCTGGTGCTGCTGCTGGTGGTGGTGTGGAGGAACAGCCCCTACTACATGGGAGCCCCTCTGATGAGGGCCCATCTGGTCCTGCCAAAGGGAGGAAGAGGCGTATGCGGGGACGGAAGAGGAGTCAATCCTCCATTGAGGAGGAACACGAGGATGAGGTGCTGGAGTGGCTGAGAGAGAATGACTATCTGTGGTGGAAGGGACGCCGGCTCTACAGGGACACCAAAAGGAAGCAGGCTGCTTGGAGAGAGAAGGCGAAGAGTATGGGCTACACTTTGGAGGTACTCCTCGGCTGGTGGAAGCACATGCACATATGGGAACCTGCACCTGAAGAAATCTGGCCAGGCAACGATTAGGTTGACGGACAGAGAGACCAACGTCATGGCCAGGTGCAGCTTCCTGGAGGGTGAGGTCCACCACCGAGGAGCACCAGCAGCCCCTCTCACGACCCTCTCTCTCCGGCAGCCTGCTGAGAGCCAGTCCTCTTCCGGCCGAGAGTCAGTTCCTGTCTCCAGGCAGGTTTCTGTGGAGCGTGCCACGGCGGAGAACCCGCGGACAGCTGTTGTAACCGTGGTGGAACGCATGGAGGACTCCCTGGTGTGGTGGGAGAAAGGAGGCGGCACGTCCACCACAGCCATACCCGCATCCACCCCCACCTCCACCTCCACAGAAAGGCAGAGAGCCAGACCAGAGGGGCAGAGCCACACTGTCCTGCTGGAGATCAGGGACACCATCCGGAGCAGCATAGATCTCCTCTCTCAGCTGGTCCACACTGACTCCTCATCCTCCAACCGCAAGCCCTTCCTCACCTATTGCAACCAGACCTCACAGACATGGCGGAACCCCAGTACCAGGTGGTGAAGGACTGGATCACCGAGCTGCTTCACAACCCTCCAGGCCCAGCTGAACCTGCTCCCACCCAGTCCAGGTCTGCTCCTCCACCCCAGGTGATGTCCCTCCCATTCCAAGGCTTTCCACAGCCCCTCATCTACCAGGGCTACGGCTACCAGAAGGTCCAGCAGCACAAGCAGCAGCCCTTCCCAGTCCAGGCACAGAGTCATTGGACGCCACCGGTTCCACTGATGCCACTGATGCCGCCCACGCCAATGATGCCACCCACGACACTGATGCCACCCAGGCCACCGATGCCACCAACGCCAGTCCTCACCCAGCTGCAGAGCAGACAGCCCCACTACACTGCTCCTTCCTCCACCCCACATCCAAGCCCGGCCTCACTACATCTGTTCTCGGTACAGGGGCTGACACCACATGGCATGGAGAAAGGAGCTCTCAACATCACGGGGCTGAGCCAGGTGTCCGAGAGCTTTCTCAACACACCGTCACCTGTTGTCCTCTCAGGGCCAGGCACCCCAATGACGCCTCAGACCAGCACTCCAGCAGCACCCACCTCCACAGCACCTGGACCCTTCACCCCTGAGACTGGGCACACCTCCGAGTGACCAAGAGAAGTGTCAGAGACTGGCTGGCTGGCTACCTGTGGACTTTATTTGGACACTTGACTTGGGTCATTTTTCTTTTACATCTTGTTGTTAATGACATAGTCTATCTTTGATTCACATACTTGCTTCATTTCTTTTTTTTAATAAAGTCTTGGTGGAAACTTTTATAAATGGTTTAAGCTTTGCATGCTTGTGGGATGGGTTAAGATAGCAGTGGAGTGGGCAGGGATACCTGTGGAATGAGCAGGGATACCTTTGGGATGGCTAATATCTGTGGGATAGATAAACCTCCAGTGCAAGCATAGTGGGACTGGATGGTCCACCCTCCCAGGTGCCACATCTATGGCCCTTCATTATCAATACTAATGTAATCATTGATCCAAACATGTCAACATAAACACAACTCTTTATTAAATGCCCTGTTCATTGTAGGCCTGCCCAACATACATGGCCCAACTCATCCGTGTAATGAGACAGGCTGAAGGAAGCATCCATTAATCATCTATCATCCTGTCTTGCCACTCCACTTCTCCATCTGGGGAGTTGCACCAGTGTTTCAGGAGGTTGCACTGCTTCTTCCCTTCACGTGAGGCTCTGTTGGGGCCTTGCACATCCTTAGTGTCTATCAGGTTTTGCCCTTGCCTCCATTCCCCTGGCTCCATGTCCCCATTGCCTTGTTGGAGGTCCAACAAGAGCCTGTTCTGCAAGACTGGGTAGCGGGTGCGCATGAGATTGTGCAGGATGCAGCAAGCTTCCATGATCCTCCTCACGGTCTCTGGGTGATGCTGCATAGTGGTGAGAAGTACCTGGAACCTGTTGGCCAGGATTCCAAAGGCGTTCACCACCCGCCTTGCCCTGGACAGCCTGTAGTTGAAGATCCTCTTTTCACGGGTGAGGCATCTGAAGGTGTAGGGTTTCATGAGGTAGGTTCTGAGGGAGAAGGCGTCATCCCCCACGATGAAGTAGGGCACATCTTGTGTGTCGTTGGGCAGTGGGTCTGGATCTGGGAAGCCCACAATGAGGTTGCGTTCCAGCCCCTCCTTGACGTCACTGGCGTTGTATACCTGGGCATCTGAAGCTGAGCCGTTGCCTGAAGCATCGATGTACATGAACTTGTAGTCAGCATTGACCATGCCGAAGAGGATGATGCTAAAGAAGCCCTTGTAGTTGAAATAAGTGGACCCCGACTTGGCTGGAGCTTTGCAGGCCACGTGCTTGCCATCTATGGCTCCAACGGTGTGGGGGAAGTTCCACTTCTGATACCACTGCTCTGCAACTTTCTTCCATCCTTCTTCAGTGGAGGGGCACTGGAGGAGCTCCTCCAGGTATTCTTTGATGATGGCCTGCACCACTTCTCTGACCACAATGCTGATGTTGTTGTATGGCACCCTCCAGCCGTACTGCATGCTGCTGTAGGTGGTCCCTGAGGCCATGTGGCGCAGAGTGAGTGCCACCTTGAGCCCAGGTTCCAGGCTGGGACGGAAGTTGCTGTTTGCCTTGGTCAACCTGGGTGTCAGCCGCTACACAACTTCGTCAAACATGGCTGGAGGCATCCTCATGAAGTTTTGAAATGCACGAGTGTCTTCATTCCTCAGCTCCACCATCAGCTTGTTGTACAGTCCGTACTCTGCTCTTCTGGCGATCCATCTTCGGACCCAGACACTTCTTGGCCACCTCCTTTTCTTTGCGTAGAAAAGGTGAAAGAGCCTGTAGATGGCTTCGCACTGTTGCAGAACAATGGTGGCTGCCAAAAGGACTTTGTTACGATCCATGGTGGACATGACTGGATGCTGTGGAAGAAGAAGAGTCAGATGAAGGCTGCAAAAGTCTGCACAGCTGGTCTGTTGGTCTGAAAGTGAGATCCAGATGAGTTGCTCCCCCTTTTTATAGGCAGTATAGGTTTTCCCCTATGTGTCCCTTTGCATCCTCTAGGCATCCTCTAGACATCCTTAATATCCGAGATAGGTCCCCTCTGCGAATGTTTTTTTCCGTTTTAAATGCTTTCTTTGCGAGCTGCATCCGCTTTCATCCGTTCTGCATCCGTTCCGGGTCCGTTCCGCTTCCTCCCTGCGTCCGTTTACCGCTGGAGCGGATCAAGTTGCGCGGATATGTAGCGGATGCCTAGCGGATATAGCGGATGCAGAACGGATGCCTAGCGAATGCAGAACGGATGAATTGGATACATTTTCCGCGCAAAAGTTTTGAGCAGCTCAAAACCCTCTGAGCGGATGAAACATCAATAGACGGATGCTGGACGGATAAAGAGGAAGCAAAACGTATGCAGTGTGTACAAAACGGATGCATCGTGTTAAAGCCCATGTCACACTGAACCAACGGATGCAAAGAGGATGTAAAATGGACAAAAAACCTTGCCATCCGTTCGAAAATGCGATGTACTCACTGCCTCCGTTTGGCTTCCTCTCTATCCGTCCAGCATCCGTTTGTGGACGTTTCATCCGCTCCAAAAGTTTTGGGCTGCCTAAAACTTTTGCGCGGAAAATGTATCCAGTTCGTCCGTTCTGCATCTGCTAGGCATCTGTTACGCATCCGCTATATCCGCTTGGCGTCCACTGCGCATCCGCGCAACTCTCATCCGCCCGGACACAGGGAGGTAGCGGAACGGACGTGGAACGGATGCAGAACGGATGCAGCACGGAAACAAAGCGTTTAAAACGGAAAAAACGTTCTCAGAGGGGACCTATCTCGGATATTAAGGATGTCTAGAGGATGCCTAGAGGATGCAAAGGGACACCTATACTGCCTATAAAAAGGGGGAGCAACTTATCTACATCTCACTTTCAGACCAGCAGCCCACCTGTGCAGACCTCTGCAGTCTTCATCTGACTCTTCCTCTTCCACAGCATCCAGTCATGTCCACTGTGGATCGTACCACAGTCCTTTTGGCAGCCACCATCCTTCTGCAACAGTACGAAGCCATCTACAGGCTCTGTGAACTCTACTATGGGAAGAAAAAGAGGCGGCCAAGAAGCGTCTCGGTCTGAAAATGGATCGGGAGAAGAGCAGAGTACGGACTGTACAACAAGCTGATGGTGGAGCTCAGGAACGAAGACACTCGGGCGTTCCAGAACTTCATGAGGATGCCTCCAGCCATGTTTGACGAAGTTGTGCAGCGCCTGACACCCAGGTTGACCAAAGCAAACACCAACTTCCGGCCCAGCCTGGAACCTGGGCTCAAGGTGGCACTCACTCTGTGCCACCTGGCCTCAGGGACCACCTACAAAATCATGCAGTATGGCTGGAGGGTGCCACACAACACCATCAGCATTGTGGTCAGAGAAGTGGTGCAGGCCATCATCGAAGAATACAAGGAGGAGCTCCTCCAGTGCCCCTCCACTGAAGAAGGATGGAAGAAAGTTGCAGAGCAGTGGTATCAGAGGTGGAACCTCCCACACACCGTTGGAGCCATAGATGGCAAGCACGTGGCCTGCAAAGCTCCAGCCAAGTCGGGGTCCACTTTTTTCAACTACAAGGGCTTCTTCAGCATCGTCCTCTTCGCCATGGTCGATGCTGACTACAAATTCATGTACATCGATGCTTCAGGCTACGACTCATCTTCAGATGCCCAGGTATACAACGCCAGTCACCTCAAGGAGGGGCTGGAAGGCAACCTCATCGTGGGCTTCCCAGATCCAGAACCCCTGCCCAACGACACGCAAGATGTGCCCTACTTCATCGTGGGCGATGACGCTTTCTCCCTCAGAACCTACCTCATGAAGCCATACACTTCCAGACTCCTGACCTGTGAAGAGAGGATCTTCAACTACAGGCTGTCCAGGGCAAGGCGGGTGGTGGAGAACGCCTTTGGCATCCTGGCCAACAGGTTCCAGGTACTTCTCACCACCATGCAGCATCGCCCAGAGACCGTGAGGAGGAACGTGGAAGCTTGCTGCATTCTGCACAATCTCATGCACACCCGCTACCCAGTCTTGCAGAACAGGCTGGTGGACCGTTAACAAGGCAATGGGGACATGGGGCCTGGGGAATGGAGGCAAGGGTAAAACCTGATAGACACTCAGGATGTGCAAGGCCCCAACAGAGCCTCACGGGAAGGGAAGAAGCAGCGCAACCTCCTGAAACACTGGTGCAACTCCCCAGCTGGAGCGGTGGAGTGGCAAGACAGGATGGTAGATGCTTAATGGATGCTTCCTTCAGCCTGTCTCATCACACGGATGAGATTGGGCCATGTATGTTGGGTGGGCCTACAATGAACAGGGCGTTTAATAAAGAGTTGTGTTTATGTTGACGTGTGGATGATTGATTACATTATTATTGATGATAAAGGGCCATAGGTGTGGCACCTGGGAGGGTGGACCATACTATGCTTGCACTGGAGGTTTATCTATCCCACAGCTATTAGCCATTCCAAAGGTATCCCTGCTCATTCCACAGGTATCCCTGCCCACCCCACTGCTATCTTAACCCATCCCACAAGCATGCAAAGGCTTAAGCCAATTCTAAAATTTCCACCAAGACTTTTTTTAAAAAAACAAATGAAGCAAGTGTGTGAATCAAAGATAAACTTTATTGAACAACAAGCTGTAAAAAAAAAAATTGCCCAAGTCAAGTGTCCAAATAAAGTCCACAAGTAGCCAGCTACCCGGTCTCTGGCACTCTTCTTGGTCACTCGGAGGTTTGCCCAGTCTCAGGAGTGAAGGGTCCAAGTGCTGTGGTGTTGGGTGGTGCTGGAGTGCCTGGCCTCGAGAGGACAACAGGGGACGGTGTGTTGAGGAAGCTCTCGGACAGCTGGCTCAGCCCCGTGATGCTGAGAGGTCCTTCCTCCATGCCATGGGGTGTCAGCCCCAGTCCTGATGACAGATTTACTGAGGCCGGGCTTGGCTGTGGGGTGGAGGAAGGAGTAGTGTAGTGGGGCTGTCTGCTCTGCAGCTGGGTGAGGACTGGCGTGGGTGGCATCGCTGTCGTCGGTGGCATCATTGGTGTGGGTGGCATCGCTGTCGTCGGTGGCATCAGTGGTGTGGGTGGCATTGGTGGCATCAGTGAAACCGGTGGCAACGGTGTCGCCCGATGACTCTGTCCCTGGACTGGGAAGGGCTGCTGCCTGTGCTGCTGGACGTCCTGGTAGCCGTAGCCCTGGTAGGTGAGGGGCTGTGGAAAGCCTTGGAATGGGAGGGACATCACCTGGGGTGGAGGAGCAGACCTGGACTGGGTGGGAGCAGGTTCAGCTGGACCTGGAGGGTTGTGAAGCAGCTTGGTGATCCGGTCCTTCATCAGCTGGTACTGTGGATCCGCCATTTCCTTGAGGGTCTGGTTGACATAGGTGAGGAAGGGCTTGCGGTTGGAGGATGAGGAGTTGGTGTGGACCAGCTGAGAGAGGAGATCTATGCTGGTGCGGATGGTGTCCCTGATCTCCAGCTGGACATTGTGGCTCTGCCCCTCCAGCTGTCCAGCTCTCTGCCTTTCTGCGGAGGCGGATCTGGGGGGGGGGGGGTTTAATGCGGCTAGGAGTGTGGTGGACTCGATATCTCCTTTCCCCCACCGCACCAGGGAGTCCTCTACGCACTCCACCACGCTTACCACACCTGTCCGCGGGTTCTCCGCCATGGCACGCTCCACAGAAACCTCCCTGGAGACAGGGACTGACTCTCGGCCGGAAGAGGACTGGCTCTCAGCAGGCTGCCGGAGAGAGAGGGTCGTGAGAGGGGCTGCTGGTGCTCCTCGGTGGTGGACCTCACCCTCCAGGAAGCTGCACCTGGCCATGACGTAGGTCTCTCTGTCAGCTTCACAGTGGCCTGGCCAGATTTCTTCAGGTGCAGCTTCCCGTACCAGGTGTGCATGTGCTTCCACCAGCCGAGGAGCACCTCCAAAGTGTAACCTATGCTCTCCGCCCTCTCTCTCCAAGCAGCCTGCTTCCTTTTGGTGTCCCTGTACAGCCGGTGTCCCTTCTGCCACAGATAGTCGTTCTCTCTCAGCCACTCCATCACCTCATCCTCGTTCGTCTCCTCAATGGAGTATTGCCTCCTCTCCCGTTGTCGCATACGCCTCTCCCTCCCTTTGACTGGACCAGATGGGCCCTCATCAGAGGGGCTCCCAGATAGTATGGGCTGCTCCTCCATACCCGCAGCAGCACCAGCAGAATCATCATCATCATCATCATCCTCACCAGCAGGATCATAATCAGCATCAGCATCCTCACCAGCAGGATCATAATCAGGAGCAGCAGCAGCAGCAGCAGCAGCAGTAGGAACAGCAGGACCAGGATCAGCAGCAGTAGAGTAAGCAACAGCAGGGCCAGCAAGTCCAGGAGCACGAGCAGGACCAGGAGCACGAGTAGGACGAGCAAGACCAGGAGCACGAGCAGGACAAGCAAGTCCAGGAGCACGAGCAGGTCGAGCAGGACCAGGAGCAGCTTCAACAGAGTAAGCACCAGCAGAAGCCCCAGCACCAGCAGAAGCACCACCGCCAGGAGCAGCTTCAGCAGAAGCCCCAGCAGAAGCAGGGGCAGGGGGCGGGAGGTTGGCCCTGTCCCTCTTGCCAGGGATGGTGTCAGGTTGCTGAGGCTTTCGCTTCCTCCCCATGGTTGTGGGGTTGCTGGCTGGCAGGGAGGCTGGCAGGCACCAAGGCTGGCAGGAAGGCTGGCAGGAAGCCAGGCACCAAGGCTGGCAGGCAGGCACCAAGGCTGGCAGGAAGGCTGGCAGAAAGCTGGCAGGCAGGCAGGCACCAAGGCAGGCTGGCAGCAAGGCTGGCAGGCAGGCATGCAGGCAGGGCAGGCAAGGAACTCGAAGTGTCCAGCAGCAGGTCTTTCCCCGGAATGCTGGCCACGTGCGAGCTGCTTCCCTTTATATCCGGGGGGCTTACATAATACTTCCCCCCCGCATGCGCAATTAACGGTCGGCATCTGTTCCGCTTCGGCTGTGCATCCGCTAGGCTTCCGCTGTGCATCCGATTTATCCGTTGTGCATCTGCTGTGCATCCGCTTTATCCATTCGGTGTCTGCTCTGCATCCGCTCTTTCCGTTCCGCGTCCGCTTTGCTGAGGCCCCCCGGAAGCCCTGCGGTTGTGCAATCCGCTCCCATCTGCTGGGCTTCCGTTCCGCATCCGCTTTGCATCCGCCCTGCGTCCTCCCCGCGTCCGTTTTATCCGCTCCAGTTATGCAAATTTTTGCCCCTTTTGAGAGCGGATAACAATGGATGGAACATTTTGCTCATCCGCTGTGTCCTTTTTGCATCCGTTGGCCAGTGTGACATGGGCTTAACCAACGGATGGCAAGTGTTTTTCTCCGTTTTACTTCCTCTTTCCATCTGTTGTTGCAGTGTGACAGGGGCTTTAGTTTTGTAACATTACTGTGTTTACTTTCCTGATTAAATTTTCTAGAATTAAAACAATATAAGCAAGGCAACTTTAAACCAGATTATACTAGCCACATAGAATTTTTGAAATAAACTGAACATGTGCACCCAAGCAGTAAATACATGAACCAATAGAATAAACTACTTTTTTGAGAAAACCTGGCCCTGGTGTTTGTAGAATAATTTCTCAAGATGTTTGTAAAATGGATTGTTAACATTTTTACATTCAATCCTTTTATGTTAAAAGACAATACTGTCAAGTTCTTTTCTTGTGATGCTGTCACATAGTTGAATAGTTCAAGTCGCTCAATTGTTCAAGTCTTGGCCTGGAGGTACAATAGGGGAAATATCCATTCACCTGTTGTCTCCTCTTCTGTTGTGAGAGTTTGAGAGTTATGATGGGTGAATAGGGAAGAGTTTTTGTGCAGGATGGATTTATCCAGATTGTTCTATTTTTTCTTTCCAAGAATTGACATGGAAAGATGATATGCCAGGCTGGGTATTGTATTTGATTTTGTTGTTGTTCTTATAATTAATGTGTTATAAATCATAATGTGTCTAGGAATTCAAGGCAGTGTGACATGCATCTGTTTTATCTGTATAGCACTAAACCTGAGAGGTAGATTGAGTTGAGGCATGTGATTGACCCAAAACCGTATAGAAACTTCTGTGACTGAGTGAAACTGACTCAGGCTGACACAGGAATTCTGGAAGTGGAAGTCCACAGATTGTCAAGGGGCCATAGTTGCCCAGCCCTGCACTACAGCTTATTTCTGCTTGCCAGTGCTTATTCTGCCACATTATGAACACTTTTGGGAGGGAACTATCTAATCCATCTTGGGAAAGTTAAGCACCATTATACTGATCATGTAAGGGATCTAAATGTTTGCTATAATGCCGATGTATCAAGGACTCTTAAGACAGTAAAGCCAAAAAATAAGATTCTTCCAACTTCAGTTAACCAAGTTCATGAAATTTACTGCTCACCACATTGCCTTGTAGTGATGTTTGTTTTATAAGCTGTTCAGCTAGCTGCCACTACATCAAGAATCACTTTCATCATTGAATTTCTTCTTTCTTTATAAATGTCCATAATGATACTCACACATAATTGATTTTCTCCCTAAACAAGGCCATTACTTATTAGGCAACCATTAAAAATGTCTGAAATGAATGAGAAAAAGGGAAATAATATTAAAAAGATCCTCTACTATTTACAACTTGCTGAACACTACCCTTCTTCAAACACATCGTGTTCTCTTTCAACTCTTTCAATAATATAAGGTTTTTTCCCTTACCCGTTAATTGTATGTTCTGCATTTATATATTGGAGATAGTGGCATCTTCTCAATTTATTTGCAGTTTAGAATTCTGTGCAATGATACTGCATATAATTAGTTGGATGCTAAATTATCTTAACATTTTAAAACAGGCTGCTCCAACTACTTCCCATGTTGCTAACAGTGTGAATACAACAGCAGCTCTGAGAACTGTGGAATCTACTCAGGGATCGAGTTCAGGTAACACAGCATCATCAAATAACATCAAATCTTCCAATGCTGCTGTTAAATTGATGGAAAAGAAAGTAAATGTGACAGTGGAAGCCAGCGCAGATAGTTCCAAAAAAGACCAAGTAAGTTCAAAGCAAAGAATAACATGAATAATTTTGAATAACTAAAAATAGGAATAAATTGCTTTGAAAATAATGTTTGCATTAGTCATTTTTATTATGTTATTTTTCCATGGGATTTAAGAATTTTACAATTTGTATCCTGATATAAAAAATACATAACATCAGATCTACTTTGATATCGTGTTCTCAAGCCACTCTTCCACCTATATTAGATGGGTTTTTTTTAAAAAAGAGGAAAAGATGGAGGTATGGTAAAAGTAATTTTACTAAATTGTTGGAACCTGCACCTGTGCAGGCAATAGCATGTTAACAAGCTTCTTTAGATGAACAAATGTTTTGTTTCAGTCAGTTATAGAATAATCTTTAGCCACTTATGGCTAAAGGTTGACATGAACAATCTAATATCACAATAAATTTCCCCACCAAATAATATGTATATCTTCCAGCATTTATGTTATATTTTAGAAAGTGCAGGGGGGGAGCATGCTTTGCAGTCAGGGATTGTGCTGCTATAGAGATTAGTACTTATGCATATTTGAATTGGGTATTAATCACTTCAAAAATATTGATTTATATATGCACCCTTTTCCTAAATAAGATGCAACCTTTATTTTTTCTAGAAATTATTAATTCAAGAAAAAGCTGCACAAGAAGTAAAACTTGCTATTAAGCCTTTCTATCAAAATAAAGATATTTCTAAAGAAGAGTATAAAGAGATAGTTAGAAAAGCAGTAGATAAGGTAAGTAATATTGATGATATTGATCTATGATTAGCAGTCTAGTTTTATTACTTTCAGGTTTTTTGACATTGTATGTTTCTCACATACAAACAATACTGATCATATTCTTCATTTTTGGGCTAAGTAATTACAGCATAGCAAAGTAGGTGGTGCAAAATGAGGTGTGAAGACAAAATTGTATCGTTGTGAATTATCCTTGTTTTTATCTCACCCATGTACTGTTTCCTACATAGTTTTTTTGTTAGTCCAAAGCACATTGCTCCAATTACATTGTTTTTCTCACATGCTTATTTCTCATTTCCATGTAACAAATGGGCAGAATTTTGTTTTTATGCACAACCCTTTTCTCTGCTTTCAACAAACAAACAAGTCACCTTGTACTTACTTTCTGCCACATATACACATCTTAACATTTGTCCCTCTATTTTCCCATCTGTAGTAAACATTCTACTAAAGTACACAACATATAATCTACTTGTTCTCATTTTTTACCATTTGGGGAAACTGGCAATAGTTCTCCATCAACTATCCCATTTGGCACATCAAAAAAATAAACTCCTGGAACATAGAAATTATCAAGAATAAAACTTTTTTGAAAGATTCTTTTAGGCACAGCAGAAGCAAAGTCAGCTGTGAGATTTTTTTCATGAAAACCCACATTGGTAAAAACCCCTTTTCACCCTGGACCACACATGGTTCATTGTCCACCAATTATACTCAGTCTGTGCCAGCTGATAGGTCTGAGAACTTGGTCTTGGTGGGTAGCTCCTCTCTGTCATTAGAAGGCTCTCATGCATTCCTTAGCCCACCTCACATTATATGTCTCTCTTCTCATTGGGCCAACCGGGATGTCCAGCATGAAATCTACACTAAGTTAGCTACCTTCATATCTATTGCAGCCACCCATTCTGCATTGACTAAGGTAGTGATGATGAATCTTTTAGGCACCAAGTGCCTAAAGCGCAAGCGCATTGTGCATACCCAAAATATAAGGTGAAAGTGCTCCCAGTGAGGCTCTTTCCTTGTCTGCCTGCCTCTTCTATGTTTCCCTAGCTTTTTGCAATGCCCTGCTCACTACCACCCATATTTCCTTTAACATTTCTAACCATTTGGCCAAGTATGCTCATGACGGCTGCCCCTGTGGGATTTCCGACATGGGCCCAAACTCTATTCCGCTAGCTATCCTGAAAGGGATAAACCCTGCACTACTATGCACGGAGTTATTGTATGCCACTTCTGCAAAAGGTAGAAGTTCAGCCAATTAGTCTGTTAGTAGTTGACATAACATCTGAGGTACTGCTCCAAAACTGAATTCGTATGTTTAGACTCCATTGGTATTCGGATGATAGATGGAGGTAAGGCCCTGTGAGGAGTCAATCATGTTGAGGAATTCCTGCCAAAATTTTGACATGAACTGCACTTGGTCCACAATGATGTGTTTTGCAGCCGATAGATATGCTTCACAAACATTTTCTCCAGAGACTAGGTGGAGAGAATCTTCGGGCACACTACAAAATGTGCCTGCTTGGAAAATAAGTCCATGATGGTCCAGATTAAAGTATTTCCTACACTTTCTGGCAATTCCACAATAAAGTCCATTGAAATCTCTTCCCAGGGCTTCATCAGTTTGGCCACCAGCTGAAATAGAGCAGGGGGCTTCCCAAGCAACTGTTTCATTGAAGTACACACAGGGCAGCTGGCGACATATGCCTCTGTCTTTGGCCACCAGAACTGCCTCTTTACTAAAGTGAAAAGTTTTTACAAACCCAAAATGTCCTGCTGCCTTTGTAAAATTGAGGTCAATTGGCTGGCTGTGACATAAATTTTTGTCTCTTTCAATGCCAACCCTTCTTTCACAGACAGGTTGTCTTTGTGCTGCTGGAACCACTCATCTCTTACCAGGGCATCTTTCAGGGGTTGCACTACCTCCTGGGCTGGCTCCAGTTGGGATGCTGCTTGTTGTCGAGTGATGGCGGGTACTGCACACTGTTCAGATGGAATGTTGCAAGTGATCACTGCTTCTCAGGCACAATTGTACTGCAGCACTTCCTTGCAGGGAGGGCAACTGCAAGAAAGTTCTTTTCTCCAAGTGGATATTGGAAGGTGAAATTGAACCAATTAAAATATTGAGCACATTGGACTTAGGTGACAGTTTCATGGGGGTCTTCAGCACTTCTTGGTTCTTGTGGTCCATCCAGACCTCGAATGGGACCAGTATTCTCCGAGAACTATCTCCACATCATGAGGACCCACTGAACTTTGCAAGCCTCCTTTTCCCAGATATCCCAGTGCCTTTCAATATTGGACAGTTTGTGGGATGTGTAGGTGCAAGGTTTCAATTCCCCATTGGCATTCTTTTGGAGTAAGACTGCTCCTATTGCTACATTGCTGACATCAGCCTGTATTACAAATGGCTTCTCCAGGTCGGGGTGCTTCAGGACCTGCTCTGCAGTTAATAGGTGTTTCAGTTTTTCAAAAGCAACTTGCAGTCAGGGGATCAATCCGGGGGTTGGCTGGCTTCCACCCCTAGTTTTCAGCAGATTGGTTTTCAACAGGGCTATCTTGGTGAATGTGGGAATGAATTGGTGGTAAAAGTTTGCAAAGCCTAGGAAGCTCTGTAACTGCCTCCTGATTTGTGAGGCTCCCATTGTAGTATGGCTTTCATTTTGCTGGGGTCCATTTCCACTCCCTCATTAGAGATACAGTACCCCAGATAGTCCAAGCAAATTTTGTGAAACTCACACTTGGACAGCTTTGCGTACAGTTGGGCAGTTTCTTGATTACAGCTCTGACTAGCTTCACATGCTTTTCAGGGGTTTTGGTGTATATTAATATGTCACCAAGTACACCAAAACCCCTTTGTATAAATGCTCCTGTAGGACTTTGTTTATTAGTTGCATGAATATAGCAAGTACCCCCTGCAGTCCGAAGGGCATTACTCAGAACTGGTAGCATCCAAGGGTGCAGATGAATGTGGTTTTCCGCTTGTGCCCCTTTTTAATTTTCATTATGCCTCTCTCACATCCAGTTTAGTGAAGACTTCCCCCCTTTGCCAAATAACACAACATGTCCCTCATCAAGGAGATGGGGTACATGTTCTCCACACATATACAGTTTAGTCCTGTATAATCCATGCATAGCCTAAGGAACCTGTACTGCTTTTCCTAGAATAGCACAATCTCTATAGTGCAGTCCGTGAGGTGAGAGCATGACTGATTTCTTCTCACTGAAAACTTCAGCTAGCTTGCGATACTCTCCTAGAATCAGAGGCTCTAACCTATCACCTCCTTTTAGTGTATTTGCTGTTTCCGCTTTCACTTTCCTAACCGCAGGTGCTCAGCCAGCTTGCTACACTTTCCCTAGCTCTTGCTGGTTAGAAGTTTTTCTCCACATCACATCTGCCAATACTTCTCTGTGAGGGGTTCCATTTTTTCCACAATGCCAATCCCAGGAGCACAATGAATCTAATAGTTTCTATGTAGGTCCCCACTTTGAGCTTTACTGGCTTGGTCAGGCAGATAGCTGGCATACTCATGTTATTGATCCATCCAGTTGGGAAAATGCCATGGATCACCTTAGTTTCCTCAGTCCCAGTTCTTCCACCACCTGTGCATCATGTGCACCCTACATGTGTCTTCTCCTTCAACTTCACGGAGGGCCTCTTCCTTTTGGGCTGACTAGCAGGTGGGGAAGCAGATGCTGGATGTGGTGCGAGGCACTTGGCTGCTTGATGGCCCTCCTTTCCACAGAGGAAATAGGCTGCATGAGGCTTGTTTCCTCTGGATAGCGTTGTATCCTCTTTGCCCACTCTGGGACCCGGCTGTCATTCAGGTATTCTGCAGGGTTGGCTCTGAGAACTCCATCAGGTTGATCTCTATCTCGTCAACCATTTGGCATCCCTCGGGGTATCCAGTTTTGGTATAGTTCTTGGTTTAGCCTTTCTCGGAAGTAGAAAACAGCATACATTCCAGCCAGTCCCTCAAGTGGCTAGTAGTCTTGCAGAAGTCTTGGATGTACTCTGTTGCTGGCCGCTTTCCCTGCTTAAAAGTTCAGATATAGGATTCCGTGTGTTGGGCCACCACGGGGTCCTCAGATCACTCCCATATGATGATCTGCATGAACACATCCAGATCGTCCAGCTCCATTGCCCTTCTATTGTGCAGGGACACTAGCCATCCGGCAGCACCACCTTCCAGGTTGGATACCACTGTGTGAACTCAGGCTGGGTACATTCCCCATAGTGCTCCATATGATGCCACATCTAGGCCAAGAAGTAGGCCAACTTGTCCCCCCATCGAAACAGACCATTAGAGTGGGGGGTCGTTCATCTCTGCAGCTGCCACCAGTGGAGGAGGGGGGATCCCAGGTGCTGCCAGGGACATGGGGGCTTGCCAGAGGAGGGGTGGCGGAGCCTGCTGCCACTGCTCCTTGCACTGGAGACCAAATCATCCTGGCAGGTGCTGGCATCATCAGCTGCAGGAGGGGAGGAGATTGGTTGGTTAGAACTTTCACTCCATGTGTCCCAGCCACCATTGCTGCAGCACCCAGTGATGTCGCTCCTTTGATCTATAGCCCACCAAACTTTTTCCTCCATCAATTGTTGGGCTGTGGGTGACTGTTAGAAGTTTCCACTTGACCAGCTGTTTTTCCTTCCAGTTCCTCCCCTCAGATTACGTTAACTCTTTCGAGTGTTAGGGGGTCCTTAATTTCCGCCACCCTCCCTATTTTCACTGCCCAGGTTTTTGGCTCCTGGTAGGGGGCATATCTCAGCTGCTCCCTTAAGCTCTTTGGCTGTGGCTCCAGCTTCTCAGCTCTCTGGGATGTGCACCTTCTGGCTGTAACACCACCAGTGCTTCTCCAGCCAAGGTTTCTTCCAACTTCTTTTCCTCCAGCTCATTGTCTATTGCCGATATTTTGGGGTTTCTGACTTGCTGGGGTCCAGATAGCCACTATTGTGAAAGTTTAGTTTTTAATTTACTTTATTGCCATTGCACCTTGTACAACAAAATCAAACACCATCTTCAGTGCACATCATGACCATGACCATGAAAGTAAACACAAACACACATCCTTCACCCTTCACACATTGAACCGGAAACCCCTGACACCACATCAACACTGCACTATACAGCAGAATTCAAAAGAGCTATTGCCCTGGGATAGAAGCTGTTTTTCAGCCTATTTGTCTTTGTTTTTATTATTCTGTACCCTCTGCCAGATGGTAATATTTCAAAAAAAGGGTTCCCAGGATGGATCTTTGAGAATGTTTTGAACTTTCTTAAGGCAGCAGGAGCGATAAAGCTCTTCCAAAGAGGGGAGAGGGCAACCAATGATCTTCTGGGCTGATTAATATAAATTTGGCACATTCAAAAAAAGAAACTTCTGGCATTTAGGAATTACCAAGAGTAAATAAAACTTTATTAAAAAGTCAATTTAGGCATAGCAGAAGCAAAGTCAGTTCTGAGCTTTTTCTACAAAAACCCACATAGATAAACCCCCCTTTTCATCCCTGGGCTGCCCACAGTTGATTGTCCATCAATTACACTCAGTATTTTTGTTTGAGAAAACAGTCTGCACCAGCTGGTAGCTTCAAGAACCTGGCCTTGGTAGGTATCTTCTCTCCAGCAGCAGAAGGCTGTCATGCATTCCTTAGCGCCCCCCCCCCCCAGGAATTTACCCAACCCCCCTTCCCATTTCTGTTTGGCAAACTGTGAGCTGGAAGTTGATGTAGGTAATGATGAAAGCAAGTCAGCTTTGACAATTTCTCTTGTCAACCTTGGCTTTTGGTACATTAATTATGAGAGCTATCTCATTGTATCATGCAGTCTAACAGTAAAAATCTTTGAGCTTTTCAGCCAATAAAACATCGTTTCTATATAAAAATATAGTATACTTTCCTGTCTTTGAACAGATTTTAAACATTCTTTGATTTAATTTGATTTGGAAGGCTGCCTTAGCAAATGAATCCAGACATCTTACATAGATAGGTTAAAAAAGAAGAAGAAATGATTAAAAGAGAAACTGATATGTGGGTCCAGACAAAATCATCCATTACCTTATAGAAACTCCACCAGGGGCTCAACAAATGATTTAACCCCATGTCTGGGAACAAAGCCTCATCTTCAAAGACTTGTAGAATCCTTAAGAGATGAGAGTCATGGGAAACAGGGAAGGGGGAAACTTGTCCTCAGTGCTGAATAATTTATTTTCACACGTGATTTACTTTCCTGATACTCAGCTCTCAATTTAACCTCCAGCTTTCAACTCCATTTTTGCTGAAAACCTTACATAATTAAACACAATTCAGTTTATTAGGTCTTGACAAACTTGAACAATGGGTCCTATCAAAATGAATTTTAATGTGGAGAAAAGCAAAGCTTTACAATTAGGCAGGAAAAATCAAAGGTACAAGTATAGATTAGGCGAGATCTGTCTCAAAAACAGTAACTGTGAATGGAACCTTGGAGTCTTAGTGTGTAATCATTTGAATATGAGCCAGCAATGTGCAGCAGCAGCCAAAAAAGCTAATATAATCCTGGGTTGTACAATCAGGCATAGAATCAAGATCACGTGAAGTATTAGTGACACTTTACAAAATCCTAGTAAGACCACATCTGGAATACTGCAACCAATTATGGTCACCATATTATAAAAAAGATGTTGAGATCTTGGAAAAAGTTCAAAAAGTTCAAATATGAAGAACAGCTGAAGGTTTTGGGTGTAGTCTAAAGAAAAGAAGTGTTAAGGGTGACATGATAGCAGTATTCCAGTATTTGAGAGGCTGCCACAAAGAAGAGGGGGTCAGATTATCCAAAGCACCAGAGGGCAGGACAAGAAGCAATGGTTGGAAACTGATCAAAGAAAGAAGCAACCTGGAATTAAGGAGAAACTTCCTAACAATGAGGACAATTAACCAATGGAACAGCTTGCATTCAGAAATTGTGGGCACTCCATCACTGGAGGTTTTTAAGAAGAGACTGAGATTTAAAACTTGTCTGAGTTGTATAGGTTCTCATGCTTGAACAAGTGGCTGGACTAGAAGACCTCCAAGGTCCCTTCCAGTTCTATTATAAAATTTAGCTAAATCAATTAACATATAATACTGTTTTTCTCCATTCATGCCTATCTCAGCAATTTATATATATAAGGAGCAAAATTCTGATCTGTGCATTTATCCTCTGATTACCAAATTTGCTTATTGTCACTTTTCATACAATTTCAGTCAAAATTCTGCCAAGCTGTCAGGGCTGATCAATCCCTAGGAAAGAAGACCCTTGACTCCATAGATTCAGAGAAAATATATTTTTATTAAGAAAGTCAGTCAAGGTCTGAAGCAAATCATATGCAAAGAGAGAAATTGAAATTAATCCCAGAGCCCATCCCCAGTAGTTAGGCAACCAGAGTTCAATCATCAGCAAGGAAGATATTTTTAGAATGTCTGTGGTCCAGGTGCATCACTCCTTTATGCATCCCATCCCCAGCACGATTGGCCTTGGATATGTTAAACAACTCAGGCTGGCCTCTGAGTCAAGGCCTCCCCATCGCTTCTTAGAATTTCCAGTTTTACTTCCTGCACGCTTCCTCTCCCAAATATCCATTGCTTCCCCCTGCCCATTGTTTCCATGGCAGCTGGTAGCAAGCTTGCAGGAAAGCGAAGATGGCCAGGCTGCACTTTTCAAGGCAATTGGAACAAACTAATCCCTCTGCAGTTTTTGCAGTCATTTAATGCTAGCATTCCCTGACTAACTGTTTCATTCAAATTTTTAAAAGTATATTGACTATTGGAAGTACTTTCTTTAGTTCTTCTTGGCCACTTATAAAACAGTTTTTTAAAAGTATATTGTCAAAAAGGTTTCGAATTCTGTCTCATTTAATATTAAACCTTTTTTCATTGACTCCCTTCTTTGTAACTGTTTTATCTTTATGCTGTATTTTTCTCTCATTCTTACTTTTGCAGAAGTCTCTTATACACAGTTTTCCAAGCTCTTTCAGTTCCTTCAAAGAAGCATCTGTTTTCAGCATCGCCATCAGTGTAACCTGAAATATTTCTTTCTCAATTTGTAACATACATTTTTCCAAGCAGATTTCACATTTTATATTTATGTCTACTCTTCTAATAACATTTTATATAATTTCTCTTCCTGCAATAATTCTGCTCTTACTCTTGTTTCTCTTTTTTATTTTTTCCATGCCCATTTTTCTCCATAATTCACTCTTGATACTGCCAAAGATTGTCCATCCCACATTAAGAGCTCTTGCCAGTTATATCTCATACTTTGTCATAAATAATCTGATCAGTTGTGCTTCATTTATTTCATATAACATATGCATGTTTGTGTGTGTGTATTTGTGTATGTTTGTGCGTGTACATGCAACACACACATACCACATATATTTGAAATAAACTTTCCTAAGCAGATGTTCATCAAAATCAACATTCTCATTCATTCTTGGATCTATGAATAGTCTAGTTATATATTTGCCATTTTCTCATCTCATTCCAACCTTCCAGTATGGTTTTTTTTCCCCTGGATTATATTCTATCAGAATTATATAGAACAGGGTTTCTATATAAGCAGCATGTGCACGCATAGCCACACTTGCATAAGCAGCGGGTGAGCACATATGTATTCCATTTGTGCTCATGCAAATGGAACTGTGTACATTTTTGCGGATGCTTGTGTGGAACCATCCCCTCTCCCCCCCCCCCCCCCCACTCCACCCCTCCAGTTCGCAAAGGCAGAAAAGTTGGAGAACTTTTATATAGAATTTTTCCAGAAATCTCTTTTGATTTTGCTGGAGCTTGACATTCAATAGATTCAGATTAGGAATTATTATCTTCATCTGTACTCATAATGCAATAGATTAAATAATACTTTAACTTTTGCTTTTCAATTTTTTAGGTTTGCCATAGCAAAAGTGGGGAAGTTAACTCTGCAAAAGTAGCAAATCTGGTAAAAGCTTATGTGGACAAATACAGACATTCGCGAAAGAGAAATCCAGATGAAACTGCTTCTGTGGAAAGAAAATAAATCCAGAATGAAAAATGCCATCAGAATGACTGCAAAGTGCAATTTTGACTTGGACTTTTAATTAGAAATAGTGGCTGAAATCTGATTTTGATAAAATTATTTTTCAATATAGTGTATAATGTTTTCTTATAAATAAATATAGATTAATGCTTCAAGTTTATCCTTTTGCAAAAAGCTATGTAAAAATAAAAGGAATAAAAGATACCATGTCCCACTCCCACAACTCTCAATTAATAATACAGTTGTTGAATGCCACATACAGTATTTTTGATTCACACAATCTGTCAGAATACAGAATTTTGGGCAGGATAATACAATATATGTGAGTCAGGGAAAAGACTGGAGTAGATTTTTATTTGATTTTTTTTTTGCCACTATTTTAAACTATCGTAAATGTTTTTAAAATATCACACTTCATAGGTTCAGTGAGTGTGTGTTGTCTTTTCATTTCTCTTGAGGATTTGCCAGTGTTAAATCCCAATATAGTTCTGAAAGGCATAGTGTAGATTTTAACCTAGCACTTCATCTTTGGAGAACCAACCCATTAATATATTACACAAAAGTATTGTGCAATACATTTAACATTGAGTTATTCCTTGCCCAATTTAATTTGTGTTTAATGTTTCAGTATAGCATACTTCTAATCTTCCAACCATTTGAAACATCTGATGGAATATAAGAGGTAGATTGTGTAACCAACAATCTTAATCAAGTTATCTATGACAAAGTATTAACAACGATTTTAGTAGACAGTTGTCTGAGGCCTGTAAAATAAAAGAATATTTTAGCAAGGATTATACAATGATCAAGGCAGCATAATAGACTGCCAAATTCATACTACCATATGCTAATTTATTGCATGAAGTCCAAGTGGAGAATGATATACTGATCTTAAATGTATATTAGTTGGTGGTGAGGAAGGTTGCTACCTAAAAGTAATTCATTAAGCATATTACAAATATATTTTCAGTCTCTTGCTACCAGCTGTTTTCATAAATTAAGAGCTAAGGAAATAACAGGCTTTGATTATCCCTTGCAACAAAATAAAATGCTAGTGCAGTAATTGCCTTGCATTTCATTGCATTAATTGTTGTACTTGGAACCTAGGTCAATTAAAGGTGTAATTGGGAGAGACAAACCAATTAAACATGTCTTGTTGAGTGCACTTGTATTTGTGGCAGGCTCCACAGAAAGGCCCAAGATAAAGGGTCACTCAGAAAGTTAAAGCAGAGCACTATCACAGTTATCAATTTACATTCTATTTCACACAATAAACTCTTTGCCTATATTGTTTGTGCAACTAAAGATAATATTTATCTCATACAGTCTTTGGTGTGGATATTGTTTTTATTTACAGTCAAGTGCTATGCTTAGCCTTCTGAACAGAGTTTTTGTTAGAGAAGCATATATGCTAATTTTCAATATATAGTGACTGCTGACACTAAGTCTGTAGAATGCAATTTTGTTTAAACTCAATTTGCATTTTATAATTAAGTGGTTTTTCTCAACCTTTTAAGATGGAGTAGGAATTCATAGGTATACAATGTGTTGGTTTGATGCATATGTGTTATTTTCTTAGTCTTCCTGAATTTAGATCTACTTTAGAAGTTCATGAAATTTCTCAAACTTACATGCTCATTCTTAATTTGTTTTTGCTGAGTATATCTCTTTTGTCTGCATAAGATGTACTAGCCACAAATCAGACTTCAAAATTTAATCTATGTTTGACCATGGAGCTAGTTTACTTTTTGATGCAAAATTAATAGGGACCCAGTTCAGTGCCGAAAAGGAGAAAAAAGATTTCTGTTCAAGTTGAGACAATCTTCATTATTATTATTATTATTATTATTATTATTATTATTATTATTATTATTATTATT
>BLBF01000022.1:18195170-18224079 GCA_015471245.1 Laticauda colubrina | reverse complement strand
TTATTATTATTATTATTATTATTATTATTATTATTATTATTATTATTGGTGAGGTGATGGATTAGGAAGTTTTTTAATGTTTTCTTACCGTATCTCTCCAGTATAATAGCAGCAGATTATAGCAAACTTTCACTGTATTTCCAAACTGAATGAAAAGGGATATTGACTTGCATGCAGTTGGCCTGTTTCCTTAAATATTTTTTAAAAGTCATTCCCTAATATGCAGCCTTTTAAATGATAATTCAGGCACACATCACTGATTTGAAAGATATTTGTTTGTTTTATGTAGCAAGCACTTCACCAACAGTGAATGGAGGTAATGTGTACTTGTTAATTCAAGATGCATCTATTTCTGAATTAAACACTACAAGCGTAAGTCAGCATGCTTTGCTTGAAGTATTTCTGGGGCTGGTCATTTGGGGTAGTGATTGCATCCAGCATTTATTCCTTTTCTGATAACTTTGTCAGGACTGAAACGCTGATTCTTGCTGGACATCCTTATGAAGTATGTATATGACTAAATTTGGCCAAACTATACTATTTTTTAATTAAAACAACACTAGCCTTACCACAAATATACAAGGAAAACTTGTAACCAAGCTTAGGAACATTTCATTATACTAAGATTGCAGTCCTACCTATAAAGAGAGGAAATCAATTGGTTAATTCATTAGGGCTTCTGGAATAGACAGAATAGCCAAGTTATTTTTGTATTCCTGTATTGACTGAAATACTTATTTCTTGGTAGTACATTGCAAAAATTTCAATAATAACAAAATAAATCCAACTGCTTTAAATTGCTATGAAAAAATGATAATTGATGTTTCTTGAAATGGTGCACTGAACACTCATTCCAGTCTTTTGGTATGCATGTGACTTAACTGTGTTATAATTTAAATATAGGAAAATTAAAATCAGGATCACAGTGGCTGGTGTAATCCAGGCTCTGGTATCTGTTGCTTAGGGCTGGAATAAAATATACTGAAAACAATATTCTAAAGAGTTTTATGTAGTTCAGAATATTTTCTAATAAATTTTTTGACTAAGCTGGAATGAGTCTGCCTCTCCTTAAATTGTGCTGATTTAGAAAACGTGCATATCACTTGACATTCAACAACTGGGTGGTTCGCTATAACTACTATATCCCAACAAGCGGAAGATCAAACAAGTTCCTGACAAACATAGCGGACAACTTTGTCTCCCAAAAAGTAAAAAAGGGAACAAGGGGATCAGCCATATTGGACTTAATTCTCACTAACAGAGATGAAATGATAGGTGTTGAAGCTACAGGAACCTTGGGAGGGAATAATCATGCAATATTGGAAATCAATATTATACAAGCACATGCAACAGAACAAAGTCAAACTAGAGTCTTGGACTTTAAGAATGCTAACTTCAATAAACTTAGAGCTTGAGAAGGATTCCATGGATGAGAATCCTCAAGGGGAAAACAACTCAAGCTTGGGAAATTTTGAAAAGTGAGATTATAAAAGCCCAGTCTAGAACAATACCAAAGAAGAAGAAAATAACAGCTCTCAGAAAGAAACCAGCTGCATAACAAACTCTCTGATGAATTGAAAGACAAAAAGGACAAGTATAAAAGTGGAAAGAGGAAAATATAACTAAAGGCAGAATATCAGAAAATAGCCTGAACCTGCAAAGATGAAGTGAGGCAAGCTAAGGCTCAAAATGAACTAAGTATTGAAACAAAAGTCAAAAATAACAAAAACATGTTATTGATTTTGTTATTTATAAAAGTTTTTACATGTTAAAAACTTTCAACATATGAAAAACAAGAAAAAAGTCAAGGAAACAATTGGTCCACTAGTGGGAGAAAGTAGCAAGAAGGTGACAAGCAACAGAGAGAAAGCAGAACTATTTAACTTGGTTTTTTGCATGTTTTTTTTACACAAAGAGAAAAAACAGTCCAACCTATAAAAAACAGTAACATAAAAAACAGATTAGAAACACAAGTTAAAATAGACAAGAAAATGGTAAGTGAGCACCTGTCCACCCAAGACAAGTTTAAATCACTGGGACCAGATGGATTATACCCAAGATTCTGAAAGAACTGGCAGATGTGATCTCAGAACCACTGAACTATATCTTCCAAAGATTCTGGAGCACCGGGAACTACCAGAGGACTGGAAAAGAGCTGATGTAGTTTCAATCTACAAAAAAGGGGAAGAAAACATAGCTCCAGGAACTAGCTCCAGGAACCTACCAGCCTGACCTCAATACATGGGAAGATTCTGGAAAAGATTATCAAGTAATGAATCAGTGAACACGCAGAGACAAACAAAGTCATAAGCTTTTCATTTCTTCATCGTTTCAGCTGATTGACTTGTTAGGTGCGCATATATGTACACAAGCACCTACTGAACCAGTAGCAACTAAGGTAGGATCCCACTATTGCCCCAATTACTATTGTAATGTGCTTCCTACATACCTTAGTTAACTGACTAAAGGCCCGGTCCCACTGCACTTACGGATGCAAAGAGGATGTAAAAATGTTAAAAAAAGCTTGCCATCCATTGGAAAACACTATGCATCCATTGTGTACTCATTGCATATGTGTTTCATACGCTCTATCCGTTGAGCATCCGTCCACTGCAATTTCATCCGCACAAGAAGTTTTGAGCTGCACAAAACTTTGTGAATGGATGAACTTTCCGCCATGTACGATGTAAATTCACATACAAGCAACATACAAGCAACAAACGTTCTATGTCCGTTATCTGTAAAACATCCACTGTATCCTCTCTGCATCCTCTGGGCAACCTCGCAACTCACATCCGCTGTAGCTGAAAACGGAAAGCAGGAGGAAAGAAAATGTACATGGAATGTCTATACTTCGTTAGTAGCACGGAAATAGAAAGGTAGCGCAGTGAATGGTTTGTATCCGATATACATCCGCGCGGCATCCCCTTTCTTTTCTTTAGGCGTATGTGATGCATCCGCTTCATCCACTATGTGTCCGCTTCGCAATTATCCCCCGTAACCCCTTCGGAGGTGTCATCCCCTTCCATCCGCTTTCATCCGCTAGGCTTCCGATGAACATCCGTTTAACATCCCCGCTACATACTACCCACGTCCATTCTTTACCATTCTGTTTATGCAAATTTTTGCCACTTTTTGGAGCGGATGACAACGGATGGAGCCACCCCCAAAATTTTGCTCATCCACTGTGTCCTTTATGCATATGTTTTGCATCCGTCAGCCAGTGGGACAAGGCCTTAACAAAAAGGTCATCTACTTCCTCTGGTTGGGTATACCTATGGCAATGTCATCCCCCCCCCCTTTTATATTGACCCAAATGCATTCAAGGCAGTTTTTTTTCTTTTTTAATATATGTTTTATTGGCACATTTTTCTTTTAAAAACATAAAAAATTCCATGTCTATATTGAATACATGGCATCTGGGTATTGTTAGTTTTGATAGTAACAATGACAATTTTAGTACTCTTAGTTAATCATATTCACATCATTATAATAACCTTATAGGTAATATTCTCATTTTTCAACTTCTAGTCTTTTTCTTTACAAACATTTAAGATATTATCTAAAAATATGCCTAATAATATTTTTCCCTTCTAATTTCTATCTCTGTTCAGAATCTTAATAACACAAATTTTATATTAGTAGATATTCTATCTGTCATCTCTTGTCTGTTTTGATATATTTCAATTCTTGTTGACTTTTGGAATGTTTTCCATATGCCTCCCTTGAAATTTTATATAAATTTCAGCCCCCCCGCAGGTAGCCTTGGCTAGAGCACCCTGTGGGCAGACTCGCCTCTATCTGCTGATAAAAGCACGCTGCGGGCAGAATCACTTCACCATGAGACTCCTTCTATTGGCCAATACAAGCTCCCCAAAGGCAGAGTCACCAGCCACTTCTATCAGCTGATAGAAACGGCTTCATGGAGTGCCCTGCGAGCAGCCATGCCTCACCACGAGGCTGCTTCTATCGGCTGATAGAAAGGCCCTGAGGGCCGAGTCACCAGCTGCTTCTATCAGCCAATAGAAGTGGCCTCATGGAGCTCCCTGTGGGCAGCCCCGTGGACAGCCATGCCTCACCATGAAGCTGCTTCTAGAAGTGGCCTTGTGGTGAGGCATGGCTATGCATCGAGTTCCTAACTCCAAACTCAATAGCGTACGTATACCATTGTATGAGTAAATATCAGAAGATCTCAAGATTCCCGCTGCATTTCTTCTTCCTGAGCCAGCCGTTCTTCTTCGTCCCCTCAGAAAGCCTTATTTTCCCCTGTCCCTGGTTTCCCACTGCAACCACTTCAATGGAATGGGTCGCAGGAGGGTCGCTAAAGAAGCTGATTCCATCTACTACCTGCAATGGGTCGTTCCAGGCCCCTCCGCTTAGGCTGCCAACTAAGGGAATTCGCAGTTTACTCAATTGCTCAACTGGTTTCAAAGGTAGGCTGGGGGAATCTTTGTGTCCCTTGCCATCCACTAGCGTCTTCTAGGGGGAAGGTATGTGTCAAGGGTGAACGCAGAGATTGCTGTCAGTAAAACTGTGAGCTAAATAGCCACCTTTCTCCTACCTTTTCAAGGTTTTGCTTGCAGCCCAACCATTGACAGGTGGTTGAGTCTGGCTTCAGCTCTCCCTTGTGTGGTTGGTTGGGGTATTTTGGTGTCTCTTTTTCAGACAGTACAAGGGCGAGGATAATCGACAACTATTGTTTTGGCTTCTGCACAGACATTGTAGTCTGTGGTGTGGTTTGCACAAGTACGGTACCTATCTCACCCTGTTCCTGTAGTTTGCCCATTGAATAAGATGATACACATCTCTTAAATCCCCCATTCCTAGATATTCCATGATATTCAAATAACTTTAAAAAGAGTGGCTAATGCTGCCAGTCAGAAACACACTGCAGTTATTTCACTTATTATTTTTCAATTGATTTTTGTTATTGTAAAAAAAAATGGAAGCAGAAAATATAGATTGATGAAATCTAGATATTCACAACAACTGCAGTGTGTTTCTGACTGGTAGCATCAGCCACTTTTTTATAGGATCCAACCAGGCATGCAATCAGAATGAAATATATACATGCCTAAATATGGAGTGAGCAATCATGTCACTAGATCAAGAACAGCTTAAGAGTTCAACTTTGTGCTTGACCACAAAATCTCTTGAATGACTTTGATCCATGCACTATTCTATCTTACTTTTTATTTGAAAATTATTAATTAAGGAAGAATGCAGTAACCCCCCCGCCCCATAGAATAGGTAAAATAAAATGCAAATAAATATTGGACTTGTGATTATTTGGATTCTGGGGAAAAGTAACACACATGCAACCCTCCCCTTCCTTTGTCTATGAACATTGTAATATTTAAGTTATTTGAATGTGCTGGAATGTCTAGGAATGGCGAAATTAAGAGATGTGTATCATCTTATTCTCCGGGCAAACTACAGGAATGGGGTGAGATAGGTACCGTATATGGACAGCAATCTCCATGTTTCCACTCAAAGCATACCTTCCCCCTAGAAGACACTCGTGGATGGCAAGGGGCACAAAGATCCCCCCAACCTCCCTTTGAAACCAGTTGAGTAATTGAGTAAACTGCGAGTTCCCTTTGTTGGCAGCCGAAGCTGAGAGGCCCAGAACTGCGCATTGCAGATGATAGGTAGAATCAGCTTCTTTAGCGACCCCACTGTGACCCATTCCATCAAAGTGGGAAATCAGGGACAGGGGGAAATAGGGCTATCTGAGGGAATGAGGAAGAGCAGCTGGCTCAGGAAGCAGAAATGCAGCGGGAATCTTGAGATCGTCTGATATTTATTTTGACAATGGTATATGTACGTGATTGAGTTTGCAGTTGGGAACCTGATACGTAGCCATGCCTCGCCACAAAGCCACTTCTATCAGCCGATAGAAGCAGCCTCATGGCAAGGTGAGTGCATGTGGGGTGCTCTAGGTGGGGGTGTGCATGAGGGGAGGAAATTTAGTAACCCCCGAAAAGAAGGCCTAGCCATTTTTGGGGGGGGGCTAAAAAAAAAATAAGGCCCGGCCTTACTTTGTGAGAAATACCAGATCTAACTCTATTTTAGATCTTATCAACAGTAATCTTATATTAATAGGTATTTTATTTCTATCCATCATCTCCTTGTTATTTTAATATTTCAATTCTTGTTGATTTTTTGGCCTGCTTTCCATACTTCTCTCTTTGGTGTTTTGTATCTCCATGCATCATTCATATTTAATCTAAATGTTCACACTCTGTCTACCTGTCTCTCACTGCCAAACCTTCACTACATCTATCAGTATCACTATCCTCATTTCAGGAATATCTTTTTGTTTATCCAATTTTATTTTTGGATCTCTTAATGTATAATCTACCTGATCTATTTCATCCATTTTAATTAGCTCTCCCTTCTCCTTGTTTTTTGGATTCGTTTGCTGTTTTATCAGCTCTATCTCTTCTATTTTTAGTATTTTCTCCTCTGTTTTCAAGACTACCTATTGGTTTTCATTAAGTAAGTCACAAAGTTACTGAATAATCTACCAAAATCCCAAACTCTCTGTTATCTGTAAAACCAAAAAAACAATATTAAAACAATTCTCTCGTCCCAGAGTACACAGTATCTGTAGTTCTTTGTTGTCTTCCACTAGTCAGTTTACTTCTTCCAAGTTTTCCAATAAGTCTTTTTTCCCCTTTAATTTTCCTTCTTTCACCTCTTTATACAATTATCTGACAACATTTATAGTTCCGAATGATCCAACAGGTTTTGCCATTTCTTCACAAACCACAGTCAACTCTTCAGTTTCAATAATAATTCCAGGTGTTTGTAATCCATTTTGCTTAGCAATCTTCAAAAGTCTCAAATTTTTTTCCTTCTTAGCCAAGGAGCAAATAGATATCAGGCATTGTGCAGAGATAAACAAGAAAACAAAGCAGTCTCCCAGATGTTACTTCAAAAGACATTCTCAGACTTGTAAAAATATCGTTTCTTTCTTTCACCGGAAGATGGCAGCATTGCCTAAGTTTTCAATGTTATATCCAGTTTAAGTGCTAAAAACAATTTTGTTCAAGCAATTTCCCTTCAAAATAAACCAAGTATTTCAATCATTTTCAAATGCCTTTTCATAATATTACCAATAAAAAATTCAAGTTCAGTCTTTCTATATTTTAAAGAGTTTATATTCTCTTTTGCGTTTACTTTCTTTCAGGTCTGTAATCTTTCTCTAAGTATTTATTTGGTGCTTTCTTAGCACTTTAGAGAGTCTATTTTTTTGGAGTTTCTTTTCTTTGGGGTTAATCTTTAGTATAGAAGTTGAAAATCACCTCACCTAGTTCCACTCCACACATCACTCCAGAACATTTCTTTCTTCAGTTGTCCCAGCTTCATGGCTGCCTCACCTCTTTGTTGTAGGATGGGAGGGTAAGCCTCAGATCAAGCAGGAGTGTTGCCACTGTCTGTGACCTGCACCCCTCCTTTCTTTGTCACCCTTTCAGGGTGACTTTAGCCCTTTAAGGGGACCCCAATAATGAAAGTTCATCCTAGGTTGACGGACCCCCGCTTCCTACGACTGTGTTGCTGTGACAATAAACCGGAAGTCCAAAATGAAAAAAATCATTCAAGACAGTTTTCATCATTGTTGTGCTCTGCTTCTGTAAAGATGTAATTGTTTCTTATATATAGTGCAACTCCACCTCCTCTGTTTATGGGGCTTGAGGGTCAGTGCTAGATACCATGGCAGGGGCTACAGTGAGGGACCACATCAAAACTGCATTAGGGCTGCAGAGTGGTGGCAGAGTACACTCAGGAATTCTATCACCTGGTATGCCAACTCAACGACTGGCTGGAGGATATCTTCATCAGCTGTTTTAAAGGTGGACTGAACAACTACCTATACAATGCCTGCTTTTCAAAGTTTTTTCACACCACTCTCCATGTTGTAGAGCGGCGGATAAGAACTGAGACGGACTCGGAAAAACAAGGTAAGAACCTTTATTTCATTAAAACAAAGGGGTTGCCGCGACTGCCTGAATTAGCAAGCAGTCAGCTAGCAGCAACAGCTGACGCCGTTTGACAGCCCTATTTATAGCCGGCTGTCAAACGGCGTTAGCCAATCAGGGTGGTCCGTGCTCCCGCCAGGAATGCAGACCAGAGGGGAGCCTGAATGTCGACGCAACACTCCTTTCCCCTGGTAAGGAGCATGCATAGTCCTTTAGGTAGGCCGGCCGCCTTCTCTGGTGGTCGGATCGTCGAGGAGCAGGAGTCTTTGTTGGCTCATCAAAGTCCTTCATGCCCTGGGCCTCTTCTGAAACGGTCGTCGTGGGAGTCTCGCTGACTGGAACAGCTGAAGGGTCATCAGGCGTTGGAGAAGGTAGGTCCGCGGTTTCCCCTGGTGTCCTCGGTTGGTGGTGGCAGGCTGTCATCGGTCGAAGGTAGGTTCTGGTCGGTGGGTGGTAGACCGGGTCTGTCAGCGGCCACTTCCCATCGTGTCCTTAGTTGGTCGATGTGTCTGCACCAGGTGCGACCATCCTCCAGCAGCACCCTATATGACCTAGGGCCTGTTATAGCTATGATTTGTCCTGGCAGCCATAAAGGGTGGCCTGCATAATTGCGGGCATAGACTAGGTCTTTTAAGTTAAATTCCCTAGGTTGGCTGTCAGATCCTAGTGGAGTCAGTAGGGCGTAGTGGGGGTCCAGCCTGTCCAGGGAAGTCCTCAAACATCTTCCCATAAGGAGTTTGGCTGGGGACCTATTGGTAGTGGCACAAGGGGTTGTGTGCTGATAAAGTAAAAATCTAGACAACTTGTAGTGCCAGTCACTTTGGCCAAATCTCCCTAGGGCTTCTTTTACTGACCTAACTGCCCTTTCAGCCATCCCGTTGCTAGCAGGGTGAAAAGGAACTGTGAGGGCATGCTTGGTATAGCTCAAATTCACAGGAGGTAAACTGGGGCCCATTATCTGACACTATTATGTCAGGGATGCCATGAGTCACAAATAGTCTGGTTAGGGCCCTGGTAACAGCAAGGGTGGTTGTTGTGGGCAGTAAGGCCACATCAATCCATTTTGAGAAAGAGTCTACTACTATTAGGAACGTATGCCCCTGCATTGGGCCAGCCAGGTCTATATGCAACCTGGACCAAGGGACTCCAGCATCCTCCCATTTTCCAGGGGATGCAGTTGGTGGGGCAGGTCTTGTTGACTGACAAGGCTGACAAGCCCCAACCCAGCTGGAGATTCGGGCATCCATGCCAGGCCACCAGACGTAACTACGGGCCAAGGCCTTCATCCTAATGAAGCCCGGGTGGCCTTCATGCAGGAGCTTCAGAACTGAAGCTTGTAACGAGGAAGGAATGACCACCCTTGTTCCCCATAACAAACAGTCCTGAAGGGATGACAGTTCCAGCTGGCGTGCCTTGAAAGGCAGGAACTCAGGGGAATAAGGGATGTCTGGCCACCCCCTTCCCACCCAGTCAAGGACTTGGGCAATTACCTTGTCCTTTGAGGAATGGTAAGCAATATCAGAAGCAGTAATGGGTAGCTTGAGTTCATTGAATTCGAAAACAGCATGGATTGGTGCAGGATCTTCAACTGGAACCGGCAATGGGCAGCGGCTGAGAGCATCAGCATGTGAGAGGGTTTTTCCAGGTCTATGGATCAGTTTGTAGGAATACGCAGCCAAAAACAAAGTCCATCTAGTCATCCTTGGGGATAGAATCTGAGGTGTTTGTTTATCAGCAGATAAAAGGCCTAGCAAAGGCTTATGATCCATGATTAGTTCAAAGTGATGGCCATAGAGGAATTCGTGACATTTTTTAACAGAGGCAACTGCAGCTAAGGCTTCTTTATCTATCTGGCTGTAGTTGCACTCAGCTGAAGAAAAAGTTCTGGAGAAGAAGGAATGGGTGCCTCAGAGCCATTTGACAGTCTGTGACTAAGAACAGCCCCTATACCAAAAGGGGAAGTGTCTGCAGCAAGAACTAATGGAAGGTGTTGGTTGAACTGAATCAAAACTGCATTAGAGGTGATCAAGGATTTAACAGAGTGGAAGGCATGGGCTTCCCTAGGTCCCCAGGGCCAGGGGGACTTTTTGTCCAAAAGTCTATGTAAAGGTTCTGCGATTGAAGCTTTGTGAGGGAGGAATGCAGCATAGAAATTGAGAAGTCTTAAAAAGGCCTGGAGTTTGGTTTTGTTGGTAGGAGTAATTGCCTCGTGGATGGCTCTGACTTTAGACTCTATAGGGTGTATGCCGGAGGCATCAGTTCTATAGCCCAGGAAATCAATTTGCTTAGTGGCAATGGTGCATTTTTCTTTCTTTAGTTTGAGGCCATTTAGTCTGAATCAGTCTAGAACTGACCTTACTCTCTGTAACAACTGAGGTTTATCTGTGGCTGAAATTAAGATATCATCGAAATAAGGAACTACCCCTGGGAGATCTTGAAGTCGCCTCTCCATCAGGGACTGAAATATCCCAGGGGCTACACTCACGCCAAACTGAAGGCCTTTGCACTTAAAAGATCCCCTGTGAGTTACTATCGTCTGTAGTTCTGCTGTGTGATCATCCACTGGGAATTGCTGGTATGCTTGGGACATATCAAGTTTTGCGAAAATAAACCCAGGTTCAAAAGAATGTAAAAGGTGCTGGATAATGGGAACTGGATAAGCGCTGATTTGGAGGTATTTATTCAGGGAAATTTTGTAATCAGCGCGAATTCTGATGTTACCATCTTTTTAAAGAGGGGTTACTATGGGGGTCTCCCATTTAGCGAAGTTTACTGGTTCTAATACTCCTTGTTTGATTAGTTTGTCAAGTTCCTTATCTAACTTAGGACGGATTGCAAAAGGCACTCTGCGAGGTTTTAAGCGTACAGGAGTTGCTTGAGGGTCTACACTAAATGATATGGGGGTGCCAGAATAACATCCCAAACCCTCGCTGAATACATCAGCATAGTCTTTGAATAGAGAGTCTATATCAGTGTTACAGACTGAGTGGATGCCTGTTATATTTAGTCCAAGGGCAGGGAACCAATCTAAACCTAGTAAACGGGGGAGAGCACCATTCACCACAACAAGAGGTAGATGGCCTTTAAAAGTTTGGAATTGAATGAAGAACTTGCCTTTTCCGAGGACAGGAATATTCTTGCCTTGGTAATCTCGCAGAGTCAGATGGCAGTCAAGGAGCTTCTTCTTTGGAAATCCAGGTAGCAGCTTCTTAAGGGTGCTCCAAGAAATAATGGAGAGAGCAGATCCTGTATCCACCTCCATCTTGCAAGGTTTACCTTCTAAGGAGACAAAAATACTGATTTTGTTAGAGCTGTTGTTGAACTGATTGAAGTGGTAACAGGTATAGCAGTCTTCCATTTGCCTTTGAAAGATGTGGTTTGGTTGAGGTTTCTGCATAAAGGTTTTCCCAGCTTGGCAGACCCTGGCTAGGTGGCCCTTCCTCTGGCAATTTAAACAGATGGCATTCCTGAACCTACAGGATGCTCTTAAGTGATTTCCCCCACAGCTTAAGCAGATGGGTTGCTGCCGGGGGGGGGGGGGAACTAGCTTTAGATTTAGAGTCTAATGAATGGGGTCTCTATTGTTTAAGACGGTTTATAACAAGTGGGTCCTCAGAGTCTTCATCAGGAAAAACCTCATCAAATTGAGCTAATTTGTTTGATTGGGCTACCCTGGATTTCAGCTGCAGATTGAGCAGAAAGCTCAGCAGCTTGAGACTCCTCAATGGCTGTTGCTAAGGTTAGGTCCTTTTTAGCTAATAGCCGCCTTTGTAGCTTTAGGTCTTTAACCCCACACACTATTTGGTCTAGGAGCATATCCTCTAAATAAACCCTGAATCCACAGTGTAAGGCAGCAGACCTCAAAGCAGCCATGTATTCACTGAAGGTCTCTCCCTCACCCTGAACTCACCTCCTAAAGGCATGCCTCCTAGCAATTTGTGAGGGCTTGGGTGAGTAGTGGTTAGAGAGGATTTCCTGCAGCTCCCCCCAAGGGACTTCTTTGACAGGTCATGGACCTACCAATGCTGTGGCAGTGTCAAAAACCGCAGCCCCGCAAAAGCTTAGGAAATAGGACTTTTTTCTATGGGCTGAAGCTTCAGTGAGGTCTATAGCATTCAGGAAGCAGTCGAAACGGCTCCTATACGATTCCCAAGTCTCTGCCGACTGTCTAAATGGCGGGAACACAGGGGGTGAAGACATCTCTTCAGCGATGACAGTCTCTTCAGTATAAAAGTTGCAGTTCGCACTCGCGAAATGGCGTCAGCGATAGTGACAGGCAGCTCGTAGTGGCCTCGGCTCTTTTTGCTTAGTGACTCCGGCTCTTTAAAAGTGACTGCGCTCAGCTGTGTTCTCCGGTCGCCTCAGTATCCCGTCCTCGTCGCCAGTGTTGTAGAGTGGCGGATAAGAACTGAGGCGGACTCAGAACAACAAGGTAAGAACCTTTATTTCATTAAAACAAAGGGGTTGCTGCGACTGCCTGAATTATTGAGCAGTCAGCTAGCGGCAACAGCTGACGCCATTTGACAGCCCTATTTATAGACGGCTGTCAAACGGCACTAGCCAATCAGGGCGGTCCACGCTCCTGCCAGGAACGCGGACCAGAGGGGAGCCTGAATGTCAACGCAACACTCCACAATTGGTATGTACTGATCGAAGAGATGGAAATCAACCAAACATGAAATAAGTACTACACAGCCCAGCCATGGGAGAAATCACCCCTGGAGAAGAGACAGGGGGTGAAACTGCATGTCCTGCAGACACGTTCCACTGCCTGGTTAACCAGCTCTGGTTGAGAAATTGGGGATGTGCTTGAGATGCTGAAAGCCCCTATCACATTTTGCCAGCTACATGAATTGGTAGCAGGGGGCATCCCAGCAACATTTGTCACCAAACTCATGGAAATGCAGATGGGGCTCATATACAGACTTGAAGCTTCATAGTGTCCCTAGGGTTGGACCGGCTGCTGATGTTAGGGTTGACCGTGGCTAAAAAAGTGGAATCCTTACATAAACCAGAGAAGGAGACTGTTAAAAATCTGGATGAATCGTCCTTCCTGAGAGCAAGAGGAATCTGGAAGGTAACCTCCATCTAGCAGGAAATCAGGGCAGTGGTGCAGGGGTTGGAAAAGGACCTCCCCATTATCCCCAAAGAATATCGGGACTAAAGAGAGATGTTCAGCAAAAAGGGCTCAGATGAACTCCCCTCCCCTCACTGACAGCCAGACCGTGCCATAGAGATCCTACCTGGGGCTAGATTGCCTAAACTGTAGCTGTATTTGATGATCCCAAGAGTTACCGTATTTTTCAGAGTATAAGACACTTTTTCAACCTCCAAAAGTGGGTGGAAATGTCTGTGCATCTTATACAGCGAATGTTGCTGAAGCCTGCCCACCCACCAGCCTTTTGACCTCTGGTTCCCAGCCATTTGCTTCCTTGCAGAAAACAGCAAACAGCCTGTTTCACCTTCAGCACAGCTTGATTAGCACAAGCAGCTGATTATCAGTTGGATTGGCCTCCCTACAATTAGCTGTTTCAGGCTGCAAGGATTGCCATTGCCTATTGCCACCTTCACGCACCCCATTTTCAGCCTCCACATGTCCCATTTTCTGCCCGTTCTGATCTCTGCCGCCTGGAATGGGGCAAAAATGGAGCACTTGGATGCTGAAAACGGGGCATGCAGAGGCTGAAAATGGGATGCGGGGGCCAAAATGGGATGTGTGCAGGCGGCAAGGCTATGGCAATCCCTGCAGCCTGAAACAGCTGATCGTGGGGAGGCCAATCCAACCGACAATCAACTGCTTATGCTAATCAGGCTGTGCTGAAGGTGAAACAGGCTGTTTACTCTTTCCTGCAAGGAGGCAAATTGCTCCTTGCAATTTGCAGATTTTGTTTCTTGTTTTCCTCCCCCAAAGCTAGGTGCATCTTATACTTTGGAGTGTCTTCTCCTCTGAAAAATACAGTAGATGAATTTCAGGTGTTCATTGACAAAAATCTGGCCTGACCACAGGTAGAAACCCCTGTCCTGTTTCAGGGAAAGGATGGGGTGCTTTGTCTATGAATGGATTATATCGGGCTAAATGCTATTTGTGTGGAAAACATTTTCCTCTGCCTTCCATATGAAGGACATGCTAGTTCATTTGGCCAAAGTCAAAATATTCACTGAGCTGGACCTGCAAGAAACCTACCATCATGTGAGAATCAAGGAGGGGGATGAGTGGAAAACTGCATTCAAATGCCCTTTGGGATGCTTCCAGTTTAGAGTCCTACCTTTTGGTCTCCAGACAGAGAACCCCAGTGGTGTTCATGCAATTGATAGATGAGGTTTTACATGAGCACCTGTATAAAGGGGTATGATGTATTTGGTGATATTTTAATCTACATCAGAACCAAGGTGGAGTATGTGAAACTGGTAATAGCTGTAGTGAAGAAACTGAGCTGCAACTGTATGGCAATCTTTCCAAGTGTGAGTTGCATCAGACCAAAATAGACTGTTTGGGTTATCGCATCTCACACAAAGAAATTGAAATAGACTCCAAAAAAGTTCAAGCAGTGCTAGACTGGGCTCCACCCCAACCAGAAAGCAACTGCAGAGCTTTCTGGGTTTTGTCAACTTTTACCAGCAATTCACTCTATCATTTGCGCAGATAGCACTCCCCAGCACAAACCTATTAAAAACAAAAGGGGAGGACAAATCTAAACTTAGCCACCCCCTTCAATGCACTTTAGAATGCCAGACAGCTTTCAAGAAGCTCAAAGAGTTGTTTGTGGCTGAACTCATCCTGAAATATCATGATCCAAACACCCTTTTTGTTATCGAGGTTGACACTAGCAATGTCACCATGGGGGCTGTGTTGTTACAGAAAAATGATAGTGGCCAGCTACAATTCTGTGCTTACACTTCCAGAAAACTATCAGGGACTAAGCAAAGGTGAGTAATATGAGAGAAGGAAGCTTATGTCATGTGTTGGACACTCCTAACCTAGAGCTATTTCTTTGAGGGGAGCAAAGTGTCATTTGTGGATTGTGAAGTGAAGTGTGGATTGACTACAAGAACCCAGAGGCATTAAAAATCCCACAGAGGCTATCTCCTAAGCAGGTGCAATGGGGACAATAATTTAACTGCTTTAACTTTGTGTTACACTACCTTCAAGGGGACAAGAACTTCTTGGATGATGCTTTTGTCTTAAATGCCTCAATAGAATTAGAAGAACTTTATTGTCATTGTACAAGTACAACAAAACTGTGGATGCACCCCAGCAACTGCTCGCAATACAATAAAATCAAAGCACTTAAAACTGAAGATAAGAAAAATAGAGTACCCACATCTACATTTGCAATTTGAGAGTACAATATCTACAGATATACACAAAATCTACATCCAACACAATACAATTGCCCTAAAGCAGAACTAGTCAAACCTCTGCTCCCATTCAGTCAACTGGCTGCCCAAGTCACCACCTGAGTGCAAGCAAAAGAGAAACCATAAATTAACAACAAGATGACAGCCGCACTTAAAGCCACTCTGGAAGACAACAAATGGTTTCCAAACCATGGCAACCTATGCTCATTCCAGATAGACTAGCCTGGGTGGTGCGAAGATATATGTGTCAGAGTCAGAGGTTAATGATCTTGGAGAACAGTCATGACTCCAAGGTTGCTGGACATTTTGGTTCTGTAAAATTTTTGCATTTGATCAAAAGGCAGTTTTGGAAGCCATCTCTGAAAAAGACATTGAAAACTATGAAGCAAGCTGCCCTGTCTGTGCCTCAGCCAAGTGATGGCAAGAGAAGACCCCAGGACTCTTCCAATTTGTGGCGGAGTCTTCAGCACCCTGGAGAGAGATCTCCAAGGATTTTATTGTGGAATTTCCAGACAGCTGAGGAAATACAATTATATAGGTGATAACTGATTTATTTTCTAAGCAGCTGCATTTTGTCCCGTCAAAAGATCCCCTTAGCACAGGGTTTGGCCAAACTATTTCTGCACCATGTCTACAGGCTACATGGAGCACTCAATGTATTATTTCAGGCAAAGGGGTGCAATTCACCTCTAATTTTGGAGGGATTTTCTTAATCTGCTTGGTACTGACTAGGAACGTAGATGAAGTCACCACCTCCCAAACTAATTGGGTGTGTGAACATACAAGTTCAGTATTGGAATAGTATCTTAAGGCCCTATCACACTGGCCAATGGATGCAAAACGTTTGTAAAAAGGACACAGCGGACGAGAAAAATGTTCCATCCGTTGTTATCCGATCTCAAAAAGGGCAAAAATTTGCATAACCAGAACGGATAACACGGAAAGGAACGGATGGGGGGAGGACGCAGGGTGGATGGAAAGCGGATGCTACACGGAAGCCTAGCGAATGGAAGTGGATGGGAGCAGATGGCACATCCGCAAGGCTTCCGGGGGGCCGCAGCAAAGCGGATGCGGAAAGGATACAGCGGATGCAGAGCGGACGCCGAGCGGATGAAGTGGATGCACAGCGGAAGCCTAGCAGATGAAGCGGATACGGAGCGGAAGCCTAGCGGATGCCTAGCGTTCACTGCGCATGTGGGGAGGATGCATTGCGTCAGCCCCGCAGATATAAAGGGAAGCAGCTCCCAAGCAGGTCACCATTCAGAGGAAAGACCTGCTTCCAGACACATCGACTGCCTGCCAGCCTTGCCAGCCTGCCTGCCTTGCATGCCTGCATGCCTGCCAGCCTTGCTGCCTGCCAGCCTTGTTGCTGCCAGCCTTGCTGCCTGCCAGCCTTTCTGCCTTTCTGCCTGCCAGCCTCCCTGCCAGCCTTGCTGTCTGCCTGCCTGCCAGCCTTGCTGCCAGCCTGCCTGCCAGCCTTGCTGCCTGCCTGCCAGCCTTGGTGCCTGCCTGCCAGCCTTCCTGCCAGCCTTCCTGCCAGCCTTCCTGCCTGCCTTCCTGCCAGCCTGCCTGCCTGCCAGGCTTGCTGCCAGCCAGCAACCCCACAACCATGGGGAAGAAGAGGAAGCCTCAGCCATCTGCTGCCAGCCCCGGCAAGAGGGACAGGGCCACCCTCCCACCCCCTGGCCCTCACTCTGCTTCTGATGGGGCTTCTGTAGCACGGGCTCGCTCTTCTGGGGCTGGGGCTTTTGCTGCTTCTGCTTCTGGAGGAGCTGATGATGCTTCTGGCGGTGGTGCTTCTGCTCGTGCTTACTCTGCTGATGCTGCTTCTGGCGGTGGTGCTTCTGCTGGTGCTTACTCTGCTGATGCTGCTTCTGGAGGAGCTGATGATGCTGCTTATGGCGGTGCTTCTGCTGGTGCTTACTCTGCTGTAGCTGCTCCTCGTCCTGCTGGTCCTGCTGGTCCTACTGGTCCTGCTCGTGGTCCGGGTCTTGCTCGTCCTGCTGTTCCTGCTCGTCCTGCTGGTCCTGCTCGTGCTCCTGGTCCTGCTCGTGCTCCTGGTCCTGCTTGTGCTTGTGCTCCTGGTCCTGCTGGCGCTGCTGGTGCTTACTCTGCTGCTGCTGATCCTGGTGCTGCTGCTGCTGACGATGATGATCCTGCTGGTGCTGCTGCTGATGGTGCTGGTGCTGCTGATGATCCTGCTGATGCTGCTGCTGCTGGTGGTGTGGAGGAGCAGCCCCTACAACCTGGAAGCCCCTCTGATGAGAGCCCATGTGGTCCTGCCAAAGGGAGGAAGAGGCATATGCGAGAACAGGAGAGGAGGCAATACTCCATCGAGGAGGAACATGAGGATGAGGTGCTGGAGTGGCTGAGAGAGAATGACTATCTATGTCGGAAGGGACACAGGCTCTACAGGGACACCAAAAGGAAGCAGGCTGCTTGGAGAGAGAAGGCGGAGAGCCTGGGCTACATTTCGGAGGTGCTCCTCGGCTGGTGGAAGCACATGCATACCTGGTACGGGAAGCTGCACCTCAAGAAATCTGGCCAGGCCGCGGTCAAGCTGATGGACAGAGAGACCTATGTCATGACCAAGTGCAGCTTCCTGGAGGGTGAGGTCCGCCACCGAGGAGCAGCCCCTCTCACAACCCTCTCTCTCAGGCAGCCTGCTGAGAGCCAGTCCTCTTCCAGCCGAGAGTCAGCTCCTGTCTCCAGGCAGGTGTCTGTGGAGTGTGCCATGACGGAGAACCCGCGGACAGCTGTTGTAACCATGGCAGAGCATGTGGAGGACTCCCTGGCGCAGTGGGAGAAAGGAGACAGCACTTCCACCACAGTCCTACCCGCATCCACCCCCAGCTCCACCTCCACAGAAAGGCAGAGAGCCAGACAGGAGGGACAGAGCCACACTGTCCTGCTGGAGATAAGAGACACCATCAGGAGCAGCATTGATATCTTCTCTCAGCTGGTGCACACTGACTCCTCATCCTCCAATTGCAAGCCTTTCCTCACCTATGTTAACCAGACCCTCACGGACATGGTGGAACCCCAGTACCAGGTGGTGAAGGACCGGATCATCGATCTGCTTCACAACCCTCCAGATCCAGATGAACCTGCTCCCACCCAGTCCAGGTCTGCTCCTCTACCCCAGGTGATGTCCCTCCCATTCCAAGGCTTTTCACAGGCCCTCACCTACCAGGGCTATGGCTACCAGGAGGTCCAGCAGCACAGGCAGCAGCCCTTTCCAGTCCAGGCACAGACTCATCAGACACCACCGTTGCCACCGGTTCCACTAATGCCACCCATGCCACTGATGCCACTGATGCCACCGATGCCACCCACATCACCAATGCCACCCATGCCAGTCCTCACCCAGCTGCAGACCAGACAGCCCCACTACACTGCTCCTTCCTCCACCCCACAGTCAAGCCCGGCCTCAGTACATCTGTCATCGGTACTGGGGCTGACACCCCATGGCATGGAGGAAGGGGCTCTCAACATCATGGGCCTGAGCCAGCTGTCTGAGAGCTTCCTCAAAACACCATCACCTGTTGTCCTCTCGGGGCCAGGCACCCCAGTGGCGCTTCAGACCAGCACTCCAGCAGCAGCCACCTCCACAGCACCTGGACCCTTCAGCCCTGAGACTGGGCACACCTCTGAGTGACAGAGAAGAGTGCCAGAGCCTGGGTGGCTATCTGTAGACTTTATTTGGACACTTGACTTGGGTCATTTTTCTTTTACAGCTTGTTATTAATAAAAAGTATCTTTGCTTCAAACACTTGCTTCATTTATTTTTTTCAATAAAGTCTTGGTGGAAACTTTTAGAAACGGCTTAAGCCTTTGCATGCTTGTGGGATGGGTAAGGATAGCAGTGGAGTGGGCAGGGATACCTTTGGGATGGGTAATAGCTGTGGGATGGGAAAGGATAGCAGTGGGGTGGGCAGGGATACCTTTGGGTTGGGTAATAGCTGTGGGACGGGTAAGGATAGCAGTGGAGTGGGCAGGGATACCTTTGGGATGAGTAATAGCTGTGGGATGGGTAAGGATAGCAGTGGGGTGGGCAGGGATACCTTTGGGATGGGTAATAGCTGTGGGATGGGCAGGGATACCTTTGGGATGGGTTGAGATATCTGTGGGATGGGTTAAGATAGCTGTGGGATGGGCAGGGATACCTTTGGGATGGGCAGAGATACCTTTGGGATGGGTAATAGCTGTGGGATAGATAAACCTCCAGTGCAAGCATAGTGGGACTGTATGGTCCACCCTCCCAGGTGCCACACCTTTGGCCCTTCATTATCAATAACAATGTAAGCATTCATCCACACATTTGAACATAAACACAACTCTTTATTAAATGCCCTGTTCATTGTAGGCCCACCCAACATACATGGCCCAATCTCATCAGTGTGATAAGACAGGCTGAAGGAGGCATCCATTAATCATCTATCATCCTGTCTTGCCACTCCACTGCTCCAGCTGGGGAGTTGCACCAGTGTTTCAGGAGGTTGCGCTGCTTCTTCCCTTCATGTGAGGCTCTGTTGGGGCCTTGCACATCCTCAGTGTCTATCAGGATTTGCCCTTGCCTCCATTCCCCAGGCTCCATGTCCCCATTGCCTTGTTGGAGGTCCACGAGCCTGTTCTGCAAGACTGGGTAGCGGGTGCGCATGAGATTGTGCGGGATGCAGCAAGCTTCCACGATTCTCCTCACGGTCTGTGGGTGATGCTGCATGGTGGTGAGAAGTACCTGGAACCTGTTGGTCAGGATGCCAAAGGCATTCTCCACCACCCGCCTTGCCCTGGACAGCCTGTAGTTGAAGATCCTCTCTTCACGGGTGAGGCATCTGGAAGTGTAGGGTTTCATGAGGTAGGTTCTGAGGGAGAAGGCATCATCCCCCACGATGAAGTAGGGCACATCTTGCGTGTCGTTGGGCAGCGGGGTCTGGATCTGGGAAGCCCATGATGAGGTTGCCTTCCAGCCCCTCCTTGTGGTCACTGGCATTGTATACCTGGGCAGCTGAAGCTGACCCGTTGCCTGAAGCATCGATGTACATGAACTTGTAGTTAGCATTGACCATGGCGAAGAGGATGATGCTGAAGAAGCCCTTGTAGTTGAAATAAGTGGACCCCGACTTGGCTGGTGCTTTGCAGGCCACGTGCTTCCCATCTATGGCTCCAACGGTGTGGGGGAAGTTCCACCTCTGATACCACTGCTCTGCAACTTTCTTCCATCCTTCTTCAGTGGAGGGGCACTGGAGGAGCTCCTCCACATATTCTTCAATGATGGCCTGCACCACTTCTCTGACCACAATGCTGATGGTGTTGTGTGGCACCCTCCAGCCGTACTGCATGCTCCTGTAGCTGGTCCCTGAGGCCAGGTGGCACAGAGTCAGTGCCACCTTGAGTCCAGGGTCCAGGCTGGGCCGGAGGTTGGTGCACTGCTTGGTCAACCTGGGTGTCAGCTGCTGCACAACTTCGTCAAACATGGTTGGAGGCATCCTCATGAAGTTCTGGAATGCACGAGGGTCTTCGTTCCTCAGCTCCACCATCAGCTTGTTGTACAGTCTGTACTCTGCTCTTCTTCCGATCCATCTTCGGACCCAGACGCTTCTTGGCCGCCTTCTTTTCTTCCCGTAGTAGAGTTGAAAGAGCCTGTAGATGGCTTCGCACTGTTGCAGAACGATGGTGGCTACCAAAAGGACTGTGTTACGATCCACGGTGGACATGACTGGATGCTGTGGAAGAGGAAGAGCAAGAGCAAGGCTGCAGAGGTCTGCACAGCAGGGCTGCTGGTCTGAAAGTGAGATCCAGGTGAGTTGCTCCCCCTTTTTATAGGCAGTATAGGTTTTCCCCTAGGTGTCCTTTTGCATCCTCTAGGCATCCTCTAGACATCCTTAATATCCGAGATAGGTCCCCTCTGCGAACGTTTTTTCCATTTAAAATGCTTTCTTTGCGAGGTGCATCTGCTTTCATCCTTTCTCTGTCCGTGCTACTAACGCTGTGCATCCGTTCCGCGTCCGTTCCGCTTCCTCCCTGTGTCCGCTTTCCGCTGGAGCGGATTTGAGTTGCGCGGATGTGCAGCGGATGCCTAGCGGATGTAGCGGACGTGTAACGGATGATGACGGATGCAGAAGATGTTCCCCATATGCGTAGCGGATGCAGAACGGACGCGTTGGATACATTTTCTGCTCAAAAAGTTTTGAGCAGCTCAAAACTTTTTGAGCGGATGGAATCTCAGTCGACGGATGCTGGACGGATAGAGAGGAAGAAAAACGGACGCAGTGAGTACAAAACGGAAGCATCGCGTTAACCAACGGATGGCAAGTGTTTTGCTCTGTTTTACATCCTCTTTCCATCCGTTGGTGCAGAGTGACATGGGATTTAGATGTTATATCAATTATTAGCAACATAACTGGACTGATTTATTGCGTTTTGTGGAAGTAGCATAAAAATAATTCTGTGCACAGTAGCATGGTCTTCACTCCTGTTAGAGTGGCTACAGACAAGACCCAATGCCTGAACTACCCCTTAAGGATCCGCTGATATCACCGTTGAAAGAGTGGGTCACCCAACTGCGAAATACATGGCTGGTGGTGAAAAAGGCTCTGGTGGTGAGGCTTACAAGAACAGGGTGACAAGAAGCATGAAATCCAAACCAGTCAAGATTGGTGATTGTGTCTACGTCTCTACATGCTACCTCCAGTTTCTACAGCCATCAAACTAGGGCCCAAGTTTGTGGGGTCTTTCCCAATTAAGCACATCAACTCAGTAATGGTAGAGCTAGATGACGGGTTCACCCTGTTTCACTGCACCTTATTGAAAGTTGAAACCACTGCTCCCCTTAGACCTAAACTTCCATCAACCCCTAAGCCATTGATGATAGAAGGGAAGCAACATTTTGAAATCCAAGAAATCCTAGATTCCTATAAGCATAGGGGGAACCCTTCAATACTTAATGGCCTGTAAAGATTTCCCAACTGCTCAGAATGATTAGGTTGACTATCATCATGTTAGAGCACCTAAACTTTTAAACTGCTTCCCTAATCAGTATTCTGACAAACCCAAATGTCTCCTGTTTTATGTTTCTTCTCTCCCTGTTATTTTTCTTTTTCAGGACTATCGTCACTGTTCGGGGGGGAACATGTCATGTCCACATTGTGTCCTGCCATTCTGTTGGAAGGTGGGAAGGAAGAGCAACTTGCCAGTGTTTTTCATGTTCTTTTGCTGTAACTGCTTGAAAATTAAGGAGGGGGGATAGTCTTCAGAGAAAGAGCAGATTTTCTTCCAGGTAGTTCCAGCCTGGTGTCAAGGCCATCATGCCCTGAGAGTGAACCTTATCTGCCTAGGACCTTGGAGTTCTCAAAACAAGCTTGGGGCATAACATTGGCTGCTGGTGGACTGGTCAGGGGAGTTGGGTTTGGGGATGAAAGAATTGCTTTGTACTTTGCATGGGCTTTTTCAGTTTTCACTTGATTTTACTGCAATCACGTCACAGCAAAAGTTCTTGGTTCAACTAAATAGAGTCAAGAGTTTTGCTTTTCTGAGGGACCAGCTGGGGACAAATCCTTACATGTAATTTCATGGAGATTGTCGTATGGGGAAACATTTCAAAAATTAACATGAATGACATTGGTTATTTTAATAGTTCTGTATTAATGGCAATGAAGAAATGTGTCATATGTAGTAACACATTGACTTATAGCCATAACGAACACTGTTTTCCAGAGAAAGCCTAGATCATGGTCTGATGACTGGAGGCAGCAAACAACCCTAAAAATGCAAGCCAGTTGCTGAGGGCCCAAAATGGTGATTATGGGAGATAGCCATTAGAACCTTTTGGAGGATCCATCAGACTTCAAGCAGTTCTTAAGTGAAGTCATAAGTAAAAACCACCTGTACTTAGCTCTAATTGTGGTTCTTGCACGTACATAACTCATTTGTAAAAAATACCCACTGGTACCCAAATATATATATTTGTAGTCTAGCATAGGCTTTTTTAATGACCTTATGGATACTCTTCAGAATACGACAGAATATACTGTCTTTGGGCAGCCACTCATACTTTCTTTAAATGATACTACTGCTACCTTCAGGCTTTCATGGCCCAAATTCATGAAATATGAAAGAAGTTGGTAGTTGGAGGTACTATTTTATTTATCCTACTGAGATTCCAGTGAGGGACAGGTCAGATTTAATCCATAGCTTTATTTCCTAATCTACTTAAAAGCTACAGAGAGACATAGGTTTGGACTATGATATTATCAGTATGCCAATGTTTCCTGTTATACATTCCCAACTAGGCTGAATGTGGGGTGCAGTGGAAGTTTTAACCCAGCATTTAGATGCCAACAGAACTTGAATGAGGAATAATAAATTCAGATTCAACTCAAACTATTAATTCAGATTCTTAAGGTTATATAATTGTTGACTCTTAATGTACTAGGGTTCCCACTTGGAAAACAGATCTGCAGTATTCTTGGACTTCTGCTCTTAACAAGAGGTGGAAACATAGTCCTTTGCCAAGTCTGCTAATTTCAGCTTAGAACAATGGATGCTAAAGATGGTTATACATATCCTTGTCAATTTCTATAAAAATCACTGTAATATATCTTATATAAGTTTATAGGTATAGTGGATTTATAAGACCACACAAATTAAAAATAGGGCTCTGGGTGGCATACCACAACAGAAACAAAAAAATAATAATGACCACATATTTTTAAAAACTATCCAATGTATAAAATATATGGTAATTGAATATAACAACTTAAAGGAGACTGCACTAAACTAGACCCAAACACCTAGGAAAGGAAACAGGTCTTAATAACTTTTCTTAATGGTTTTCCTAAAGGCAGTTTTCATATTATATTTCACATTCAGATAAATTCCATGTCATTTTATTTTTCTGATATGTTGATGATGAATCATATTATTCTATGTCTTCCACTATCACTGTGCATCATCTGTATTTAATTTTAATTGGATTTAATAATTAGTGAAAATTCGATTTGTTATATCTTAGTTGTTGATTGCTGGTTCTACAAAGTACAGTTGTGCTCATAAGTTTACATACCCTGGCAGAATTTATGATTTCTTGGCCATTTTTCAGAGAATATGAATGATAATACAAAAACTTCTCTTTCACTCATGGTTAGTGGTTGGCTGAAGCCATTTATTATTGATCAACTGTGTTTACTCTTTTTAAATCATAATGACAACAGAACCTACCCAAATGATCCTGATCAAAAGTTTACATACCCTGGTGATTTTGGCCTGATAACATGCACACGGATTGACACAAAGGGGTTTGAATGGATAGTAAAGGTAATCATCCTCACCTGTGATTGGTTTGCTTGTAATTAAGTGTGTGTGTGTGTGTGTAAACGGTCAATGAGTTCCTGGACTCCTGATAGACCTTGGCATCTTTCATCCAATGCTGCACTGACATCTCTGGCTTCTGAGTCATGGGGACAGCAAAATAATTGTTAAAGGATCTGTGGGAAAAGGTAGTTGAACTGTATAAAACAGGAAAGGGATATAAAAAGATATCCAAGGAATTGAGAATGCCAATCAGCAATGTTCAAACACAAATCAAGAAGTGGAAAATAAGGGTTTCTGTTGAAACCAAACCATGGTCAGCCACAACTGCCAGGAAAATTGTTTGGGATGCAAAGAAAAACCCACAAATAACTTCAGGTGAAATACAGGATTCTCTTAAAACATATGGTGTGGCTATTTCAAGACGCACAATGAGGAGGCACTTGAAGAAAGATGGGTTGCATGGTCGAGTCACCAAAAGAAAGCCATTACTATGCAAAGGCCACAAAGTATCCCACTTACAATATACCAAACAGCACAGAGACAAGCTTCAAACCTTCTGGCATAAAGTCATTTGGAGTGATGAGACCAAAATTGAGCTTTTTGGCTACAATCATAAACGTTACATTTGGAGAGGAGTCAACAAGGCCTATGACGAAAAGTACACCATTCCTACTGTGAAACACGGAGATGGATCGCTGATGTTTTGGGGATGTGTGAACTACAAAGGCACAGGAAATTTGGTCAGAACTGATGGCAAGATGAATGCAGTATGTTATCAAAAGATACTGGAGAAAAATTTGCATTCATCAGCCCGGAAGCATGACATGACAATGATCCTAAACACAAGGTCAAGTCAACCTGTCATTGGCTATAGCAGAATAAAGTCAAGGTTCTGGAGTGACCATCTCAGTTTCCTGACCTCAATATCATTGAGCCACTCAGCCCAAGAATTTACAGGAAGTGGAGGCTTTTTGCCAGGAAGAATGGGCATCTTTACTACCTGAGAAGATAAAGAGCCTCATCACCACATACCACAAAAGACTTCAAGCTGTCACTGATGTTAAACACACTGTATTAAGAACTGGGGTATGTAAACTTTTAATCAGGATCATTTGGGTAGTTTCTCTTGTCATTATGATTTAAAAAGAGTAAACACAGTTGATTGATAATTCATGGCTTCAGCCAACCACTAACCATGAGTGAAAGAAAAGTTTTTGTGTTATCATTCATACTCTCTGAAAAATGGCCAAGAAATAATAAATCCTGCCAGGCTATGTAAATTTATGAGCACAAATATAGATCACATCAGTTAAATTGCCTCCACAGAATGATTAGAATTACATATTACTGAGTTAAGCTATAACAGAATCATATAAATATGTGTTTTCCCTCCCTTACAAGCACTAGGAATCTTTTTCTAATATTTGTCAGTCTCCCTGGGCTTAACATGTTTCTGCAGCATTTGTTGTCTGAATAGTTCCCAGATTCCTTCTCCAAACTAATCTCCATGAACCCCTGTATAAATGGTTCTAATGCCAGTAGAAATAAAGGGGAGACAACCTATTTTGAATTATAGTACTTTTTAATGACGAAAGTCCATTTACTGTAGATGTTTCTTTTTATTTAAGAAAACCTAAACCACAATTCATATTTTTCAAAGTCATGCTAAGGAATCAAAAGCTTTTCTTGGATCAATAATATAGCTGCTTTCTTTTTCTGATTTATATTATCTACAGTATTCAAAATATGTAAAATAACCATATCATCTTTGCAACTATTGCTATACAAATCTTATAATCCTCATTCAATAAAGAAATAAAACTATACAACTCTGATTTGAGTTGTTCTAGTGGTGGGATTCAAATATTTTTTACTACAGGTTCTGTGGGTGTGGCTTGGTTTGGTGGATGTGCCTTGGTGGGCATGGCAGGGGAAGGATACTGTAAAATGTCTATTCCCACTTCACTCCTGGCAGGTTACCGCCAGTTCTCTGAACTGTTCAAAATTTCCACTACCATTTCTCCAGAACTGGTTAGCACCTGCTGAATACCACCTCTGAGTTGTTCCTTTTTAAAAATACAATAGAGCTTCCTGGCATGAAGAAGGAAATATTTGATATTGTTGACACTCTTAACACCTTAATTAATGGTTTAATCAACATTTCCTGGGAAGCTTTAACAGTGTATTATAGAGAAATCTCACCTCATCCTGGATACTTATTAAGTTTCAATTTCTGAACTGTAACGATTTTTTTGACCTATCTTTATAATTGTCTTGTTAAGAGTTTTCTTTTGTTGATCAATATGTTTCATATTGTTAATTCTCCTTTGTTCAATATTTCTTCTATAATCTACAATTATTTTTTAACAAACTGATTTGTTATCATGTTCAAACATACCTGATACTATCCAAAATAGAGAATAAGCTCTTTCTCTTTTTGCAACTGATAAGTCAACTGTTTATCTGGATTGTTGTGGCTGGTTTTTACCCTACATTTCAAAGCTGGTCTATTGCTGTTGTGCCATACTTTCTAACAGAATAATTTTCTGAATGTATTTTCTCACTACAAATGCTGCAAATTCTATAACCCCATTTGGAAAGGGCTTCAGGGTAGCCCTTCCATTTTCCTTAAGTCTCATTTGTTCAAACAGATGTGTATTATTGAGTATTCCTGCCAATTATCAATTTTATGATTTTTTTCCTGAACTTTCGAAGGTATGTCAATTTCCTTTTCTTTTTACATTAAAGGTCCAACGAGCTCCTCTTTAATAATACCAGCCCATATTAGTACCCCACCTCTACCTTGCTGGCATCTGAGTTGAAGTGGAGCTCTGTGACTGTTATCGATCCAGCCACAGGCCTATTCATCCAGTCCGTCAAGAGTCACTCTCATCTCATTTGTCCATAAAACCTTTGAAGAATCTGTCTTCAGATATTTTTAGCCCAGTCTTGCCATTTCAACTGATGTTGTGTGGTCAGATTTCAGCTTTCCTTACTTTGGCTGTATCTCTGAACTGAACACCTTGTACTTCTGGCCACTTCAGGTCAGTTGCAGTTCTGGAATTTGACAGTCCTGGAGGATAATGGGTTCCTGATAGTTTCATGTTTGATTCTTCTCAAATCTTTGGCAGTTAAAAGTGCATCTTTTTTTTTCTCAACACATTTCTTGTGACCTTCTTGACTATTTGCAACAAAATGTTTGATGATTCTGTGATCACACCCCAATAATTTAACAATTTCAAGAGTGCTGCATCCCTCTCTGAGACTTTTTATAATTTTTGAGTCATTTAAATCTTTTTGTCTAGGGAAAAGAAGTTGCCTAATAATTATGCACATAATAAAAATTATTATTATACAGTGTTGATCTCCTTAGGCCATACCTTCCCTCATTATGCAAATACACATCACCTGATAAGCTTATATCCACTAAGCATTCAAGTTTATACAAGAATTGAACACACCCATCCAGTGTTTTCAGTAAGACCTGCAATCCAAAGGTTTTTAACCCTTAAAGCAAGCAGAAAAAAAAACCCTTCGAAGTGATAAAGAGATGAGCCCATCAAACCTGTCCAAATAATTGAAAATTAGTGGCCATAAGCACGATGGAATTCCACAACTGTCAGCTGATCACAAGGTATTTGCAAAAATAGAATTCCTGCCAAAAACTCAGCTATATGGAGTGGATAATTTGACAATCTCTCATTAACTTCAGAGAGATTTTAATTGCATGTTTCCTGTAATTGTCCACTTTTCTTGGCATCAGTGTTAGGCTCACCAGAAATGTCAACGCTTTGTGTTCTGAGCTGAGATTCTCACTCTTATGGACATTGTGACTTCTATTTATTTTCCTCGCCAGCATCTTCAAAACATCCTTATGAGAGCAGCACCTTCTCTAACCAACAGCTCTTCTCTTCTGCTAGGTCTTAGCTATCCCTATGAAGACTTTTCAGCTCCATCCCCTGCTTTCATAAATGACCTTGTCTAAGTGCCACAGGACTGCATTGTTTATTAAAAAGGTCTGGCTAATAAACTTTCAGAGAGCTATGACAGAAATAAGAACTTTCAAACATTTCCTGTAGCTAATATTCTTTCTATACTGATTTTGGAACACGACTCCCACTCTTATTTGCAGGAGGAGGAAGATTAGGAATAATTAATACTTGATTAATTCAGCCATATTATCTCCTTGGATACCCTGCATGTTTGACATCTCCAAATGAATATTCAGTAACACTCAAGTCTCAAGACTCTAA
>BLBF01000022.1:18182670-18190170 GCA_015471245.1 Laticauda colubrina | reverse complement strand
TAATATTTGACTTTTCCCTTCCTAAAATATAAGGCTAAAAATAATAAAAATATACCCAGGTTAGTATTTGCAAATTTTTTTGTTGCAGGAATATGTTCTGTCCACTTCCAGATCACATAGATCTATCCATTCTTGAACAAATTCAGGTGTTTTTACAAACTTAATCCTAAAACTGAAAACTGATTATAGTGTTCCAATCAAAACTGGCTGTTCTGGGATTAAACCAGAGGTGGTATTCAGCCGGTTCGGACCGGTTCTGGCATACCGATTGTGAAAATTTTGAGTAGTTCGGAAAACCAGCAAATACCACCTCTGGCTGGCCCCGCCCACCCACTCCTGCCCTTTCCTGTTCTATATTCCCTTATTTTTTAGCTCAGGTGATTCGTGCAGATTGCAGCACCTCAGCTAAGCTAAAAAACAGTTCACTTCACTTGCACTGACGCAGAGGGCAGTTTTTGAGGGCTGTGCTGCAGGAAGCGCTCTCTCATAGCACCTGCCAGCTCTGCCCTATATATCTTGCCTTCACCACGCGGCCCAGCCAATCTCCGTACGTCACCTGCTCTGCTCACCAAAGGTAAGCATTCTGCCTGCTTGCCCTTCACCTCGGGGCCTGGGGCGCATCATGTCCCCATTCCGGCCTTGCCCCGAAGCCTCTGGCCGCTCACCGTTCACCTCGGCTGGGCAACGTGCCATTTCCCCACTCCGGCCTTGCCCTGGGCCTCCGCCTGCATGCCACCTCCTCAATCTGGCCTCAAACTACAGCGCCCCCAGGCCAAAGCAATTTATTTGGCCTGTGGCCTGTCACGCTAGGCCAAAGGGCGGTGTGGGGTGGCAGTGTGGGTGCAGGAGGGCCGAAGCAGTTTCAGAATGGACCGGACGGTTCTTCTTACCTGTAAGAAGTCCCAACCAGAAAGCGCTGCAGTGGAGATCTTGCAGCTGCTTCTTCCATACCTTGCCTCACTCGCTCGCTCGCTCGCGGAGATGCTCCATGTGCTCTCTGATCGGCAGCTGCTTCTCTCCACTGCTGCTCTTGCTGGGAGAGCATCTTGTGCACACAGCTGTGAGCATCTCTGCTCACAGATGTGTGTGAGCATCTCTGCTCACAGATGTGTGTGAGCATTTCTGCTCACAGCTGAGAGAAACAGCATTCAACATGGCTGCTGCTTCTCTGTCCATAGCACTTTCCGGATGGGACTTAGAGGAAAGCAAAGGCTCACAGCTGTTAAATTGCACAAAACTCTCTCCCAGAAGGGCAGAGAAAAGCATCTGCTGCCCTGGAACAGCAGAGATTGGGGGGAGCGGGCCCTGAAAGGGTCAAGCCTTGCCGCGTGGTGGAAGCAGCGCATGCGCAGACGCTGTGCGCACATGTGTGTGCGCACTCACGTGCGTACTGGTGGTGGAATTATTTGAAACCCACCACTGAATTAAACAGTAGATTTTTCCACAAGAAGCGGAGGATAGAAAACCAAATGAAAAATACAGGTAAATTTACTTGATACATACAGTGTTCACTGTTTCTGTACTTGCAAATTATTTTGCTTCCATCATGTCTATACACTATTCCATGTGCTTTTAAGCTTCTGTAAACATCATTTTTTAAAGATTTGAACTTTAATTAAGTAGTACTTTCTGTATCCATCTTTCTAAATCTGTTCACTCTTTCTACATGTACTTGATTTGATCTCCATTAATTTTTCTGATATGACCAATCACTTCAATATGTCTTACACACCATCATTCAATCTTTATATGCAATCCACATTCATTCATCAGTTATGCATCCTTATTTCCCTTTTTTTGTATTACCACATGCACTTTTTAAATAATGCATTCACACAGCATTCAGTTTCTTAAGCTACATGAAGGGGTTGTAAATCATGACATCATGTGACCATGTTGTTTAGTTATAACAAACCTGGCAGTCCCAATTGCTGAGGTACCTTGTTAAGTGAGGATTTCATGTGACTTTAAATTTGAGTCTTCCTACCAGTTTTCAACAAGCAATGTGAATGGCGAAACCAGTAGAAAGCTGCATGTGCCGGGAAGCTTGCAATCAGACCAGTGGGTGGGTGAGTGCTATGGAGTGTGCCTGGGTGGGAAGGAGGTATTGCAGTATGATGTAAATGAGCAGGGTGTGCTTAGCATGGAAGGGGTTGTTGCGGCATGGTCTGTGTATGGTCAAGCATGTGCTATAGAGTATAGGCAGGTGCAGTTAATGGGAAAAACTTGAGAACTTCCCTGCTGGCTTCCCCATTGACTTTGTTTGTGGGAAGTCATTAAAAAAAGTCCCAAAATGATAATCATATGATTGTGAGACTCATAAATGCAAACCAATTGCCAAGCACCCAAATTGTGATCATGTGACTGGAAAGGTGAACTTTGAAAACTGGTCATAAGTGCCACTTTTGCAGCATCTCACTGCAAATTCAAATAGTTGCTGAAAAAAATGATTGTTAATTGAGGACTATCAAGAGCCATAGTGGAGCAGTGGTTAGAATGTAGTATTGCAAGCTAATTCTGCTCACATTGTCAGGAGTCAGATTCCTTCCATTCTGACCAGCTCAAGATTGACTCAATCTTCCATCCTCCCAAGGTCAGTAAAATCAGGACCCAGATTGTTGGGGGCAATATACCGACTCTTTAAACTGCTTAGAGAGGGCTGTAAAGTATTGTGAAGCAGAAGATAAATCTAAGTGCGATTGCTATTCTGTAATGACTTACAGGGTGTTGATTTTTGATTCCTCTTGTCATTTTACTTTCATTCTAATTTATTTTACCTTTCTTACATATCTGTTTTTCTACTAAATACACCATTAAACCATAAAAAATGGCTCATCCCTCATGTTTCATCATGAATAGTAATTTATTCTTATTAATTCCTTTTTCATATATACATTTCAGCAAATATAACTAAAACCTGTATGTAAGATAATCATCGTGATTCATTATTTGGCCTTTGAATAACTCAAACAAACTTTTAAAATCTCAACATTCATTCATATTATGTAACATAATTGTTAGGAATATAAGTCACCTAACAGGTATTTTGGTTGGAAATATATAAAGCAGGATAGACATTTTAATACTGTATCTTTAAGAAAATGTAAAAGTGTAATTGGGTGTGGTTTCTCAAACTGCCATAAGATGGAGCCAGAAACCTGGGTTGTTTAGTCTTAGTCTTAGTCTCAGTGTCTGAGTGAGTCTCTTTGTTTCCTTCTGTTGGAGAATATTGCTGTTCCTCCATTTTTCCTAATTGACTGATATTCATGGATTTGATGTAAGTCTGATACTGAACTGTTTTTGACACTGGACTCTGTTATTGGATTATCCCTGGATTAAAAACTGACTTACCTGTGAATGACTTTGGACTGCTTATTTTGAACTTTGATTAAACCTTTATGGAAAGTAAAAACCTACATTTACTGTACAGTGTATCTGTGTGCTATATGTGTATTATTTAAACCCTACTCTCAAATATGTCTCCCTGTATGCACTCATTCTCCTAACGGGGAATTACCTCAACAATAATGACTTTCTATCTTGGTTCACATTCATTCCGAGTTTTGGATTCTCCTCCCCTAGTGATCCATGGTTTTTCTATTTTCATAATTCACTGGCAACTAAAACCTACCTATGAATTGCTAACAGATTCAATCAATGTTTATTATGGTCACAAAACAGCAAATAAAAGCATTAAAACAATAATAATAGTAAAAATAAAAGACTGACAGAATACTATATTGAGATCAGTGGCAGATTAACAATTGGCAGTTAAGTTTGCCTAATTTTACATACAGCATAGCAGAATTTGGCCACATTCAGAAAACTACTTCATACTGCTCTGATAACAGTAGTTGATGGTAAAAAAGATCATTATTTCTGAGATATTTTATTAGGTAAGATGTTTGTAATTGAGTCCGTGAATCCTTTTAAAAGATGCAGCACAGAAGCACGTGAGCTATAGTTTCAATGGCTGCTAATAGTTTTGTATACACTCACAACAATCTAGATGATATTAATTTCTACTTTTGAAATACATTTTGGATATTTCTTTCAAAATTAAACTTACATTTCCACTTCTACGCATGTATTAATCATCTCTTTTCAATGTGCATAGATATTTTTTCTTATTTTTGGTCATTAAGAATAGGTATTTATCGTTTGATCCTCTTGTATTCCAAGTTAGAATATTTTCTTATACCATAATTGTCAACAGATGGACTCATTAATATCGACCAATTATGGCTTTGATTTGGTCATATAAATCTTTTACATTTTTTTTTATTAAGACAGAGAAAACAGCACATAAGAATTTTAAACTTAGTTGCTCTATGGTACAGGCAGCATTTCTTGCTAATGGTGGAACAGTACAGTACTAGTCAGTTTTGGCCCATTTAGGGCAGAATGCTTCAACCACAAACAAAACATACACACATTATTTTTTGCAAGCCAGGATCTTTTCTAGCTTTTGCAAGCTAGAAAACACCTTGTAAACCAAACCCAGTTGCCTACATTCCACCAAAAAGGAATCAATACACGGTACTGATATACTAAAAGACACACATTCAACATTATAATATTTTCATTTAAATCCAAATGGGTTGGATTTAAATCACTAAAACCCAAATAGAAACTGAATCTATAGGATGAATTTGCACAGGGGCTAAACCTGGGATAATTAAATGTAAATGTTCAACAAGGAAAAACATTTCATACCAAACTAATCATTCAGTTACTATGAATTACCACACTGTGCAGTCACATTACTTTAAATTAATTGTCCTTCATCTGCTTACTTTTATTATGCATAACTGATTTTTTTTCTTAGACAGGTAGTCCTCAACTTACAACAGTTCATTTAATGACCATTCAAAGTTACAACAGCACTGAAAAAAGTGACTTATGACTGTTTTTCACACTTACGATCGTTGCAGCATCGCCATGGTCATGTGATCAAAATTCAGATGCTTGACAAGTGACTCATATTTATGACAGTTGCAGTGTCCAAGGGTCATGTGATCACCTTTTGCGAACTTCTGACAAGTCAAGTCAATGGGGAAACCAGATTCACTTAACAATGTGTTACTAACTTAACTACTCATTCAGTTAACAACTGTGACAAAAAAGGTCATAAAGAGGCAAAACTCACTTAACTAATGTCTCGCTTAGCAACAGAAATTTTGGGTTCAGTTGTGAGGCTGAGGACCACCTGTACTAGGTTTTCTTAAGAAAAAGTATTAAATATTGAAAGAAAGCTATATGGAGACAAAAATGTATTATGGTCTTATTATTTCAAGAACATTAAAGAGCACCACAGAGGAAAAACATTGCATTACAGATCAGGCAGTAAAGAAGGAAATGAGGAAATAGCTCATCTCAAGCATCTTCTAAAATTATGCTAATGAATTCAATTCTGAATATGCAGACATGCACTTTTGTTAGGTGGAATAATAGATAATTGAAAAAGTATTTGAAAATATTCATATACATACAAAAAAAACGAGGGGAGGAGAATAGAAGGAGCAGACAGGCACTAAAACTGACACCAAAATCAAGTAACCTTCATTAGATTGACATGACGCTTTTCCAACCTATTTTTTACACAGCCATGAAAGAGAAAATGAGCAGGAAGGTTAAATGTCAAAATGTAGACCAAAAAAAAAAAAAAGGAAATTCCAAGCTGGTACAATATATTTAGTAATGTTTAGGATTACGTTTGTCATCTCTGAAAATTTGCATGAGAAGAAAATTTGCAGTATTCTATTAGAGACAATATACTCACCTGCGACCACATTCTGAATATTTACCAATATTTTTTAATATTAAGGCAGCTGTTAATCGGATGTGTTTAGTAATTGGTCCCTCTTTTTCATCCTAAGTCAGAAAACAAGTTTTTAGTATCAGTGTCATAACTATTTCTTTCCAGTATATCTCCCATAATCATCCTACTTACTGTGAAATCTCTGAAAACGAGGTTTCGTGATCCCCGCCTTAAAGCCATGAGGGCAGCACTAGGATGATTGACAATAGCCTTCTGTGCTCTCGGAGTAGAAGAAGAACCCCCAGCAGTTGATGGCCTGAATAGATTTACAAATAAAAATAATTACACAAAATTTCTGGCACAAGTATTGTTTCCTTCTGTTAAACTGATGCTTGGTTAACAGGTTCCAATTATTTTATTCCTCGAGAGAAGGTTCATCTTAACTAATAAAACAACAATATATTAGAGAAATTGCCATTTACTTTGTAGATGTTTTGTCAGCATTATTAATATACTGCATTTTTTAATTTTTGATAATCTATCCATTTAAATAACTGCAACAACAATTCCTCCTCCAAATGCTATTGGATTATAATGCTTCCCAAGAAGTGAAAGTCTTTGGAATAAGGAACAATGGTAGTTTTCTTGTAATAATTCCTACTGTACTTTTAAACTATTTAAAATATTATTATTTGTGGAAGAAAGATTATGCAAATTTAAATATTTTGTGTTAGCACCACATCTAGAAATTGTTATTTGATCCCATCAATCCAAAAATTTATTTGCCTTCACTGAAAAAAAGCAAAAGCTTTAGATCTTTTTAAAAGAAACAAACTTTTCATCAATATTAGACAGTTGTGTGAGGACGTAGTATGTCAAATTTCATGTCAATGCAGAGAAATCAAAGATTAATTACATCATCTTCTGATACCAACTGTTTGCTGAAGCCACTTCAGCAGCATTCTTAAAATTTTGACTACCATTTATACTGAGTTTATCTCCTAGTCCTTGATACTGATAAACGATACTGCCTAACATACTAAATCATACCAAGATGCTCATCAATATAGCCAAAATGGGATGAAAGAAGAATACTACTACAGTTCTACTAGACTACTAATAATACTAATTGTTAGTAATACTACTATCAAGGAAGACAGGTATGTCCACTGAGTAATTTTTCTCAATTAATAGTCTATTACAGGAGTGTCAAACTCGCGTAGTCATGTATCACAAATTTTCTTCCTTTGCTAAACCGGGCTTGACTAGCACATGGTCAATCTGGCCCACAGGCCATGAGTTTGAAAGCCCTGGTCCATGAAAATAATAAAGAAAGGAAGACTAAAGTAAACTAGTTGAGCTGAAAACATATTTTAAATATTGAAATATAAGAACTTTAAATAACTTCCACAACACTGTCAAATTACTTAGTAAGACTGTATTACTATTATTCTTCTCATCCTTCTACCTATCACTTCCCACTTATGACTATAACCATGTTGCTTGTATTTTTACAATTTATATTGTTTTATTTGTTTTCCTAGTATGTTTTGATTGCGTATTAGTAACCTATGACTATCACTAAGTGTTGTATCTTATGATTCTTGATGAATGTATTTTATTTTTTCTTATGTACATGGGAGCATATGCACCAAAGACAAGTATCCAATCACAGTTGGCCAATAAATAATTCTATTCTATTCTATTCTATTCTATTCTATTCTATTCTATTCTATTCT
>BLBF01000022.1:18146587-18182660 GCA_015471245.1 Laticauda colubrina | reverse complement strand
CTATTCTATTCTATTCTATTCTATTCTATTCTATTCTATTCTATTCTTGTAAAAGAAAGGAAAGAATTGGGGAAAAGAGAAATAAAAAAGTGAATAAACTGAGAAGGTCCAATGAAAATGGAATAAAGATGTTGAACACTGGATTTTTTAATTTGAAATTTCTTTCCATTAAAATAAATTGGTTCAGCTTTTTTGCCATCTACTTAATATAGAATTAGGTAGATAATTTATTTTATTTGAAGTACCAATAAAAGTATTTTTATATGAAACATACATCTTAACTGCCAAATATGATAGTGGTGTCATATGCTTAACTGCCAAAAATGATGGTGATCCAGCTTTGGAAATTTTTTATCAGTAAATAAATGTACAAGTGTCATGTTTGTGCTCATTTGTTTAGTTGGGTTCTCTTGATCTAGTTTTAGGACTCTTGTGGAAAATAGATAATGTTTTATCATATTTATGTAGAAATATTAAACATTCAAAAGTGTTTATACAGCATAGGCAAGTTACATAAAGGAACTCCAAAGAGAATCTTCAAAAAGGTAAGATGGGTTAGGTTACTGTCTTAATTCAGGTAATTCTGAACTGTTTTATTCTACATCAGACAAGCTTAAAGTGAAAAAATGGTTTTCAAATCGAAGTGGCTTATTCCAAAAATATTGTCAAATATTCCAACAGCTTTCCTAAAGTAAGCAAATATTGGAATTATTCAACCGACAGTATAAATAGATTTTCTCTATTCTCCTAAAGTAAATACTGAGATTGATAAATCCACATGATGCATGAGATAAGGTTTTGGACCACTACTGGGAAGAATAATGTTCAATTCCTATAAATGCAGCATTTAAATTATTTAGTCACTAGCACAACTTCTTTACTGTGTTCAGCTTGTCCCTTTTTCTAATTTCACTTGCTCAATCCAAATTTCTAAAATTGGCCCCTCAAAACCACTTTGAGATTAGGGACAGATCTCATGAAAGTGTAACCATGCTGAAAGTGTAACCATGCTGAAAGTGTAACCATGCTGAAACTATCTTTTTTAACTATCACTTCAAACTATTCCTTTAATATATAAGGGCTGATTTACCTTGGCCTAATTTTTTTACATCTCAAAAACCTAGTATTTTAACAGGGGGTTTATAGGCTATTTATCCACTGTATAATGTTGCCATGTTCTATGCAGCAGTCCTTAAAATACATCAGATTACTTGTGCCATAAGCTAATCTTAAGGGGCATTTAGTTTATCATGTTAAACTTTTCTGTACAATGATATAGTTTGCTATATACAAACCTTTATGCTCCTTTCACCCATCAAATCTCTATCCTTCCTTTTAGATCAGAGGTTTCCAAACTTGGCAACTTTAAGACTTGTGGATTTCAACTTCCAGAATTCTGGAAATTGAAGTCCACAAGTCTTAAAGTTGCCAAGTTTGGGGACCCCTGTTTTCGATTTTTGTTTTTATATACCATGTTTCCCCAAAGCTTGGAGGATGGGCATGGCCAAAACAAGGGACAGTGAGCATGCAAGGGCCAATGGTGTCTGGCAGCAGTTGCAGCCCACCGGCCCCTTGGTGCAACACAGTTAAGTCCGAGCACGGAGGCAGTGGCAGTGGGTGAGACAGATATCTGGACGTGCTTGCACAGCTGCCTGACTCATGGAGGCTTACAGGAGGCTTGCGCAGTGGCACCGGCAGGAGGTGGATGCAGAGACATTGGGGGACAGGCTATCAGGACATGCTGTGCAGCTGCCTGGCTCATAGGAGGCTCACGGGAGGCTTGCACAGCGGCACTGGCAGCAGGCAGAGGCATGGGGGGAGGCAGGCGATCTTGACATTCCACCTGAGTGCCTGCCCCGGCGCTGCTGCAAGCAAGCTGAGAGATGGTAGGACATAGTGGGTGGCACATTGGGATCACCTCCCTCCCTCCTGTGCTTCTATGCCTACTGGCTTCGCCCTCACTTTTCGCCCAGAGAGAGACTGGAAGTTTTGTCTGATTGCAAATGGGACACTATGAAACAGAGCTAATCGTTCCTTTTCAAAGCACCCTATTTGGAATCAGACAAAGCTGCTAAAATGAAATAAATCAAGGGGAAAGTACTTTAAAATATTTAAAAATGGAATTGGATAAGCAGGAAGATACTTCTGAAAGTGAGATAGGGGCTTGGGTAGATACTCTGGAGGCCTGGCAGCATAGGATAGAGATGGGACAAATGTTTAGGCTGAACAGTAAAGACACAGATATAGATAGAGACAAGGATCCAAGAGAGGAGTATGGGAGGCAAGCTAAAAAAATGAATATGAACTGAAGTATTAAAGTGGACAAGAGACGATGAATAGAAATGAATTTTTTTTCTTTTTTTCTGATATAATGATGGTCTGATTAAAAACTAGAATAGAGGTAGAAATAAGAATACACACTCTTACATAAATTAATAACTAGATGAAAATATTAGAGATTGAAAGATGGTATTATTAAATATGTTTAAACAATATAGTGATTGGCACTAGAATGGTGCATTGAAACATTGAATAATTAAATAACGAAGGACTATTTTTAATGTAAACATGTGTATTAACACTAGGATTAGTAATGGTGGCCTGACTAGAAGCCAGAATAAAGGCAGAAATAAGAAATAGAGGGAACATTAGCACACATATTTTTATATAATAGAATAAAAGCTAGAGGGAAAGATTAGAGATTGAAAGATGGCATTACTATGTAAGCTCAAATAACATTGTGATTGTCATTAAAATGGAGCATTGAAATATTGAATACTTTAAAACAAACATGACTAATGTAACAAATATTATTATTATTATTATTATTATTATTATTATTATTATTATTATTATTGCCACTTGTCCCAAAATGAATGATACCCAGATGCCACACTGTTCATGTATTGAAGTTGATGTATATTTTATTTTTTTAAAAAAAACACCATCCAGTCTCCATAATTTCTCTGTCCGGGTGAAAATTGTGTCTGCTCTGGGAAGCCCTGTAAATTGTTGTGGTTATGGGCAAGCAGAAGGTGGGAGAAAGTGAACGGTTGGCTGCAAAATAAGAAATCCCTGAAAATAAGACCTAATGGGTCTTTTGTTTTAAAAAAAGACCCGGTCTTATTTTGGGGGAAACACGGTATACTTCTGTTTTAACATTTAGTTTTATTTATAATAGTTATTGTTTTTTATACTCTATTTGTTTGTTTGTCAAACATGTACAAGATAACAAGTGTAGGTATGAATATAAACATGAACAAAGGAAGTAAATACAGATAAATGGGGAAAGTAAGACAGGGACAGTAGGCATGCTGGTGCACTTATGCACACACCCCTTTAAGGACCTCTTAAGAATGGAGTGAGGTCCACAGTAGACAGTTTGAGATTGAAGCTATAAGGGTTTGAGGCTGTAACAACGGAGTCAGGTACAGTGTTCCAGGCATTGACCACTCTGTTGCTGAAGTCGTATTTTATGCAATCAAGTTTGAAGTGGTTTAACTTGAGTTGTATCAATTGTTTGCCCATATATTATTGTGGTTGAAGCTGAGGAAGTTGTTACAGGCAAGACGTAGCAGCCAATTTTGTGTACTCTGCTTAGATCAGACTGCAGGCGGCATAGTTCCAGATTGTCCAAGTCCAAAATTTCAAGCCTGGAAGTATAAAGAACTGTATTGTGAGTAGAGGAGTACTTTTCTCGAGAAATGCCTCTGCACCCGCTCAATCATGTTAATGCCCAATATACAGTGTGGCTTCCAGATGGATGAGCTATATTCAAGAATTGGTCTGGCAAAGGTTCAATGTTACTGGAAATGAAGCTTCACAAAATAAGGTTAACAACTCTTAACGCCTTTTTGGCAATGCTGTTACAGTGAGCTCTGGGGCTTAGATCATTTGAGATAAATACTCCTTGGTCCATGACAGAGTGAGGGTCGTCTACAAGATCATTTCCGCCTAACTTGTATTTGGTGATCTGATTTTTATTGCCAATGTGTAGGACAGAGCATTTGTCAGTTGAAATTTGGAATTGCCAATTACACGACCATTCTGATACATAGTCAAGGTTGCTTTGTAGGGCAACAACATTGTCATTGGTGTTAAATAATTTTATGTCATCGGCGAAGAAGATGCAGGTGCTTTTAATATGATTGCATAGGTCATTAATGTAAAGCAAAAAGAATGTGGGTCCTAAGATGCTGTCTTGGGGGACACCACTGTTAACTGGTGCTAGATTTGATAGGGTCCTCCCTATTTTGACCATTTGTTGCCTGTTTGAGAAGAATGTGGCTTTCCACTTGTGCAGAGATCTGGAGATGCCGTAAGAACTAAATTTCAAAGTAGTTTGTCGTGCTGAATCAAAGGCTTTGCAGAAGTGTATGTAAATTGCATCTATTGCTTTACCCTGATCAAGATGTATAGCCCAAATGTTTCTGCAGTGTAAGAGTTGCAGATTACAGGAAAAAATTTTCCTGAAACCAAACTGCTTGTTAAAATACAGGTTGTTTGTTTCTAAGTGGAAAGTGATGGATTGGTTTATAATTGATTCCATTACTTTACAGGTGATGCAACACAGTGAGATTGGTCTGTATTTTTCTATTAGACTAGAGTCTCCCTTTTCAAAAATAGGTATGATCATGGCTAGATCATGGCAAGGAGCTGGTTCTGAAATATACCTCATAGATTGTGCATAGAGGTACAGCTAGGGCAGTGGCAAGCTTATTCAAAAAGTAGGCACATAATCCATCAGGGCTAATAAATAGAGATGGTTTTAGATTACATAGTGCTGTTTCAACGTAAACTGCTGTAAAGTCAATATGTACTAAATCGTTACAATTTGTTGTGGTACGTCTAGGAAATGAGGGGCAGCAGCCATTGCCGTCAACAAAGACTGAACTGAATAATGTATTAAAGAGGTTGGCCTTAACAGCTTCATCATTAGTCTTCCCTGTTAGGCCCTTTTAGGGATGGGATAGATTTCGAGTCTTTAAGTTTGGCATTTATGAAATTGTAGAAGTCTCAGGAGGAATTCGAGTTTAACAGCTCTTCCTCTTGTTTGCAATGGTGATTGATACATTCGGCCTTTATCTGGCAGCATAAGGTTTTGTAGCATAAGGTTTTGTAGGTTTTTAAAGTTAGCTATGTAGCCAGTTTTGTTTTATTGCCAAAGAATTTTTTTTATTGTAGCTTTCTTATTGTTATGGGTAATTTGTTTGTTTGTTTTTGGCTTTAGGGGTTATTTTTGGTACGTATAGATTAATGATTCTATTGACTTTGAGCAAAAAAATGTTGTAATGGTCTTCTGCAGTATTACAACCTGTGGACAGGAGGTGCTACTCAAGAGATGTGAGATCGGCCGCTATGAGATCATCGTTGGCTTTTTATAGTTATAATTTGGAGTCCCATCATTATGACCCTCTTTGCAAGGACACAAGTTGAGACAAAAATAAATCATGCTGTGATCACTATTGGAAGCAGGTTCTTTAACTTGTAGGCCAAAAATTGAGTTTAAGCTATTGCAGAAGATGAGATCTAAGCAACTGTTGAGCCTAGTGTTGTTCATTACCAACTGCTCCAGCCCCAGAGTTGTAACAGCATTATAGGTATAGGTTTGGTTGAACATTTGTTTAAGGTTCAATTAATAAGAGGAAGACTGAGGTCACCAAGAAAGGTAAGGGGGTGTGGGCAGGAAGCTGCCCAACATTAGTAGTGTAGTTAGCTTGTTCGTATGACCAAAGTCATAATCAGGGGTTCCATAACAAAGCAAGGAAAGAAGTGTGGTATTTAAGGACAGTTTGCAGACAATGGTCTCAAGAAGAGCAAGCTCCTAAGTAACATTAATCTTTTTCAGACTTAGGGACTTTTTATAGAAGATAGCTCTACAATTATCATGGTCAGACTGGAAAACGTGATAGTCACTTGCTGTAATAATGGAGTCTAGAAAGGATACATTCAACCATGTCTCGTAGACAAAAATAAGGTCAAATAGGGCTGCATTATGAGCAGGAGGAATTCAGGCATTTTGTTTGCAAGGTTTCTTGCATTTTAGGCCTGTTGGGGTGGGCCTGGAGGAAGTTAAGGGTATGCGTGCCTAGTTTTTGGTTGTTGGGGGGCAGTTGTTGGGACGCGGGTCACTGGTCCTGCGTTTGATACAGTCAGTGTGATAGTCTATGTATAGGTCAGTCTCTCCTTAGCCCTGGCGTCATTTGAACTTTGAACAGAGTTCACGGGCGTGGGCACATTTCAGTATGGACAGGTTAGGCCTTAACAAAGTTTCCTGTGGTTTGTGCAGCTTTTAGCAAGTGAATTTATTGTGGAAATGAATTTGTATTTGCTGGTTTTACTCTTGCAAACGACTGCAGAAGCGAGTTTATGTTCTGTGCATTCAAGTGAATGCATAGTCTGCTGGTTTGTTTGAAACTGAATTTTGCTGAAACTGCATTATTCAGCTATCACATCACTTTATTTTCTCTGTAATAGCTACAACTCTTTGTTTCAGCTTTTTAACAACTGCAATTTCTTTATTTTCCAGGTCATATCTTGATGTCAGGCTAATCTGATTTTTTTTATTCTTCAGAAATCCTTGCCTCAAATTCTTCAAATTACTTAAAACCAATCAATCAATTTTCTTTATTTTAACTCCAGGTGGATTTTTCACTTTGGTGTTGGAATAGTCTGGACAACTTCATTCACATTCTTCAATAATTTAGCCAAAGTTCTTTTACTAACTTGATTCAATTTTTGGCATAATCTTTCCCGTGTTTTCCATCTGAGTCTTAATCTTCTCAGTTAATTCAGCTCTAGCTGTTGGTTCTTCAAGATCTAATCCAGCTCTTGGAGAAGGCGGAGCTTCATCTCGGTGCTACAGCTGCGATCTCGGGGCTCTGAGATCGCAGCTGATATTTTCGCCCCTGGTTGGTCCTAACGGACCTAAACCGTCCCGTAGAGACGGGGATTGTGAAGGGCACAGTCCCAGGATCCCAGAGATATCGCAAAATCTCTGGTTTGATCCGGGAGAAGCCCTTTTGCTGGCGGTGGAAAGGCAGCCTCCAAAGCTGCTGAAGTCGGGACAGCTCCGAAAAGAAAGTGGCTTGAGCGAGTGTGTGTCGGTTGGGTGAGAAACCTCTTTTGTATTGTAAATTGGTTGAGACCTGAAAGGATATCCTGAACAAAGAAGAAACCTGTGACTTTATTTTTGTTTGACTGGAATTGTTTGAGCGGCGTTTTTTAAAGTGATGTCAAATTGAGGCTTGGATTCTTTCCTTACTACTTCTTTTTCTGAGGACTTTAATGTGACTTTGTAGGTAACCAGATTGAATTTTTTCTTATATATATTTTTATGCTTCTTTTGATTTTTTAATTTTCTTTAGGATAGAGGCCCCCTTTGTTTTTTCTCTTTTCCTCTGAGTTTTGTATACATTACTTTTCTTTCTGGCTGGGGGGGGGGGGAAAGTATTAAGAGATCTTGCAACACTGCCAACTAGAGGCTTGAAAGTACTTTATTTGAATTGGGGAGAAATGTATAAACACTCCTTCTCAAGGACATTTTAATGTGATAAGATGGAGGGAGAGCACAGAAAAATATTATTACAGGTGTTTTCCTGGACTCTTATCAATATTTCAACACTTGAGGCTTGGCTTTGAAGCTGCTGGAGAAGAGAGTCATAATAAGAGCCTTGGATAAATAAATAAAGTGCAGTGTGCAGTCCATATATATATATATATATACTTGTGAAATCTCTACTCGCCAGCCTTTTTGTATATTCCAATTCTAGTAATATTTTTATTTTTGCTTTTTATTTTATCCTTTTTCTTCTTTGGTTTTGGGCCTTTTTACTATTGGATTTTTTCATTTTGGATCATAATTGGCTACTCTATCAGATGGACTGAAGGTCAAAAAGATTTTGAAGTTTTTTGAAGCATTAAAATGAAAAAAAAAGTGAAAAAAAGAAGAAAGTGTTAAATGAAATAGACTGTGTGTATTTGGATTGTTTGGTGACTTTGGGACTTTTGGAAACTCTTATTTGAATGATTAAAATCATTTGGGTTGTTTAAATTTTTTTTTTTTTTTACAATGGCATTACTTATGGATGAACTGAAAATGGAATTTATAAAATATAAACAAGAGAAACAAGAAGGGAAGGATTCTTTTGGCTCTGTTTTTCATTTTTTAGAAATGGCAATTTCTACATATGAGAAACTACAAGAACAAGAAGATTGGGATGAAGAAGAAACCATCCTTAATGAACAAGCAACTTTATTTGGGGAAGAAAGGGGAAAGGGGAGAAAGAGAATGGAGAATTTAAGACTTAAAAAAACAACCAAAAAAGGGAAAAACAAGGTGAAAAGTGGACACAACATCAGAAAGCAACAGAAAAGAGGAATACACAAGAGGGTGGAGATTAAGAGACAAGGGGGTAAAAAGGGTAGAGTGGAGAAGCAAGGGAGGAAAGAAGGGAAGAGAAGCTACAAAGGTTTGAAACAAGATGTAAAGAAACAGAATTTATTTAGAGATAATGGGTAAACATATAACTGAAAAAGAAATTCTGCAAAGGTACATAAGACTGTGTTGTTGTATTCGTATTTGAAATAATGTTAGAAAATTGGAATAATATATGATTATAAAATGGGACAAAATATTTAATGTAACTTAGCGAAATTTTTTTTTTAAATAAAATAAATGAAATCAAATATGAGAGAATTGAATTAAAGAAAAATGGGAACATTGTCATTGTATAATATTTTAAAATATAAGTGAAATAGGGGGAAGTAACTAAGCAAAATCTATAAGTGTTCCCATAGAAGCATGATACTTATTTAGAAAGGATTGTGTAAAATGTTTAAGACTTAAATGAATATTAATTTTAATGATATAATTTCAATTGCGATGGATTGTTGTTTTAATTATATTATATATTTTAAAAAAATTTTTTTCTTGTTTTAAAATATTGAGTCTATCTTTAGAATGTACTACGCAGAATCCGAATGAAAATTATGTGTTATGTTAAGCTTTAAAACTAGGGGAAGGATAAGTGTGACAAGGCATTATACTCCAATCAGTCATTACAGAAGAAATTTTGTGTTAATGAGAAAAGATAATAGACAGCTGAAATAGGACAGACAAAGGATATAAGTATAATGATTTAAATTGAGATGAAATAAATATAATAGAATTAAGAGAGTGAAAAGAGGGGAGAAGCTATATAGAAAATGTAAAATAGTAAATAAGAAATGGAATGCTATATAAAAGTAAGCATGAACTTGAATTTATGTCTGTACAAAAAGATGTAACTCGGGATCAAACTGCCGTCCAAAAAGATATTTTATGTTTTTTATGTTTTGTGTTTTGTTTGTATGTTTGTTTGTTAAAAATTAATAAAATTCTTTCAAAAAAAAAAAAAAGATCTAATCCAGCTCTTGCTTCTTGTTCCTCATCCGCTTTGATTTCCTTCCTCTTCTCCATTACTTATTGCTCTACTTGTAGATTATCTCTGTTATCAATTACACTTGAGCCTTGATATTGCACTGTACTGTTTGCAATCTCTTGTAATTCTACATTAGTGAAGAGCTTGTGCTTCAAAATAACATGCCTCTGGTCCAGAGGTCTGTTCATTGATTTCCATATCTAGCTGATTCTTCTTCCAAATCTTGAACATGAGGTGCTTATTGTTGTTGATTGCAGTCAGCTAGATATTCAGACTGCGTTTGGCATTTTTGTCTACCTATTGAGTTCTTACCAAGGACCTGGGATAGGCAGATTACAATGTTATAAATATTGTTGCAGGGTGGAAGCTTTTCTGAGTAAAGCCACCTTTTGCAATGAATTGATGATGAATTTATCAATGCCAATGGCATTCATGTGGTGCTGTAACTGTTTTGGGATAGCACCCAAGGTGCCATTACTATTGGTACTATCTTTGCTTGCTTTTGCAACAGTCATTCTATTTCTATTTGTAGGTCTTTATTATTTTATTATTTTGTTATCTTCTCCAGTTCTTTCTCTTCTGTTCTGCTGTCTCCAGACACTGTCACAACCATTATAGAGACTTTTTGTCTTTTTTATTGACAATTGTTAGGTCTGGGGTGTTATGTGGCAGGCCCCTGTCTGTTTGAATTCTAAAGTCCCAGAGCAATTTAACTTCTTCATTTTCTGTGACTTTCTCTATTTTATCTCTATTTATCTCACCAGTTCTTGCTTGCAGGAAAATAATATTTCTTGCAGATCTTTCAATGTATTATTGTTGCTACTTTATCATGCTGCTGCTTGTAGTCAGGCTGTGTGATCTTCTTGCAGCTTATCAGGTGGTCCACTGTTTCTTCACCTTTTTTGCATCAGCGGCACATACTACTGTATCTGTTGCCATCTTCTCAATTCTACCTTTGTATACATTTGCCCTTAAGGCTTGGTCTTGTGCAGCCAAAATTAGTCCCTTCGACTCTTTCTTCAACATTCCTGATCTTAGCCATTGCCAGGTCTTGTTATTATCTGCTTTCCCTGGTATTTTTTAAAAATGTATTGATCATGTAGTGCTTCATCTTCCCATGTGTCTCCACTCTGTTCTTCATTTGGTCTTTCTTGTAGTATAGTATATTCTTCCAAAGACCTTTTTTCTTTTTCAATCATCTGATGTACTTGCTACATTCCACACCTACCTATTTGCCTTGGTAGGAAGAGTCTGTCCATATTACTACAAGGATAAAAAGCATGATTCAATGTCATTATTGTTCTGGTCTTCCTATCCATTGCATTTAGATCTGCTTGAGTCCAGTTCACTATTCCTGCTGTGTATCTGATGATTGGAATTGCCCAGGTGTTGATTGCCTTGATGTCATTTCCTCCATTGAGTTTGGACTCCATTGAGATCTCCTTCAGTCTCTTCATTTCAGTGTGCTTGATATTGTCAGCTTGAAGAATTGCAGCATACTCTCTACACTAGATCTGGTGGGACAGAAAGATGTAACTGGGTGTTCTGACCTAGGCTTCACAAAATCAGACTCCTCTTCCCAACAAAACCCCTTGAATTGAAGTTAATGTGAATTCCTCTCATTCACATCCAGCAAAGTCCCGGCAAACAGTCTTTCAAGAGTGATTTGCAATATCAGGTTTGGAGAGTTTCCAGGCTGAGAGCTTCCAAGTGCAATGCTATAGCAGAAAATACTTGGCAAAGAGTCAGGAACAAATCTAATTAAATGAACTAATTGTCTCCTGAAAACAGCACTCCCCTTTCATTCTTTTGCAAGACTCTCCATCCAAAAGCTGTCTCTGCAGAGACAAATGAGTCAAGTCTATAATGTCTAATGAACGATGAAGGAGTGGACCAAGTCGCCACCCTCCACTGTATATCTCCTCCACTGTATCCATATCTCCTCCACTGTAGCCTGAATAGCCCAAGCCACTATAGTGGCCGCACTACGTAAAGAGTGAGCTATGATATGTGATGGAGCAGGTAACCCCTGTGCTGTGTAAGTATTAACAATGGTTGCTCTAATCCATCTGCCTATGGAAGAAGAAGACACCTTCTGATCTAAAGAGTTCTGATGAAAAGATATAAACATAGCCTCTGTCTTTTAAAAAGAAGCTGTTCTTTTAGTGTATATATGAAGGGCTCTCCTTACGTCTAGCATGTGCCAAAGTCTTTCTCTAGGGTGAGATGGATTTGGGCAAAAATTTGGCAAAATAAGTTCTTGTGTCCTTTGAAAATGAGAATTGACTTTAGGTATAAAAGTAGGATCCAACCACAAGACAACTCAATTGGGATGGAATATACAGAGATCAGGTCTTACTGACAGAGCTGCCAGCTCTGATATCCTTTTGATTGAAGTGATGGCCACCAAGAAGATAGTATCTTTGATTGAAGTGATGGCCACTTTACTTTGATTGAAGTGATGGCCACTTTATAAGATAGTACTGCAGGTTGACAGTTCTCAAGAGCTAAAAGGGTGAAATCGTAAGGGCTTGTAGAACTTTGGTGAGATCCCAGGTGGGAAATCTATGTATGACCGCTGATCGTAAATTTGATGCTCCTTTGAAAAAATGCCGAATTAAAGAGTTCTGTAGTCTAGATTTGTACATGATAGTCCTGATGAAAGTGCTGCCACCTGTCTATGAAGTGTTGCTGGAACAAGGACCTTGTCCAGTCCCTGCTGCAAAAACTTCTGGGAGATTGAAGCCTCAGCGGGGTCAAAGTCTCTATCCCTGCTCCAAGTGGCTTAGTAAAGTTGGATAGTGGATTGTCTTCTGTCCACCTGTATGGTGTTAATAACGAGAGGAAAAGTCAGCCCCCTTCAGCAATCGCCTCTCAAGTGCCAGGCAGCCAAGTAGAGCCATTGAGACTCTGGATATTAAATTGACCCCTGGCTGAGAGAGATCCTGTTGGGGGGAATCCTCCATGGGTGTGACACTGACAGACTGACCAAGTCCGTGAACCACGGCCTCCTGAGCCAGAACAGTGCAACAAGGAGAATCTCTGCCTTCTGCTGCAGGGTCTTCCTGATGACTGCCGAGATGAGTGGCAATGGAGGGAAGGCTTAAAGGAGAACCCCTGGCCACTGACAGCGAAGGGTCCCCTGGGATGGGAACCTGGAAAAGAAACAAGGCAGTTGATCTCAGATGCCAAGAGATCTATTACTGGGTGTCCAAATCTTTTAGAAATCTCTTGGAAGAGAAGAGGATGAGAAGGTGTGATCTATTGTGGATCTGCTCAAGCAATCTGCTCTGAAATATGGTCAGCTTTGATTGAAAGCAAGTTCTGTTCTGCCCAGCTGCAGAGATGAGAAGCCTCTTTCTGTAATGTCTTGGATTGTGTCCCCCCAACGATTGACATGCGCCTTAGTGGCTACATTGTCTATCAGGAGGAGCACATTCTGTCCCACAATTAGTGACTCAAATTCCCTAAGAGCGAGGTGGGCCGCTCTTAATTCTAGCCAGTTGATATTGTGTTTGAGGTCATTATTGGTCCAAGTGTCCTGCACCACCTTGTCCCGACAATGGACCCCCACCCTGAAAGTCTGGCATTATAGTTACACGATCTTTGTCTTTAAAAGAGCATCCCTTGTCTAAGGCTGAAGGAGTCCACCAAAGCAAGGACATTAACACTTTGTTTGGCAATGTCCCCTTCTTTGTTCTCTGAAATGGTAGTAAGAACCACTGCAATTCATGAGAATGCAGCTGTGCCCATGGTACAATGTCAAGGCATGATATCATTTTGCCAAATAGTTGAGACATTTGGGCAGGGCAAGCCATCCCGATGGAATGGAAATGAGCAGCTAACACTTGAATGTCCTCCCTACTTTGTTGGGAGAGAAACACTAACTCAGCTTTAGTGTCTATTGTCGCACCTAAATGCAATAGCCCGGTAGAAGGGTCAAAATGGCTCTTTTCTTGATTAACCAAGAATCCATGAGATTCTAAAGTCTGCAGGGTGGTCCTCAAGTCCCTTGTAGCTAGATCCTGAGAAACCGACTGAATTAAGATATCATCCAAGTTGGCCAATATCCTAATTGGCACTGTTCTAAGGTGAGCTGTTAAAGCAGCCAGGACCTTGGTAAATGTCCTGGTGGGAGCCGACGCTAAACCAAGTGGGAGGGTTCTATATCGGAGGTGTCTGCCCACGTAACAAAATCTTAAATACTGGTGGTGGTCAGGGAGGATAGGGATATGTAAGTACGCCTCTGTAAGGTCAATTGAAGTTACCTAGTCTTCATGTCTCATGCTCTTCAAAACAGATTGAAGCGTGTGCATCTGAAACTATGATAAATAATAAAAGAGTTCAGTCTTTTGAGGTTCAAGATGGCCCTCCAGTCCCCTGATGCTTTGGGAAACATAAATAACATTGAATAGAATCTGTGGCCCTGTTCTTCCTCTGGGACTACTTCCACAGCTTGGATTATTAGGAGATGCTGAATTGCCTCTTTCATCAGCCTTCGTTTGGAGGTGTTTGTTGACACCAGACATCAGATGAAAAATCTCAGGGACAGGATCGGAATTCAAGGGCTAGACCCAGCTTTGTTGTCTGTCTAACCCACGCATCCGAAGTCTGTGAAAAACTGAAGTCTGCCACCAACAGGAGCCACGGATTTGCGAAAGGGCCTGCTGGAAGACCCTCGAAATGGCCGTTCGGCCTGAGGCTGCAATCTTGCCTTGTAACGGCCTCCTTGCGCAGATTGGGAGTCCTGCTGCTGGCCGAAGTTTCCTTGATTCCTTTGATTAGTTGCCCTGTAGAAAGGTGCACAAAAGGAATGTCTGTAATAGGGAAAGAACCTGGTTTCTCCCTTCATCAAGACTGACGGCAAGATCTTACATTTGTCCTTTGATTCAATGAGCACGGGATCTAATGGGTCACCAAATAATTTGCCACCTTTATATGGAGCTGAAGCAAACTTCCATTTACTTTTGGTGTCTGCCTGGCAATATCTGGGCCACAATAACCGGTGGGCAACCACTGCCAAAGACAGGGTGCGGGATGTGAAAGTCACAGAGTTCAGTGTTGCATCGGCTGTGTATTCTGATGCAGCAATCACGTTGTTGAAATCTAGGTGAGCTCTGATATTGCTAGTTGGTACTTGATATTGTTGTTGCATTTGCCGTAGGCAAATCAACAATGCTCTGGTGAAAAAAGATGCCGCTGTGGCGGTTTGGACCACCCAAGCTGCTGCCTGGTGCGTCTTCCGCCACATTAAGTCTGCCTTTTTATCCTTGCCTTTAAGGACGTCATCTTCATCATTAAGTGTGGCTGAAGATGTCAGAGCTAACACAGCATCATCTACCTCAGGAAGCTGTAGTATTGCTGCTAATGATGTGTCTACATTGTAAAAACATTTATCAAACACAATTGCACCAGGGCACAAACCAGGTAGATCTAATTGTCTTTGGACCATAGTTAAAAAGATTTTATAGGAAGGAATAACTTCCATTTCTTCTTTTGGGTCTTTGAAAAGGGCTTAATTACCACCTGTCTTGTGTGAAATAATTGGTGCCTCTGTATTAAACTCCAACCCAGTTGCGCTCTTGGCTTTGGCTAGCAATAGTTTAAATAAATGAGGCCTAAAGAGTCCTATGAACCCAGATTTTTCTGGTTCCGTCTCCTCCTCAGATAATGTCTCAATTTCTCCTTCCTCAATAGAATAATCCAATTGTTCCTCCTTCAAGGAGACAGGAGAGTAAGGTTGGAGCAGTACAGATTGTTTTGGTGGATGGTGATGTTTGCAATGGTGGGAGAAGTCTATTCTAGAATCTACCTAAACAGGCTGCCTCAGCTGAGTTCCCCCCATCATTCCCGAGCTAATTAACTGGGTGAACCATTGTTGTACCTCTAATGGCATTAACTGCCCTCCTGTCCCAGCTTGCTGCATTTGCATTGGCTTTGGAAAGGAAGGTGCCATTGGGACTAAGCCACTCCAATGAGAGCAACCTGGGAGTTCTGCAGCCTGAGTGTTTGTAACTGTTTGGCTCAGAATTTCTTATGTCCAAACCTTCTTGGGATTGTGTCTGATCCTCCCTGGGAGGACTGAGTTGAGTTAGCTTCTCTTGTTCTCTGGAATTCTTTTCTACCTGCCTTACCAAGGCATGGAGACAGCGTGCTCATCCATAATCTTACTGGATGTGGTAGAAATACTCTATTTATATTAAATAAAATTAACTCCAATGGGATAACAGGTAATGGTAATTAAGTTCTCGAAGGAGATTGAAAAATTCTATTCTATAGGCAATAAAAATGCCAGCTAAGATGGATTAGTTCCCTAAATATTTAAATGAGGGAGCGATTCTTATGTTCATCAATGGTTAAGGCCCACATTTGTTAGATCCACAGAAAAAACAGGGCCATTTGTGAGGCTTGGCACAGCAGGAAAAAAGAAAAAAAGGAGCAGAAAGTGATAACCAAAACTGCTTTACTGATCAACAGAAAGAAAAAGTTCACCACGCTGTTTGGCTGCGCATGGCAAAGGATCAGTTTAAAAGCACACCAGGCTTGGCTGGGAAAATGGCTGTCTTAAAATGGTGCTCATGCCAAATCTAACCACAACACTGCTGGAATTACGCTTCCTGGAACAATGTGCCAGTTGATCCACAGCTCTGCTTAGGCAGCACTCCCTTATTTGGGCCAGCTGCCTGTCAGGCTTTTCAATTCAAGAGCCCCTCGATACCTTCTGCTGTCTTGAGAGTGCCGAATGAGTCTCCGCCAGTCAGCTGTTAGGCGCTGTTTCTGCTCCATACTTGATCTCCGTGCTCTGACTGGGTAGCACTCCCTTAATGTGGGCAGGCTACCCAGCAGGCAGATGAGTCTTCAACTCTCCCAATTCCTTTTTCTAGGTTTTGGGGAGCAAGTTGGAAGAAAATGCGATCAGTCTCTATGGAAGACTCCATTGTAGAACAGGCAGGCAATTTGCTGAGCCCGTAGCAGTTCTTCCAGTTGACGGAAGCGCACAGGCAATTAAAAAACCTGTAGTGTTTGTAGTCCCTTAAGGACTGTTGTGTGGATATTCCAAAATAAAAAATCAATCAATTCTTAAGTTGCCAGCAGTACTCTATCTATAAAAAATAGAGGAGCAGTCAAGCAGCCATCTATATAAGTCGAGATTGAATAGAAGAACTGGAGATGGTGGCCCAAAGGGGGTGTGTCTTCAGTTTTTTCTATTCAGTCTATAGCAGAACAGAGCTGAATACATCTCAAAAATGGATCCTGTCAAAACCATTCTGTAGAAGGTCTATTAAGAGTCAACACCAATTTGAATTGGGGGGAGGAACCAGGGGAAGTCGACCATTGGAGCCTGCTGCAGCAGCTCCTCTTGGTTTTATTTTATCAATTTTTAGTTCTCCCAATGGATCCTTTTTTATTTAAATAATATTTTCCGCAGAAGATAACAGCGTACACCACAACACAGACAAAAGTTTTTGTTTTGCTGAGGACTAACAAGGCATGGGGAAAAGAAAGAAGCATCATAGCACTAGCCCAGGATGTCTCCCACCAGTGAAGACTGCAAAACAATCAAGAATTGAGGAGCACTTTGCTGGCAAGAGATCTGTAAGTAAAACTAACCCCCCCCCCCTCCATTTCCAACAATCTTGAGAAGTTAGAATGGGACCTGCAAAGAGATCTGACAAAACAGCAGATATTAGACTTTTCCAATATAGTGGGAGAGGAGCAAAATGACTGCCAGATTTTTTCACAAACAACTAAGCCAGTTACAGTTGATATGGAGACTGTGATAAAGACTAAAAAGGTTAACAATAAACTAATTCAAAGTGAGGAGAGCTTACCGTGGGAGAATACAACAGAGTTTATGGCAAAACAATGCCTTCTCACAGCGCAAATGGTTGTCTCAATATTTGAACAATTAATAACCATCCAACACGATGTAGAGACACTAAGAAAAGATATCACTGTCCTTCTGCAAGCACAGCATTGGGCTACAGACCCCATCCCAACGTGCTTACAGCTGACCTGGGTAAATCCCATACTCAGGATATGGAAGAAGAAAAAGAGCAAAGACCCAGGGAAACAGTTAAAAAACCTGCTAAAAAGTGGCAGCCTTTTCAGAAAAGAGCCCTTCTCCAGACAAGGCAACAAGAAGAGGTATCAATAGAGAAGTTTCATTGGAAGCCAGGAAAGCATCTCTCCTAGAATCACATTGCTCATTGCAAACACAACAGATTGCTTTGAGAATCCATATGAACAGATTAAATTACAGACACTGGAATACTAAAAGTGCTATACTAAATTCCCTAAATCTGCTTCTTCACTGCCACCGGGGCAGATTGATCTTCGTGCTGTGGAGTGGCTTCCTGAGGTCCCAGATTGGAAGCAGATACTCCTGTCTTTCAAGCAGACCACCATATCACTGATGCTGTTTAAGATGAAGGCACATTTAGCCTCCTTCCAAATCTTTCCCATCAGATTTTTCTGTGAGGAAAAGGTTAAACCTTTAATTGTTAACATGCGAGCTCCCATGGCTGCTGTTTCTTCTGCATTCTCAACCTTGGAAAAAAGAGAGAAAGAAAGTGGGAGTCAGCCAGCCTTGGTCGGTGAAGATGTACTTAACAGCACAGAAATGGGCCTCATTAGTGCTTTTGGTGCTCTCCCAAGAAAAGAACAAGATAACACATTATTCAAGCTAGAAAATTTACAGAAGTCCTTGTTGGTCACAATGGACACTGCTCAGCCACTTATAGATCTAGTCTCCCCAATAATTGAACCTCTTACTTCTCCCCCGGAGGGCAAAGGATTGCATGAATATGAGATGGAAAACAGAAGCCAAGATACACAGGGACCATTGGGAGAGGTCCCATGACAGTACCATCATCTCAAAGTCAAATGAAGCATGACCTAATAACCCCTTGCCCTATACCTAGAGAAAAGCACAGGAATGGCAAGCTCTGTTAGCTAGTGCTAAATTACTTTATTCTGAACAATTTTCTCAAGAGTCTACACAGGATTCAGATGGGTCTCCCCTCCTTTTAGAGAAAGCCAATTTCATGTGCGACGATACCTTAATCCATTGCAACAACCCTACAACTTCCCTTTGTATATATCAAATTTCCTGATCAGCGGCAAAAGATGATCCTCTCTCCATTATAACCTGGAATATAGTAGGCTGGACTGTCCCATCAAAAGACCAACTCTTTTTTGACTACATATCACTATTTGTCATCCTCTTCTTACAGGAAACCTGGACCCCCGCAGAGATACAGTTAAATGGTTATTGGACCAAATCTATCCCGCCTGTTCCAAGTAAGGTGGATGGGAGAGCTAAAGGGAGTACTGTGACACTTGTTAATACAACCCTACAATTTAAATATGTATCACTGCCACCTTTTCAGCCATGGGCTGTGACCTTACATTTATATAAACAGGTGGAGATTTTGGTTTTTAATATCTACATTCCTCCACTCAATAAGAAGGATTTGATCAACAAAATTTGGAACGGCATAGAAGATTTTATCCTTGGCTATTCAGACAAATACCCCACAGCAGCAATAATTATTGGAGGGGACTTAAATGCTAGGATGGATCCAAATGATCAAGCATTATTTAATCAATTTAAGATCTATTATGATGAGAATGTACCAGAAGAACCCTTGCATTCCAGACAATCTAAAGACGCAAAAGCAGTACCTTTGTATCCTTAATGGTTCCACAAAAGGTGACTACCCATCGGAATATACTTATCGGGGAGCAGGAAGAAAATCCATAGTTGATTATTGGATAATATCATATGACCTCCAGAAGTTCTTGCAAAAGATGGAGGTAGACTCACGACTGGAAAGTGATCACAATTCAGTAATCCTTACTCTCACATTACACCAGAAATCTCTAAGGACTGGTTCAATCTACCTACCCAGGCTAGAGAACCAAAATACCCAGGTAAAAGTTAAATGGACCGTGTTCTGTTTCTTGCACAGAGCTAGATTTATAGCTGTGCAGATGCAGATCGATAACTCAACAAAGCTTCCATAACAAAGTTCATTTATTGGTACATCAGGTATCTTCATAACTCACATTTATGATGAAGTTCTTCTTTAATGACCAATCCTTGGTATATCTGCCTTATACGTGAAAGGTGGTTATCTCCTAAGCCATCTCGTAGCGATAGAGGGAAGATGCCATGAGTTAGAGAGTTCACACAAAGAATGAGGAAAACTCCCTTAACCCACCAAGGGTCAATTCAGTGACCAATCAGGATTACAGATGTAGCCACATGAGATGAACTACATTTCCCAGGATACCTTTAACTACATTTACCATGATGCATTCCCTTAAGGGGACAGCTTATAATTCCTACGTAACTATCCAACTGCCATAGACTGGCTGGGACAGCACAGACCAAGAAAAATGCAAAAGAAGTTACAAAATGGATATTAGTGCCAGAAACAATAGAACTTCGTACATCTCTACTAAAAAATAAGTTTGAAGGATCATACTTAAACTTTAATTTCAAATTTGACATTGTTTCTCACTAACAGAATACTAGCTCAATCCAAAAAGGTAATTTTAAAGAATAAAAATTGGTTTGATAGAGATTGTGTGCAAAGAGTATAGGAAAAGTAAAAACGCCCCTTTTGAGGATCACACTCACTACTTAAAGCAGTTGAAGGCACAATATAACACCCTGCTAAAAGAAAAGTGCAGCTCTGAAGGAGTCTTGGCATAGATTAATTGCAGCAGTCAAGACAAAAAATACATCCCTTTTCTGGCACATCACTAGAGGATTGGGGAAATCCCCCCTACCCTCAACTAATCAGGTACTGATTCATGCCTGGGAAGAATATTTTAGAGAGATAAATACAGACTCTGACTATGTAAATAAGGGGAGCCAAATTAGTTTGGACCAAACTCTTTACTGGCCCCTGGTTACACCAGGAGAGATATCCCAGTAGATCGGAACTCTCAAGCCTAATAAGGCACCAGGTGCTGATAATGTCCTGCCAGAAATAATCAAAAAGAATGCCAGTTGGTGGGCTCCACTTTTAGCATCTCTGTTTACATTTATAGATAAAACAGGCCATATGCCAAGAGATTGGGGACTAGTAATTATCATACCAATTTATAAAAAAGATAATAGAAATAACCCAGACAATTATAGACCTATTAGCCTTCTGAGTGTTATTAGCAAATTGTATGCCAAATATCGAAACTATAAACTTGAGGATTGGCTAATTTCTGGGGGGATAATCAAAGATGAGCAAGCTGGTTTTAGAGAAGGAAGATCTATGGTGGATCATATCTTGGTACTTCACAATCTGGTTCAAAAATACATGAATTAAAAAAAAATCATCTCTTTTCGTGGCTTTCCTTGATTTTAAGCAGGCCTTTGATTCAATATCCAGGAAACACTCTCTGGAAGAAATTAAAACGCACTACCATCGATAAACACCTCCTTTTCTTCATACAAAAATTTTATGCTAATTCCACCTTGAAAGTGAAGTGTAATCCTCAAGGGACTTTAACCGGCCCAGTAAGGGTACAAAAAGGGGTATGGCAGGGTTGCATCGTATCCCCCTCCCTTTTTAACTTCTACATTAACCCTCTGATCAACCTCTTACAGAACCCTGATTTACATCCTCCTAACATAGCACAATGTAAAATCCCGATTCTCCTATTTGCCGATGCTGCTGTTGTAATTTCAGAAACTCCCATTGAACTGAAGAGAGCAATTACGGCAACACTTGAATACTACAAACAGAATAAGCTAGTCCTTAACTTTGATAAATCAAAAGTTTTAGTTTTTTGCTAAAAGACCCAGACAATACTCCTGGAAAACAGAAGGGCATAGTTTAGAACAGGTTAGGACATTCAGATAACTTGGGGTGGTTTTCCACACCCAAGGGACATGGAAGGCACACCTGGCTCATGCACTGCAGGCAGCCTACAGGTCATCAAATGTAATTAAACATTTTTTTACACTGGTGGAGGGCAATTCGTACCTGCAGCCTTAAAACTTTTTGAGGCCAAAACATTAGCACAAATTCTATTTGGGGCACAAACATGAATCCTTGCAAAAAAAGACTTGCTAAAACCAAATTACTGTGAGCAATCTTAGCTGCACCAAAGAAACTCCAAATGCCAAGGTAAGAATCGAGACAGGCATGCCTCAAATTCAGGTAAGAGTCTGGAAGATGATGATCATTCATTGGCTAAAAATGCTTTTCTTCCCAGAGGGCCTGGCCCCACTAGTACTGATTGATAACTACCCCTCCCCCTGGAAACAGGCAATAGACCACAAGCTGGGCTTCTATGGGCTCTCACCAATATTCTTAATGTCCCCAGGCTTTGGCCAAGCAAAGCAAGGAATAATCAATAGAATGAAGGACATGGAGTTCCAAGAAAAACTAAATAGGTTGGCTTGCCACAGTAGGTAACAGAATTAAACAGGGAGTGTGGGAATCAGCAAGATATCTAAAAGATTTGATCTTCCCAAAACAAAGAATAGCATTCTTCAGAGCCAGATTTAATATTCCCCTGTCAGCCCCCTTCAGGGAAGTTATCAGAAAACACCAGTAGCAGAATGGGTATGGATATGTGGTAAAGGAGAAGGTGAAGATATCTCATACGTTTTATTGTACTGTGAGTTATACAGACCTTATAGGTCATTGTACATTCTCCCCTGACAAGAGAGATTGCCAGGGAGGGCAGACAATTTTTATGGAGACTTTCTCCTCCAGGATTCAAACCCAACTATTATGCGTGCAGTGGTAAAATTCTGTGTTGCTGAAATGTCTACAACTTTAAAAGCACAACTATAATGATATGGGAAAATACCCGAACAAAGCTGAATACCATACATGTAAGTAGCCACGAAAACACAAGAAAATATATGTGTGTGTGCGTGCATGTGTGCGTGTGTGTGCATGTGTGTGTGTGTGTGTGTGTATATATATATATGTTTTCTGAGGTTTTCGCGGGTATTTGTATGTGGATCTTTGGTTATTTGGGTTTTCTCCCGCGTAGAATTGGAAGTATCCAGGCAACGTTTCGATGAAGTCTCATTCATCATCTTCAGGCTTGTTCTCAGAGTGAGAAGCACAGAGCTGAAGAAACAAGCCTGAAGATGATGAATGAGACTTCATCGAAACGTTGCCTAGATACTTCCAATTCTACGCGGGAGAAAACCCGAATAACCAAAGATACACACACACACACACACACACACACAAACACATATATATTTTCTGAGGTTTTCGCGGGTATCAGCCAATCAGAACACAGCCAACCCCCCTACCAATCAGAACACAGCCAAACTCCCACCCAATCAAGTCACACCCCCACTAGCAGTTAAAAGGAAGAAGCAGCTGCAAGCTCACATTACTCTGAGAAGCACAGAGCTGAAGAAACAAGCCTGAAGATGATGAATGAGACTTCATCGAAACGTTGCCTAGATACTTCCAATTCTACGCGGGAGAAAACCCGAATAACCAAAGATCCATATATATATATATATATATATGTATGTATGTATGTATGTATGTATGTATGTATGTATATGTATATATATATATATAAAGTTTTCACGGGTACTTACATGAATGCAGTTCAGCTTCCTTCGGGTATTATCCCACGTCATTGTAGTGCTTTTAAAGTTGTAGCAACATTTCAGCAGAATCTCATCTGCCATCATCAGGCTTCTGTATGGAGTTTGTGAGTCAGACTTTCACAGCCGTTTCAGTTTTAAATTTGGGGCTAGCCTATTGCTGTGCCAGGATGGTTTTTTTTTCATCCTGATTGGTTGGGAGTCTTGGTCTGTGTTTCTTGGTCTTGGAGTTTGCTGTGTTCTGCTTGATTGGTGTTTCTAATACCTTCTGTCTGTTTTGTGGCTTTTTTTGTGTCTTGATTGGCTGACAACATTGTGTTCCTGTATTGGAGGCTTTTAGTGCAGCTTGGCTCCCAGTAAATGGACGGCTATCATTTGTTAGGAAGCTAGGTTTCATCTGGGTACATGGTTGCGGTGTGTTTGAGCTGGAGGTATCAGGGGAGATCTGTTTGTGCCCAGGCTTGTGTTGTGGAGATTTTTTTGTGTCTGAGAGCAGGCTTCCAAATAATTGACAGTCTGGTGAAATCATCTCTTCTATTTGTGCTTTCAGGTCTTTTTTCAATCTCTATGGCTTCTCTGATAATTCTGTGGCTGGGGTTTTCTATAGTAGCGAGAGTTTTGGTGCCATTGAAGTTGATGCAATGGCCTGTGGCTTTCATGTGTTGGACTAGTGAGGAAGTGTGTTCCAGCTTTTTTACTGCATTTTGTGTTCATTCAGGCGGGTACTTATTCTTCTATTGGTCTGTCCAATATATGTGGCCGGGCATGATGCACAGGGGACATCCTATATGCCTTGGTTTTCCAGGTCAATTTTATCTTTGGGGTTTCTAAGGATGGCTGCTATTTTTTGTCTGTTTTGAAGGCAGTCTTGATGCCTGTGTAGTATCTTACTGATTTTGCCTATGGTACATCTTATGTAGGGCAGGACAACTTGTTCCTTAGGTCTGTTCATCTTCTAGGTCTCCATTATGTCTTAGTGTGTTTTTGTGGATCAAGCCGGTGATTTTGCTTTTGTGGAAGCCGTTGGCTGTCAGTACTTTAGTCAGGGTGCATAGTTCAGTATTTATGTGTGTCTTGTCTGCCAGGCATTTGGTTCTGGCAATTAGTGTTTTGGCCACGGAGTTTATCTGTGCTGGGTGGTGGTAGGATTGGTTGTTGAGGTAGTGGTTGGTGTGTGTTTTCTTCTGGTATATGGTGTGTCCTAGTGTGCCATCTTTTTTTTTGTAGATTAGTACATCTAGGAATGGTAGTTGTTTTTTGTTTGTTTCGGTTTCCATGGTGAACTTGATTTTGGGGTGTGTGCTGTTTAGGTGTGTTCGGAAATTATTTAGGTTTTCTTTTCCATGGGCCAAATCACAAATGTGTCATCGATGTATCTTAACCATAGTTTGGGTTTGTGGGTGGCATTAGCCAGGGCTCTGGATTCAAATTCTTCCATGAACAGGTTTGCAATGACAGGTGACAGGGGTGATCCCATAGGAGCTCCTTCAATTTGCTTGTATGTTTGTCCTTTGTATGTGAAATATGTGTTGATTAAGCAGTGTTCTGTTAGTTCCATGAGGTGTTTAGCTGGTTGGTATTTATTTTTGATGATTTCAAGAGTTTCTTTTATCGGGACTTGAGTGAATAGTGAAACCACGTCGAAACGTACAAGCAGGTCTTCTTGTTCCATGTGTAAATCTTTGATCATTTCCAAGAAGTGGTATGAGTTTTGTAGATGTGAAACTGCGGTTTCAGCATGGGGCTGTAGCTGTTTTGCTAAGTGTTTAGCTAGGTTTTGTAGTGGTGCTCCTCTGGAGCTGACTATGGGTCTGAGAGGTATGCCTTCTTTGTGTATTTTTGGGAGGCCGTATAGTTTGGGGCATCTGGAAGATTTTTCTCTTTGGATAATCGTCTGTTGGATCTCTTTGCTCATGTGGCTGGTTATAATTTTCTTTTTGGTTAATTTTTCCAGATATGTGGTTGGGTCTGTGTTTATGGGTTTGTATGTGGAGTCTTGGAGTCGGTCTGTTAATTTTGTTTCATAGTCTTTTCTATCCATTACTACTGTGGCATTGCCTTTGTCTGCTGGAAGTATGATTATGCTGCTCTCCTTTTTTAGGACTTGCAGGGCTTTTAGTTCTTTGTGCAAGTTGCTTTTGGGTTGTTTGCTTGTGCATAGGATGTTAGTAACTTGGTGTCTTATTCTATCAGCTTCATCTGTATTTAATTTAGTTAGGCTTGAGATTCTACCGAAACGTTGCTACAACTTTAAAAGCACAATTATGAGGCCACATACATTGGACAGACCGATAGAAGAATAAGTACGCACCTGGATGAACACAAAAATGCAGTAAAAAAGCTGGAACACACTTCCTCACTAGTCCAACACATGAAAGCCACAGGTCATAGCATCAACTTCAATAGAACCAAAACCCTAGCCACTGTTGAAAACCCCAGCCACAGAATTATCAGAGAAGCCATAGAGATTGAAAAAAGACCTGAAACCATAAATAGAAGAGATGATTCCACCAGACTGTCAATTATTTGGAAGCCTGCACTACAAACAAAAAAATCTCCACGCCACAAGCCAGGCAAACACCTGGGCACAAACAGATCCCCCCTGATACCTCCAGCTCAAACACACCCCAACCAGGCATCCAGATGAAACCTAGTTTTCTAACAAATGATAGCCGTCCATTTACTCGGAGCCAAGCTGCACTAAAAGCCTCCAATACAGGAACACAATGTTGTCAGCCAATCAAGACAAAAAAAGCCACAAAACAGACAGAAGATATTAGAAACACCAATCAAGCAGAACACAGCAAACTCCAAGACCAATAAACACAGACCAAGACTCCCAACCAATCAGGATGAAGAAAAAACCATCCTGGCACAGCAGTAGGCTAGCTCCAAATTTAAAACTGAAACAACTGTAAAAGTCTGACTCACAGACGAACACAATACAGAAGCCTGATGATGGCAGATGAGATTCTGCCGAAATGTTGCTGCAACTTTAAAAGCACAACTACAATGACATGGGAAAATACCCAAACAAACACACATACACACATAGGACCGTCCTTTTACTCAAAGCCAAGCTGCACTGAAAGCCTTCAATACAGGAACACAGTGTTGCCAGCCAATCAAAGCCACAAAACAGACAGAAGAAACTAGAAACACCAATCAAGCAGAACACAGCAAACTCCAAGACCAATAAACACAGACCAAGACTCCCAACCAATCAGGATGAAGAAAAAAACCATTCTGACTCAACAGTAGGCTAGCCTCAAATTTAAAACTGAAACGGCTGTGACAGCCTGACTCACAGACGAACTCAATACAGAATACTGATGATGGCAGATGAGATTCTGCCGAAACGCTGCTACAACTTAAAAAGCAGAACTATAATGACGTGGGATAATACCCGAAGGAAGCTGAACAGCATACATGTAAGTACCCGCGAAAACTTAAGAAAATATATATCTATATCTAATCTATATCTAATCTATATCTATATATCCATCCATCCATCCATCCATCCATGCATCCATCCATCCATCCATCCATCCATCTAGTAAATAGTGATGTCTATTGCTGGTCTAAGACTGTAATAAAGTTATATTCTATTCTATTCAATTTGATGGCATATAATTATAATATATGTCTGCATTCAGCACATCATTTGGGAACTACCAACTCCACATGGATATATATACAGATTGATAAGCAATTCATCACCCATTAAACTCTTTAACTTCCTGTCAGACTTACTTTGGAACCTTTAATTAGACTTTCAACTTAACTGATCATATTTTGCTTTAACATGGCATATTTTCACAGAATTTATCATAAAATAAATGACCTTTCATTTTATCCATATTGAACATTATGAAATATCTTTCTGAGAAGGGGTCACCAATCTTTTGGACCTTAGCGACCACCAAACTCATAATTTTAAATCCCGCGGACCACTAATTTAAATTTTAATGACAGTGGCTTGCTGTCATTGATGGGAAAATCAGTCCCATATTCCAGAGCTACAGTAGTCACAGGACTGCCCTTTGGTCAGCCCGGAGCAGCTGCTCCTCCACCTGGGTGTACCGGCCTGCTATGGACTGGAGGAGCTGCTCCGGGATGAACAAAGGGCCAGTCTTTTCTCTACTGCAGCTCTGAAATATGGGATTGACTTTTCCACCAATGTCAGCAAGCCACCCGGGGGCGGATTTCCCTCCCCCTCCATTGGTCTTACCTTCCAATTCCAGCTCGTGTGGCTCTACTCAAGGTTTGTGCTCAGTCAAAAGGTAGGGGCCAGCAGGTGGGCGGGCCATGTGGTTGGCACAGCCTTGTGTTCCCACACAGTCTGGATTAATAGCTTTGGGGGGAGTGCTTTGAGGGGGACATTTCTCTGCAGACAACCAAATTTTTTTTGTGGACCACCAGTGGTCCCCGGCCCACCAGTTGGCGACCACTGTTTCTGAGTATTAAGACTGTGCTACTTGATTATTAAGGGAGTTTACAACTCTTACTTTGTGGAAGATTTTGAACTTCCTACTGGTCCATGTTCCTCTTGCTTTAACCCCGCAAGGAGAGCATCTCGTGAGCAATGCTTATCCTATTTGAGAAAGAGAAAGTAGTATTATTACATCATACTGGAATATATTTAACTCTGACTGGTGAACTTGCATAATCACAAGGTATTATACATATCCAAATGAGTGAATAGAAACTGTACCTGAATGGACAGCATCACAGGAGATTTCTGTATACCGTCTAGTCAATATAGATAATCAACAACATAAATCAAAGAAAGTGATTTTTAAAGTAATTTTTTACATTAGGTTAATAATGCACATAGCTTTGTTATTTTACTAAAAATGAAAATAATAGGAATCAGATGATTTTGGACAACAATTTTTTAGCTAATTGCAGAATACTTAAAAATCCTACATTTACTGGAAATATTTGATATGTTATGTCACTATTAGAAGTTTACAAAACTTAGATACAACTATATTTTAATCTCGTATCAAAAGGAACTGATCATCCAATTGTACACAGTTGTATAGAGCTCAAATAAAGTCAAAGGAGACTACTCTCGGGTAAGTGGGATTACATTCAGAGAAATTTAATAGCATTCATATCTTCAGCACAAGAGGATGCAGACCTGCGGCAAGTTAAAAATTACAGATCTATATCCCTATTAAACTCAGACAATAAAATTTTTGCTTCAGTTTTGACAGAAAGACTAAAAAGATATTTAAATAATTTTATCCATATTGATCATAATGGATTCCTGCCAAAGAGACAAATCAAAGACAATGTGAGAATTATTTTGGAAACTCTGGAATACTATGAGGCGCATCCTGAAAAGCAAATGGCCTTGATGTTTTTAGACGCACAAAAAGCCTTTGATAATGTGAGATGGCGATTCATCTTATTTCAATTGATACAAATGGGCTTTGGTAAAAAATTTATTCAAGCCATTGAAACGATATACCATGAACAAACTGCAAAGCAGGGATGGGATTCTACCAGTTTGCACCTATTCACTAGAACTGGTTGTTAACATTCTAAGTAGTTTGGAGAACTGGCTGTTAGAAGAAATTTCTGGCCTAATCCTGTAAGGAAGGCAGGAAGGAAACATTTTGGTGTTGCTTACAGAAGCTGCCTCTCCGTTAACTCCTATTACATTCGTGGCAGGACTAGACTTCCTGTCTCAGGAACGTCTCTGCAGTTTTTTTCCCTTCCTTTGCTGGTACTTTGGTTGTGTGGAATGACCATTCAAAGTTACAATGGCATTGAAAAAAGTGACTTATGACCATTTTTCACACTTACAACTGTTGCAGCATCCCCACAGTCATGAGAGGCCAGGTGAGGAGATGCGTGCCTCAATGTGAGTGATGTTGAGTTGGCCATGTCCAGCCAATAAAATGACCACCAAGCCATGCCCACCAACTAAGCCACGCCCACAGAACTGATTGTTAAAAAATTTGAATCCCACCCCTGCTGCAAAGGTTATGGTAAACGGAGAACTAACAGAATCTATAGATATAAGAAAAGAGACAAAGCAAAGTTATCCACTGTTGCCCCTACTGTTTGTGTTAACGTTGGAAGTGTTGAACAGAAATATTAGAGAAGACAAAGAAATAAAAGAAATGAAAATCAAAAAGGAAGAGTATAAATTGCAAACTTTTGCAGATGACCTGGTATTCATATAAGAAGTCCCATAGAAAACAGCACCTAAACTAATAGAAAAAATAGAAGAATATGGAAAAGTAGCAGGTTTGAAAATAAATAAAGATAAAATAAAGATATTAACAAAGAATATGTTAGCAAGACGAAAGAAAGAGTTGGAAGAAGTTTTAGGAATACAGGTCACAAACAAGGTTAAGTATTTAGGGATATACATTACACCAAGATGTAGCACATCTTTTTCAGCACTCCAGCACTCTAAAACACACTTTTTTATTAATATAAAAATTAACTATAAAACTCTAGAAAAGGAATCAGAAATTTCTACCTGTAGGTGGGTAATGAAAGAAAACCTTTGTCTCTGGAAAGGTTCACATCCCTCCCACAAACACTGTCCAGGGTAGACATCTTTTCCTCCATGCTCAGTTGCAGCATGATAAAAAACTTGGGATGGTGTCTGAAACCACCTGCAAAATGGAAAGGATTTTAATTTTTCAGAAAACAGTATATTCTTTTGCAATCACTTTTTTACGTAGTTATAACTTATAAATCATCAAAAACAAAAGTTATTTAAAAGTCAAAAATTAAAGTTTTTCAAGGGTTCTACTTACATTTTCAAGACCCATCTGCACAAGCTTTCTATAGCAGCCCTTACACAAATATATAAATAAATGGAATTGAAATATTTTATATATTTTTATTAGGTAAAGGTAAAGGTTCCCATCGCACGTGCTAGTCATTTCTGGCTCTAGGGGGCAGTGCTCATCTCTGTTACAAAGCTGAAGAGCCAGTGTTATCTAAAGATGTCTCCATGGTCATATGGCCGGCATTTTTATATATGCATTTTTACATGCTTTCGAACTGCTAGGTTGGCAGAAGCTCACAGAGCTCACTCCGTTATATGGTGCTAGGGATTTGAACTACCAAACTGCTGATCTTTCTGATCGACAGGCTTAGCGTCTTAGCCACTGAGCCACTGTGTCCCCATATTTTAATTAGGTAGTAGCTTATAAAGACTTCCTGTATCACCACGACAGTATTAAAAGCTTGGAGCAGTGACTAGTTGTCAGGTCCACCATCATGGCCTGCCTTTCTGTTGGAGGCAGGGTGGATGGATGGAGGGAGAAGGCTTGCTGGCATTTTTGCATGCTTTTGCTGTAACTGTAGCAAAGGACTTACATGAACACCTGTATAGGAGAGTACTGGTGTATCTGGATGGATATTTTAATCTATACTAAAACAAAGGCAGAACACATGAAACTAGTGAGGTCTGTAGGCTGTCGACAAATAAAACTGCAAGCCACTAAACTGTATGAAAAACTTTACAAGCTTGAGTTTCACCAGAGAAAGATAGATTATTTGGGTTATTGGTCTCACACAAAGGCACTGAAATGGACCCCCCAAAGGTCCGGTGCTGGACTGGGCTCCACTTGAACCAGAAAGCAACTACCATGTTTTCCCCAAAATAAGACCCGGTCTTTTGGCTTGAAAATAAGCACTTGGGCTTATTTTCGGTAAAGTTTTATTTTTTTGACTGGTAGGAGATGGCGACCACAAGGACCGACGGGTGTGAAAAGATGTGCACAGGAATCAAGAGGCTTTTTCTCTCTCTTGTCCCTCCCCCTGTGCTATATGTTGATCAGAATAGGCTTTTAACCCCTCCCTTCTGCAAAGGAGAAACAACACATGTTACACATTCAATTGGTATATCCCGCTGCAGTTGAACCTGAGTGTTTCCTTCTTGTCTATGCTTTCTCCCGAGGAATCCCCTTAACTTAAACAAAACAGAGTGAGCGCTGGTATGGATTATCTCTGTTTGCCCCTCTTGCCCAATACCCCTTTTGTGGCACCTCCTTTTGTCCCCTCCCTGGAATACCTGAAGAAGTATTAAGAATTCACTGGCCCTATTATATATTCCTTTTCTTTCTTTCTCTTTGCTGGTTACGAGGGGGTGGGTGTTTTCAGGCTTGTCACATTCCAAAGGAGTAAAGATAGGGAGATTTGTTTAGGCTAGGTTATTTTTCCTTTCTGTGGGAACAGAAACCGACCCAGCTGAAACCTGGAGGTGGAGATTGATGACACCAGGCAAATTGATTTACTTCTCTTGGGAATTTGACTTTGGGTGCTGTTAGGAATAAAAGTCACCTAACAGCTATTTGGGTTAGAAATATATAAACCAGGATAGACATTTTAATGCTGTCTCTTTAAGGGAATGCAAGAGCATGCAATTGGGTGTGGTTTCTCAAATGGCCATAAGATGGAGCCAGAAACCTGGGTTGCTTAGTCTTAGTCTCAGAAGAGAGTGTGAGTCAGTCTCTGTTTCCTTCTGTTGGAAAGTATTGCCGTTCCTTCATTTTTCCTAATTGACTAATATTCCTCGATTTTATATCAGTCTGATACTGAATTGTTTTTTGACACTGGACTTTGATATTTGGATTATCCCTGGATTGAAAACTGACTGATTTTACCTGTGAATAACTTTGGACTGCCTATTTTGGACTTTGCGTAACATTTCTGGAAGTAAAAACCTACATTTACTGTACAGTGTATCTGTACTGTGTGTGTATTATTCAAACACTTCTCTCAAATACGTCTCCCTATATGCACTCATTCTCCTAATGGGGAATTACCTCAACACTGATTAGGGGCCCAGGCCATACCAGGATCAGATAACTGAGAGTTAGTGTGAATGCACAGTACTGTATACAGACAGCTGTTTACTGTTTAATTGTGGTTTACTAACCTGGTAAAGATGGCACAAGTCACTTCAACAAGTCTATCACTGATAACCCAGTTGGATGGAACAAACTATGTTTCCTGGTCTATGAAATGCAGTCTACTTCTGTGTAGAGAAGGTTTATGGAATGTAGTTCAAGACCCACCGGATGTAAATGCTTGGGATCCAGAAAATGAGGATGATGCCAAGAAGCTTGCTGACTTTTACCAGAACAACGAACGAGCTCTTTGTATAATTGGACTAACACTGAGTGACCAGCAACTAGTCCATATTCATGGAGAAGAGTCTGCTGCTAGGTGTTGAGAGAATTTGAAGAGGATTTATGTTCGTGACAGTGCAGGTGCACACATACATCTTACATGTAAACTGTTAAGGGCACATCTTCTGAAACGTTAGCTCATTTAAACTTCATGAAAAGAACTTTTCAAGAGCTATATGAAAAAGAACTGATATTTCCAGAGCTGCATCAAGTTTATATCATTCTTTCCTCATTGGATGAAAGTTATGATGATTATGTATCTTCACTGGAAGTCCTGCCCAGAGATAAACTGACATTGACTGAAATAACTGGAAGATTGTTAGAGGAAGCAAGAAGACGGCTGGATAGGGACCAACTGAAGAAGAAACAACCACAAGAAGAGGATTTATCTTCAACTGCCTATACTGTTAGGAAATGTTTTCCTTGTGCAGCTAGGGGACATATAGCTAGATTCTGTAAGAAAGGAAAACAACAGAATACTAGTCAACACCAGATGGCTAAGAAGAATGTTAGTTCAGCTATGTCTAGCAATTCAACTGTAAACCATGATTTGTGGGTTGTTGATAGTGGAGCATCACAGTGCATTACTAAAGATAGAAAAAAGTTTGTAAAGATGTCCACAAGTAAACAACATGTATCATTGGCAAATGGATGGAAGATTCAAGCGTCTGGTGAAGGTACTGCATATTATTCTTGTATAAATAAACATTTAACTATGTTATATGTACCTAAACTAAAATTTTATTTGTTATCAGTAAGGGCTTTAGTTAATCTTGGCTATGTAGTAACCTTTAGGGGAGATAACTGTACAATAGAGAAAGAGGGAAAAAGTGTTACTGCTACTTTAAAGAATGATTTATATGTAATACATGATGATCAGCTGAAGATGGCTAACTCAGTTTATAACAATGTTAAGCTACATGATGAATGTATACATTTACTACATAGACATCTAGGGCACATCAATTTCAAAATGCTCAAACAAACTGTTGAATTGTCAGAGGGAGTAAAATTGAAACCCTGTAGCAACTATTTACACTGTAATGCTTGTAGCCAAGAAAAAAGCAAGGTTACTCCAGCAAACAGACTAAATGGGTTTAAGACCAAAGAACCTTTAGAGGTTATTTTTGCTGACATAATTGGTCCAAAGAAACCAAGTTTAGGAGGTTCCTATTATATTTTGAGTATTATGGACCATTACTCATGATATGGTTTCTGCTATCTTATGAAAAACAAAACAGAAACATTCCAACATTTCTTTAACTGGCTGAGGTTTGCAGAGAGAAAAATGAAAAGTAAAGTAATTACTTGAATTTGTTATCAAAAGATTCCAAACTATGTTAAAATTGGCTGGTGTTGAGCATAAACTTTCTGCACCTTACAGGCCACAACATAACTTGTTTATAGAACAAAGAGGGCAAACATTACAAGCCATGGCTTGCACTATGTTATCTGATTCAGGTTTACCTGAAACATTGTGGGGTGAGGCCATAATGTGTAGTAACAATGTTTTGAACAATGTAGTTAATACAACAACTGGAGAATTGCCATTCACTCATTGGCATGGCAGAAAACCAAATTTAAGTTACCTACACACTTTTGGACCTCCAGCATGGGTGCATATTCCCTCACAAGTAAGACTGAAAGGGCAACATAGAGCTAAGAAGTTATTTTTTGTGGGTTACGAGGCCAACCATAGATCATTTAGATTTTGGGATCAAGGCACAGCTCGTGTTTATTGTAGTGCTAGTGCAAAATTTCTTGAGCACATTGGGTGGGATAAACTGGAACAGGAATCCAGCAATGATATTATTATTGACACCAAAATAGTCCCTAAGGATAAAATCAGTACACCCCAAATAGCCATTAAAGAGGAAGGACAGGAGGAAGTAGTAGAACAAGCACAGGAGGAGGAAGAACAGGAGCAGGTGGCACAGGAGAGTCCACCAGTAAGCTCTGTATTACCACGACGTTCAACCCGAGTAACATGACCATCTGATAGATATCAGGCTAGTGTTGTATGCCAAGTAAATACAGTTCCGAGTCACCATAGTGAACTAAAACTGTATCCTGCTGAGGATCAGGCTGCTTGACAGAAAGCAATGGATAAGGAACTAGAATCTTTAAAAAGACTGGAGGTGTACGAAAATGTTATCACCAGGTAAACATGCCATAGGATATAAATGGATATATAAACTAAAGACTGTTGTAGGTGGGACTGTTACTCATAAAGCCAGGTTAGTAGCACAAGGATTTAATCAGACAACAAATGACTATGATGAGGTGTTTACACCTAGTCTGAAGGCTACTACATTAAGAACAGCATTAGTGTGGGCAGCTAAAGAGAAATATATTGTAAATCATTTGGATATAGAGACAGCATATCTGCATGCACCATTGCAACACACTATATATTTCAAGAAACCTTCGGATCTCAAAAATGATAATATTGATAATAATGATTGCTGGAAATTGAAAAAGAGTCTTTATGGTTTGAAGCAATCTGGATATGAGTGGAACCAATCTATAATAAAAGAATTAACTAAAATAGGTTTTGTAGCTGGCATGGCTGATCCATTTTTGTTTAAAAGAGAAAGTAATGGTATGATTTCATTGTTGCCATTGTTTACTGATGACATAGCATTAATCACCAAAACTGAACAAGAAGCTACTGAGATAATTTCACTATTGGAACAGAAATTTAAGATAAAACAATTAGGAGAAATCAAACAATATCTTGGTTTAAAGATAGATAGAACTAGGGGAGGTTACAAGGTCTCACAGGCAGATAAAATTAACCAATTACTAAAAAGTTTTAAAATGGAACTTTGTAAACTGGCTAAAACACCAATGAGCCAGGAGTTTAGCCATAGTGATGTTCAAAGTCCTATTTTTGACAAGAACATTTATCAGTCCTTGATTGGTAGTTTATCTTATCTCAGTAATTGGTCAAGGCCAGATATTGCATACAGTGTTAATCAATTAGTGAGATTTAATGCGGAGCCCACTGAAAAGCACTGGCAAGCTGCTAAATGTGTATTAAGATATCTGAAACAAACAATGCATTATGCATTGTATTTGGAGCCTAAAGATGAATTAAGTCTAACTGCAAATGTCGATTCAAGTTTTGCTACAGACATAGATACATGTAAATCTACATCAGGTACTGTAGTATTATTTGGAAAGGTGTTGATTGGATGGAGGTCTATTCAGCAGAAACATTTAAGTTTGTCAACAATGGAGGCTGAATTCTCATGTTTATCTTTATCATGTACAGATTTAGTTTTGTATAAGCAATTATTAATTGATATGGGAATTAATGTAATACATCCTATTGTTGTTTATGAAGCTGTTTATCAGCAATATAGATGGCTTCAAATATTGCTGTTAAAACAAGAACGAAACACACAGATTTAAGATGTTTAAATGTGAGACAATGTGTGCAAAGTAAAATGATTAAGCTGGACTACTGTATGTCAGAAAATAATATAGCAGATCATTTTACAAAGGCCCAAGGCTCTATAAAGCAAAAGGCTAGCTGTGAAGATTATGGACTTAGAATGTAAGGTTGTATATATTATCTTACCCAAAAGAGAAGAATGTTAGGGAATGTAAGTCACCTAACAGCTATTTGGGTTAGAAATATAGAAACCAGGATAGACTTTTTAATACTGTCTCTTTAAGGCATGCAATTACAGTTGCAATAACATGCAATTGGGTGTGGTTTCTCAAATGGCCATAAAATGGAGCCAGAAACCTGGGTTGTTTAGTCTTAATCTCAGAAGAGAGTGTGAGTCAGTCTCTGTTTCCTTCTGTTGGAAAGTATTGCCGTTCCTTCATTTTTCCTAACTGACTGATATTCCTCGATTTTATATCAGTCT
>BLBF01000022.1:18132296-18146577 GCA_015471245.1 Laticauda colubrina | reverse complement strand
ATCTACATTTTCTGTACAGTTTATCTGTGTACTGTGTGTGTATTATTCAAACACTTCTCTCAAATAAGTCTCGCTGTATGCGCTCATTCTCCTAATGGGGAATTACCTCAACAGGTGCTATTTCTAATTTCCAGTATTATGTGGTGTAATTTCGGATTGCGTCAGATCCGGAATTACAACAGACTTTGCCAATTGATGCATTCCTAAATAAAAGCAACTGTTTTGAAAGACAGACTTTGCTCTTTTCTTTTTAAATGGATTTTATCACTTGGAAACATGACATTATTCTGGATTTCTCAAAAAACATAACCCCCAACTAGGGGTTGTTATTCAGGGTCCTAAGCCCTAGCTGTTTACCTGGAGAATTGGGAAACAGCAAAGACTCAAGGAAGATGACAGAAAGATGGGACCCAGGGGTACTGGAATGTGAGTGCAAACTCTGCAGAGGCCCTTATGTTAAATTCCTGGTCTGGCAGCAGATCTTCCAATGGATTCTCCAGGAGACAAGCAGAATAACAGCAGTCATGGAGGATATTGTGTGTAAGTTGGAGCCTGCCTGAAATCCCCACTTGAATAGTCTGGAAACGCAGGTATCCAACAGATGGAAAGATACCAGCTTGGCCAGTCATCCCTTTCTGACCCACTCACTGATCAGGGAGTCTTGAGCCACGATTTTAGAGTGGAGAGCAGCAACTGGACCCATAAGAACTATGGGAGGCCACAATGAGACGGATGATTGGCAGTACTAAACGGAGATGTGCAGACAGACAGTCAGGATATACCTGACCAGCTGGAGCAGCTCATCATCAGACGCAAAGGCAGAGGTCAGCAAAGGAGGCAAATGCCTACCCAGAGAGATCATGAAAAATGAGCTTCCAGCCCGTCCACTTTCGGTCTAACCCAGTTGTTGGGAGAATTATCTCCTCCCAGAAGAGGGCTGTCAAGTCTGAAATTGACATATGTGTAGCCATTTTAGTTAGGCTTAGTATATATTCTTTTTCTTACTTTCTCTTTGGTGATCATGGGGGAAGGGTTTTGGACTTGCCACATTCCTAAGGGGGGAGGAGTGGAAATAGGGAGAGTTATTTAAGCTAGGAGATTGTTTTTCCAATGGGAAAATGAGCTGACCATGTTCAGGCCCCTTGAGGTGGACATTTATGTCATCAAGCAATGTTGAATTACTTCTATTGGAGAATGTGACTTTTGGGGGTTGCTTCTAAATTCTGCTATTGTGGAGTAACTCCGGATTTTGTCAGATCCGGAATTACCATGGACTTTGCCAACTTGATGCTTTCCTAAATAAAAGAAATTGTTTTGAAAAACGGACTTTGCTCTTTTCTTTTTAAATGGATTTCATCACTTGGAAAACTGAGAAGGGCGATATACTGCTGCTGGAGATCTACCACCATTATACCGTTCGCCCCTGAGAGTGGAACAGAGAAAGGGGAGGAGAAGTGGGAGTCTGGAAAGAATCCATTGAGGAACGAGCCCTCCTCCTTTGTCTACCTCCAGCTGACCAAATCTCTCTGGGAAGGGCATTTTATCTGGGCAGAAGATTGGTTTGAGAACAAGCTCAAATGAGGCCAGTCCAAGTTGCAGCCCCACCTCCACCACCACAACCAGCTCCAACACCTTTTAAAACCATGTTTGATGGGACTGCAAGTAAATTTGCATTTTTCGTGAATAGAGAGCATGGTCTTACATTGACAGGTAAGGAAATAATTCCACGATGAGGCAGAACTAGTCCAATTCTTTGGAGACAATTTGGAGGAGGAGGCATCTGAATAGTTCACCCAGCTCAATAATGAAGACACTCCTGAACTAAACAAAGTGGATGACTTCCTAAGAGAGCTCCGATCACATTTTGAGGATTCTTCCTGAGTACAAGAAGCAAAAGCTGAAATAAAAAGCATCAGGCAGAAGGGTAGACCCACCAAGGAATAGGTGCTTGAGTTCAGATGCCTGGCCACTAATGACTGAGATGAATCATTAGTCATGCCTGGCCACTAATCTCAGTCATTGGTCTCAAAGAATACTTGTGCACTATTTCCAAGAAAGTATAGATGAGGAGTTGTTAAAAATTTGCCTGAGGACAGAATCTATGAGTGGTACAGGATGACCATAATAGTGGACAACGCGCTTAGACAGCACAGGAAAAGCAATGCTGAGACACAATCCAAAAGACAATTCACACAACGCTCAGTTTCATGCCAAGAGGAAGGACTTCAAACAGCAGCCCCCCTCGACCTCCATGAAATGTTTCTGTTGTGGGTAGGAAGGACATGGAGCATAGGAATGCTTAGCACCAGCCCCAGTACCTCAAGGGAGAGCACCTGCTGCACCTAAATGGAAAAATGCACCAAAAAACCTTCGGAAAAAAGCAAATTTGTGTGCCAAGCTATTGAGGTCTCCAACAACCAACAGGGGAGGGAACCCTGGCAGCAGGAGTATCCATCATGCAAGATACAGACAGCGAAGATGACCTGATGGTAAATGGAGCCATTCTACCTTTTAAAATTGAAGGGACATTGACTGTTACTCGCACAGGTGTAGAAGGGCCCATAGACATTATCATTGACAGTTTGCATAGACATTAGCATTGACAGTTTGCGGTGTCTTATCTGTCCTGAGACTGTGCATAAGTTAGATACAGAAACTAAAATGTTAACTACCCCCATTTGATTCCAACAACTAGATGGATCCATGATAGGGGGAAGCCCAGCTACGCAAGTAACCAAAAAAGTAAAACTAGGGAAATACTGGGAAATAATCCGGTTCATAGTAGTTCCAAAGATGACCCAATGAGTAATCCTGGATCTTGCCTGACTAGACAAATGGTGCCCAAATATAAGCTGGGAGGGTGGCTATAGGAGAATCGAATTAGCACTCGGTCCTGAGCCACCTTCTGAACAAGATAACAGCCAAATTGTCAGCCCAGAACTACAGTCAAGCCAGGAGGATAGAATAATATCATTGGCTCATCAACCCCCAGGGATTCCTGAAATCCCAGTCCAGTACCATGATCTGGTTCAAGTCTTCAGTGAGGAGGAATGCAATGTGCTACCCCACCCCCATCGCAACACTGACTGTGCCATACGAGTTTATAGAGAGGGCAAAATTACCAAAACCAAAAATGTACTCCATGACACCTAAGGAAATGAAAGAGCTATGAGACTATAGACACGAATCTAGCCAGAGGTTTCATCCAACCTGCAAAATTGGAGTGGCTGCCCCTGTACTATTTAAAGAAAAAAAAGATGGGGGGTGGGTACGCTTATGTGTGGACTTTAAATCTCTAAATGCTGTGAGTATTAACAACATATACCCCCTAATGCTCATGAAGGACATTTTAGGACACTTAGCAAAAGGGAAAATGTTTACCAAACTAGATCTCAGAGAAGCATATTACCGAATCCGCATCAGAGGAGATGAGTGGAAGACTGCTTTCAATTGTCCCTTAGGCAGTTTTCAGTTTACAGTAATTTCATTTGGATTACAAGGAGCCCCAGGGGCCTTCATGCAGCTCATAAATGAAGTCTTACATCAATATCTGTATAAAGGGGTCCTGGTCTACTTGAATGACATTCTTATTTATAATGAAACTCTAGAAGAACACATTAAATTAGTGAGAAAAGTATTAAAAATACTGTTAGACGCAAAGCTGTATATGAAACTATCCAAATGTGAATTCCATAAAGAGTCATTAGATTATCTTGGCTACTGCATTTCAAATCAAGGGATAGAAATGGATCCAGCAAAAGTGAAAGCTGTCTTGAATTGGCAACTCCCAAAGAATCGCAAACAACTGCAAAGCTTCCTGGGATTTGTGAACTTCTACCAGCAATTTATCCCCTCGTTTAGAGATTGTATTACCGATAACAGAACTGTTGAAAACTGGGAGTGGGGGGAAAACCAAGGCAAAACCTGGATAACCCCTTAAATGGACTCTAGAATGCCAAAAAGCTTTTGAATTCTTAAAAAGGCATTTTGCACAAGTACCCATTCTAAAACACCCTGACCAGACTTCTGGTGATTTCTTCCTCGTTGACAGACTGGAGACCATGATCGTCCGCGGCTTCGATCCATGCTCTCCTGTTGAAGGGCCCTGATCATCTGCATTTAGGGCCAGAAACACCCTGTAGGGGTGGTGAAGAGGAAGACTGCCAGCTGGATTGAGGGGATTGAGGGCTAAGCATTCCAGTCCCCTCCAAAGACAGCTGTAGCGGTAGTCAAATATAGCCACCCTGAAGAGGAAGAACTAACCTGGACGAGATTGTTTAGGAGCAGTGAAGAAGAGGACAGCATGAAACTCAGGCTAATCAGGCGCAACAATTAAATACAAGGTACCCCAAATTAAAATTTTAAGGAATTTTTAAGAGAGATAATTAAAGTATCGGACAGAGAAAGTGAAGAAAAAAAATATTTGGATAGCTGAAAGTGGCTTTGAACTTTGAAAGGAGAAAGCCAGAAGAAGATATCTGCTTAAATTCAATAAATATATAATCTTGACACTAAACAGGCATAAAACTAAAGCTGAACTTGAATGTGTCAAAGAAAAAAACCAGCAATTGACATTTGGACTTATTGGAACTTTTAATTTTAAAAGCCCTAAATAGAGAGAAAAAGTGAGGGGGAAAAAGGGTGGAATTTGGACAGAGAGTGCCATCTAGCGGTAAAAAAATATGTGTGACTTCTTATCACCTGGTTCTTCTAAAAATTGGATTTGATATAAAATAAGTGAAATTTTGACACAATAAAATAGAGACCCTGGAAAATGAAAGTGGAATATTGAACATTAAAACAAAGAAAAAAGCAGAAAGAAACTATCTTGGATTGTTTGGTGATTTTGGCTTAAACTTAAATTTATGGACATGGGACTATTTGATGAATCTGAGAAAACCTAAAGAGGAATTAATAAAAGTTGATCGTTGGAAATAAACTTTATAGATATTGGCTGAGTTAAATCACTGGATAATTGTGGACACAAAAAGTGTATGTGTGTGTGTTTGTGTGTGTACATACATACATACATACATATGCAAGTCTTGCCGTGTTTGGGTCTTTTCTCGTGTAAGATTGAGAGTATCTTGGCAACATTTCAACAAGGTCCCACTCGCCATTTTCAGGCTGGTGCTTTCAGCTTCATGCTTGTGCAAGCAAAACATGATCGGAGCTGCCGTCTCACTAAATATACTGGTGGGGAGGTTGGCTGTGTTGCCATTTCTTGATTGGTTGATGGAGTTGATGTCTGCAAATTGGCTGGCTTTTTTGTAAGAACATGTGTGACTAAAGTATTGGCAGTATGTCTATCAGCATCCTGTGTTGTAATGACCTGGGTAATGGGCTGTGTGATGACCTTCTGAGTTCTATTGTTGTGTCATTCTGGGTCTTGAGCTATAATCTCCTGGGTCGTTGGATGTGACCTGACAGCCAACCTCCCCACCAGTATATATAGGGAGACGGCAGTTCTAATCACGCTTTGCTTGCACAAGCACAAAGCCAAAAGCACTAGCCTGAAGATGGCGAGTGGGACCTCGTCAAAACGTTGCCAAGATACTCTCAATCTTACATGGGAAAAGACGTGAACATGCCAAGACCTGCATACCTGTACCCGTGAAAATCTACGAAAACATATATATAATTAAAAATGGAAGTAAGAAATATGAAAGAAATGCTACAAGAAAGAGGCAAGTCATTTGGTTTTGCTTTACAATTTTTAGAAATAGAGATTTTACAGTATGAAGAACAACAAGGAGTGCTAGAAGAGGAGTTGACAGATACTTGATATCAAGAAAATAAGAATTTATTAACTATACGGGAGGTGTAGCATGGAAGGGGTCTAACCTATATGTCCCCAAAACTTTACGTCTTCATGCACTTCAAAAAAGTCATGATTCAAAGCAAGCAGGATGTTTTGGATATTTAAAAATCCTACATAGTCAGTTGCCAGTTTTGGGGGCCGAAAATGAAGCAAGACATGGAGGATTATGTAAAGAGTTGTGCCACTTGTGCCACAAGGAAAATCAGACCCGGAAAACCTCCAGGATTCTTACAATCTGTAGCAGACCCATCCCAACCCTGGGAGGAGATAGGGAAGGATTTAATAGTAGATTTACCTGAGAGTGGGGGGAATACAGTCATTAATAGATTTACCTGAGAGTGGAGGGAATACAGACTGTTGTGAATTTATTTTCCAAACAAGCTCATTTTGTTGCATGTCCAGGACTACCATTAGCCAGGAAATTATCAAAAATATTTGTTAGCCACATATATAGATTGCACGGAGTACCTCGTAGAATCATTTCAGATAGAGGGATTCAGTTTACTGCAAAATTCTGGAGAGAATTTATAAAAGCTATTGGTCCTCTCAAGGTCTAAACTCAGAATTTCATGCAGAAACTAATGGAAATTCAGAAAAAAATAATCAAATTATTGGACAATATTTTAGATGTCATGTAAATTATCAACAATCCAACTGGGCTGATTTGCTACCGTTTGCTGAGGTTGCTTATAACAATGCTGTGCATAGCAGTACTGGGCTGACTCCTTTCCACATTAATAATGGGATGGAGTTCATTCCCATGCCTGAATTACCGAGGGATTCCCTCCCCCTCCATGTCAGTAACTGAATGGATGGACGCAATTAAGGACTCTTGGGAAAACACAAAAAGGCTTTGAATAAGGCAGCACAAATCCACAGGATGCAAGCTGACAAACATCGTTCACAGCAACCACAGTTTAAAGTGGGAGATAAAATTTATTTATCAACTAAATATTTGAAGTTGCACTTACCTTTTGGAAAATTGAATCCAAAATTTATGGAGCTTTTTCAGATAATTAAAGTAATTAACCCAGTAACTGTCAAGCTTAATCTCCCCAAGGTTATTGGGAAAAGTACATCTGGTTTTCATAGTAGCTGGTTAAAGCCATTTATCATTTCCTCATTGAGGCCAACATAACATGCGGCTCCAAAGTCTTTGTTCATTAAGGGGCATGCCTGAATTCCCCCTCAATGACCCCCCCCCGTCGTTCTTATAAGAAGCAAGCCAGCAAGAAGCATGAGGAATCAAAGCTGTTTAAGATTGGCTACCTTTCCATCCATTTACTGCAGTGTCTATAATCATCAAAGACACTTGAACTCAAGTTTGCTGGATCCTTCCCAATCAAACGCATTAATAACCCCATAACGGTAGAATTGGACTTGCCCTTCAACAGGTTCACCCCATGTTTTGCTGCAGCTTATTGAAGCCTAAGGTCACTTTTCCCCTTAGACCTAAGCTTTCACAACCCTGGAGTCTTTAAGGATAGAAGGGTTGTAGCATTTTGAAATCCAGGAAATTCTAGATTTCCGTAAGCATAGGGGAACCTTCACTACTTGTTTTAAAAAACATAATTTTATTATGCATTTTCCTTTATAATACATTGTATTTTCAATTTCACATCAACGATCCGTCTCTTTCCTTCTCGTTCCCTGCCTTTTCTTCTCCCCTCTGCTTCTCTCTCCTTCCCTCTTTCCTTCTCCCCTCCCCTCTCCTTCCCTCTCCTCTTTCCTATACTCCTCTCCCCTCTCCTCATATTTTAAATTTTGCATTGACAATCTATCTCTCTGTCCTTCTCCTTCCCTTCTCCCCTCTGCTTCCCTCTTCCTTTCTCCTCCTCCCCTCCACTTCCCTCTCTCCTCCTCTCCCCGCTCTACTTCCCCTCTCTTCTCCTCCCCTCTTCTCCCCTTCCACTGCAACCAGAACGAGAAGTTTGGAGCCTTCAGTACTTAGTGGTCTGGTAAGATTTCCCAACAGCTGAAAATGAATGGGTTGACCATCACCATGTTAGAGCCCTAAACTTGTCAAACACTTTCATAATTAGTATCCTGACAAACCCAAATGGCATTTTTCTTGTTTATGTTTTCTCTCTCCCTGTTTGTTTTCTTATGTTCTGCAATATTAATGTCACTATTCAGGGGGCAGCTTGTCAGGTCCTCCATCATGTCCTGCCATTCTGATTGAAGGTGGAGGGAGGAGGCTTGCCGACATTTCACATGCTTTTGCTGTAAATGCTTGGGAATAAGGAAGGGGGATTGTCTTTGGAGATGGAGCGGATTCTCTCTCAGCCGGTTCCAGCCTGGTTTCAAGGCCATCATGCTGAGGGAGAACTGTTATCTGCCTAGCACCTTAGCATTTTCAAAACAATCTTGTAGCGTCATATTGGCTGCCTGTGGACTGGTCAGGGAGGTTGGGGTTGGGGAAACATGAGGTTTGCTTTGTACAGGACTTTTCAAACTCTACCTTGCTCTCCTACAATCACTTTCTCTCAGTAAAAGCTCTTTAGATTCAATTTAATGGATTCAAGAGTCTTATTTTCCTGCGGGATCAGCTGGGGCAGGTCCTTACACTAGTTACGCAAATAGAAGTTTGAATGGGAGAAGAAAATCAGTTCAACTAGTGGCATGCAAGAGAAAATATATCCATTTATCTGGACTCTGCAATATTCATTACCTGAAATATAAATCTTGGGAAAAAAACCCCAATATATTGATTTATATTATTCTTTAATATAAATTAAATAATAATTTTTATTTTTCTTTAATTAAATTAAAATAAATTTAATATAATTTAATATAAATTAATATCCTCGGATAATGGTCCTGCTTCCGATACAGAGCCAGGGCCATCTGGGAGTTATGTGCTGACTCCGGAGCCTCCAGAATCTGAGAGCAGCAAGACAGAGGAACAAGGGGAACCTGTTTCCAGTGTGCAGAGCTGTCAGAAGGCAAGAGCAGTTAAGACAAAAGGGGTAACTAAGGAGTAAAGTGTGGAGGTGATTGCCCCTCCCATGAGATATAAAGCAAATGCAAAGGGACAGGAACCTTTGCAGAAAGCAACGTTGTTCGCTCTGGTTGGTTTGGCACCTGAAAGCTCCATGGTGAATGTGTGCTCCATTTGGTTTTGAAAGACTAATTGGGACTTTAGTTGTTGGCAGCACTTCAAGTAAGATAAAGGTGCGTTCTTATCAGACTCCTCCCGAAGAACTTTGGCAGACTTCCAGGGGACTATTTATAACTGGTTGAGACTCATTATGGGCTGTGAATGATGATAATTCACAGCCATTGAACTAAAATAAAAGGGCTTTAGATTTAACGTGTTTGTTGGTGTTTCGGGAAATCTTGGTCAGAACAAGATTTCTGAGGATCAGTGATACCCAAATAATTATATGATTATCTGCAAACAGGGCAAAACATTTAAATGTATAATGTATTCATTTATTTGGAAAGGCAAAATTATATTGTCTGTGAAAAGTTGAATAATGTTATTCCAAAATTTCTAAAACAGTAACAAGAAGAGTTTAAATGTAAGACAATTGAAAAATGTAATGGTAGTTTCTGCATGGCTTCTTTAAGTTCTTATGCAAGATTCCAGATACTCACAACCAACGGAAATACATAAGTATGAAACAAGAGATATTCAAAGAAATTGTATAAAGAAAAACTATGAATATTTGGATGCTATTGGGTGGTGATAGGTACAAGGATATGGATGCTCATCAGCAAAATAGTACCAAACATTTCAGTGACAGAGAATTAAAAGGGATAAATTATTGGCTCTATAAAGATTTGCTGTTTTATCTAATGGAGAGGGAACAATTCAACATTGTTTAATTAATAGTTTTCTATCTATTAGCCAACTTGATATAATTTTTGGTTTTAGACAATAAAAAAGTAAGCCAGCCAACTGCCTACAAAATTGTATGTTGCAGCGATAATGAGAACATTTGAATTCCCACATTAGGTAGTTGCTATGTTTCCAGATGCGGGTCTGATTCTTGCATTATAAAAAAAAAAAAAACCCTGAAAAATCCAGCATGCATACAAAGTATCGTCAGTGTTTCAAAGCATTTCAAACTGATGCAGTCAGCAAAAACATACCACATAAATGTATCATATAAAACTAATCTTTAGCAAGTATTATGGAAACACTCACTTTTTACAGGACTGCCAAAGACACATGAAATTTTGACCAGGTTTTTTCATTTGTTCTGCATGTGGACTTGATACAGTATATATAGAAGGTGGCAAACTGACAGGTGGACCTTGAACTTGCATTGTTGGTACCGGTATTACAGGTGTGCTCTGTGAGAAAATGTTTTAAAAATAAGGATTATTTATATAACGAATTCATACTTTTCCCAACATCCAGTGATTTTGCCTTAAGATATAAATGTCATACAGTTTCATATATATAAACCACTAATTATTAAAGAGCTCTATATCATGATTAGCTTTCCATGGTTTTATTTCAACAAAAGTAGATTGTCTTTACAGAGTAAAAAATAAAAAAAGTATGTGCTATTTACAGATTTGTTCAATAGACTATATCTGCTCTATTTTTACTCAACAGAGAATTAGACACAGTTTTAAGAAAGATTTACAGATGGCAACTGCTTTTTATGGGGAAAAAAAGCAACTGGGCAACTTAAAACATACTGCATAATTTTAGTAATATTTTTCACACTAAGCAATTTAAAGCAAAGCTACTACACTAATTATGGCTCTTTTCAATGCCTGTTAGATATGTTTGAACAAATACCTGAATTTGCAGTTCTTAAGAACCATGCTATATCATTAGTTGACATCAATATGCATGCTATTAAACCCATTAATCATGTGTGTATGTGTCTGCAGATGTATACACAAAAACACATACACTGCTGACAATCCCCTGTAGTGGAAAAACCACATAAAATACTTCTTGAAGCACTTCAGATGGATGATAAAGAGTAATTAAAAACAATGCATCAGTGAAAATGTTAAGCTAAAACCCCTTTTTGTTATTCAAATAATTTTCCAAATTTTTCTTCATTTCCTAATGACAAGTTTCTAATATAGCAGCAATCCCCAACCCCACTTGTCTTACATGGAAACAGTCTCTGCATTATCAACACATTCAAATTCAAACATTCAAACACATTCAAACACAAAAATTCCTAAAGCAGTATATAAAATACTAATATGATATAATAAATATAATAAATACATGATATATATAATATGTAATACAACATAACATAATATATAAAAGACTGAATATAACTTGTAATCCTCTTGCACTAATCTGTTGTAATTTAGTATTAAAGCTTGGCTATCAATAGATTACTGAAGGTACCCCAATATGAATCATGGTCTTCAGAAAAAACATTCAATTTACAGACCTGATCATTATGCTTTAAATCTGGGTTTAAGAGGGGGCATGAAGATGAATGAAAATGTGCCCTCTACTCAAAGATGTTTTGTAAGAACTCATATAAAAATGGTTGCAAGTTACATTTATACATTACAAAGTTGAAAAAAAAACTTTGGAGCAAACAACAATATTCTCAATAGTATAAAACCCCTGCAATTGGAAACTAGCAGGAGAAAGAAACATGATTTGTGAAGCTCAGTTTACTGACTACATCATACCTCTTAGGCATTGAGATTACAAGTAAGTCAACTATATGAGCCTTGGTGGCGCAATAGTTAGGGTGCAGTACTGCAACCTACTTCTGCTGACATCCAGCTGCCTGCAATTTGGCAGATCAAATCCCACCAGGCTCAAGGTTGACTCAGCCTTCCATCCTTCTGAGGTGAGTAAAATGATTGTTGGGGGCAATATGCTGACTCTGTAAACCGCTTAGAGAGGACTGTAAAGCACTATAAAGTGATATATAAGTCCAAGTGAATATAAGTATATGTCCTATTGCTTTATCTGCATAATATGAGAAAAAAGTCTTATTAGCAATCCCTTGTTCTCTGGATACTACTTGAAAGTATAGTTAAAATAGGAGCCAAGTAACCAATAATAATAATGACCTTGTTAATAATGACCCTGAAACTTAGAAACCACTGAAAAAGAGCAATGAATTTGTTCAGTATAAGAAACAGACAATAAGCCTGTTTATTTATATATAGGTAGTCCTCAGCTTAAGTGAAATTTGCCCCATTTTTATAACCTTTCTTGCCACAGTTGTTAACTGAATAATTCCAATTGTTAATGACATGCTTGTTAAGTAAATCTGGTTTCCCCATTGATTTTGCTTGTCAGGTGACAAAAGTTGATCACATGACTTCCACATGACTGTAACAGTTAAAAATGCAAGCATCTAAATTTTGATCACTTGTGACCATGGGAATGCTGTAACAGTTCTAAGTGTGAAAAATAGCTGGAAGTCACTTTTTTCAGTGTCATTGTAACTTTGAATGGTCACTAAATGAATGATGCAAGTGGAGGACTATCTGCACTTCTCTGAAATTTTACTCATTTATGAAGTATGCAAATCTGTGGAAAGAAACTTATTTTATTAATCTTACACATTCAAAATCTGTTGAATAAAAATGCTTGAAGCAGAAAATGATAAAAACAAATATTCAGTAATGAATATCACAATAACTTCAGTCATCCTCTGTAAGGAAAAGTATTTTAGAGAATGTATTTAAAATCTGAAGGCTAGACAGAGAGTTGTTTTCCACAGATGGGGGAGAGGTACTATGTCAGATGAAAACAGATGATTTCCCCCAGTTCAGCAATACAGGAATACAGGACTTGCAAATAGGAACTTTTATTTAAAATTGCTGTCCCTATTCCTATTTTCAGCTTTTTGTAACAAATACTTTAAATACTTTTTTATTTTTTCCTAAAATTCAAAAAGGAAACCCAGAACTAAATATGATTTTAAGCTAATATTTTTAAAAATGGGCAACAACTGAGACTTATTCAACTTTTACTCTGTTCATATATCTTATTAAGAGATTCATTATTTCTTCAGATATTAATGCTTTAAGAAGCTCAAATGGAAAGAAGTCATGCAGATTTGCTCCGTTCTGACCTGCACTCATCTCTGCATGCTCCAGGGCTAATAAAAGGTCCCAAATCAGGCCTCTCGTCTACTGATGCCTCTAGTTGTCTCAAATGTTAGCCTTGTCCACGTTACCTTTAGTGCCTTTCTGCCTCATTCCCCCTGAACCTAGCATTTCATCTGGGAAACCTTGAGCAGCTTTCTTCATTTCAGATTTTTCTAAGCTGGTCACCACAATTACCATTTAATAGGCCAATTCACTTACTATGCATTTTAATTAGTGTGTATGTAAGTTTGTAACAGGATGGATAACTTCAAATGAGAGGATGGCATATTAATTAGATGGAGATGACAAAAGGCATTCCTAGCCATAAAGCTACTTCTTTATCTATCAGCAATATATCTATATGCACAGAATTCTACCAAGTAGAATAATTTCAGCCAAGAGGACAAACCTGAGTTCCTAGTTGGAATTCACAAGAAGTTCTGCTGAACTGAATTTATATCAGAGATTTTTTTTCCCTCAGGCACTGACTTTGAGAAAGTACACTAGAAGATACCTGTTCACACTAGATGGGAATATATCAATACTGGTGTGAACCTCAACACAATATACTTACTTGAAAACAGACAACCCATGTACCTAAACAGAGACATATTTTTTTTTCTCGTACACATATACCTTTTTTCATACATTCTCCCTGTTATAGGATCCTTGGTGCTCTCTGAGCTTAGCTGTTTTCTTGCAGACATTTCATTGTCCAACAAGGTAATATTATGAAAGTCTGATGAACTGTCAATTAACTCTAGAAATGTACATCATCACTTCTGTTTATCTTCCACACTGTTCTTGAAAAAGGTATGTCAAACAAATAATAAGTATTTAAGCTATATATAAATTTAGTAAATAATTTGTCCAACAAGAAACAAGATACTTGTCTGGTATCTTTCGTGATGAAAGCCAAGTTGAAAAATTAATTCAGTTTTAAATTTCAGAAATGCCTGTTTTTAAATATTTTTAAATAAAATTGTAAAGCAAATCACACTGTTCTACATGTACTTTGAATACCAAGACAACCAAATGAAAAGAAATTGACAGATAACTAGCCAAATACCTTCCCAATTCTAAACTTAAAGCTATAGTAGTGGCCAAAATTGTGGAAACCTTTTGGGAAAAGTGTCTCCTTATGTATTTTATGCCATCACTAACAAACAGGGAAATCTTGGGTCTCATCATTCCAAATAACACTGTCACACTGTTCTTCTATCCAGATTGTTAAGCCTGGGTTCCCCAACCAGGGTTAGGGAGACAAGCTAAACAGAATGTGCAGCGTTAGTCAGATAGGCACAGATAAATGAGTGAGCTAAGCTTGTATGTTTATTAACATACAGTAAAAATAACAGATACACTTGTGCTATCAAGAATATAGTTTATTCCATTATAAGTTCATAGCAT
>BLBF01000022.1:18094786-18117880 GCA_015471245.1 Laticauda colubrina | reverse complement strand
AAACAGACAAACACCTGAGCACAGACAGACTCCCTCTGATGCCTCCAACTCAAACAACCCCCCACCAGGCACCCAGGTGAAACCTAGCTTGCTAATGAATAACAGCCGTCCCTTCACACGCAGCCAAGCTGCACTGAAAGCCTCCAACACAAGAACAGAGTGTTGCCAGCCAATCAAAGCCACAAAACAGACAGAAGAAACCAGAAACACCAATCAATCAAACTCCAAGTCCAGTGAACACACCCAGGCTCCTAGCCAATCAGAATGGACCAGCCTCGAATTTGAAACCAGGAGCTGTGAGACCCACATCCACACAGAAGCCTGATGATGGCAGATGGGATTCTGCTGAAACATTGCTACAACTTTAACAGCACTACAATGACGTGGGATAATACCGGAAGGAAGCTAAACAGCACACACACACACACACACACACACACACATATATATATACACACATTAGTAAACAAAATAGTTATTCAAAATCATTCTAGTATTGGTATGAGCCTTGTAAATCTTTCACGTTTCTTTTCAATATCTATCAATCTTTGAGAACAATTGAAATGTTTCCCTCCCTCCTACATTATTACTTAACTGTTAATAAGCCTACCGTTGGATAGTCATACAGTTTTATCTTATAAATTATTTACTATTAATAAGCAAAATCATCATTCAAATTCATTCCAATAACTGGTATACTTTCCTTATAAATCTTTCATATTTCTTTTTAATATTTTATCAATCTTTAGAAGCAATTGCAATGTTTCCCTCTCTTCTTTATTATTGAATTATGAGCAAACATACCATTACATAACAATACAGTTTTATCTCATAGATTATTTACTTATTTCATTTCTAACTCATTACAATATTCTACTGTCACAACACTATCTTTTGTACCTTTGCAGAATCTTCACTTTTAACTAAATTTCACCATTGTCTGTGTTTTCTAGCTGAGCAAATATCTTTAATCCTAGTCCGTTTCCTCTTTTCTTTATTTCCTGTTTTTGTCCCTCATAAGTTCTTTCCCTTTCTATCTTTCCCCCCTTTTCTCATCCCTTTTTTGATGCCCTTCTCTCTCTAATTTTCCCTTCTGTAGTTTTCTTTTCTGCTTCTCCTTGTTGTTATACTTCTTTTTCAGACTCTTTTTCTTTTTGGCTGTTCCCTTTGATCTCAAAACTTTTAATTCCTTTCTCCCTTTTTCCCCTTATTACCACACTTTGCATTATTTGATCATTGAAAATGGCTTCCTCTTTGTCCCGCCCTTCTTCTTGCTCTTGAAGCTTTTCCTTTTGGTTTTCATAGTTCAGGATCTCCATTTCAAAAAATTCAAATACGAAGCCAAAGGATCTTCCTCCCCTTTCTGCATCTTCTTTGTTTTTTAAGACTCCTCTTCAATTCCTCCAGGAGTGATGTCATTTTAAACACTTTTGAACAACCACCTGATTGACTTCAAGTAAAAACAGAAAAAGAAAGAAAAAAACCAATGCCAAAAACTTTTTTTTTAAATCACCAAATGATCCCAGACTGTTCCTTCTTGTTTCTTTTCTTTCCTTTTCCTTTCTGTGGGTTACTGTATCTTTTAATAAGATTTCAGTTACAATGTATCCTTGGTAGTCTTTTCAAAGTTTCACTGTTAATCCTCTTTATTTTTCCAGGTGGCACTCCATTTTTCCAAGTCCACCATTTTGTCTCTACTCTTCTCCTTTTTAGGGCTTTAAAATGACCAAGAAAAAAAATCTTTATTCTCCTTTTGACACTTAGATTTCAGCTTAAGGTTGCCTATCAATGTCAAAATAGAGTAATATAAATTTCTTTCCATTCCATTTGTATTTGTCAATATTAAGGTAAAAAAAGGGTTTTTAACCTCCTTTTCTCTCTCCTTTGCTGCTTAAAGATCTTCTTTCAGAAGTATCCCTCTAGGTACTTTAGATTCAGGGTAACTTGCTTAGATGTTCTCTGTTGTTTATGCCGGTCTGTTCTGCTTTCCTCTTTGTCTTCCTCCTGCACAATCTTATCCAGTCGGGTTCTTCTTTGAGGTGGCTATTTCTGACCACCGCTGCCACTGCCTTTGGGGAAGGGAGTTTAGAGCCAAGGAGGAGAGATGTGACTCCCCTCCACTCGGATAGCAATCTCCCCCTTTTCACCACCTCTGTGGGGTGGCTTCAGCCCCGAATCCAAAGGATCATGGCGCTAAAGAAGCAAGCACAGATTGAAACCGCACACAATCGTGGATTTCAGTCTGTCGCTAAAGAGAACCAGAATTCCCTAATTTTAGCATTTTCTGAGATCCTAGTGTATATCAAAGAGACCACTAATTTATGCAAAGAATTCATATGTAACCTGCCTTTTTTGAAATTGTGTACTGAAGAAAGTTAGCACCCACCCTTCTAGAAAAATGAAATATTTTAGGAAATATTAAAAAGGCAGAATATTATACACCTCCATGGCTGAGAAAAGGAAAAACATGCTCTTGGAAAGCAGCCTCCCCCCTTTGTTAATAGCCCCAGAAAAAGACATTTTATCTGCAACACAAAAGACCTTCAGCTCCAGGGAGATGGGATTAGCACTCACTCAAATCCAAATAAGGAGAAAGCCATTAAGCCATAACAGGAATTGCCCAAAGCCCATTCATTACATCACCCAGCAAGATTCAACCAAGCCTTGGAATCAAGACAACCTACAGTTACCCCTGCATGGCTCCATGGGAGTCTGACAACTAATCAGGATACATTTCTTGCTACAGGAACAGGAAGCAAGTTCAAAGCCCAACAGAGGTTATAAATCTCTCTCCCTCTCACCCATGTGCTATTTTGCCCAGTACCTCAAATCATGTGGTCCTGCTGTCCTCCACCATTAAACCATATTTTCAAGCAATCTCCACGTTTCCAATGTCTTTCTCTTGGAACTGAACCCAAATGGACATTTCTTCCAACAGTACTTCAGGATGTTAGAAAGAAATGTACAAGCTGCCTTTCATAATGATAATCAAAATCAAAGCAACTGAAATTGCCGCTTTGAATAATTAAATAAAGAAACAGAAAATTGTTTTATATCAATTTTTCCTTTTTATGTCTCCAGAATAAGAATTAAATATTAATTGGCAACAAAAAGTGAAGTAATGTGTAATTGTATATTTATAAAATTTAGGAGTATATTCTAAAATCTTTCTTCATTTATTATACAATTGTATTTGCTTAGGATTATAAGTAATAGAATTTCTATTTGAGATTTTTTTTATACAGAAAGAACATTGGTCTTAGCTGACACACTTCTTCTCAGTGTGTTGAAGAATAACCCAATTGTGTGGGTGTAGACTCCTCTTCCACTTGGAGGCTGAGTCAATCAGATTCCTTGTCTCCTCCTCCTCCCGAGCATGCCCAGTTTTGATGAAGATGTGTTAATTGACTTGATTCATATTGGTGCTGGTGATAACTTTCCCTGAACTCTAGTTTCGACAGTTGCCAGGGTGGGATTGTCCTTCAGAACAGTATTATCCTTCAGAACACTGAGAAGAAGTGTATCAGGTAAGACCAATGCTCTTTCTCCAGTGTGCTGGAAGGCTAATCCAATTGTGTGGGACATACCAAAGCTGGCTGTCCTAAGGGTGGGAAGTGGTCTGGTCTTGAGTCCCCAATTCTGAATGTACTTTTTGTAGTATCCTTCTGCTGAAGGCCGCCTCAGCCGAGGCTAATACAACCAGCTTATAGCGTCTTATGAATGGGGATGGAGAAGATCACATTGCTGCCCTACAAATGTCAATTCTATTCCATGCAGCTCAATGTACATTCAATGTGTATATCAATATGTAACTCAATGTATATTCCATGTGGCCATCATAGCCGCGCTTCTGGTCGAATGAGCTGTTACCCATTTGGGTAATGATAGAGTCTGGAATTCATAGGCCTTGGTGATACAAGATCATATCCACCAACCTATGGTTGAAGGTGTGATTTTTTTACCCAGCGTGCTCTGTTGGAATGACATAGTGATTCCGTTTTCCTAATAGAGGCTGTCCTCTTTAGTAAATGCAGATAACTCTCCTAGGAAATATATTTTTTTTCTCTAGGTTGTGATTTGGCTTCAGGCAAAAATCTGGTTAAGATAATTTCCTGTGTCCTGTAAAATGATGAATTTTACCTTCAGGTGGGGTCCAGCCTTAGAATCACCCTATTTGAGTGAATTATGCAAAGGTCCTCTCTCATGGAGAGGGCTGCTAACTCCGATATTCTTCTTGCTGAGGTAATGGGTACAAGGAATGCTACCTTCCAGGTGAGGAATTGTAGGCTGGTTGATTGCAACGGTTCGAATGATTCTGTCGTGAGTGCCCTCAGTACTTTGGTAGATCCCAAGTGGGATATCAGTGTATCACTGGGGGCTTTAGGTTGGTTGCACCTCTAACGAAGCTGCACACCAGCAGATGTAAGGCGAGGAATTCCAACTTCCCACAGCCTAATACAGATGCCAAAGCCACCACTTGCCTGTGTATGTTGTTGGGGGACAGGCCCTTGTCCAGTCCCTCCTGTAGAAACTCCAGGATTTGGGTCACCAATACATTGGTTGGATCAATATGTTCTCTGGCAGCTCCAAAAGGCTCTCCAAGCGGCATCATAGATTTTGTGAGATAAAGGCCTCCCAGAGGCCTGTAATGTTTGTAAGACTTTACTGGAGCACTTGAGCTGCCTTAGGGCTGACCGTTCAAGTGCCAAAAGGTTAGCTGAAACTATTGCAGATCTGGATGAAGCAAGGCTCCCTGACTGAAAGCTATTCTGTCTCGAGGGATCCTTCATGGTTTGGTTATTGACAGACTGACCAGGTCCCACATACCACAGACATCTTTGCCAGTGTGGTGCCAGGAATAGAATTTCTGTCCTCTCCTCTATCAGTTTCTTTATAACTCTCGGGATTAGTGGAAGTGGGGGAGAAGCACATAACAGTCCCCAAGGCCATGGAATGCGGAAAGCATTGACTCCTCTTGCCCCTGTTGCTGGGAACCTGGAGTAAAATCTTGGTAGCTGGGTGTTTGATGGAGAAGCCAAGAGGTCCAGGATCAGTCTTCCGAATCTCCCTGACAGCGTCTGGATGTAGTCACCACTCTGAATGGTCAACTGTAGTCCTGCTAAGCGAGTCCGCCTGTACATTCGTTCTCTCTGAGATGTGCTCTGCTCTGATGGAGAGAAGGTGCTTCTCTGCCCAGAGTCCTAACTGTCTTGCCTCCTGCATGAGTGCTCTGGTGCGGGTCCCCCCTTGATGGTTGATGTGTGTCTTGGTGGCCACAATTGTCCATTAGAATGAGTATATGGTGTCCTGTAATCCTGTCTTGAAATCTCTTTAGGGCTAGATGGGCTGCCCTGAATTCTAGCCAGTTGATGTAGTTTCTGAAGTCTGATTTTGACCACTGTCCCTGTGCTATCTGGGACTAGAAGTCTGTGCCCCAGCCAAACAGACGGCATCTGTGGTGATGGATAGGCTTTATTTTTTTAAAAAAATAAATTTTATTAAACATTTTCCAACAATTTATAACATATCGACACTTTCAATGATGTTACAGCATTGTCAACATTCATATTCATATTATTAGTTACTATGTTACCTTTATGTCTATTGTTTAACCAGGTGTACCAAGTGTCCCAGACCAAATAATACTCCGAATCACCTCATCTTTTAGCTGTAAGGTAAGCCTGTCCATCTCCACGCAGTTCAAAATCTTTCTTACCACAGTCCACTCAGATAGTATATTATCTTGTTTCCAGTACTGTGCATACACAATTATGGCCATAGTTGTTATATGTAAAATGATGTATTTGTCTGTCTTAGTGTAATGTCGCCTTATTATTCACAATTAAATCAATTACGGTCTGAATTCAATTTTTTGTTTTGTTATTTCCTCTTTCCACTTTTTAATCCTACTCTAGTAACTCTTGGCTTCTGGACATGACCACCACATGTGGAAGAAGGTGCCCTGTTTGCTTTTGCATTTCCAACATTCTGGGTTTCTGGTTGGGAACATCTTTGCCAATCTAGCAGGAGGTAGATGCCATCTATAAAACATTTTGTATATATTCTCCTTATATACTGCTGATAATGTTAATTTTTAGTCTCCCCCCCCAAATATTTTTCCCCAATATTCTAATTCAATGTTATATCCCAAATTTTTCGTCCAAACTATCATGTTTTTTTTTACAATTTCTTCCTCCATTTTAACCTTCAAAAGAAGGCTGTATATTTTAGATATAATCTTCTCTTCCGGTCCCTGAGTTATTTTATCTAGTTGTTGCTGATCTTTATAGAATCCATATTCTTCTTTATCTTTTTTATATGTTGTCCAGGAGTGGGATTCAACTGGTGTTACTACTGGTTCGGTGACTACATTTTGCTGACGCATGCTGTTCGTGCATGTTATAAACTTTAAGCTGTGCCGCCCAGACAGCTGAAAAGCGCTGTGCACATTTGCAGAGTGTTTGAAAAGCCACTTTTTCCCTGCTTTTTCAAACTCAGCTGTGCCGCGCTGGGCGGCCGGGTGGGCCAAAGAGCAGCAAACACAGAACCAGTTCAATGTCTGCTGCTCTTCAGAGCTACTGGTTCTATACAGCCAGGCAGAACTAGTAGCATCCCACCCTGATCTTGTCTGAATTTGCAAGTAGGGCCACCAATCGATACCAATACCTTCTTGTTTTAGTTCTTATGTTGTTCTCAGCCTTTCTTGTGAGTCAATCAATTCCTTATATTTTCTCATCTTATTTAAGTCCATTGCACTGGGATAGATCAACGCTTCCATCGTTGACAGCCAGATTGGTATTTTAGTGTAATGGTTCTCCCCCCCCCCCACCTGAATAAATGTATCTCTGATCTGATGCCTTTGGAAATAAGAATGACATTTAATTTTCCCTTCCCATAAGCATCCATGCCATCCTTGTTGCAAGACATGTCCCTCTATTAATAATATTCTTTTATTATCCAAATTAATCCAGTCTCTTATCAATGTCATGGCTGCTGCTTCATAATATAATTCCCAATCTGGAAGTAGGCACTTTGGTTCTTTGAAGACACAGCCCTTGCTTATGGCTTGTGACTTCCACCATTGGATAGAGTATAGTACCTTTGGTGGAACCTGAACCTTGAGATTTGAGTTGCTCCTGCCTGACCTCTGGTATGGCAAAAGAAACCACTGTAGTATCCTTGCATGAAGCCGTGCCCATGGTATAATTGCTATGCCGGGCACCATTTTCCCCAGGAGCTGTGATAGTAGGTTAAGCCTCACTGACTGGGCTGACCGAATTTGGACCACCAGTACTTTGATACTGGCTTGTTGTTTTTGTGACAGGCAGATCGCATGACCCCATATATATGATTGCTCCCAAGTGCAGTAGTTAATTTGTTGGGAACCAATGACTCTTGTCAAAATTCATTGAGAACCCGTGTTTTTGCAGGGTCCTGATGGTGATCTGTAGGTTCTCTGCTGCTCTGTCCGGTTAAGAGGCCTGTATCAGTATGTTGTCCAGGTAACATTGGACGCACACTGGAATCATTTTGAGGTGCACCGCCACTCCTGCCAGCATTTTGGTGAAAGCTCTGGGTGCTGATGATAAATCAAAGGGCAGGACCTAGTATTGGAAATGCCAGCCAGTGTACTGAAAACACAGAAATTTCTAATGAGCAGGTAGAACAGGAATGTGTAGGTAAGCCTCCGTAAGATTTATGAAGGTCAGAAAATCGCTTTCCCGAATGCTCCCCAGTATCAACTGAAGGGACTGCATTTTGCATTTCTTGTATATCAGATATTTGTTCAGTCTTTTTAGGGCCAGAATTGCTCTTCATCCCCCCAAATTCTTTGGAACTATGAACAGGAGGGAGTAGAACCCATCCTTGCTCGTCTGATGGGACTGATTGGATGGCTTGGGTGTCCAGTAGGTGTTGCACTGCTGCCTCCATGAGGTTTCTCTTTACCTCGTCCCTTGGAATCTGACAACTTATGAAAAAGTTTGGGGATGTGGAGAGACTTAGTCTCACCGTATTTAGGATCCAGGTGTCTACTGTTGTTGTTTCCCATTGACCAGCAAACAGACTTAGACAGCCGCCAATGGGAGGGTTTATCTGCCCGTCATTTGGAGTGATGGAAGGGGTAGATGCTCATGCCCCTGAATGGATGATTGTTTTGGCGCTGTTGACCATATCTATCCTTGAAACCAGATCTATCAGGTTGTCTGTGCCCATGTATGTATGTCCTCTGAAACTGGTGGACAACCAAATCTGGTATCTATGGTCCTAAAGGAAGGCCTGAGAAAATATGGAGATTGATGGTGGTCTGATTTTCTGAACCCCGAAAATAGAACCTTCTTCCTGTCTTTATTCGCTACCAACACAGAATCTAGGGCCTCTCCGAATAGTTTGCTTTTGCTGTAAGGGGCAGAAGCTAGCTTCCACTTGGACCTCATGTCTCCCTGCCAGTGACAAAGACACAGTATTCGTCGGGCCCCTACAGAGGTGGCCATAACTTTAGAGGTGAACCTTGTGGCATGCATGGTGGCATCTGCTGAGATTTCTACAGCCACTATCACTTTGTTGAAATCCTGCTGGGCACGTATGTCCCCTGGGGGAACCTTCCAGTGGTGGGTTTTAAAGTGGTTTACCACTGTTTCAGTGGGCATGGCTTGGTGGGCACACTTTGAGTGCGCACACAGACTTTGTGCTCATACCAAATGTGCATTTTGCACATGCATGGAGGCTTTCATACTCACCTCCTGCAATCCAACACTCTCCCTGTAGCTTCAACAGCTGATGCACAGCAATCTGCTGTGCTGCGCAAAGCAGCTGCACTTCAAAAGCAGGGAATAAAGGTCAGTGTGGGATCCCGGGTTGGCAGGTGGGCCCAACAGCAGCTTGTCAGAGGGAACTAATTCAGTATCAGCTGATCTTCAGCGCTACCAGTACACCAGAATTGGGCTGAACTGGAAGAATAGCACCACTGGAACCTGCTCTCACATCTGGCATAGACAAAACAATGTGGTCCTGTTGAAGAAAAATGCAGCCGTGGAGGCCTTTAATGCCCAGGCTGAAGCCTGATGCATCTTATGCATCAGGCTTACACATCTCTGCCTTCCTATCCTCTGCTTTCAGGGAATCCTCCCCATGCGGAGCCGGTCTTACAGTTTTGAAGAATTCACTGAAGCTTTAACTCTTTGATCATCAGCACTTCTCCCATGCGTCTCCTTCGCTCGAAGGCCGAGTCAAAACTGGGCATGCTCAGGAGGAGGAGGCGTGACCAGGAATCTGACTGACTCAGCTTCCAAGCAGAAGAGTCTACATCCACACAATTGGAATATCCTTCTAGCACATTGGAGAAGCACATATTATGCAGGTACTGGCTGCAAAGCCTAAAAATATCTGCTGTAAAAAGAGCTGGTATTCTTTTAAGCAATCTGATAGTTCTTGCAGCACAATGTTCAGAAAAAAACCTGCTATTTAATAATAGCTTAGCAAATATATCTTGCTTGGAATGATCAGTTTATTAGTTAAATTTAATATAATTCAACCACTTAATATAGTAGTTTAGAATAACTAGCAACCATAAAAAAATCAATATTTATAAGTTGCCATTGTCTTACTTTCTGATATTTCTTTGTACATTTCTTTGTACATATATTTCTTTGTACATTATATGACAAGTTACTTTTCTTACTATTAATACAAATTTGCTCATGAACCATTTAACCTTTATCAACATTGCAAAAGATTTAAAAAGACTGAAGGTTATTCAGAAGTATGAGCAATGTTACTTCTACCCCATGCCCATACCTGACTAGAAGAGAGCCACAGAATGCATTTCTTTTAGGATCTCTGTGGCTGATTTGCAACCATCCTCGATGCAAGTTCGGATTGAATGAATCATGCACGGCCAGACTGAGAACAAATATTTTTTGTAGAGAATACAAAAAAGCAAAGAAATATAGTATGTCCAAAGTGTATATGCAGGTGGACTCCTTGTCCTGACTGATGTTTAGTTATACAGTATTTTTCTTGGGCAGTGATTTGGGCAGGCCTTAGGCTCTTGAGAATAAAGAACAATGGTCTGTTTCTTTTGTGTAACTTTCTTTTTCTTTTGTGAAATTTTAAAGTGATTACAGTTTATATTTTTCTAAGTCTAATTTTCAGGATAAACACAAATAGTTAATTTAATAATACGGGATTCCCTCTGTTGTGAAGCAAGGAAAACTGCTTTAAGTTTATCCCAATTTTAAAAATAACGAATATATCTAGAATAATTAGATAAATTTAGCTAATTAGAATGTGTACCTTTAAAAGGCAAAAAGGAGCCGGCAATGTTATTAAATAGTCTGAGTTCTCATATCATGAAGTAACATTGTTAACAAGATACAGTAATAAGAATATACTTTCAAAACTAATGAACAGATCTAGTGATGAAAAAGAACACATCTCATTAATTAAATACTTCAATGTCTTCTCTACCGAAATAAACTTGCAAGGCTGAAACAATCTCTGCAGAAATCATCCAAAATTCAATAGCTGGTTACATGTTTCTTGATACGTTTTTACATACAATACTGTATACAGCATATGTAAAGTACACATGATGTACACAAAAGACAGCTATTGCAAATGAAGGCAACAAGATGCAAAAAACAACTTGAAATCCGAAAAGAATAGGAACTCAGAAACATTTTAAACAGTAAAATGTAGGAAAGCATCTCAGCTTTTGAAATAAGACATTGAAGAAATAACAGTAAAAACAGTTCTTCTATGCCTCATTAAATTATATCCTAACTTATTTCTATAAATACAACCTATTGTCCAGAAAATGATGAGCAATAACAGACTGGTAGGATTTACACAATAGTTCTCATTTTAAAGCTTTTGAACAAAATATTGTAAGCAATGAATCTTTATATCCCCAAATACATATGCATATGTGTAAAATTTAATTTAGCAGCTAGAAAATGAAGACTGCCAAGGACCTACCTGTGTGACCATGTTTTGTGTGTATGATGTTGCATGATGCTGCTGCTGCTGTTGTTGCTGCTGCTTTTGCTGAACAGCACTTTCTATTGCTACTTTTGCTACAGTACTTGGATCTGCTCCAGCTGGTACAGCTACCATAGTTGCACTACAGCCAGCTTTGTTAGGGTCACTTATTGTAACAATTCTCACTCCTACTTTATTGGGGATTCCTGGAATAGTTTCCTTGTCATTATCCTCTGCTGGCCTCTTTACAGTTTTGCATTCTGCTGTGCCATTAGTTGACCATACTTCAGATGAGAGAGTAGCTGGGGTTCCACGAGGTCCTGAGTGTGGAACTGCTATGATCTGATGCCCCTGTATAACAGAGGCTGTTGCCTGTGGTGAGACAACTACACTTGGGCGTTGGTGAGGCACATCTGAATTCAAACTTGAAATTAGAGGTCCATTAGATACATCAGGGTTGGTACTACTAGGCTGCTGGGTTAAGAGTTTTGAAGCTTCTTGTGTACTGCTTGCAACAGGCATATTCCCCAAAGCTAAAACAGGTCCATTAGAAAATCTTTCCCCTTGATCACCTTTGGCAGCATCTAGTTGTGTGGCATCCAAATTATCTTGTTCTGTTGGAGAAATTTCACCATTTCCTATATGGTTGGAAGTTTTGTGATTTGGAATGTTTTTACTTAAATGGGAACCGTCGCCTTTTTCAAAGTCACAGATTCCATTCAGAAGGGGCTTCCTCAAATCACTTTTAAATTCCTGCATATCTGGTTGTTCAAAGTTCTGCTTTCCAAGAGCTCCATTTTCATCCATGACTAAAGATGATCCATTACTGACTTGTGAGAACTGATTGGCCTCATTCTGAGTTTTCCCTGAGTTAGCTGGAGGTAGACTGGAGTCATGCTTTCTTCCATTTAGAAGACTTCCCACCTGTGTTTCATTTTCTTTTGCATCGCCATTGCTGGTGCTTGCAACTCCTCTTCTGCAAGAAGGGTTTTCCATTACTTCAATTTTGCGTTCATGAATATGTAAGCCTGTTGCCTCCTTTGCTTCTTCTTCCTTTTGGCAAATAATTTTATCTCCTTTGAATGGAGGAGCAGTAGCAGAACATGACTGACCAGCTAGAGGTGCCTGGTTAGGTGGAAGTGCTTGCACCTGAAGCCCAACTGCTGATTGTGACCCACTCATTGTTATTCCAGTTGGAGCAATTATTTGAGTTGCATTTCCCTGACTTGCATTTGCTGTAGCGAAACTAGTATTTGGCACAACTGTTATAGTAACCTGATTGCCAGAAGTCCCTTGAAAAATAGTTGCTGGGCTGTTTGAAATCAACTGGCCTGGCAATATTTGCAAATTGGAAATAGGAACTGTTTGTACTGTTCCTTGGGACTGAATTGCACTCTGGACCAACTGAACATTTTGCTGTCCAACTAGTAATGGCTGAGCAGAAGACTGCCCTTGAACTCCAAAACTTGTTGCTTGGTTATTAGCCATCTGATAAACCACTTGAGGGCTGGGAGCTCTTGCACTGTTTGAAGGAGGAATTTGTGGTGCTGGGAGAATAAGTTTGCCACCAGGAGTAGAAGGGCCTCGTTTAGGAAGCAAGAGTTGTTTTATCAGACTGGATTCATTAGAAGGACCCACCCCAGGACTATTTTGTTGTGGCTGAACTTGCATCTGGACTTGCTGCTGGACCTGGGATGGTGCTGGTGAATGCTGCTGCTGCTGTTGTTGACGCTTTACAGAAAGCATCTGACTGACAGTAGGAGGGGGTCCTTGTGACTGAGAGGTGAGAGGTGGAGATGATATTACTGTGGGGACTTGGTTGTTTGAAATTGGTCCAGGTGATGGTGAGGAAGTTGGAGTTAAATTTGGCTGTGCACCCAACTGAACAGTTTGGCCAGCTGGGATTGAAGCTGGATTAGTAAGAACAATTTGGTGAATGGCTGGTGCGTATGTTGGACCTTGCTGAGTTGGTTGGCTTACAATCACTACACTTTGCTGAGGTGGTGGTTGTTGCTGCTGAGACTGCTGCATTGGTTGCTGTGCCACTGCTGTTGGGACTTGCTGAGAAGGCTTTGGTGCAATATTCTGAAACCCTACTCTTGATGTTGCTGGATTCTGGACACCAGCAATTGTAACCACCTGCCCAGTTGCAACTTGGAAATTCTGAACTGTAGTAGCAGAAACTATATTTGATGCTGATGTTGTAACATACTGCTGAGGTGCTATAATAACAGCATCTTGCTGCTGATTACCACCCATGGATTGCTGAGTTGATGTTTGTACTGGCTGTGATGATGTGGTTATAAGCTGCTGAGCCTGGGAAACTGCTGAAGTGCATGCTGGTATGTTCTGTACTCTGCCAAAAATATGACCTTGAGGTACAGTTTGTTGAATTACTGTAACAGGAGTGCCTGAGGATATTTGTCCTGGTACCATTGCATGTAGAGATGACTGCTGAATTACAGGTTGATGAAGTAAAGTCTGGGAGCTGACAACAGTAACAGAGGGTTGTGGTCCTGCATTACTAGGATTTTGATTTGAAGATTGTGCTCCACCTCCTACAGCAATAGTAACAGGGACTGCAGACTGCTGAACTGTGTTCTGTATTACTGTGGCCTTCACTACATCACAAGAAATTGAAGCTTTATTCTGTATGACCGTTACAGGAGTATTTTGTTGATGGGGACTATGAACTAAAGGGTTTTGTGGTATCCTGGAAACAGTTTGCACCACTGTAGATGCACCTTGAATTGGAAAAGACATCTGTGTTGCAGCTATAGTTGAAGATTGATTATTAATAGGATTCCTCTGAAAATGGTTTCCTATACTTGATGATCCATGTGGGAATCCTGTTGATAAAGAGGAACAAATCTGAAATGGTAATGCTGAAATCAATAGGAATTAACATAGGAATTAACAAATTAAGCTTTGAATACTTCCTAGGTTGGCATTCATCATGAATTTTATGTATCTCAATGTAATGGAGCAAGTATTTTCCACTGTATCCTGAAACATTGGAAACCATTTTTCCCTTTCCTTCTTAATTCATTGAAAAAAAATCATATTAAATGGCTATCCAATTTAAGCAGTTAAACTGGGCACCATTAGATGATTGTTACTTTAGACTTTTAACTTTCTCAGTACACTATAATTTTGAAACTAATGCCAAACTATTATAGTGTACTGAGAAATTCAGTTAAATAAAATTGTTCAAATCTAATTAAACATTTATCTTAACGATTACTCCATACAACCTGCTATTGGAAATTATTATATAATTTAATTAAGAAAATATGCTGGGGGGTTTTCTTTGGCTAGCAGAGCAAAAATTAGTTGGAGGATGTACCCTTATCTCCCAGAAAGACCTCACTACAAGGGAAATAATATAATTGGATGATGAATATCTTATCCTCTTATCCATTGGCTAGAGAAGTATAACTTTCCACCAACTCAAACTATCCTCTATTAACTTTTTCCCTTTTTATTCCCTTTTGCCATGTTTACTGGACTATACAGCACATTTTATTTATTGTAATGTATTCCAACCATACTTTCAAAAATATTTGATGCTGATGATATTGTGTTGACAGTCTGGCTACCTTTTACTATTAACTCTTCCAAACATAATTGCTTTTTCCAGTGACCAAAAATATTTTTGCTCTTATAAATAACTAAAAATTGATCAATAGACAAAGATGAAATTCAAAATATAATAATACCTGCTGGTGAAGCAGATGGAGCTACTTCAGGAACAGAATCAACCCGAAGAATAGGGTTTGAAGAAGATTGTTGCTGATAGTACATCTGAACAGGAAGTGGTATAGCCCTCCTTTTTACTCCGACTACATGAATATGAGCCTGCCCATTGTTATTTGCATCCTCAACTTTCTTCACTGAATGATTTGGAAATACAGTTCTATCAAAAAAAAGAAAAAAAAGAATGAGAATGTAGGGTTTTTTTAAGGCAGTATGCTTTAAAAATGGAGTTTGAAGTGAATTTTCTCCAGTGAATTAAGGAGAAATGTAGTGCATATGGTTTGGAGCTGAACTAAATATTAATGATTGCCATTTAAGTGAGAAAAAAATTTAAGGAGGAAAGAAAAGTACTTTAAACTGCTGTCATCTATCCTAGATTTTCTGACAGCAGGTAGGGTTATTACAGAGCAATAGGTTCAAAGAAAGTAATATTTGACTTTTGGAGGAAAGTTAAAAGGTCTAATTTTCAAAATAAAAATAAAATGAGCAAACTATACTGAATTTGTATAACATCTATTTGTCTTTTCAATCAACCACTGTTTTTAATAATGATTACAGCTACACCTTGACTTATGACTACATCTGAGCTCAACATTTCTGTTGCTAAGTAAGACAGTTGTTGATTAAATTTTTTCCCATTTTATGACCTTTTTGCCGCAATTATTAAGTGAATCACTGTAACTGTTAAATTGGTAACATGGTTGATAAATGAATCTGGCATTCCCATTGACTTTGTCAGATCACACAAGGTGATCATATCACCCTGGGACAATGTAACCATCATAAATACATGTCAGTTGCAAAGTGGCCAAATTTTGATTAAGTGACCACAGAGGATGCTGCTAAGATCATAAGTGTGAAAAATGATCGTAAGTCATTTTTTCATTGCTAGAGTAACTTCAAATTGCCACTAAATGAATGGTTCTAAGTTGAGGACTACCTGTATTTAAGGTAAACAATAATGGATTTTTTTTTCAAATTTAGCAATCGATATCAACTATAGATTTTTAAAAAAAATCCAAGCTAGTGTTCTATTCTAGGAATGAGTTTCTCTTACCGAAGACATTTATAAAATCCGGTAGAAGTTAAAATTCCACCTCTAGCTAGTTTACTGCATGTAGAGAGATATTCAGAGTACATTTCAGCTCGGGAGACTGAGCAGTCTGAATTAACTTCAAAATGGGCATTTAACCTGGAGAGAGAAAATAGAGGGAAAAAATCTGGGTGAATAAAACTTAATAAAGACTTATTTCTCCTGACTCTAGAATAATTTTTTTCAGTCTGATACCAACAGTAGCTTGGACAATGCTTTCCAGCTCTTAAAAGTTTTTTCTTCCTACTTTACTAACAATATATGTATTACAAAAGTTTTGCAATACATGAGATATGGGTCAGACATTTCATTCATATAACCTTGTTCTCTAAAATTGCTTTAAAAGTATTTTCTCTTAAATGGTCAATATACATCAAATGTTAAAAATTTAAGGCATCCTTGAAATATATGGCCAAGAATAGGTTCTGTATAGGAGTTTCAGTTCATATTCAACACATAATCATACTAAATATAGGTCACAGTCATATATTGGTCTTATGAAAACTAAGTTTCTATAATAACATATATTCATTTTCTTGATAAAGGATTAAAAATACATCCTTTAAGACATGGTTAAATAGTCTTTTCCTGTTCTGACTTCCTATTGTTGCCTCTACTTTGACTGGAGACCAATGGAAATATGCTGTGATGTCACAAGAAGGAACGGCTGGAATGTTCAAACACTTTTATTTTATTTTTAATATTTAAAAATAGACTTTATTAAAGATTAAAAAAACCATGTACAATACATGAAATGCAACATTTCATTGCAAATGAAATCAATATACAAATATACAACAAATAAACATAAAAACTTATATGTTTCCAATCAACTAAGATGGTGTGATCTTTTATTGAAAACAGTTTTCCTAATATTCATTTCCTAATTGGGGTAATTGCTCTTAATCTAACCACTTCATTCTTCAAATCTTTATCTTTTAATTTCCTGGTCTTTTATCCTTGATCCACTTGTACCATTTTTCCCAAGCTGTATTATATCTTGAATCTTCCTTATGCCTAAGTGTTTGTATAAGTAGGTCCATTTCAGCGCAGTCAAGAACTTTTTGAATGATCAAATTATTTGTTGGCATTTGGTCACGCTTCCAGCATTGTGCCAACGCAATTCGTGCTGCCATAATTATATGGAGAATTAAATATTTCGTTTCTTTTGCGTAGTCCCCTTTTAACATTCCCAACAAAAATATTTCGGCCTTAAATTCTAGTTGGATATTTGTAATTTCTTCTATCCATATTGTAATTTTTTTCCCAGTATTTTTTACTTTTTGGGCAAAGCCACCAAATGTGGAAGATATTTGGGATTATTTTAAGGGGTGGCATAAATATTTTACCCTGGGAACTTTAAAGCTCAGTCCAATCCAATGATTCAGATACTGGACTAGAGTATGAAAAACTGAGCTGGAATTTCATTTTAGCCATGAAAGCCAACTTGGTGCTCTTGAGCCAGTTATCTCTTCATAGGAGCAATGGTAAATTACTTCTGAAAATGAGTTGCCATTATAGTCGCCACAAGTCAAAACTTGGAGGCAAATGTGTGTGTGTGTGTGTGTGTGTGTGTGTGTGTGTGTGTATGCTTTTGTATACGTATATATATATATGTAGGTCTAGATGTGTTCAGGTCTTTTCCCATGTAAGATTAAGAGTATCTTGGCGACGTTCCTTCCTTCCTCTCTTTTTTCCTCCCTCTATCCATATCTCATTCACTTTCACTTCCCTCTTTCTCCTTTCCCTCCCTCTTTTTCTTTTTTTCTTTCCTTTCTTCTTTTGCTCTTTCTCTCTCCCTTCTCTCCCTCCCTCTTTCTTTCTTCCCTCCCTCTTTCTTTCTCCCTTCTTTCCCTTTCTTTCTCCTTCCCTCCCTCCCTCTTTCTCTTTCTTTTTTTCTTTCTCTTTCTCCCTTCCCTCCTGTACCACACTCCCTGTTTTCGGCCTAGTAAACCTATTTGCAGCCTCCTGGGAGCAAAAACAAGGCACGGGTGGGGCACATCATACCTCCCCCACCCCATCTTGGGCCTAGTAAGCCTTCCTGCACTTACCTGGGAGCCAGAACCAGACGCCTGGGATTCCTGGGAAGGGCAGGAGGGGCGATGCCAGCTGGTCTTCGGGACTACCGGTTCGCCAAACTGGATGTAAAATTAACATCCAATTTGCTCAAACCGGCCAAAACCAGCTGAATCCCACACCTACTTCTATCTAAGTAAAATAAGCTTGGTTTCACTGCAAATATTAAAAGCATATGTGGAATTTAAATATGCTGAACTTCTGTTCATTATATTCATGTGTATGCTATATACTGAAATAACTGAAGAAATTCTCACAAGGAAATTATTTCCTTGAATAAAGCATTCAAATTAATTGGTAAGTATTTCTTCAAAATAGAATATATTATTTTTTGTTTATGTTTTCAAGAATGATTATGAAGTTTTAAAATGAATACAAAAGCTATTTATTTCATGGAATATATCATCAGAATTAAATACTCACCACTGGCATGCAAATTTTTCGCTGTCAATTTCTACTATTCCTGGTGGTGGAGCAACATGTTGTGGTGCTCTTGGTGCTATGAAAAAAAAATTATCAATGTAATATAAAAATTATATAATCTTTGGATTGCTTGCCATTACTCTTTAAAAGACTTATAAATGTTATTAATATTGTTCACTTTTCATTTTAAATTAAGAATGCTATCCATGCAGAGTTCAATACACGGATTGCAATTGCTCCAAATTAGGGGATGGAATGCATGAATGGAGGGGGGGTTGTATCTGATCTAACCTCTCTCCCCACACACACACACAAATACACAGAGGCAGGGGTGGGATTCAAATTTGTAACAACCGGTTCTGTGGACATGGCCTAATTTGTGGGTGTGGCTTGATCATGTCACTGGCTGGGCATGGCTTGTATGTAAATATTATAAATATTTATATAAATATTAATTAAAAAAAAACTTTTACCCAAAATCAAGCAAAGCGGGAAGGCAGATTGAGTTGTTCACAGAATCATTCAGAGATCTGTCAGCTACCTGAGTCTGTCACATAACATTTGCTTGCCGTGAGTCTGCACTGAATAATAGAACCTTCAGTCCTAAGAAAGGTTCAGCTCTGCAAAAGAGCTGAAGATCTAAAGACTAACTAGAAAGCAAGAAATGCAACAATTTCCTGCTTTCTAGCTAATCTAAATCTCCTGGTACCGCAGAACAGCTGATGGCCAGAAAAAGGAAAAATAGCAAGTTAGCAGGCAAGTTTTCTAAGTAAGGAGTGAGTGGGCGGGAAGGGTTCCTGAGGGCCATGTGGGCGGTACAGCCTTGTGTTCCCACACAGCCTGGATTAATTGCTTTGGGGGATGCTCTGGGGGTGACATTTCTCTGTGGACCACCAAAATTTTCTCCACTGGTTGGTGACTGCTGCTCCAGAGGGTAAGATGTTCCAAAGGGCATGCACAATGGCAGAGAAGGCTCTTCTTCCAGTCCCCACTAGCTGGAACACGCAGGCTGATGTGTCTCGAAGCATGTCTCCTCTGCTGGCATTGGTGGGGCCGGCCAATCTCAATGGGATGAGACAGTCCCTCAAATAGCCTGGACCCATGCTATAAAGGGTTTTAAAGGTGATTACCAACATGTTGAATTGCACCCAAAGCAAAATGACAGCCAGTGCAACTCATGGAGCAATAGTGTTACATGGGCACTCCTGAGAACCCCAAGAACTGCCTGTATCACCACACTCTACATCAACCATAACTTCTAAATGCTCATCAGTAGCCCCATGTAGAATGTGTTGCAATAATCCAACCGTGATATGACTAAGGTTTGAATGACTAAGTGCAGGGACTCCTGATCCAGAATAAGCTGCAACTGGCGCACAACCTGAAGTTGTGCAATGACTCCCCTAGCTATGACTGCCACCTGCTCTTTTAACAGGAATTGTGAGTCCAGGAGACCCTCCAAGTTGTAGACTGGATCCCTCTGTGGTAGTGCCATCCCATCCAGAAGTGAAAATGTCAAAGTCCTGGATCTTGAGGCTCTATGCACTGAAAGCCAATTCTTGACAAGGTTCAGTTGAAGTCTGTTGTCCCCCATCCAAGCCCCCACAGCCTCTAGACACAGTGAGAGGGCAAACAACATCAGTTGGGTGACAAGTTATAGAGTTATTGTCAGTATATCATCTTAACCATAGTGACAGATGATCTCACCCAGCAGCTTCATATAGATGTTAAAAAGGAGTACCGAGCCCTGCAGTAGTTCTGTATTAGGATTTTTCTAGTAAACCAGGTGGTTTACAACCCAGGTTTCTGAAGGAGATAGTAGACATAATCTTAGAGCAACCGAAGGTAAACTTTCATAGTTCCTGAAGCACAGGTGAACTATCAGAAGACTGGAAAAGAGCTGATGTGGTTCCCATCTACCAAAAATGTGGGGGGTGGGGGTGGGAAATGGACTCAAGAAATTACAGGCCAATCAGGCTTTTTTTTTTATATTGCCCAAATCATCACAGCCCTTCAGATATGTGGCAAAGCTGTTTAAAAAAATCCAGCAACAATAAACTGTGTTAAGAAGTATTTCAGAAAGAATTTCAATAAAAAATATATACAAAAAGTACTTACAGAACATAGCAGTGACTGTTTATTATAATAAATCACCTAAGCATATCCTTATTTCTACTGCATAGAAATAATAAAATATACACCCCATATTTTACTATCATCACAATTTAGAGATTTATGTTTCTATAATAAAAGATATGATATTCCAATATATAATAATTCAAGATGATAAACATACCTAATTCTTCTTCCTTATTTTCCACACAACAACAAACCTGCTAGATGAATTGAGTGGGACAGTGACTGGCCCAAAGTTACGTAGACAGATCTGATGTCTCGAAATGACTAGATTTGATGCCTTGTAAGGACTAGAATTTACTCCTGCTTTCTAGGCTGGTGCCATTATCACTAAACCAAACTTCAATAGGGTTAATACTAACCTGGAGTAGCCGGGGCATGTCCCTGTGACGAAATTTGTTCCACAGCTTGTGGCCTAATTTCAGAGAGTATTTGATGGTTGGTACTTTGATGTTCAACAAGTTTTACTGCACCGAGTGCATCACCTCCAAACATCTGGATGTCCATTGAAACCAGGCATACTAATGTATCTATAAATTAGCATAAATTATATATTTTATTCCACTAAAAGAATTAATTTCAGAAAGTTATTGTATTAAGTTAAACTGAATTCAGTTAAAGTAGAGATTTATAAATTTGCTAGACTTATTTGTATTTGTTTTGGTGTCATAGGCAGAATTCATGATTGAAACCTCCAATATCCACTTCTGTTTATGGTTTATTTAAAAATTGAAAAAGATTTTTGTATAAGAAAAAATGGTTTCTTATTAGCTGTGTTAGTCTATTGCTTATCTATGGCACTTCTATTGGTTATTATTAGCACCTTATCATAATACTCTAAAAGTTTACCATGATAGGAACTATGCAAATTAAATAAATATAGTATCTGCATAATTTTATTGGAACAAATAACAAGGCTTCTTTTGCAAGACATTTATGTAGCACTTTCAGTTTGCCAACTGCTTTCTGGTCCTTGCCATGATTACCCATAGCACAAAAAAGAGGAATTTAGGCAAAGGACAAGCCATATATCACTTTACAGAACAAAACATCTAACTAAGGATTACCGAGGGACCTAGTAATACAAGTGTTTTGTTAAAATCAACTCTGATACCTCACCTATACTTTTATCAACTTTAGCTATCTTGCTACAGGCCACTTCACCCATTTCAGTGAGCATATAGAGCACTTCCAGAGCAGATATAACAAGTAAAACGTCAGGTAATGTGAGATGACAGATGATTTCTTTGTAAGATTCTTGATCTACATATTCACAAATTAAGACACCATTGTCTTCAGCTTTACAAAGATTACCCAAGATTTCCATGCCTGAAACAAACAAACAAAAAACAATGTCATATGGATGTCACAAAAGAACAAAATTTGTTCTCTGTTCCCACAGTAAAGAATACAGAGTTATAGTTTCAAGTTACAAAATCACAGATGCCAGTTGAATATTAGAAGAAAAAAGAAGTGTGACAGTGGAACCAGTTACCTAATGAGGTAGTAAGTTGCTTCACAATAATTATCTACAAAGAATTGTTTCTTTTTCTGTGCTAAGTATTAGGTTGGACTCAGTCTAAATAGACAGTTCTTCCCCTCACTTTTATAAAAATGATATTTTACACAAGATACTGTAATCACATAAATTCTTACCCCGCATTTTTAAGAATCTGTCTCTTGACATTAAGCACTTAGTAACAGTATGAAACATTAGATGAGTTGTTTTAAAATCAACAGGGTCCAAGAGAAGCTGAAAAAACAGAAAGCAAATATTAATGATTGAATGATTCATCTTATAAAATTAATATCATTATGGAAATCTTCCAAATTAATTTTAAGTAGTACTTAAAATATATTGAAAATGTTATATGCTTTCTGTTATTTTATTTACTATATCTGTACATAACCTATATTTCTATACACTTTGCACTTAAGTAGTTAGTTAACACTGAAATAAAAATGAACAAAATTTGAAATTGGCATTATCAGCAGCAGCAGCAGCATTCTTAATCTCCAAATTCCAATTTCTATTCAATAACAGATCCAGTATCTTAATTTAATTTTCACTTATCCCATCCTTACCTCTAGCTCATTATTAGCAACAACTATGGTAATAAAATATTTTCCTAGAGTTAGACAGCAACCTGTTTCATATGCATCTTAAAGGACTATGTTGTGGGACTCCACGAGGCAATGTTAAAGTATCAAACACTTCTTTTCTAAATGTAGCATGGCATGAAGGATTAAAACCACTGTAATACAGTGGCTCCTAACCCCACCAGTACTTCAGAATGGTACTGTGGAGTTTCAAAAACCACCATCTAAAGAAACTAGTAAGGCCATACCTTTCTCAGTCAGGTTCCACATTTTTATTTCAAATATTTCACAATATTGGATATCATTCTGAGAATTACTTAACTTGCATTACAGATAGTACTTGGCTTATAAAAGCAATTGGGACCAGAATTTCCATTGCTAAGGGCTATGGTTACAAAACACAATGTCGTGACTGTGCCACTTATTGATGACAATTCTGGGAGTGCCATTTGCTATCAATAAGTGAGGGCCATTCATCTTTTTAAGCAACGATCTCTTATAACTGCTATTTACGATTTCTTGCCAGCTTC
>BLBF01000022.1:18063913-18085189 GCA_015471245.1 Laticauda colubrina | reverse complement strand
CCCCAACCCACGCGAATAAGGAAAGTTTCATCTTCCACCTCCCCGCCTCATTTCTTCCTCCATTCCCACACCGCCTTGCTTAGTGGCCGCTGCACCAGTGCATCACTCAGCCTCCTGCTTCATTGCAATGGCAAGCAAGGAGAAGAAGCTTTGTCCTCCATTCCCACTACCTCATTTCGTCCTCTACCCCCATCGTCTCGTTTTATCACCCATCCCCTGCCTCGTTTCATCCTCCACCTCCCTCCATTTTGTCCTCCACACTCACCCTCTTGCTTTGTGGCTGCGGCACCTCCCCTGCCTCATGTTGGCAGCAATCAGACAAAATGGATAGGTGGCTGCACAGGCTCTTAACTAGGGTTTATATTCAGCACAGGCATGGAAAATCAAGCTAAGGTTTATTTTTGGGATAGGCCCTATTATTTATGAAAACACAGTATGTACTAACCAACTGAAAAAATATTATATATACTGAATATTATATATACTGCAAAATCATAAATTTTTAAAAACTAGAAAATTTCAGTTTTCTTTAGCATATATTATTCAAACAACATTCAAGAAAACTATTTATAAATGCTCATTTTCTTTTTTTTGAATTCATACAGGTAGTTCTTGAATTATGATGGCAATTGAGAGTGCAATTCCTTTTGCTAAGTAGTACAATTGTAAAGTGTGACATCATGAGACTGCATTACTGAGCAACAGCAATTCAGAGTGCATCTATGCAAGCACAGAGGGTCCCAGGAAGGAGTGTGGGAGTACAGGGAACCCAGGAAGATGGATGTGGATTGTGTACAAATATAGGCAGACTTGTGAATGAGGACACAGAGTGCATGAGAGTATACGGAAGCACAGGAAGGAGGGCATGGGATATGTGCAAACCCTGGGAATGAGGGCACTGTTAGGTGCCTATGTTCATGTGCACTCAGGGATATCTGGGAAAGTATGGGGTATGTGTGAGTGTAGGGAAGCCTCGGAATGAATGTGTTACTGGATGTTTGTATGCAGTGCATTCAGACCCCTTTCACTTTTGTCAATTTTGTTATGCTGCAACCTGATTCTACAGTTGTTGAAATTAATTTTTTTCATTAATCTACACTCAGTATCCTATCATGACAAAGTGAAAACAGAATTTTAGAAATGTTTGTAAATGTATTTAAAAAAAAAAACTAAAATACCAAATTGGCATAAGTATTCAGACCTTCACTCAGTTGTTGAAGCACCTTTGGCTGCAGTTACAGCCTTGAGTCCTTTTGGGTATGACGTAAAAGCTTTGCACACTTGGACTGGGGGATTTTCTGTCAATCTTCCTTGCAAATCCTCTCAAGCACAGTCAGATTGGATGGGGACAATTGGTGGACAGCCATGTTCAGGTCCCTCCAGAGATGTCCAATAGGGTTCAAGTCAGTGGTGGAATTCAAAAAGTTTTACCATCGGTTCAGTGGGTGTGGCTTGGTGGGTGTGCTTTGCGCACATGCGCCAAATGCACACTTTGTGCAGGCACAGAGGCATTTGTGCAGGCGCAGAGGCATTCCAACTCACCTCCTGTAAGCATGCACTCTCCCTGTCACTTCAGCAACTGCCATTCAGCACTATGCTGTGCTGCGCAAAGCAGCTACACTTCAACAGTAGAGGATAAAGGTGAGCATGGAAGCCTAGGCGGGCGGGTTGGCCCAACAGCAGAGTGGCGGAGAGAACCAGTTCAATCTCCACTGCTCATTGCCACTACCAGCTCAGCAGAACTGGGCTGAACCAGTAAATACCACCACTGGTTCAAGTCAGGGCTCTGGCTGGGCCCTGCAGGACATTCAGAGAGTTGTTTTTAAGTCATCCTATGTAGTCTTGGCTATGTACTTAGGATGCTTGTCAGTTGGAAAAGCAACCTTGGGCCCAATCTGAGGTCCTGAGCTCTGTGGAACAGGTTTTCATTGAGGATATCCTTATACTTTGCTCCATTCAGCTTTCCCTCAACTCTGACCAATCTCCCAGTCTCTGTTGCTGGAAAACATTCCCAAAGCATGATGCTGCACCACCATGCTTCACTTTTAGGATGATACTGAGCAGATGTTGAGAGGTGCATAGTTTCCTTCAGACATAACATTTAGAATTGAGGCCACAAGTTCAAACTTGGTTTCATCAGATTAGAGAATCTTGTTTTTCAGTCTGAGAGTCCTTCAGGTACTTTTTTGCAAACTTCAAGCAGGCTGTGTTTTGCATTGAGGAGAGGCTTCTGCCAATGTGCCATAAAGGGCAGATCAGTGGAGGGCTGCAATGGTGGTTGACTTTCTGGAACTCTGTTCCATCTCCACATAGGATCTTGGACCTCAGTCAGAGTGACTATCTGATTCTTGATCACCTCTCTTACAGTATTAAGGCCCTTCTCCCCTGATTGCTCAGTTTGACCATGCAACCATCTCTTGGAAAAGTCCAGGTTATGCCAAACCTCTTCCATTTGAGAATTATGGAGGCCACTGTGCTCTCAGGAACCTTCAGTGCAGCAGAAATTTTATTGTAGCTTTCCCCAGATCTGTGCCTTGCAATAATCCTGTCTCAGAGTTCTGCAGGCAGTCCCTTTAATCTCCTGATTTTAACTCTGCTACAGTATGTATTGTCAGCTATGAGGCTTTCTATAGAGGTGTATACTTTTCCAAATCATGTCCAATCAATTTAATTTTCTGCAGGTGGACTCCAATCAAGTTATAGAAACATGTCAGAAATGAGAGGCACCTGAGTAAAATTTCAAGTGTTGTTGCAAAGAGTCTGAATGCTGAGATATTTTAGGTTTTTCTTACAAATAAATCTACAGACATACATTCTAAAATTCTGTTTTCACTTTGTCATTATGTAGATTAATAAAAAAACTGACTTTCAACAATTGCATAATCAGGCTGCAGCATAACAAAATTGCCAAAAGTAAAGGGGATCTGAATACCTTCTAAATGCACTGTATGTGTGAGTATAGAAAGGCCAGGAAGGGGAGCACTGGTGGATGTATGTGTCAGAGCAAAGAGCATTTTAGGCCTATGTGGAAAAAAATGGCAGATTCTATATTTTCTTTCTTGTTATATTACATTTAAAAATGGCTAATACAGTTTTTAAAAAATCATTTATGGAATGGATTTAATAAAATCCAGACAATACATATGATACTATGAAGATTTAATAGCTACATTCTTGATTATCCAGATATTAAAGAGTTTAAGAAATATTTATTTTCAGAAAAAGGTATCTTATGTAATTTCGTTATTTTATGAAATCCAACTTTCATGAAGCTGAACAGTATCTAAGCACAGAATGGAAACAGAATGATCAATGATAAATCAATGTATGCTGTGAGAATACTAGGAAGCATGTTTATAGTATCTGATAGATTAAATAATAAAGGGTTTATGAAAGAAAAAGAAAAGTAACACACTCTGTCAATTATAAAAGATATATAACAGAAGAGCGGGTTTTTTTTGACTTAACAATAAGAAGCTGATTTCATGGATCCCATTGAAATAATGCCATGATAGAAGTATTAATCCAAACACAGATGAAATTACCTTAATCAAAAAGCTCGTCAGTCACGTTGGATTCTAATGCAGTAAGTTCCAACAGCAGGGATATATATCCATACACAATAAGTCCTACCCTACTCTGTTCAGCATTTGATTTATAAATTATTTTCTTACATTTGGATTATGATTATTAAAAGAAACATCTTCCATGTAAAAACTTTCTTCAGGACAGTACAACTGCTTCTGTTAAGTCATTTCAATAAAGAATGAAAATAATAATTAGAAAAATTTAAAAACCTGTAAAAACTGATGATCAATAGTTTGATGATTCTGAAGACATTTTTGATTATTTTGTCTTAGAAATCATACAGATGGAAATGTTGCAAAAATGGGCAACTAGACATGAAGCGCTTTAAACAAAGAAGGAAAATAGATAGAAATGTACAGAATTATAAACAAAAAAAATCTTGCCCATTGTCCCAGATTTCTAGGATCCAATTCTACAAATTCTTAGTAAATATGAAACTCATTGAGAGCATATCCAGAACCAAAAAAAGAAAAAAGAATCACACAATATATATTTTAAGCAAAGTAAATGTGGCGATCATAATATCAACCATACAGTCTGAGAGTTTAATAGTGCTTATCCCCAGAAACAAGATTGCAGCTTAAAATGCTTTAACAGGAATTTAAACACGTTTATTAAAATCTGTCTTTTCTTTTGAGGTCATCTGAATAACATTGACTGATACAGCAAATAAGAGGGAAAATGTGGTCTATAAACCACAGATGTCACAAAAACATTTGGATAAACACTGCTAAAAGAATACTAAATGAAACATTGTTCTGATGTGGCAGGATTGTCCTTTATAAAACTAATAAATAGGTTAAACAGAAGATTGATTTTCAGCACTTGAAAAATTATATTTCACAGTAGTACATTTATCTTTAAAGTATTTTACAAATTAGAAACTTACTGTCATCAAATACCCCAGCATTAGCAAGTAATAAAGTGATGATTTTGGGGTCCTTTTCAAGCTGCATAACATGTTTGCTTTCATTTGATAGAAGAGTGCACACATTAATAGCGAAGTCCACTTCATTTGGGAGTCCAGATAATAGAGAAAGCACCAATTTATTATAATCATTTGGTGAATTAAAGTCCATAGATAGCCCATAACTTTGTCGAAGAAAATCTATTCATAAAGACAAAAATACAGATTAATAAAAATACATCTATAGGTCACTGAGCTATTCTTTTCACAAAAATCCAATATAAATGGTACTATTATTAATTAGCTGTAATATTTACCTGACACACTGTGCTGCTGGTAATTATAGGAACATGGAATTGCACCTATAGGTAGTTGCGGCTTTGGATTGCCTGGCTGTACCTCATCATCATCCTCTCCAAAATGATGTACTTTCTCGTATTTTTCCAGGTAACTAAAATGGAAAGTAACTGTTTTTCAATATACACATAATCCAAAAAAGTGCTAGAAAGCTCATCAAAATAAATTGTAATTTACTTTTTTTAGTTGAATCAAATTGATTTGTCAGTCTTCTCAAATTATTGAGCTTGAAAAATATTTTTTTAAGACTCCATAAAAGCATTTATAAAGATAATCCTACATTGTATTCTTTACACTGCAGATCAATTTGAAAAGGGGCGTTGGTACTTACCTGATATGCCCATTCTCCTTGAGCTGTGAAAATCATCCAGTAGTGGGAAGTGCTTCGGTCTCTTCCTAGTCACGCTGGGCTTAATTATTAGGATGCTCCTCCTCCTCCATGGGATTCCTCCCTAGCGTTCCCCAATTTTGGCAAATTCGAAGTTATGAACCCTTCTACACTTCACCTTTGGCCAGAATAGAACCCTACCAGACAGAACTGGGGTAGGGCTGGATGTTCTTTACAACTCAAAGAGAACGGGCGTATCAGGTAAGTGCCAACACCCCTTCTCCCATGAGCTGTTCAGAACATCCAGTAGTGGGACATACCAAAGCTTGAACTGTCCTAAGGAAGGGACTCCGTCTGGCTTGATGCCTGCTTCTAGTCCATATGGACTTGTAAGACCCTCCTCCATATGAAGCCTCAGTGGAGGCAAAAACATCAATTTTATAGTTTCTAATGAAAGGCGATGGAGAAGCCCAAGTTGCCACTCTACAAATCTCCTCTATTGGCACTTGCGTAGCCCATGCTGCAGATGTTGCCACGTTACTGATGGAATGAGCAGTTATGACCTTGGGGGTTGGTAGCGAGTGAGATTCATATGATTTAGCTATTGTAGCCCTCAACCACCTGCCAATAGTTGACAAGGAAACTTTGCACCCCAAAGTATTAGGCTGCAAAGACATGAATAGGGCCTCTGTTTTGCAAGAGGCTGCTGTTCGTTCCAAATATATGCGTAGAGCCTGTCTTACGTCCAGACAATGCCATTGGTGTTTGAGTCTGTGAGATGGGGCTGGACAAAAATTTGGGAGCACCAGTTCTTAAGCTCTGTGGAATGCCGAATTTACTTTCGGAGTGAAGGTTGGATCTGGTCTGAGGACTACTCTGTCCGAATGAAAGATACAGAGGTCCTTTCGTACAGATAAGGCTGCCAATTTGGAGATTCTCCTTGCTGATGTAATTGCAATTAAGAAGGCAACTTTATACATTAGAAAACGGAGACTCGTGATCCTCAGTGGTTCGAAAGGGCCCATAGTAAGCGCAGTTAATACCTTGTCAAGGTCCCAAGTTGGAGAATGTTGTACGACAGGAGGCCGCAAGTTTGTGTCACCACGAAGAAAACTGTGAATACGCAGATGATGAACTATGGAGTGAAGGTCACCCCAAGATATGACCGAAGCTAGAGCCGCCACTTGTCTCCTTAGGGTATTTGGTGATAAACCCTTGTTCAGGCCCTCCTGCAAAAAGTCCAACAGTTGTGCTACCGATGGAGAGGTGGGATCCACGTGATACCTAGCATACCAATGACAGAATACAGACCAGGTGGCATTGCATATCCAACTTGTCAAAAGTTGTCTGGCCGCTTGTATAGTGTCAATGACAGCACTGGAAATTTCCTCAGCCCTCAGACGTCTCTGCTCAATCTCCATATGGCTAGGTTGAGCCATTGTGGCTCCGGGTGGTAAACTGGACCTTGAGAGAGGGAGACCATAGACGGTGGGATTCTCCATGGCTGTTCTGTTGACAGGTCCTTTAACTCCGTGAACCATGTTCATCTGGACCAGTGCAGAGCCACCAACAACAATTCTGCCCTCTCCTGCAGAAGCTTCTGGATCAATTTGGAAATTATCGGGAGAGTTGGAAAAGCGTAAAGCAGTCCTGGAGGCCAACGACAGCGGAGGGTGTTGACGTCCTCTGCCCCTTGCAATGGGTATCATGAGATGAACCGCGGTAGCTGGGAATTGAGAGGGGAGGCAAACAGATCGATTACCGGTTGGCCAAACTTTTGTACTGCTTCCTGAAAAGATAGTCGGATGCATGCGCCACTCTGACTGGTTGACTGTGGCCCTGCTGAACCAGTCCGCCTGGATGTTTGACAATCCTGATATGTGTTCCGCTCTGAGGGAGAGTAGGTTGTTTTCCGCCCACTGAAACTGTCTCTCTGCTTCTCTCATCAGCTGCCTAGAATGGGTGCCTCCCTGTTTGATCATGTGGGCCTTTGTTGTTATGTTGTCGGTCAGGACGTGTTTGGACCAAAGCAGTGGAAGGAACCTGCAGAGAGCTAGGTGGACTGCTCTCAGCTCCACCAGTTGATGTTGTACGATTGCTCTGGGACGGTCCAACGTCCTTGCACCATGTGTGAATGGTAGAGAGCTCCCCATCCGATCAGGCTGGCATCTGTTGTGACTGTTGATCTCTGTGAGTCCTTGAATGGACAACCCTTGTTGACTGTGGGAATCAACAAAGGGATCTCAGAACATCTGGCGGAACTGTGACTCAAATCTTGGAATTGTCCCTTCCAGAATGTTGGTATGGCAAGAGGAACCATTGCAGAGGTCTGGCATGGAATCGGGCCCAAGTTATAATGGAGATACAGGAGATCATTTTCCCCAATAATTTAGACAGGAGTACTAGGGATACTCTTCTAAGGGTTCTGAACTCCAGGGCCAATCCTCTGATACTTTCCTGCCTTTCTGGAGAAAGGAAGATCTTGCCTTCTATGGTATCTATAATGGCCCCTAGGTGAATTAATCTAGTCTAAGGACATAAATGACTTTTTCCCCAATTTATAGAAAAACCATGGTGTTGAAGGGTCTTTAGTGTAATTTGAGTATCCATATGGGCCTTTGGAATGGATGATGACAGGATTAGAATGTCATCAAGATAACATTGTAGTCTGTCTCTGATGGAAGTGGCTAGAGCCATTCAGACCTTGGTAAAGGTTCGAGGTGCAAAAGCAAACCAAATAAGAGGACGATGTACTCATAGTGGAGCTTGTTATAGCAAAATCGGAGAAATTTATTGTGGGAAGGCCTGATTGGGATGTGTAAATATACCTCTATGAGATCAACAGATGTTAAAACATCGCCTCGTCTGATACTAAGGAGAATGAATTGTAGGGTGGTCATTTTAAATTTACAATAAACTAGGAATCGATTAAGGAGTTTTAAGTCTAAAATTGCCCTCCATCTCCCCGAACTCTTTGGGACTACAAAAAGATGCAAGAAAAACCCTGACCTTGTTGTTTCAGTGGGACCGGTTGAATGGCTCGGATCTCCAGAACATGGCCAATAGCAGGTTGCTATTCCCACTTTATGTTCTTTTCCTGGAATCCCTAGAAAGTGGGCATCTCATTAAAAAGTTCGGGGGGGGGGGGTTGGATTGGAACTCCAGAGCTAAACCAAATCTAAGTGTCTCTGACCAAAGAGTCAGATGTAGAGGCCTCCCATTGGTCAGCAAATAGTTTTAAACTATTTAAATTATACCCCCAATGGGTACTTCCTTGCAGTTCCTACTTAGGGCGGCAAAAAGGCCTGGTCTGTCCTCACTGTCTATACCTGTCTGCAAATTTGAATCTGTCCTGTTGCAGCTCTTGTCTGACTCCTGGTGCCCTCTGTAATCTTGAATAGTAGAGTCCCTGATAAAAGGGACGAAAGGAGCCCCTCCAAAATGTCTGGGGAATTCTGCTTTCTGACTTCCAAAAAGGAGAAGATAGTATCTTTTTCTTGGACTTTGTTTCAATTAGGAGGGGATCAAGGTCACTACCAAACAATTTATCTCCTAAAAGAGGGGCTGAGGTAAGCTTGCACTTATGTCTGATGTCAGCTTGTCAATGTCTAAGCCATAATAACCTCCTCACTGAAACTTGAGAGGCAATAGCCCTTGAAGAGAATTTGACGGCGTTAAAACTTGTGTCTGCAGAAAACTCTGCCACCGCAATTATTCTGACAATATCCTGATGTGCTCGGATATTGGAAGCTGGAATGGCATCTCTCAGGTGGCAAAGCCATTTGAGGGAATATTGTGTAAAAAAAGGACATGGCTATAGCCACTCTAATGGCCCATGCGTCTGAAACATGTGCTCTGCGGAGAGCCAGTTCTGCCCTTTTTTCCTCAGGTTTCAGAGTATCCTCTGCCTCAGTGGGAATGGTGGAGGAGGATGCCAGGGCCACTATCGGGTCATCTACTTCAGGAGTGTTTAAATAATTTGAAAATTCGGGAGCCAAGTGATAAATTTTTTTATCATATCCCGTTGGGGTGGGATATGATGCTGAGGAGGCCCATTGCCGTTGGATTAAGTCGGAAAACATATGAGGGATGGGTATCACATCCGCTTCATGAACAGGTTGGGAGAAAATTAAATCTGACTCATCTTGAGGTCCTGTAGCTACTGGAGAGGGGTTAGATTTGTCAAGGTGTGCGGTATTCTTAGCCTTGAAAAACAGGGACTTGAATAACTGTGGGCAGAAGTCCTGTAAAAACAGGTTGGTCGGGCATGAGACCCTCATCATCAGACATGCATCAGACATGCACCTTTCCAAAGGATGCCTCTGATAACCCCTGGTCAATATTCTGTATTGAGCCCTCCTCTATTTGATCCAACTGTTCCTCTTGGTCCCCCTGCTCTTAGAAACCCTGTGGAATTCTATCTGGAAGGGTAGGAAACTCCCCTTGGGGAGGTACTTGAGGGAAATGCTGATCCATCAAATATAGAGACCGCTCCGAGAGAGATCAGCAGTCCAAAGCTGCGGAATGTCACCTGGCCCATGCTGATTGTTGTATGCCTGCCAATGCCCTTCTGTATCTCCAGCTCCATCCACGTTCTCATTGTGCTGGTGATTTCCTCAAGTAGGTCCACTTCCTTTCGAAGGCCAGCTGTCATGGGAGTAAATGTTGCCTCTGGTGCTCTGCATTGAGTGGGCGTGGCCATTGGGAGCTGGAGAGGAATCTGTCTAGCAATACTATGCCTAGATTGAATGGAGAAGTCCAGGGGAGGAGACGGGGGCGAGGGGCCCGAGCCGTACTGGACGGAATCTGAACAGATGCGGCTTGTTCAGTTTCCCTGGTTTGTTTCTTTTTTTGCTTTTCTATAGCCTGATGGTATCTCTGGGCATCCTTTTCATCCACCCTTGAGGGCTTCCTAGGCTCTGTGGATTTGTCCCGGCCCTTGTATACTGTTCTAGCCCTTGAGCTGTGGCCCCCTGCCATTGTAGTGATATTGTCAATTTCTGTAGATAATGAAGCTGTGATGCAAGGTAGTTGGCACACCTAGGAGCCTGTTCCCTGAAGGGGCAGGGGATCCTATCAAATACAAAGTAACCCACTTTTTTTTCTAAATCCAATTATCCCTATTGGTATTTAATTTAATTTCATGTCATTTTATATTATTATTATGATTATCATTTATTGTATTATTATTTTGTTGTTTTATTGTTATTGGTATTATTGTTGTTGTTATTAATTTTTGTCATTAAATGAATTGTAATCAAATTAATGACTATTTGATAATTAAATTGAGAACAGCTCTGTAGACTAAGTTTTCCTGTAAAAGTTAACCTGCACCTCTGGTGCTGGCTGTAGGAATGCCGTGAGGATATAGCCAATGGATTTCAATCACAACCCTCCAAATAGAATTGGGGGCAAGTTTATCAGTCCCCTGGTCCCCAGGAAGGGAAACCTCACAGGGAAATGAAAGGAGCCCTTCATGGAGTGAGAGAAAGAACTGCGAGTACCCTGGTCCCCAGAAAGGGAAACCTCAAAGGGAAAAACCTCTCACAGACTGCAATAAGATGTCATGTGGTTTGTTGAAAATGGCGCTTGGTCGCCACATGGCGTGCTCGCCCAAGGGAGACAATTTCCAATGATCAGTGCAAGATCGTTAGGCTGGAAGGGGCCAGAAGAGCTGATGTCTTTGCCTTATTGCTCTGCAGGGGGGGGGGGAAGTCACAGCCGTCATCTGCGCACCCATTCTTTAGAGTGGCACAAGAGCGATCAGCAGATAAGAGTCGTTAGTGGCTTGGTGGCTGCTGCCTCAATTTGAATTCAGAGGTTTGCAATCCCTCCGAGATGCTGTTGAGCTCCGACTGTTCAAGTGACAATAAAAAAACAATTGGAAGTTGCAGAGGCTCCTAGATGGCGAATGGAGCATCCCAAATGCAATTTAGAAAATCAAACCTGAAATTCCTGATCTCTAATAGTCTTAGCTTCTATTCCGGCCAAAGTAGAAGCTGCCTGTCTCTATGAAGGCTGAGCTAAAACTGGGGGACGCTAGGGAGGCGTCCCATGGAGGGAGAGGAGCATCCTAATAATTAAGCCCAGCCTGATTAGGAAGCGACTAAGCACTTCCCACTACTGGATGCTCTGAACAGCTCATGGGAGAATATGTATCAAATCCAAATCTACAGATTATAGTAATTTTAATAAAACACACCTATACCGATCTTGTCTTTTATAAAATTTGTCTCTTGCAGTACTTCAGTCTATTATAAGTTTGTATATATGTTTAACTTATGCACTGTCATTCATAATCACAAATTTTAATCATAAACTTTGCACTTAAAAAATAACTGCAGGCCACAAAGCAACAGCTGATTCGCTGACTTGCTATTTAGCAGCTAGCAATGGGGGACCAGTCATGAAGCTGGTAGTGTCCATGAGATCTAGAGGCACTGGAGATGCTCTAGGGCACGGGTGTCAAAATCAAGGCCTCAACGTGATAAGATTTGGCCTGCACAAACATTCTGGAAGTTGTAAGGGGCCGGCCCACGTTGCTTCGGCCTGACCGATGGGATCCTCATGTGTGCATGTGCACAGAGGAAATGGTGGGTGCATATATAAGCCTGGCCCACCCCATTCTGGTGTGTGCACATGCACACAGGAGGCGGTAGGCCAGCATTGCCTCATCCATCACTCGCCCCTTGGCCACCACCGCCACAGCAAAAAAATAATAATTGTACAAAATACTGGTAATCTCTATAGTTTCTTTGTCACCTGACATGAATTGCATAAGAATCAGCTGAAAACAATTTAAAGAATTCATTTACCATGACCAAGGTACTAGAAAACTGAGCCTTTTTAAATGTTAGGCACTAATAAAAAATGAAACTATTTGAACTAAGCATTTAAGTTATTTACAAATATAAATAAAGACACAACACTTAATTCTATCAATATGAATAAGTTAATTCCCTACTTTGCTATTGCTAAGAAAAGGCTGCTCTCTTCTGGAAAACGTGCAAAACTGCTACATTGCTTATTTGATAAATTATACAAAAAACCCGCAAGTTTAATGTAAAGTGATTTTTAATTAAGATATTTATAGACTTAACTTATCTTTTTGTATGATAACACACCCAATGAAAGGATACATTGTGCCAAAATCAAGAAATATAGATTTAACACTGTTTTTTTTTTTAATGCTGGTAATCAACTGCTACTATAACTTTCCTTCTCATAATCCACTCTTGTGAAAGTGTAAATATTTTCTCATATGACTAATAACAGTTATTTTCTCCAAAAACAATGGATGATAAGTACAAGTTTCAACATTTACATTAATCAATTTCCAGGTAAAAATGAACTCTCAAGCAGAGAACAAGTCAGTTCCTGCCATTACAGAAATGTGGTTTCTAAGGCTCACAGAATATTTTGTAATATATGATGTGGTAGGACAGTGATGGCAAATCTTTTTGAGACAGAGTACTCAAACTGCAACCCAGAACCCACTTATTTATCACAAAGTGCCAACATGGTTTTAATACCTAAAATAATAAGACAGAGTTCAGCTAATTGTTCTAAGATGGGGGGGGGGAGTTTTAAACTCAAGGCTGACAGGCCAAATTTGGCCTGGATATGGTCAGATGCAGCCTGTGGGACCCAGTCTACCCACATTGCTTCAGCCCTGTCTACCCAATGCGAAGAGGAAAGATCAGGCCAATGTAGGTTTGGCCCAGTCTACCCGATGCAAATGCGAAGAGGAAGCATGCCAGCATTTTGGGGAGTTGCATCAAGCTGGCCATGCCCACCCAGTTGGATACGCTCACCCAGTCAGACAACCCCCCCACCCCCTGCAGTCAACCACAGCCCTGGTGTGGCTCTCAATGAAATTGAGTTTGACATCCTGGTTCTTACAAAAAAGTGATAAATGCATTTTTATACCCCTTCATTTTTGTTTTGCTTTTGAAATATTACGTTTAGCATCAATAAAAAAGAAAAACTTTTGTAACACTATTTTTCTCTTTCTCCTCCCTCACTTCCCCCCCTTTTTCCCCCCCTCCCTCTTCCCTCCTTCCCTCTCTTTCTCTTTTCCTTCTCTTTCTCTCCCTCTCTTTCTCCCTTCTTTCTCTTTCCTGAGCAACTGACAGGGAGTGGGAGTGTAGCTCCATTGGCTGTGGGAGAAACTGGCGAAGTGCAAAGTCCGGCAGAGCAGGGGAGAGGTAGAGAAAGGCAGAGGAAATTCAGAGGAAGATCCAGGCCCACCCCTCTTCACCCTAGGGCACACAGGGTGGAACGGAGAAGGGAGCAACATGAATTGCGTGGCTTACGGGGGAGGAAACGACCCTGTTTCCCTTCATTAGCTGCAGCTGGGAACAGAGTGTTTAAAAAGGGAAGCTGCGCACAGCAAAGTTGTTAAGAGCAAATCATAAATTATCTGGTATTGTCGAGGCTTATCTGGGGTCTTATCTGGCCTTTCAGGTCTGCAATTCCTTCTCCTGCCCTGTCAAGTTAATTACTGCAGCGTGGTTCATGTGGATTTTTATTTACAGTTTGTATGTACTTTGTTTTCGGACTGAATTTCCTCCATTTAAAGACTGTTCTTGGGAGAGTTTTTTCTCTAGCCGAAGGTAATCTGGACATTGGGGAAAAAGTTGGAGGTATTAAAGGGACTCTTCTTACTTATGTGACTGTGTTGCCTTTGTGCCATGACCCGGGTCATAACACTCCCTCCCCTCTCTGCCTCTCGCTCCCTCTTTCCCTCCCCCATCTCTCTTTCCCTCCCTTCCTCCCTTTCCCTATCTCTTTCTCTCTCTCCTTCCCGGGGGGGGGGGAAGGAAGAAACCTCTGAACTGGTGCTTGGTGGTGGTGACGTCCAGCGGTCAACAAGCCCAGGAGCAGTGCACTAAAGACAAGATGGCCAGAGGTGGAGCATCACAACAGAGGCAGTTCTGCAGGAAAAGCAACTAACATCCAGGAGGTGAGAGCAAGTATTGCTTTGTGTCATAATGGGCTCCAGGAGGAGGGGATCCTGTCTCCCCATTGGAAAGTGTGCTAAATTTCACTGTGCTGCACAAGGCACTGTGAGACCAGTGCACAGGCCATGGAGACAACAGCAAATGTACCTTGATGAAGGTAGAATGAGGTTTCACGCATTTTTTAGACCTGCAAAGGATGGTGAGAAATGCAACAGAGAAATGCGATGGAGATGGGCTGGGGCAATGGCAGCTCTAAGTGTCACCTCTGGCACAAATACCATAAGTTGTCCACTTGTGTTAGGACAGGGCCATAGACTGTTCAGAACTGTGCTGTGGAAATGGTGGGCGAGCATGCACATACAGCTCCTGCCAGTTGCACGCTTTCCCACCCCTCATGCAGAACAATCACTTTAACTTTCTTCCTTCCCCTGGCTGGTCCACAAAGCCAGAAAGGTTGGAGATTGCTGTGCTAGGAGAAGCAATAGTTGGAATATAAGAATTATATATTGAGGAACCTTTGGATAAGTAGCCAAAAATCTGCCTTCTGACTTGTTTGTATGCTTCAGGATATAACTGAAAGAGCCATGGTTGTCATTTTCCAACAATTTTTTAAATTTAATATTGAGTGGTTTAAGGATGGGAATGGGAATATATTTCTATCATGCACATTTTGTTCTTCCATCCCATCATTTAAAAAGTCAAGCTTAAGTGGAGATATATATGTCTCACATGTTAAAAGGAGTTTCTGTTTGTAAAACAGTTCACTTAGCAATGGTTCAAAGTTCGAAGTTGTGACATAACACCTCCCCCCCCCAAGTACTTATGACACAATCCCGAGGTTATGAATGTTGCAGCACCAAAGCATTCACCCTTATGAACAATCCCAGAGGCACTGAGATTGAGATAATTTGGAAAGCTCTTTTTTTTGGGGGGGGGGGTAAATTTTATTTGAGTTTTCACAAAAAAAATACAAATAAAACATCTTTTCTAAAAGTAGCGTAATCCCGGGTTACATTTCTTCATACAGACACAAATTCAATTTCATGCTCATTTTTATGTTCTATTCCATATCTTATTACTGTTTTACATTTTCTGCATAGCTTCTCCCCTCTTCTCATTTTCTCAATTTTATTTTAATTATCTCGCCTCAATTCAAATAATTATATTTATATTTTTTGTCTATCCTGTTTCAATTATCTATTATATTTTCTCATTAAAGAAAGTTTCTCCTGCAGTTACTGATTGGAGTATGACGCCTTTATATCTTTTAAGTTTATCCATTTAACTCTTATTTAGGCTTCAATATATACCCTGAAGTTATAACATTCAATATAATACATAACTTCCTTTTGGTTTCTGCTTGGTACATTCTTAAAATACACACTATATTCTTGAAAAAAGAAAAAATTATAAATATATGTAATTAAAACAACACATTCCATTCCAATTCAATTATATCATTAATATTAATATTCATTAAAATCTTAATTTCTTTAACATTACTTTTCAATTAAATATCATACTTCTATGGGAACAATTATTAGCTTTCCATAATTAATTTCCCCTTCACTTATATTTTATAAAACATTAACTAATTAAAATGTTCCCATCCTTTCCTAATTCAATTTTCTCATTTATTTTATTTCACTTATTTTATTAACAAACATTTCACTAAATTACACTATTTTATCCCTCATTTTAATCATACATTGCTTCCAATTTTCTAAAGTTATTTCTATTACTAATATAACAATACAATTTTATGTACCTTTACAGAATCCCTTTTTCAGTTAAATTTTCACCCATTATCTCTAAATAATGGGTGAAATAATGTTTCTCTATATCTTGTTCTGGTCCTTTGTAACTTTTCCTTTCCTTCTTCCCTCTCTTCTTCTCTCTCCCCTTTTTACCCTCTTGTCTCTCTACCTCTATTTCTCTCTTCTGTATTCCCTACTTCTGTTGCTTTCCAGTATTATACTTATTTTTTGAATTATTTTTCTTTTCTTTGGTTGTTTTTTTAAGTCTTAAATTCTCCATTCTCTTCCCCCTTTTTCCTTTTTCTTCCCCACATAGAATTACTTGTTCATTAAAGATGGCTTCTTCTTTGTCCCAGTCTTCTTGTTTTGCAGACGTTTTTTGTTGTTTCTCATAGTTCCAAATCTCCATTTCTAAGAATTGAAAAATGAAGCCAAAAGAACCCCTCCCTTCTTGTGCATCTTCTTTATACTTTTTAAGTTCCATTTTCAATTCATCCAGAAGTAGTGCCATTGTATACATTTTTAAACAACCACCCGATTAATTTTAGTCATTCAAATGCAATAACCAAGAATCCAAAGATCACCAAGTAATCCAAATACACGCAAGCTGTTTCTTTTTGCTCTTTTTTTTTTTTCAATTTCTCTTTCTGGAGTTCTACTGTTTAGTTACAAAGTTTCAGTTAAAATGTATCTTTTAGAAGTCTTGTTGAAGTTTTACTGTACATTCTTTTTAATTCCAGGCAGTCTCCTCCCTCTTTCCAGATCCTGCCCTTTTATTCTTTGTCTCTCCTTTCCTGCTTATGAAAAAAAATTTTAGTGTCCAGAAATCTTTATTATCCCTTTGACATTTTGTTTTATTTTCAGCTTAATTGCCTGTTGACGTCAAAGCGGATTTTTCCGATTTCTTATTTAAGTCTCTTAGTTGTCAGTATAGGGAAAGGGAGAGAAGAAAAAAAAACAAACCCAAACCTTTCCCTTTTCACTTTCCTTCGCTGCTTCCAACTCTTCTTTGGGAGCAATGTTATTTTTTTGTAAGTTTAAATTCCAGGGTACCTTAGTTGTTGTTTTTACAATTTAACCCAGTCAGCCAATTTTTTCACTTCTTATCTTCCTCCTGCACATTCTTTTTTGGTCGAGTTCTTCTTTGAGGTGGCCATTTCTGACCACCGCTGCAACCGTCTTTGGGAAAGGGAGTAATGGCCAGCTGAGGAGGAGAGATGTAGCTCTCCTCAACCCTGCTGGCAGTCTCCCCCCTCTTCACCACCTCTACGGTGTGGCTTAGCCTCGAAACCAGCAGGCCTGGGGCGCTCCAGCGGCAAGCCCAGACCGGAACCACGCACAATTTCTGTCTGTCACCTAAGGATCTCAAACCAGAAGCCCCAATTTGGCAAGCTCTTTTATACTGTGTTCTTTACAATTATTTTAACTGTATCCACTTTACATATAACTGTCATGAGCAAAAATAGCAACCAAAGAACCCACTCTTCATATGGGACTGTTTCACTTAAAAAAAAAATGCCTTTCATTAATGTCAAATGCCTTGTTCAAGAAATTTATAGGTGAAAGATAATAATGTTCATTAATTATATACAGGCAGTCCCCAGGTTAAGAACATCCAACTTAGAGACAATAGCTAGATAAGAATGAGCTGCCTATTGCTAAACATGGCGGATGGCACTTCCTTCCTTTGAGCTGATGAAGCACTGAACTTGTGCTGCACTTTCTGGAACTACCAAAGCCCTCTATCTTTAATTTCCAGCCTGTTTCCTGCAGTTTTTGGAAGCATCAGTGCTTCATCAGTAAAAAGAGGGACAATGCTGACAGCCATTTTTAGTAATAGGCATTAGGTTTGTAAGTATCAGTTCTCACTTAAATACAAATTTGATTAAAGATAGAGTCAGGGAATGGAATTTGTTTTTAACCTGGGCTATAAGCCATCTCAAATTGTTTCAATATAATGCTTCTTTATTGTGTTGATCTTAATGAGGATAAAATGGGTATTTATCAAGTTTTAAACTTTTAGCCATCAACTATTCCTTAAAATTGTCCAATTAACACACATTAGAAAAATCAGGCATCTAAATTAGTCTTTTATTAGTCTTGCAAAGCAAAAATCAAATGTGGAAAATATTGCAGAAAGATGGAAAAGGATACTCCAACTGATGACAGAGTAAGCGGTTATAGTTGATTAAAAATATTACTCAATTACACATTTCAATCTTAAAATATGAAAAATAATGAGCAAAATAATGAGTTATATTTAGATACACTTCTACATAATTCAACAAAAGCAATATTGTTTATCAAAGATTTTTTAAAAGGAAGTCTTTTTTTGAATTGATTCCTGATTATTTCATATCTCTACATTTTTCTTGAAAATCACATGGAAGTGATCCACTATTCCCTTCAGGGTGGTTTTTAAATTCTCAGTCCAGCCAACAGGCTTAGTATTTTCTGATAGTTTGACAATTATTTAGGAGGTCCAATCCTATTTAGCATTTTAGGATCAGCTAAGGTTGGCAGCTTTTTAAATATGAAGGTAGGGTAGAAAGTAGAGAGTAGACTAGACCAGACTAGAATATATGGCCCATGCTTCTAAAGTTGGATCTGATTCTAAATTGATATTCTTTAAAAAAATATGTATCTTAAGGATGGCCTCCATGACATATTCAACGGATTATAATTTGTCATATATTACAGAGATAACATGATTGGGGGTAGCAGGAATTGGCTAATACAGAATATACAGTATAAATGTTTGACATCTCCAAGCTTCTATTAACACTTGTAAACAAAAGGAAACTATATCTTGTTTTAATTGTACAGTGCATTCATAAAATTTTCAGGCCCTCTTCACTGTTATCAATTTTGTTATGCTGCAACCTGATTCCACAGTTGTTGAAATTCATTTTTCCCCATTAATCTACACTCAGTACTCCATAATGACAGTGAAAACAGAATTTTAGAATGTATGTCTGAAATTTATTTAAAAGAAAAAACTGAAAGATCACAGTATACAGACCCTTTGCAACAACACTTGAAATTTTACTCAGGTGCCTTGCATTTCTCTTGATCATTGCTGACATGTTTCTACACCTTGATTGGAGGCAACTTGTGGTAAATTAAATTGATTGGACAAAATTTGGAAAGGCGCACACCACTCTATAGAAAGCCTCACAGCTGACAATGCATACTGCAGCAGAGTAAAAGTCATGAGGTCAAAGGAATTGCCTCCAAAGTTCAGAGACAGGATTATTGCAAGGCACAGATCTGGGAAGGCTACAATAAAATTTCTGTTGCGCTGAAAGTTCCTGACAGCACAGTGGCCTCAATAATTTTCAAATGGAAGAGGTTTGGCATAACCTGGACTCTTCCCAAGAGCTGGTCTCCCGGTCAAACTGAGCAATCAGGAGAGAAAGGCCTTGGGAGGGTGGAGCTGACATCACAGTGATATGACAGAAATCCCTAGGTGCTCCTAGGGAGGACATAAAAATCCTGAAAGCCGGTGGTCTACTGCAGTGGTTGCCAACTGGTGGGCCGTGAGAAAATTTTGGTGGGCTACAGAGAAATGTCACCCCCAGAGCACCCTCCAAAGCAATTAATCCAGGCTGCGCAGAAACACAAGGCTGCGAAGCCCGCATGGCCCGCAGGAACCCTCCCCACCCACTCACTCCAAACCTGGCAAACTTGCCTTGCTAAGTTGCTATTTTTCCATTTTCCGACCATTATTTGTTCTGCTATGCTGGGAGATTTAGATTAGCTAGGAAGCAGGAAATAGTTGTATTTCTTGCTTTCTAGCTAGTCTTTAGATCTTTGGCTCTCCTTTTAAGCACAGCTGAACCTCCCTTAGGACTGAAGACTCTATTATTCAGTGCAGACTCACAGCAAGCAAATTTGAGAGACTGAGCTTGCCGATGGCAGATAAGACAGATAACTGAATGATTCTGTGAGCAACTCAATCTGCCTGCCTGCTTTGCCTGATTTGGGTAAAAGTTGCTCTTTTTTTCAACAAAAAATTCAATATTTGCATACATGGTATGTTGTGAGTTAATTTTGTGAGTTTGCTTACAAGCAAACTTTATGTGACAGGCTGGCTGGCCAATGGCAGATTGATAGATTTCTGAATGAATCTGTGATTCTGTGAGCAACTCAATCTGCCTGAGTGCTTTGCCTGATTTTGGGTAAAAGTTGCTCTTTTTATTAAAAAAATCAGTATTTATATAAATATTTATAATATTTACATCCAAGCCATGCCCAGCCAGTCACATGACCAAGCCACACCCACAAATTAGGCTATGCACACAGAACTGGTTAGTAGTCCCTGAGATTTAAAATTATGAGTTTGGTGGCCATGAGGTCCAAAAAGTTGGTTACCTCTGGTCTACTGGACCTAAATTGTCTTGGAGAGATGAGATTGAGGAGGACACTCTGCTGATTCCAGGGATGCCACAATATCCCTGGTAGATCCAGAAACAGCCTCTCCAGCCGACTTGAAAGGAAAGCGGTCATAGCAACAAGGCTGGGATAGTCCCCGACGGGAAAAAGAAAAGAGAAAGTGAGTGCAAATTAGGTGAGAGTTTCAATTTTTTTAAACATCCAAGAAAAGACCCCCTGAAAAGAACAGGGAGAAGAGAAGCCAGAATTAAAGGATGGGTGGTGCTGAAATCCCCCCTGGAAGAAAACGGTGAGGAAAGTGGTTTCCGGTGCAAATAGAAAGAGGAAGCCATTAATCATGGAACAAAGAACAGGATTTTTTATTTTTCAATTTTTTTTATAACTGGATTGGATCATTTGAGTTTATATAGATAAATTAAGGAGATCAAGAAAAAAAATTTGGGTTTATTACTGTTTTTGAATTATTCTTTTCCCTGACTTTTAAAAATTTTAAGAGATCTATAAATAATTTTAATGTTTAAAACTAAAGGGAAAGCAATACAACAGTGCCACCTACTGGGAAGAAAAATTTGAAATAAATGTGAAAAGGAGAAATGAGTATTGACTCATCAGCTTGACCTTGAGAGCTGAGAGAAGACAAAATAAAATAAGATATAATTATTTACAAGGATAGAGAGTTATATTGAGAACATATACTATAAATAATGTAATCCTTGAACAGGAAAAGAAACAAAGAAGATACAAAGGAATTGAAACCAGAATTCCTTTCACCGAAGTGCTTGTATTCCCCCCCCCCCCTTTTCTTGAATGAGCTGTTTGAATTAGTGTGGCAAGACTGCACTGTGAAAGACAGCAAAGAGAAACAGTTGAAGACTGTATACTGAAACTTGGTGACATAAAGTAACTTGCAGCTGGATTTTAATCACTTCCTTCATAGTGGATATCATTATATATATATATATATATATATATATATATATA
>BLBF01000022.1:18039947-18058913 GCA_015471245.1 Laticauda colubrina | reverse complement strand
CCTTTGGATTATACAATATTATCTTTGTGGAATATATTGGATTAAGATATAGAAGAACCTGAAGAAAAATCTTTAGGGAAAAGACTCTTGTGGATTATAAACTGATTTTAAATACAAGAGACAACAAATACAACGCTAAAGAATGAAAATAAACAATGACATCTGCACCATCCTCAGCATCATTCCCTAGTGGGCAAAGATCTATTGATCTGATGATTCAACAAAAAAAGGCAGTGATAATGCAGGTGGAAATTAAGACAATACTTCAAACAATACAAGAACAACTTGGAAAGATGGATGAAAAATAGGGAAGATGGAAATAGACAATGTAGAGGGGAAAATTGAGAATATTCAACAAATGATGATGAAGAATGAGGAACGGATGGGGAAAATGGAACAGAAAACATCTATGATAGAACAAAGAGCAAGAGAAATGGATTTTAGATTAAGAAGCTCTGACCAAAGCTTATACAAAAATATAATGCTGGAGATGGATAAGGCTGATTATTATTTAAGATTTCAAAATGTTTTAGAAGAAAAAGATGAGAACCTAGCAGACATAATGGCAGATCTCCTGGCAGTAGTTTTGGAAGAGACAAGAGAAAATGGTATCTGATATAGATGAAATATTCAGAGTTCAGACCAGATATGGATTGAGACATAAACTACCAAGAGAAGTACATATCAGATTTACAAAGAAAGCTGTAAGAACAGAAATATTAAAAGCTGTGAGAGATGATGCATTAAAATATAAAGGAAAAAAGATAACAGTGTTGAAACAAGAAGGGTCAGAGATTTGAGAAAAGAATATCAGTTCTTTACAAAGTGTTTTAATTAAAAGGAAAATTAATTTTAGATGGCTGATACCAGAGGGAATAATGGTGACATGGCATGAGCAAAGACACAGATTAGACACAATTGAGAAAGCAGAACTATTTTATGATCAACATTTTAGAGAATATGAAGGTGAAAAAAGAAGAGAGATGGAAGAAATAAAACAGAGAGAAGAAGCTGCAGAAAGGGATGAAAGATGACAAAGAGAAGAAAGAGAACAGGAAGAGAAAACAACTAGGGAAGAAGAGATTTAAGGACCCAAGGAAGATGAGAGTGACAAGAGCAACAAGAGCATATAATAAAGACATGGGAAAAAAATAAATTAATGATATTAACATAAACAGATCAAATTCAGCAATTAAAAAGAAAAGAATAATTAACAAGTTAGAGAAATTAAAATTGGATACAATTTGTTTGTAAGAAGTACATATTAAAAAGCAATATGAAAAAAACATTGGATTATCCTAAGATTGGGTGATTATATACTACATTGGCACTACAAAGTAAAAGAGGAATAGCGTTATATATGAAGGACACTATAAAAATGGAAATAATTTATCAAGACAATGAGGGGAGAGTATTAATAGTTGAAATATTGATGAATCATAAATGAATATTATTAGTGGCAATTTATGCCCAAAATGAAGGTCAAGAAGAATTTTATGACAAATTACACAAGAAAATTATAGAACTGAATATTAAAACATTTGTATTATTGGAGGTTACAATTGTGGATGTAGAAATGAACTATAAAACACAAAAGACAAATAAAAAGAACAGAAAAACATTACCCAAATCCTTTTTTAAAATGGCAGAACAACTAGCAATCCAAGATGCAAGAAGAGAAAGGTACCCAGAAATATACATTTTATTCGAGTAGACATTTATCTTGCTCCAGATTAGATACGATGTGGGCAACAACAGAGGTAATTACTAATATACAAGATATCAGTATTGAAACAAATAGGTAGGTAGATCACAATCTGATTAAAGTAATATGGAAGTGACAAAAGAAGAGGTCAAGATGGACAATGAATAATTCAATATTCAAGAGAAAAAGAATATATTGAACACATGGAAAAGGAATTGAAATTTTTTTTGAGAAGAACAAAAAGGAAGAAACTTCACTACAAATTGTATGGGATATAGCTAAAGCTTATACATGAAGATAAAAAAGAAATAATGCAAAAATATTATACAGAACTATATGAAGAACAAGTGGAGAAAGGAGAAATAGAGGAATATCTAAAAAAGATGGAATTACCTAAAGTGCCAGAAGAAATCCAAACAATCTTAGAGGGGAAAATTGCTATAATGGAACTAACAGAAGCAATTAAAAGACAAAATAATGGAAAATTACCAGGGCCAGATGGCTTGCCAGCAGAAATATATAAAGCCCTACAGGACTCAATAAGCAATATACTATTAGAAGTAGTAAATGAGATACTGACTAAGGCAAAAATACCTAATTCATGGATGGAAGCATATATTACACTTATACCAAAAGAAGATAGTGATTTACAACAGATTAAGAACTATAGGCCAATATTGTTATTAAACTCAGACTATAGAATATTTGCATCAGTAATGATTGAAAGATTAAAGAGATACTTAAATCAATTCATACATTCAGATAAAAATGGATTCTTATCTAAGAGATAAATAAAGGACAATATGAGAACAATTTTAAATACTTTGGAATACTATGAAGCACATCCAGAAAAGCAGACAGCATTTGATATTCCTAGATGAACAGAAAGCTTTTGATAATGTGAACTGGCAATTAATGTTAACACAAATGGACTAATGGAGAGCCACAAATGGAGAACCACAAATGGAGGAAATGAAGTTTGGGGAAAAATTCATTCACATGATTAAGACAATATACTATAAACCAGTGGTCCCCAACCTTTTTTGTACCAGGGACCAGTTTCATGCAGAAACACTTTTTCAAGGACCGGCAAAATCAATTCTTCCTCAATTGTAAAGGGCTTCTTTACTATTTCTTTATTAAAAACGTATTTTTATACATATCTTTTAATCACGATTATTCATCCTTTGAGGCCTGGTACAAAATGATCCACGGACCGGTACTGGTCCGGGGCCCGGTGGTTGGGGACCCCTGCTATAAACAATATGCAAATGTATTGGTTAATGAAGAACTGATGGAAAAATTCACATTAAAAAAGGAAAAGACAAGGGTGTCCTTTATCACCATTGTTGTTTAACTTTAGAGTTATTTCATAGAGCTATCAGGAAAGATAAGGAGATAAAAGGGATGGAAATAAGAAAAGAGGAGTTTAAATTACAGGCATTCGTAGATGATTTAGTTTTTATATTAGAAGAACCTCCAGGAACAGGACCTAAGCAATAAACAGAATAGAGGATTATGGGAAAATGGCTGAATTAAAAATAAATAAAGGGAAAACTAAGATATTGGTGAAAAATATGACAGAGGAAAAAAAAGAATTGACAAAGAGTATAGTTATTCAGATTGTAAAGAAAGTTAGGTATTTAGGAATTCAATTGACAGCAAGATGTGAAACAATTAAAGAAGGTAATTATAAACTGAAACAACAAATTAAGACAAAGTTAGAAAAATGGGGTAATATGCAAAGTATTGTATTTGCTTCAAACAATTCCGATAAAATTAGAGAAAAAATATTTGAAGATATTAATAAAATTGTACTGAAATATATATAGTAAGGAAAGAAAGCAAAAATTAATGTTAAAATGTTACAGGATGCTAGAACTAGAGCAGGATTTGGGCTGCCTAATTGGGAAATATATTACCAGGCCATGGAATTAAAATGGATGAAGGAATGGATAACATTGGGAAATACAAGATTATTAACGTTGGAAGGACATGATTTACAAATGGGTTGGCATGCATTTTTGTGGTATGGGAGAAGTAAAACACATGATTATTTTCAAAAGCATATTGTCAGGGATGCATTGCTACATGTAAAGGAAAAAATTAAGGAACAACATTATATGAAGATACCAGTCTGGTTATCAGCGATGGAAGCACTTATATATCCAAATGTGTGTAAAAAGGGAATGTTGCCAGATATAAAGATATCTTAAATGAAAAGGGTGAGCTCAAAACAAAACAAAAATGGAATGAACAAGGGTTAGAAATGCACTGGTATTCGTATGTACAATCAAGGTATGAAAAAGACATTAAAGCTGAAGGGATTAATAAGGAGTTAACAGAATTGGATAAAATATTAACAGGAACAGAAGACAAGCTGATTAAAAGACTATACTGTTATTTACTAGGTGCTAAACTAGAAGAGGAACAAGTTAAACAATGATAGCATGCACAATTTTTTGGGGATATGCCATAGAATTAGATAAATGGCAGAAATTATGGGATAGAAATTGTAAATTAACTATCGACAGCATATAAACAAAACTTGTTTTACAGATGGCATTTAGCACCAGCAAAATTAGCAAAAATATTTAAAGATAAATCAACCAAATGCTGGAAGTGTCATCAAACACTGGGCACATACTCCTGTATATGGTGGATTTGCATAGAAGCTAAACAATATTGGACAAAAATACACACATGGTTGGAAAAAAATGATTAAACAACATATAGATTTGAAACCTGAAATATTTTTATTAGGAATAGTACCTGAAGGTTATAGTAAAGAAAACCATATTTAATCATACATATGTTAACTAGAATACATATATATTAGCTAGAATTGTATTTGCTAGAATTGTATTTGCTAGAATATATTAGCTAGAATTGTAATCAGAAAAGTGACACTGATAGAGGGAAAAGTAATTGAGAAAATATTTGAATGTGCAGAAATGAATAGATTAACATTGGAAATTAAAGGTAAAGAAGAATCTGAATATTACATGGTATGGGATTTATTTTATCAATGGTTAGAAAACAAAACAAATTAACATGAATTAGATGAATATATAGAGAAGATTGTTAAAAATAGATTTATTGAATATTACTGATAAGGACGTGATTAATGTTATTTTGTTTTATTGATAAGGAGAGTATTAATCATAGACTGTAAGCACATGACGTATGTAATCGACACCCAGTTGAAATAAAATTGATTTATTGTATATAAATTTTTTAAAAAAACTTTATTTTTTTAAAAAAGGAGAGAAGGGCCTTAATAAGAGACCTGACTGACTGAGCTTCAGAGATCCTGTATGGAGATGGGACAGCATTCTAGAAGGACAACCATCACTGTAGCCCTCCACCGATCTGAGCTTTATGGAAGAGTGGCAGAGGCTTCTCCTCAGTGCATAGCTCACTTGCAGTTTGAAAAAAAAAAAAACACCTGAAGGACTTTCAGATTCTCTGGTTTGATGAATCCATGATTGAACGTTTGGCCTCAATTCTAAATGTTATGTCTGGAGGAAACTAGGCACCACTCATCACCTGCTCAATATTATCCCAACAGTGAAGCATGGTGGTGGCAGCATCATGCTTTGGGAATGTTTTTTAGCAACAGAGATGGGTCAGAATTGAGGGAAAGCTGAGTGGAGCAAAGTGCAGGGATATCATCAATGAAAACCTGTTTCACAGCGCTCAGGACCTCAGGCTGGGCTGAAAATCATATTCCAACATGACAATGATCCTAAGCACACAGCCAAAATAGCATAATAGCTTAAGGACAACTCTGTGAATGTCCTACAGTGACCCAGAGCCCTGACTTGAATCTTACTGAACATCTCTGGAGGGACCTGAAAGTGACTATTCACCAATGGTCACCATCCCCCCTGACCGAGCTTGAGAGGATTTCCAAGTAAGATTGGCTTCTTCATCCTTCCATTCTCTGACTTTAATAATTCTTAGCACAGCACAAGAGAAAGCACTGTCCTTTTTGCTTTAGCAAGTAACAAACAGCAGTAACCTGTTTTCCACCAGTCCCTTTTTTTAGCTGTTTTCCTTATTCTTGGTGAAATGCAGTTGGCTATGCCTGCTTTGAACACTTTCCTTTCACTTTCTAGAACACATTAACATAGTTTTTGTAAAGTGTCACCTGTATTGATATTCATGTACCTTGTCTTTTTTGCCCCCTTGTTTAATTACAACGCCATTTCCTTGGGGTTCTCAAACCAGAGAGTATAAAACCAGAGGTGGTATTTAGCCGATTTGGATGGTTCGAGTGAACCAGTAGTGGAATTTTTTAACTAATTCGGAGAACCAGCAAATACAATCTCTGGCTGACCCTGACCCCGCCCCCCTGCTGCTCGCCTCGTCCTGCCATTCACTCATCTAGCCCACTCGCCTACCATTGCTAGCCTGCCTTTGCCCACCATTTCTGCCTGCATTCACTTGCCATTACTGATTGCCTTCCACCATGACCATGGGTGAGTGAGCCTGCAAGCAAGCCCTGGTCGAGTTGATTCCTGAGCCGGCCTAGGCTGCCGCCTTGGGGTGGACAAAGTGAGGCTCAGCCACCTTTTGGACCTGGTTCTCGCCATCCTTTCACCCACATGCCGCCTGCCCGCTTGCCCTCCACCTCAGGTCAGGGGATGCACCAGTCCCTGGCTCAGGCTTTGCCTCGGGCCTCCGTCCACATGCCGTCCACTTGCCCTTCACCTTAGGTCAGGTAGAACTTTGCCCAAGACTTCTCGTGTATTCAGAGGCTATTCATCTCCCAACAATGAGTTTGGTGGTGATCTAATGAAATGTCTTCAAGCTCTTCAAAATCAACTTTAAGAGCTCTCAAGGTTTAGACTCTTCTGCTGCTTGTTGTGGCTTGCTTGGAAAAACTCCCATCCTCACTTTTGTAGGCAAGAGACAGGGCATTGGTTCTTACCTGATACGCCCATTCTCTGGGAACTGTGAAGAACATCCAGGCCAGGGGAATGTTTCTGTCTGCTGTTCGATAGGCTGAGCAAAATCCTGAGGATACTCCTCCCTGCTGCTTGTCCCAGCATCTCCAGTTTTGGCAGTCAAAGTGATAAGTTAATTGTTGTCCTATCTTCACTGTTGCTCTTTGGTCTTGTCCAGGATCAGATCTAGAACCAGACGGTCTCTGGGTGGGGCTGTACACTCTTCACAGCTCCCAGAGAATGGGTGTATCACTTAAGAACCAACATCCTTTCTCCTGTGAACTGTTCTGAGCATCCAGGCCAGGGCCATACCAAAGCTGGAATATCCTACGGGAGGGTTTCTGTCTGGTTTGGAATCCCCCTTCCCATGTGAATTCTATGTAGGACACATCTGCCAAAGGCTGCTTCTGTCGAGGCAAAAACATCCAGTCTGTAATGCCTTATGAAGGGAGATGGTGATGACCACATCGCTGCCCTGCAGATTTCACTGATTGGTGTTTGAGTTCCCAAGCCATAGATGTGGTTGCACTCCTGGTGGAGTGCGCTGTGATCCCTCTGTGTACAGGTAATGTCTGTAGTTTGTACGACTTTGCAATGGTGGCTCGCAGCCACATGCCTACTGTCCAGGCTGTAACTTTCCTGTTCAGAGTGGAGGGGGGGAATGAGACAAAGAGGGCCTCCATCTTCCTGTGTGAAACAGTCATGTTTATGTAAATGCTGAGAGCCCTTCTCACATCTAGTGAATGCCATTGTCTCTCTAAGGTGTGGACCGTTCTTGGACAGAAGTTGGGGAGGACAACTCCCCAACCTGTGTGCTCAGTGGGAGGCAAAATTGACCTTAGGCATAAAGGCCGGGTCTAGGCAAAGAATGACGCTATTGCCATGGAAGATACAAAGGTCCTGTCTCACTGAAGGGTGGCTAGCTCAGATATTCTTCTTGCAGAGGTTATAGTTACAAGGAACACCACCTGATAGGTAAGGAGGTGGAGGCTTGTGGTTCTCAAGGGTTCGAAGAGTGGTTTGGTGAGTGCTGTGAGAAACTTGTTTAGATCCCAGGTGGGATATCTGTGGACCACTGGAGGTCTCAAATTAGTTGCCCCAACAAAGGAAACTACATGCCCTTGGGTGATGTGCGAGAGACTGCGGATTCCTACAGGAGATAACTGACGCCAGCGCCACCGCCTGTCTACGTAGTATATTTGGGGAGGCCTTCCTGGAGAAAGTCTAGTATGTTCGCCATTGATGGTGATGTGGGGCCTATCTTCATCTTGTCACACAACCTGCAAAACCTTCACCAAGTGGTGTTATAAATGCAGTTAGTGTACGAATGTCTTGCCACCTGGATTGTCTCAATGACCCTGTTGGAGAGTTTCTAATCTTTCAGTTCAAACGCCATATGGCTAGGTGGAGCCACTGTGGATCCAGATGTTCTATGGGACTCTGGGTGAGTGAGACTCTGTCCGGCAGGATTCTCCAGGGGTCAGTGATTGATAGGTCTCTTAGATCCGTGAACACAGATGCCTCGGCCAGTATGATGGCAGTAGAAGTTCTGCTCTTTCCTCCAGGAGTTTCCTGATCACCTTGGGAATCAGTGGGAGAGGAGGAAAGGCGTAGAGGAGACCCAGAGGCCAGGGGCAGCATAGGGCATTGACTCCCTCTGCTCCCTGGGTTGGTAATCTTGAGAAAAATTTTGGTAACTGTGCATTGAGTGACGTGGTAAAGAGATCCAGAATCGACGATGGCCAAATTGGTCCGACATCTCTTGGAAGAGTCTCGGGTACAGGCAGGCACCACTCAGAATGGTTGACGATGGCCCTGCTCAACCAGTCTGCTTGAATGTTGGACTGTCCTGAGATGTGCTCTGCCCTGATGACTTGTAGATGCCTCTCTGCCCAGCAGCATAGTCTCTCTGTTTCCCTCATGAGGGATTTGAATGAGCGCCCCCGTTGATTTATGTGGACCTTTGTGGCCACATTGTGTCAAAAGGAGGACATGCTGTCCCTGGATCTCCTGTTGGAATTTGCCGAGGACCAAATGAGCTGCCCTCAATTCCAACCAATTGATGCTGCAGGGGTTGTTCAGGATGTTTCTGATTGTCCATTAATACAGCAACAGAAGAACCCTTGGTGAGACGAGGCCCTTGGTCATGGAATTGCTCCTTCCTGATCTTTGGTATGGGAGCAGAAACCATTGTAAGTTTCTGGCATGGAGGCGGGCCCAGGGAACAATTGCGATGCAGAAAATCATCTTTCCCAGCAGTTGAGGTAACTGGGCCATAACTCTCGTTTGAAAGTCTGAATGCGTTTGAACAACTCCCTGATGCGTTTGGACAACTCCCTGATCTATCCGGTGAGAAGAAAACCTCTCCCGTCACTGTGTCTATAATGGCGCCCAAGGTATAAAAGATGAGTTGTAGGCATCAGGTGACTTTTGGCCAAATTGATCGAGAACCCATGTTCTCGAAGTACCTGGAGCATGGTTTGTGAATTTATCTCTGCCTGCCAGTGAGACGATGACAATATTAAAGTGTCATCTAGATAGCATTGTAGGCGAACAGCCATGCTCCTGAGGTTCACCACTAATTCTGCCAGAATCTTTGTAAAGGTTCAAAGGGCTGAGGCAAGACCAAATGGCGGGCCCTGTATATGTAATGACGGTTGGCGTAACAAAACTGGAGGAACCTTCTTGTGCATAGGCCTTATTGTAATGTGTAGGTAAGCTTCAGCCAGATCTACTGAGGTCAAGACATCTCCCTGCCTGATGCTCAGGAGGATGGATTGTAGGGAACATATCTTGAACCTTCTGTAGACAAGAAAATGGTTCAAAAGTTTCAAGTCTAAAATTGCCCTCCACCACCACCCTGGACATTTTTGGGACCACAAATAGGTAGGAATAGAATCCCTGCCCATGCTGATCCACCAGAACTGGATGAATGGTGTGGATCTCCAACAAGTGCTGGATTGCGATCTCCATAAGGGCCTTCTTTGTAGGATCCCTTGAGACATTGCATAAAAAAGTTAGGGGTCGTGGAGAGAAACTCTAGAGAGAGGCCTGATCTTATAGTCTCTTGGACTCAGGCGTCTGATATGGTCGTCTCCCACTGGTCAGTAAAAAGGGTCAACCATCCTCCAATGGGAGAGTCAACTGCCCTCCAATGAAAGGGTCAAGTTGAAGTTTATTTTGAGCAATGAAAGGATTTATTCCCTGCACCACAAATGGACTTCTTAGCTTGGCCTCCCTGTCTATTTCTCTCTCTGAAACCCTCCCTTTCTGATTGCTGTCCCTGACGGAAACCAAAGGGCCTCTGGGACCTTTGGGAAGTTTCCCTGCTAGGAGGTTCAAAAGGGGGTCCTCTGAAAGGACTGGGTTGGGCAGGCCTCAAACCTCCGAAAAAGGGAAGGTAATAACTACCTTCTGTTTTGTGATTCCACCAGGACCAGGGTGTATCTGAACAATTTGTTCCCTTCAAATGGAGCAGATGCCAGCTTCCATTTGTGTTTGGTATCTGCTTCCCAATGGCAGAACCATAGCAGATGATAGGACGACTTGTGAAGCTATGACTCTGGAAGAAAATTTAACCGCATTCAGGGTTGCATCTGTGGAAAATTCAGCTTTGCTATGTCCTGGTATGCTCTAGCATTAGTGGATGGGATGGAATTCTGCAGGTGGCAAAGCCACCTTAGGGAAGTTTGGGTGAAAAGGGATGTGGCTGTGGCCACCTTAATAGCCCAGGCATCCACCTGGTGTGCCCTATGGAGTGCTAGTTCCGCCCTCTTTTCTTCTGGTTCCAGAGCATCCTATGCTCCACTTGGCATGGCAGAAGAAGCTACTAGAGCAACCACTGGTTCACCCACCAAGAGGATCTGAAGTGCCCCTACTAAATCTGGGGCTAAGTTATAGAAATTTTTGTCATAGCTGGTGGGACTGGAATAGGTGCCTCTGGAGGTCCACTTCTTTTGGACCATATCTATGAATATTTTGGGAACTGCTATGATCTCTGCCTTGGTAACAGGTTGCAAGAAAATTAAGTCATCAGACTCCCCCGAGGCTAAGGGTGGCTCAGAAGTAGTCACCGAGTTGTCTAGGCGTGCAGTGGTTTGGGCCTTGAATAACAAAGACTTAAATAGATGTGGATGGAATAACCCTGTGAATTCAGTTGTTCTGGGGCTCATCCTTCGTCTTCCAACATATCTTTGCCGAGCTGATCCTCTGCCTCAGACCAGGAGGGAATCAGTGTCCTGAGATGATACTGAAGAATAAGGATCTTGTTCCTCTATCAGGTCACTCCTGACTTGAATGGGTTGAGGGGGCATCTGAAAATCTGGGATATTTGTCCCCTGGTATGGTACCTGATGAGGGAGATCCAATCTGTGTTGCAGGTTTGAGGATGTCCCTGGTACTGTGAAGGGGGCTGGTGGTTGATGTCTCGCTTGGCAGGTCTGTTGTACTCCCGCCTCAATGCCTTGTTTAATTGCTTCCACCATCCAATTTTTCATATGTGGGGAATGTCCTGAAGCAGGGATTCCTGTGCGCAGAACTCTGCTGCAGTTGGAGTCAATGTAGCCTCAGGCGCTAACCTTGGCTCTTGTTCTGTTGGGTCACCTGCTCTGATGGTGATATAGAAGCATGAAAAACTTGCTGAACTGTGTTGCTGGTGATTATCTCTGGGGATTGAGGGTCAAGCGAATCAGGTACTCCCACTGGAGTTCCAGCTTGGGTTCTCAGGTTGGCCTTTGGACAACACTGACAGGTCCAGAGGAGGAGCTGGAAGAGGACAGGGAAAAGGTACCATAATGAGTGGAGAAGCTGGTTGCCTGTTTCTCTCGGTCTCTCGAAGACACTTTTCCAGCTGTTTCTCCAGTGCCTTTTGGCACCTTTTCGCATCCTTCTCTACCACCTTGGAGGTTTTTCTGGAACCCTGGCCTTGGTCTGGTTCCTTGTCATCGCTCTTCTGGCTGCTGCTCTAGCTCCTGATGTACTTGAACCAATTGAGCTTCCTCCTTCCATTGCACACCTGGAGACAGGTGCATTTAAAAGAAATACAATATAAATAAGGCGGTTGGTACGCCTGAAGAGTCTGCACTGGAGTGTGGGCAATGACTCCTAAAATATTGTTTGGCGCCTGAGGGACAATGAGCTGTGACTACAGCTATAAAATGTTTTTTTATATGAATTTAACAATAAAGTCCCAAATAAATTCAAATTCAAATGCTAGCATAATTCAAAAATAAATGATTGACACTGACATGCCCATGTTAGGATCAAGATTTACTTTTCTCCTAATTACCTTTGAAATTTGGGATTGAAACAGTCTTCAATGCTCAGGCTTTCATATGCCTAGCCGCAAACTGTTATTCTGCCCAGAACATCTGCTATAAAGGGCTGAGCACAATGCCAACTCTTTCAATACTTTGTGCTTCTGGAATTATAAGGTAGCCTCCAAAAAACAACAAAAGAAATCCAGAACCAGGCCGTCAAAGATGAGCCCGCAGTGGGAAGTCCAACAGCAATTTAAGTTTTATTGCCGGCTCTTGATATAGTACCGGTTATTTCTGGTGCAAATTTTGAAAAGTGCAAAAATTCAAAATGGCACTGGCAATTATCTGCTTTTTGGTGCAGAACCTTAATGGCATTTGGCAGTGACTCGGCTGGAGCAGAAGAAAAAAAAACAAGCTCCCAGAGAAAGACTTGCCAAGTAGAGGGACCTAGCTAAAGTGTTCCCTCTCAGGTCAGGTTTCAATTAATCAAAGAGAAGGTAGCCTCTGAAAGGGAGGCTTAGGCGGAAATCTCGAACCTCCATTCAGCATGCCACTATGGCCCTTCGCTAAGGGCTTTCTGAGCTCCGACAGCTGTTATTAAAAGAAACGGCGTCAGTTTCTCTTAATAAAGTTTTCCTGTTGAAATTCGATCACTGGCAGCCAGAGGCTGCAATCTCACCATGAGTTTTTCTGTTGAAATTAGTAGTTCCAAAGATTCTCGCCAAGGAATGCAACTAGCTCAAACGACAGGCTGAGATAAAACTGGGGACGCTGGGACAAGCAGCAGGGAGGAGTGTCCTCAAAACTTTGCTCAGCCTATCGAACAACAGACAGAAGCACTTCCCTGGCCTGGATGCTTAGAACAGCTCATAGGAGAATAAGCAGTTGTTCTTTTATCCCCACTGCACGCCAAAGCATCTCTTCCCACACTGCCCCCTGTTAATTTGTGCAAAGCCTTTCTCTTTGGAAGACTTTGTTTATTATTCATTATCACTCTCAGCCCCCATGGAAGAAGCCAAGAGCAAAAGTAGTGGTGGAGAAGATGACAGACACTGTGCCTCTGCAGTCCCCTCTTGGGTGCCAGCTAAGGGCTTCTCCGCCTCTTTTCCTCAGAGGCACAGTGTCTGCCTCCCTTCACACTCTTTGTATTCGCCAGAACACTAAACCAGAGCGGGAAAGCCCACATGGGAGTGTGAGCACACAAAGTTGACCACTATGGGGCGAGAGGAGCCCCTCTTGCTCCTCAGTCGCCCTGAGCCTGTGTGGTTCTTTACTTGGGCAGCCCGATGGTACAGTAAGATTTGGCGGTGCAGAAATTGTTCCATTAAAAAAAAGTGCATCTCCGAGGGGCTTCTGGCAAAAAAAAAACAAAAACCAAAAACCTCACCCCAAAACAAAATCCAATTGGCAGGCAGACTTGGCAGGTAGTCATGATCTTCAGATGGGCTTTTATTTTGTCAGTCCAATGGCAGGGCGGGGGAAGGTACGTAGGAAATTGCCCTGTTTCTGCATCATCATTCATGTGATTGAGTGGGCATGGCCAACTCAACGTCACTCATAGCAAGGTGCCACCTCACCTTGCCATGTGTCAGGGATCTGGTGATTAACACCATGAATGATGTTGAGTGAGCCATGCGCACCCAGTCACATGACCACCAAGCCACACCCACCAAGCCACACTCACAGAACCGGAGTGAAGTTTTGAATCCCACCTCTGTGCAAAACCATAACTTTCTAAAAATAAATTCTTACAACTCCCCATAAATAAGTTATAAAATTAAACAATGAGTGTTTATTTTATAAATAAAAATGTTTGTTAGAAATAAACTGCAAAAAAGCTAACATTTTAAATTGGATTTTTAGTGGAAAGAGTGAGATTGCTTTTGAATAATTCCTTAAAAACTACCACTCTCTCATTCCACCAAACTAAAACAAATGCACAAAACATCTTTTCTTGCCTTAAATTGGCTTCTATTAAAATGCTGCAGCTTGTAAAACAAGATTCTAAGTTGGCAGATTCTAAGTTGCTCTTGACAATTTTTTTCTAGTGAAGATAGACTGAGATAACAATCACAACATATCTTTTCCCTCCTCCTTTTCTTTCTTTTGAATTGCAAAAGGAGAATTTTAAAAGAGTTTTAGGCACACACCAGGCTCCGGAACTTTAATATTAACTTTGTTTTGCATTCAGTGTTCTTTTTTTTATCAAACTAAGAAAAAACAAGCAAGGAAGGAAGGACTGCCTGAGGATTATCTATTTTGCATTTCACATACTTCTCATCTAAAGAATCCTGAATAAAATTAGCACTCAGAAAATGAACTTCTAATAAACTCGTTAACTAGTAAAAAGTGCAGTCTTATGGTTTTTCTTAATTTGGCATGGATCAGACACAAAAACTTTTTTTGTTCCACTAGAGATTTTATTACACAAGATTAAAATCATATTTCTTACTTTCAATCTTAAAACTCTTATCTATATCCTTCTTAATTTCTTATTACCTATCTTACTATAAATTCTTAATATTACAAGGAAATGTTTCTTTCTTAAAGTTTCTATTTATTTAATCTATAATTTTCTATCTCTATATTCCATGTGCTTGACTCTAAATTTTCCTACATTGATTAATTCCTAATTGAATTTTACTTACTGATAGTAATTAGCTCTTGTAACCAAACTCAGTCCATTTACATTTGAAAACTTTTCACTACTTCACCATAAACTTTTTTGGGGACTTTCTCTTCCCCCTAGCACTCACAACCCTAGAGCTGGTTTCTGAAGCTCTGTGCCTGAACTACTACTGCTCAGTGGGTGCCCTCTGTTTGATTTTTTTAAAGTTGGTAGTCTTTCCTCCCATTTTTGCTTTTGTCTCTCAGTGGCTCTTGCTGTTCCTTGTGTTGTCCTGGGACTGTCACTTCCTACATTTCTGTAGTCTTCCTTGCTCAATTTTTCTTGATATTTCTACAGGCATGCTATGATTGTGGTTCATTTTATGAGACGTGTTCTCTGAAGGTGGGGTTGTTTTACTCCTCCTTTCCAGGTAGTACTGAAACTCTGGATTACAGTACAAGAGAAATGTCTATGCATTCTCAGCTGAGAATTCATCCTTCCAAATAAGTCTCTTCTGTTAAAATACTATTTTTTTCACACTAACTTTATTAAACATTTATTTCTGTGTCATTGTCTTTGATGCAATAAAAAAAATCCACAAGAATGTTTTGTTTTCATGATTTGTGTTGGAAAGTCAGCTTCTAGGATTGTAATGACAAGTACCAATGTATAATTCAAGGATTACTGTTTTTCATTTATTTTCTCCAAATCAGAGGTTGATGTTTTGTTTGACTATAAACTATACAGAATTAACTAACTATAACTTCATCAATAAACTTTCAGCACATGCATGGCATGGTGAAGGCTTCTTGACGAACTATCTAGCTGGATCAGAGATAGGCAGTTAATTTTCCCAGGGAGCCACATGAGAACCTACAACTGTTGTGGAAGGCTACCATCCCTGCTGCTGCCCCCACCCCACGTGTAATATCTTACAATCCCAAAAATAACTTCCTTCTCTATTTCTGCAGCCTTTATTTCTTTCAGAACCAATATTTTCTTGCATTCTAATTTTACTTCTCTCTTTTAAATATTTGATTTTCTTGTATCCTAATTGACATTTTTATGATTTATTGTAAATGTTTGTTCAAAAATTGTAGGAAGGTGGTCTATTTATAATTTGCAAATACCCTTTATGACATCTAACACTGACACATATTTATCTCCATTTAGTTAATAACAAAATCATGTACAAGGCATATGGTTGTTATCAAATTTCACTTCCCTGCTCCATTACTGCACAAATATATTTCATCATTAAGTTTAGAAGCCAACCAATGAGAGAACATCACTCATTCTTATTTTGATTCTGATTCCCAGTTTTAACATTCTTTCCCATTCTCTCCTTTAAGATGTCTTTGAATTCTTTTGCCCATCTTTGGGTCTTTGTCTAATGAGGCAAGATTCTAATTTCTTGTTTCTATCTGGCACTTAATAAGATTGATACTGAGCTTTTTAGTAAATACTTTCTGAAATAATTTTAGAAAATTTGTTTACATTTTCAGTTTTAGGTGCAGCTAACTCAGAATTCACATCCACTTCTCTTTTTCTTTGACCTCTCTAGTTTTCATATTTCTAAGCTTGCAGTGGTGGGATTCAAATAATTTAATAACCGGTTCTCTGCCTTAATGATTTCTTCCAACAACCAATTCACCAAACTGCTCAGAAACATAACAACCGGTTCTCCCAAACTTGTGTGAACTGGCTGAATCCCACCATTGGTTGCTTGTTAAGCCCCTGTCACACTGCACGAACGGATGGAAAGAGGATGTAAAACGGACAAAAAAGCTTGCCATCCGTTGGTTAAAGCGATGTATCCATTCTGTACTCACTCACTCCGTTTTGCTTTCTCTCTATCCGTCCAGCATCCATTTATTGATGTTTCATCCACTCAGAAAGTTTTGAGCTGCTCAAAACTTTTGAGCGGAAAATGTATCCAATTCGTCCGTTCTGCATCTGCTAGGCATCCGCTAGGCATCCGTTCTGCATCCGTTCTGCATCCATTACGCATCCGCTATATCCGCCAGGCATCCATTCCGCATCCGCGCAACTCGAATCCGCTCGGACGCAGGGAGGAAGCGGAACGGACGCGGAACGGAAGCAGAACGGATGCCTAGCGGATGCAGCACGGAAACAAAGCATTTAAAACGGAAAAAGACTCTCATGAGACTTCATCGAAACGTTGCCTAGATACTTCCAATTCTACACGGGAGAAAACCCGAATAACCAAAGATCCACATACAAATACCCGCGAAAACCTCAGAAAACAAATATTGCACCTCTACGAGGAGGAAACCCACCAACTGACCAGGACTTATGAAAAACTTGAAGTCCAAAGAGCTTCCATTTTATGTGACCTCACCTTCCTACGAAACTGCCGAGATCAAAATTTAATCCCCATAAGCTTCCAATTGAAATTCCACACCAACACAGCAGCCACCAAACGCATCCTAAAAAGAACAGAATTGGCCCCTATTAGAAATGAACTTCACACAAAAAGATTCCTCCTAGACCAAATCAACAAAGAACTCCTCACACTTCACCTCAGACTAAGCAACAAGATTCACCCTTTACTTTGGGACAAATCCAAACAACTTGCTGTCTGGAGAGCTGAAACACAGACCACCTTCAAGACAGACACACATACCAACAAACTCAGAAAACTACAACAACACCAGAAACAAACTCCTCCCCCCTCACAGCCACACATGAAACAAACAGTGCACAACATCTCAGACAAGATCCTCACTGAAGTCGAAACCAATGTCCTTTCGAAAGGATTCAACTTTGCTGTTGCTCCCAAACACATCCCCACAGAAACCATCATATGCGGAGTTGAAACCAGCCTGACCAAAACCAACCCTGATGATGCTAACAGAATCAGACTCGAAATCACCAACATCCTCTGCACGAGCAAACCACCCAAAAGCAACTTATCCAAAGAAGAACAAACTGCACTACTTAACCTGAAAGAAGACACCAGCATAATAATCCTACCAGCAGACAAGGGCAATGCTACAGTGATTATGAATACATCTGACTACCAAACCAAGTTAACCAACCTACTCCAAGACCCCACATACAAACCCCTAAACACTGACCCCACCACGTACCTAGAAAAAACCACCAGATCCAAAATAAAAGCCTCCCCCATCAGCGAAGAAATCCAGCAAAGAATCATACCCAGAGAAAAATCATCCAGATGCCCTAAGCTGTATGGTCTCCCCAAGATACACAAAGAAGGAACCCCACTACGACCAATAGTCAGCTCCATAGGCTCACCTCTACAAAACTTAGCCAAATTTCTCGCCAAACAATTACAGACCTATGCAGAATCCATCAACTCACAGGTAAGGAACTCATTCCAGTTCATTGAGATCATAAAGAAACAAAACTTACAACCCAGCGACCTACTAGTGAGCTTCGATGTCATATCCCTCTTCACCCAAGTGCCTATAAAAGAAGCCTTGACAGCCATCCAAAACAAATACAACCCCCCCAAGTACATCCTAGATTTTACCAACCACTGCCTATCCAATACATACTTCACCTACAATGGACAAAAATACAAACAAATAGAAGGAGCACCCATGGGATCACCCCTCTCACCTGTCATTGCAAACCTCTACATGGAACACTTTGAAACACAAGCTCTAGAAAAATATGATCACAAACCCAAACTCTGGCTCAGATACGTAGATGACACCTTCATAATCTGGCCACACGGGAAAGAAAAACTGAACAACTTCCTCACACACCTCAACAGCCTACATCCCAAAATACAATTCACCATGGAAACAGAAGCCAACAATCAACTTCCCTTCCTAGATGTCTTAGTATACAAAAAATCCAATGGCTCCCTAGGACACACCATCTACCAGAAGAAAACACATACAAACCGCTATCTACATGCACTCTCACACCACCACCCAGCACAGATCAATTCCGTAGCCAAGACACTCATCTCCAGAACAAAACGCTTAGCCGATGAACAACACTTAAAAACCGAACTACACACTCTCACTAATGTACTTACAGCCAATGGATTTCCAAAAAAGATTACCCACCTAATCCAAAAAGAAACCCCAACCAAAAGCCAAGACAAAGAACAAGAGAATGGCAAAGCCCTCCTCCCATATATAAAAGGCACTACAGACAAAATCAGCAAGATCCTCCAAAAACACAACATTAAAACAGCATTCTGCACAAACAGAAAAATATCCACCATCCTGAGAAACCCTAAGGACAAAATCGAGTTAGAAAACCAAGGAGTATACGAAATCCCTTGCACTGCCTGCCCCAGCACATACATAGGACAAACTAACAGAAGAATTAGTGCACGCATTGAAGAACACAAAATCTCAATCAAAAAAGAAGAACTGACCTCTTCCCTGGTCCAACACCTCAAAGCCACAGGACATGAAATTGACTTTAAAAATACCA
>BLBF01000022.1:17964956-18034947 GCA_015471245.1 Laticauda colubrina | reverse complement strand
TATACACACACACACACACACACACACACACACACACACTCTCACGCACATACATACATATATATATATATATATATATGTATATATTCCTATAAACAATTATTCAAATATATACATTTGTTCATTCATATATTACATTTCCAACATCATTCGTCTTCTTTTCATCTCATTCAATAATTTACCCTTTCAGCAAATCCTTTCCCAACTTAAGACCTTCCTCTCTGCTCCCACCAGTGATAGAATTTGTCCCAAATTGCATAATATGCCGATTCAACTTTGTTTTTCATTTCTAAAGTTAGCTTGTCCATTTCAGCGCATATCAAGATTTTGTGTACTATTTCTTTTTCACTTGGTATGTCTGTCTCTTTCCAGTTCTGGGCAAATGCTATCTTTTCTGCAGTAATAATGTGTATAATCAAATAAAGCTCATCCTTCTTGTATTTTTTGACATAATTCCTAATATAAAATATTCTTGTAGGTGATCTACTTTAAAACCCAACATTTCCTCCAGCCACTTCCCCTAAGCCAATACTCCTGTATTTTTTTGCACCACCACCATGCATGGTAATATGTTCCCCGTTCTACTGAGCATTTCCAACTATTTGGGGGCTGGCTTTTATACATCTTGGCCAATCTGGCTGGTGGAAAATGCCATCGCTAAAACATTTTGAACAAATTTTCCTTATATGCAGTGGCCATGGTAATCTTTTTATTTCTTTCCCATATTGTTTGCCATTGGTCCAAATTAATATTGTACCTGAAATCTCTGGCCCATGCCACCACAGTCTCCTTTACTTGTTCTTCCTCTAATTTATAGGCTAACAGAAATTTGTAAAGTTTCCCTATCAATTTGTCCTCTGATTCTAACAGAATTTTATCTAAAACTGTTTCTTGCATGTTAATTCTCCATTCTTTTTTATCCCCTTTGTACCTTGCTTGTAACTGTAAATATTCCCACCATTCTAAATCCAACCCATACTGCTTTAAGTCCTGTCTATTTTTTAACTCTCCGTCCCCGTTTAAGACATCTTTGTAAGTGATAGCTTTCTGTTGTTTCAATAGGTTTGGATATGTTACTGTCTCCAATATTGATATCCAATTTGGCTTATCTAAATATATCTGTTTTCTAGTTTTATTCCAGACCTTAAATAGTGCTTGCCTAAATCTATGTCGTTGAAAATATTTATATAAGCCTGGCTTGTCAGGCCATAGAAATACATGCCATCCATGTTGCAGATCATGACCTTCTAACTGCAGAATTCTTCTATTTTCTAATAGTATCCAATCTCTAACCCATATAAATGAAGCTGCTTGATGACAGATTTCCCAATCTGGAAGGTCAACACTTCCCCTTTCTGTGGCCTCTTGTAGTGATTTAAGTTGAATCCTCATTTTTTTCCCCTGCCATACAAAATTAGAGGTTATCTTGTTTAGTTCTTTAAATTGGAGTAAATGTGGCCTCAGGGACCCTAGTTCTGTCTCTGACCTGTAAATCTGTAGGACTTGGGATCATGCAATCAAATGGAAATCTTTGAATTTGGATTTCCCCTGCAGATGGGATGTATTCCTGCTCTCTATCTACCTCTGGTGATCAAGCCCTAGAACTGCAGGCAATTCCTGTACTAATGGCTGCTAAGGGAGGGAACAACCAGACTCAGGCTGGGAGGAGGGGGAATACCTCACCTGCTCTGCTTGCTTCTGAACTCTGGAAAATTGTTTTTCCAATGTCTTTTGCCTTCGTTCTTTTGCTCTTGTAGGCTTTCTGGAATAAAGCGCTTTTGTTTGCAGCCTCTTTACTTGCAGATCTGCCTTCCTAGGGCTCTACTTGAACCATTTAGCACATTTGGGCTCCATGCTGGTTGCTGCTTAGTCAGCCATGTGCTTGCTGCCCAGAACATGCGAGGAGAGCAATGCTCAATCCTCTTTCCTTTGGGGCACCTCTTCAGCCCTGGGTTCCTTCCCTAGGCTGTAACAGTGGTGACCCTACTAGTCTCCTGGATAGCCTGCACAACTTGCCACGTGGTCAAAATGGTCACTGCCAGCCCGAAAAATCAGCTGTGAGCCGCGCATAGTGCAAATGGCCACCCCGGAATTACCTGGTTGAGCCTGGGTGCGCCAACAGCGTGCAGGAGGTGATAATGGGTTCAGCCCTCCATCACGGGGATCATTTGTGGTAGGGACCATTTGTGGCATTCCCATTTGCCTGGGCTGTTAGACCTTAATTGATAGTTCAGGGGACCTATGAAAAAAATGGGGTAGGCAGGAGTTCCAATTGCTGCCTGATTACGATGTTTTTTAAAACTTTGCAAACCTTTAGGAGAATCCACACTTTAAATGCTGCTTTCTGCTGAAATTGCTGGAGCCAACCTTTGCCACATCTGTATAGGGCCAAGACTGACTGGGGCTAGGGGACTTCCTAGCCCAACAGGAAGAAGTGTGGCAAAAATTGATGACTCAGTCTCTGGGCAGAAAGGCAGATTCAACCCACATGTGTGGATTCTCCCATAGGCATGCTGGAGAACTGGTTGGTTTCATTATAACATTGAAATTTAAGAAGAGAGCGCCACCTGCTAATGAAAGGAAATACAATATATATTTATAAGCCTGGCAAGATTTCTGATATGGAATAAACAATACTGATCTGGAGGACCATGAAGATATTTACTGAGTTATATGTATCTTACCCTAAGACTACAAGAAATTTAAATGTGAGAACAAGGAAGATGTCTAAATAAAGTGACCCCTGAATGTCATGATACATGATTGAATTGAAAGGGGTTTTAAAGAGATTTTGAACAACTTCCTGGACTACTTAAAGGGAGCTGAAGGATTAACTATGAGACATAAGAAATTATGATCAGTGTATTCTTTGCAGAGCAATTTTAGGCTTCAGTATATGGTTCCTGGACTATGGATAAGAGCAGGACCTATTAAACCAAGACAAGATGCTCCATGAGATAGAAATGAGTGGAACTTTGGAAGATATGGCATTGATGTATCAAAGTATAAAGGACATTATAATAAGAAACCACAAGGAGATTAAGAAAATAATGCATGTCATAGAAGGCAAGCTGAAAAATATAATGCAAGGGACAATGAGTAAAGATCAAGACGCCCAGGAAAGGGAGGAGCCAACAGAAAGAAGGGAGGAAAAAAAACAGACGAACCAGCAAACAAAAGAAATTAAGAAGGAGAAAACAATAAAAATAATGATGACTGACTAAATAAAACAAGGGGAAAATACTTCAAGAGATTTAAAAAGAGACCTGGAGAATCAGGAAGGTATTTTTGAAAGGGAGGAGCATGGGTAGATACTTTGAAAGCTAGACAGTGGAAGAGGGTAGAGATGGGAGAAATATTTGGGTTGAGTAGTCAGGATGTGGATGCAGACAGAAACAAAGATCTAAGAGAGGAACATGGGAGACAAGTCAAAAAATGAATAAGAATTAAAATACTAATGTGACCAAAAGATTATGGTTAACAAGGAAATATCTTTTAATATAAGGGTGGAATGACTAAAAGCTAGAATACAGATAGAAATAAGAAAATGGGGAAATATTAGTATATATATTTTTATATAATATATAATAAAATAAATATATAATTAATAAGGTGGGAAAATTAGAGATTGAATGGTGTTATTATTATGCATGTTTAAATAATATTGGAACAATATATTGAAACACTGAAATTATGGAATAGCATAACTTAACATAAATATGTGTATTAATATTAGAACTACATTAGCTTGATGAATGTATTGAATATAATTAATACTACTATTGTTTTTGTATTAAAATGAAATTGCATAACAATTAAAGTATTGATGTGAATAAGAGGTAAGGGGTAAAAAGTATTTAAATATATATATATATAATGGTGGCATGATTAAAAATTAGAATGGAGAATAAGAAAGGAGGACTATTAATATGGAAATTATTTTTATATAATGAGATAAAAGCAATAATTAGAGGAAAGATTAGAAATTGAACAATGGAATTATCATGTATGTTTAAACAAACTGTTTGCAAAACTAAATAAAGCAAATGTAAATTCATTTACTCAATAAATTCACTCGCCAAGAGCAACACCAACCATAAGAACCTTCATTCTCCCCCTGACCTAACCTTACAGCAATGTGTACGATCCCGTGAACTATGCTCTGACTCAAAATATTCCATGTATTAGGAACTACTAACCTATACATTGAGTACCACACAGAATGTATCAAAAACAAGGCCTACAACTTTCATCCCAAGAACCATCACCCCAACATCCAATATTAAGCATGCATGCCCCTTACTTCCTCCAGACCACTACTACATATCTAAAATGCAAACTACTCAATGCAAGAAGTCACGCAAACAAAATGCATGAATTTCTCATCTTACTAAGCATGGTCACATTCGACATTATATTTGTCTGTGAAAAGTGGTTGAATGCATCTTTTCCAGACTCCAATACCACAGTAAGAGAATATCATGTTAATCAGTCAGATCATGAAATCCGTAGAGGAGATGGAGTTGCTATCTTCTATAAAAAGTCCCTAAATCTAAAAAAGATTCAAATTACACAGGAACTTGCTCTTCCAAAGACCATCGTCTGTGAACTGTCCTTAAATACCACAATCTGTTTCTTACTATGCTACAGAGCCCCTAACAATGACATAGTTCATGCAAACAAGCTAACTTCACTGCTAACGTGGGCTGCCGCTTGCCCACACCCTCTTATTTTCCTTGGTGATCTCAATCTACTTCTTATAAACTGGACCCTAAATGAATGTACATCCGAACCCATACATGCAACCCTATACACTGGGACTAGATCAATTAGTAAATAACAACGCCAGACTCAACAACTGCCTCTACCTCATCTTCTGCAACAGCTCAAACCCAATTTGGCCTACAAATACAAAAACCCTTTTCAAATAATGACCACAGCATGATTGACTTTTGTCTCAATTTACTCCTTCACAAGCAGGATCATAATGATGGATTCCCAAAATACAACTTCAAAACAGACAACTATGAGCTGCTGACCTATCATCTCTTGATTAGCACATACTGTTCTCTGGCTGTAATACTACAGAAGACTATTATAATGCATTCTTGCTTGAACTTGAAAGAGTCATTAAACTATATGTACCATTAGTAACCCCCCAAAACAAAAACAAATTACCCAAAACAATAAGGAAACTTCAATTTTAAAAAATCGTTATGGCGGAAAACAAAACTAGCTACATAGAAAACTTTAAAAACCAATACAACACCTTATATCGAACAGATAAAGGCAGAATGCTCCGATTTCCACTGCAAGCAAGAGGAAAACATCCTACATACAAAATCCACCTGCCCCTTCTACAATTTTGTAAACACCAAACTTAAAGACTCAAGAACTATCCCACCCCTAAAAGGACCAAATGTAGCGATGAAGCCACTAAGGCCAACCTCTTCAACACGTTCTTCAGTTTAGTCTTTGTAAATAGCAATGGCTCATGCCCACATTTCCTAGTCATACCACAACTAACCGCAATGATCTACTATATATTGACTTTACAGAAGATAACAGAAAAGGCACTACATAACCTAAAACTATCCCTATCTATTGGCCCTGATGGATTATGTGCATACTTCTTAAAAAAGTTATCCTCTGCCATAGCAGAACCCTTAAGCATAATATTTGAGATATCATTCAGAAACAGCTCCTTACCAAACCTATGGTCCTTAGCAACGGTCATCCCTGTATTCAAAAAAGGTGACCCCAGCCTGGTTGAAAACTCACTGTGTTGCATCATGTGCAAAGCTATGGAATCAATCATAAACCAATCCATTACCCTCACTTAGATTCAAACAACCTACTCTCCAAAACACAACTTGGTTTCAGGAAAAAATTATTCTGCAATCTACAACTCCTACAGTGTAAAAAACATATGGACTATTCTACTCGGCCAGGATAAAGCAATAGATGCAATTTACATAGACTTCTGCAAAGCCTTTGATTCAGTGGTACACGACAAGCTACTGTTAAAATTAAACTCTTACGGCATTTCCGGATCCTTTCATAAGTGAATTACTATGTTCCTGTCAAACAGGCAACAAATAGTAAAAATAGTAAAAACTATTCAACACCACCAATGCTACCGTCCTTCAAAGCGACCTTGATTATATGTCTGAATCGTCAGACAATTGGCAACTCCAAATCTTGACCAATAAATGCTCTATCCTACAGATTGGTAAAAAAAATCAGTACACCAAATACAAGCTAGGCAGATATGATCTCTTTAAAGATCCTCACTCTGTCAAGGACCTTGGAGTACTCATATCGAACAACCTAAGCACCAGAGCTAACTGCTACAGCATTGTCAAAAAGGCATTAAGAGTTGCAAATCTAATCTTACAAAGCTTCTCCTCAGTTGATACTGAATTGTAACTAGGGCATACAAAATCTTTGCTAGACCAACACTCAAATACAGCTCATCTGTCTGGAATCTGCACTGTATATTGGACATTAATATAATTGAGCAAGTCCAGAAGTATTTCATGAGCAGAATACTACACTCCTCTGCTCACAACTCTACACCACCAGGCTTGAAATTTTGGGCTTGGACAACCTAGATCTATGCCACCTACAGTTGGACTTAAGCGTAGCACACAAAATTATCTGCTACAATGTCCTACCAGTCAATGACTACTTCAACTTCAACCACAATAATACAAGAGCACACAACAGATACAAACTCAGTGTAAACTGCTCCAAACTTGACTGCAAAAAGTACGACTTCAGCAATAGAGTGGTCAATGCCTGGAATGCACTACCTGACTCTGTTGTTACATCCTCAAACCCCCATTCCTTTACCCTTAAACTATCTACTATTGACTCCACCCCATTCCTAAGAGGTCTGTAAGGGGCATGCATAAGTGCACAATCGTGCCTACCATCCCTATCCTATTGTCCCCATTTATTCGTACCTATTTCCTTATCCATACATGTTTATTCTTATACCTATTATCTTGTAAGCGATTGACAAAACAAATAAATAAAATAAAATAAATAAAATATTGTGATTGGCATTAGAATAATATATTGAAATGCTGAATTATTAAATAATGAAGGATTATAACAATACAAATATATGTATTAGCATTACAATTACATATTTAATGAATGTAACAAATATGATTGTTAAGCCTGGGTTCCCCAACCAGGGTTAGGTAGACAAGCTAAACAGAATGTGCAGCGTTAGTCAGATAGGCACACAGATAAATGAGTGAGCTAAGCTTGTATGTTTATTAACATAAGTAAAAATAACAGATACGCTTGTGCTATCAAGAATATATTTTATTCCAGTATAAGATTATGGCATAGTCAAATAACAGTCCAATATTCATTTACCATGTAGTCAGTCCATTCAGGGGTATTCAGTTAGCAAAGTCCATGTAGAATATCCTATGTCAGTTCACTTACAAATCAGTCCTTTGTTGTCTCTCCCGTTCGAGCAATGCAGTCTTGATTCCAAGCAGTAATCAGGGATCATCAAAGCCAGAGAGAGTGAGCAAGCCGTAGTCTTGCTACTTTTATATTGTTTTCTTAACCACTCCTTTAATTGCTATTTCACAGTTAAAGCTGCATACACTAACTATGATTCATAGTTATTATTTCACCTAAACCAGTTAGGGTGAACAATGTTATCCCTAACATTCTCCCCTTTTAGGTTACATAATAACTATGAATCATTTACATCTTTAGAAAATATTTTTCGCAACTTTCTTTAAACTTAGTTGCTCCTTGAGCTTTTGTAAATTGGTCTGCTATGTTTTCTTCTGACATGCAGTATTCCAATTTTATTATTCCATTTTTCACTGATTCTCTTACATTCAAATATCTTAAGTCAGTATGTTTTGATCTAGTTTTTACAGCAATACTAGTAGCTAACTTTATAGCTGCTTGGTTATCCTCAAACACCATAATGGAATCTTTTACAGTTATACCCATGTCCAACAATAACTGTTTGTAGAAAATCAAGTCAGTGCATAATAATGACAGACATGAAAATTCAGCTTCCATCGTGGACAAGCTAATATGCTGTTGTCTGATTGACCTCCACCCTATTAGTGTCTTACCAAATAATATAGCCATCCCAGATGTTGATTTTCTAGTGTTTATATCAGTTGCAAAACTTGCATCTGCATAAGCACTAAGACTCAAATCACCCTTTGGTTCTATATATAATGCATGGTTTATTGTTCCCTTCAGATATCTCAATATTCGTTTTAAAGATTTCCAATGATATTCTTTTGGATCTGAATTAAAACGTGCCAGCTGATTTACACTATAAGCAATATCTGGCCTTAACCAATTGCTTATATATGATAAGCTACCAATCAAAGATTGATATATGGACTTATCAAATTTGGGACTTTGATCATTAGTTTGGCAAACTTCTTGACTCATTGGAGTCTTTGCCGGTTTACAAAGTTCCATCTTATAAGTTTTAATTAATTGGCAAATTTTATCTTCTTGAGATATCTTAAAACCATTATTTGTTTTATTTATTGTCAATCCTAGATACCTTTTAATTTCACCTAAATGCTTTATTTTTATCTTTTTGGCTAATAATGATATAATCTCATTAGCTTCATTATTAGTCTTAGTTATCAAAGCAATATCATCTGTAAATAATAACAATAATGACACCATTCCATTATGTTCTCTTTTAAACACACACGGATCTGCTAAACCAGATTTAAAACCTATATTGTTTAACTCTTTCACAATATATTGGTTCCACTCAAACCCAGATTGTTTTAACCCGTAAAGACTCTTTTTGAGTTTCCAACAATCATTACTATTTACATTATTGTCATTTATACCAATTGGTTTTCTTAAATATATAGTGTGCTGCAATGGTGAATGTAGATAAGTAGTTTCTACATCTAAATGGTTAATGACATAGTTTTTCTTAGCTGCCCACACTAATGCTGCTCTTAAAGATGTAGCTTTAAGGCTTGGTGCAAAAACTTCCATCGTAATCAGATGCAGTTTGATTAAATCCTTGAGCTACTAATCTAGCTTTATGGGTAACAGTCCCATCATTTCCAGTTTTTACTTTAAATATCCATTTGCACCCAATGGATTTTTCTCCTGGAGGTAATTTGGCATCTTCATACACTTTCATTACCTTTAATGAATTTAGTTCTTTTTCCATAGCCTTTTGCCAATTCTCCTGATCCTTAGCAGGATACATCCTAAGTTCATCTACACTAGTTGGAACTTTAGTTACTTGGCAAACTATACTTGCTTGATACCTATCAAGTGGTCTAGTTACACGTGTAGTACGTCCAGGTATTATAGGACTTACAGGTGGACTTTCCTCTATTAATTGTTCTTGATCATGTAACTCTTCCTGATCAACTAATGTTAGGGATAACATTGTTTGTCTTGTCTACCTAACCCTGGTTAGGGAACCCAGGCTTAACACTTATTTCCTCTTGTTCTGGTCCTATTTGCTCTTCATGGACTTCTTCTTTAATTGGACTCTTCTTATAGCTAATCTCATCTTCCTGCCTTTTGTAGGGTTCAATAAATACTTCATTATTTAAATCTTGCTCTAATCTATTCCATCTTACATGTTCTAGGAATTTTGCACTAGCACTGGTGTAAACTCTAGATGTACCTGGTTCCCAGAATATATAAGATCGATGATTAGATGTATAACCTACAAAAATCAATCTTTTAGCTCTATGCTGTCCTTTGTATCTAAGTTGTGTAGGGATATGCACCCATGCTGGTGCTCCAAATGTGTGCATGTAACTTAAATCAGGTTTTGTACCATGCCACAGTGTGAATGGTAATTCACCTGTTGTTGAATTAACAACATTATTTAATATATGATTACCACACATTATTGCTTCTCCCCATAAATTGTCAGGTAATCCTGAATCAGACATCATAGTTTGTGCCATTGATTGTAATGTTTGGCCTCTTCTCTCTATAAAGGCATTATGTTGTGGCCTATATGGTGCAGACATTTTATGTTGAATACCTAACATTCTAAGTCTGTTTTTAAATTTATTATTTGTAAATTCTGTACCATTATCTGTGATGAGAGTTACTAATTTCTTTTTAGTTTTTCTTTCAGCGAATTTTAGCCAATTAAATAGATTTTGATATGTTTCAGTTTTGCTCTTCATTAAATAGCAAAACCCATATCTAGAATAGTGGTCCATTATACTTAGTATGTGGCGAGCTCCTCCTACACTTGGTTTTTTCGGACCTATTAAATCAGCAAATACTACTTCTAAAGGCTCTTTAGTAGTAAATCCATCAACTCTATTAGCCGGTATAACCCTGCTCTTACTTTGATTACAGGCATTACATTGCAAATACTTATTACAAGATTTCAAACTTATTCCCTTAGACAATTCAACAGTTTTCTTAAGCATTTTAAAATTTAAATGCCCTAGCCTTCTATGTAACAAGTGAATACATTCGTCATGAGGTTTCTTATTTTCATAAATTGTGTTAGCCATCTTTAAACCATCATCATTTAACACATATAATTCACCTCTTAAAGATGCAGTAATTCTCTTATCTTCTTTTTCAAGTATGCAGTTATCTCCCTTAAATGTATCCTAGTTTAACCAAAATTCTAACTGAAATTAAATTAAACTTAAGTTGTGGTACATATAACATTTTTACATTCTCTTTTATAAAAGAACAATATGCTATACTTTCACCTTTAGCTTTCAGTTTCCAGCCATTGGCTAACGATATCTGCTGTGTACTCTGGGACATTTTTATAAAATTTTTGTTATCATTTGTTATACAATGGGATGCCCCACTGTCAACCACCCATAAATTATTTTTTACAGCTCCGTTAGTATACATGGCTAACTCTAAATTTTTATTTATCTTTTGATGATTTTTAGTATTCTGGCCAGCGTTCTGGCGCTTTGCCTTTTTACAAAATCTTGCCAAATGTCCTCTTCCTCCACAATTAAAGCACTTTTTAATTGCGTATGCAGTAGGAGGTTTATTATCTTCTTTTTGAGGTTGCTCCCTCCTTAATTCATCTCTTTCATGCCTTCTTCTGGCCTCTTCAATCAATCTGCCAGTTATATCAGTTAAAGTTAAATTGTCCTTTGGCAAAATTTCAAGTGAAGTTACGTAGTTATCATAACTTTCATCAAGGGAAGATAGAATTATATAAACTTGATGTTGTTCAGAGAATATAAGCTCTTTTTCGTGGAGTTCAGTAAAAATGCTTTGCATAGTTTTTAAATGACTCTGCATATCACCATTTGTTTGGAGATGTGTCCTGAAAAGCTTCCGTGTTAGATTTATGTGAGCACCAATATTATCTCGAACATAAATTCTCTTCAGCTTCTGCCAACACCCAAAAGCCGTTTTCTCTCCGTGGATATAAACAAGCTGTTGATCAGTTAAGGTTAACCCAATTATGCAAATGGCTTGTTGATTTTTATGCTTAAATTCTTCTATCTTTAGTCTGTCTTCCTCATCCTTTGGATCCCATTCTTCTACGTTTGGTGGATTTTCAATTATGTTCCACAGACCTTCTCTTCGTAGAAGTAGACTACATTTTGTAGACCATGATACATAGTTTGTTCCATCCAGCTTGGATATAAGGGACAAACTTTGTATATTGACTTGTGCCATGTTTTCTTATATGGATATAAAAATATAATTAATAAAACACAGCTGTCTGTTTACTGTAATGTATAACAACACAAACTCTCACTTTTTACATAAATCTGTTTTATCCTAGTTAAACTGACTTTGCAGCCTCTGGGCCCATAACTAGTGTTAAGCCTGGGTTCCCCAACCAGGGTTAGGTAGACAAGCTAAACAGAATGTGCAGCGTTAGTCAGATAGGCACACAGATAAATGAGTGAGCTAAGCTTGTATGTTTATTAACATACAGTAAAAATAACAGATACGCTTGTGCTATCAAGAATATATTTTATTCCAGTATAAGATTATGGCATAGTCAAATAACAGTCCAATATTCATTTACCATGTAGTCAGTCCATTCAGGGGTATTCAGTTAGCAGTCTTGCTACTTTTATATTGTTTTCTTAACCACTCCTTTAATTGCTATTTCACAGTTAAAACTGTATACACTCTACCATACACTAACTATGATTCATAGTTATTATTTCACCTAAACCAGTTAGGGTGAACAATGTTATCCCTAACAATGATTAATGTTATTATTCTTAATTTCACCAAAATATATGATACCCAGGTGCCACACTGTTCACGCATTGATGTGTATATGTAAAATAAAATAAAAAATTTGACAAAAAAACCCAAATGGACACTTTTACCACCTTTATGAATATTTGCATGATTATTATACAGGTTAAACTTTATGATATACACAATTAGATCTGTAACGAAATGTAATATCCTATTACTTTCCCTTATTCAGACATAAGCAATTACCAAAAACATAAGAGGCAATGATAGTTTTAAAGGCAGTTTTTTTTCTTCCAAAGGCAGTCTCACTAGTATCCTAAGACAGTTCTACCTTTATTGTAACTTACATTAACAAAATCTTGCAATTTTGAAAGTATTTCTGCCCACATTTACTCTCCAGAAAAATCAGGGCAGGTCCCTTCTAAAATGCTTCTCACATCCCCTCTGTTTTTATGGGCTGAAATATCTTTTGCATAACAGGGCAACCCAACATTCTCCAACCTTCCAATTGGCAGCCCAACGTGGGGGGAGGGGGAAAAGGTTGGGGATGGTTTTGTGTGAGGGCATGCATGCTCAAAGCTTCATTTGTTCAGGATCCCTGATCAAAAGCCCCTGTCCCACTGCACTAACGGATGCAAAGAGGATGTAAAATGTTTAAAAAAGCTTGCCATCCGTTGGAAAACGCTATGCATCCATTGTGTACTCACTGCATACGTGTTTCATACACTGCATACGTGTTTCATACTTCAAGCATCCGTCCACTGCGATTTCATCCGTGCAAGAAGTTTTGAGCTGCACAAAACTTTGTGAACGGATGAACATTCCGCTGTGTACGATGTAAATCCGTGACATCCGAGCAACAAACGTTCTATGAAACGTTCTATGTCCGTTTATCATCCGTTAAACATCCGCTGTATCCTCTCTGCATCCTCTGGGTATCCTCGCAACTCACATCCGCTGCAGCTGAAAACGGAAAGAGGGAGGAAACAAAAGGTACACGGAACGTCTACACAGCGTTAGTAGCACGGAAACAGAAAGGATGCGCAGTGAACAGTTTGCATCCGATATACATCCGCTAGGCTTCCTATGAACATCCGTTTAACATCCCCGCTACATACTACCCACGTCCGTTCTTTTCCGTTCTGTTTATGCAAATTTTTGCCATTTTTTGGAGCGGATGACAACGGATGGAGCCACCCCCAAAATTTTGCTCATCCGCTGTGTCCTTTATGCATACGTTTTGCGTCCGTCAGCCAGTGGGACCTAGCCTTTACCTCTTCCTTCTTCTCTCAAGGTCATTCCCACATGCTATTACAGTAACATAATGCCAAATTATTTCCAAAAGTTATATATGCTTTTTTTAAAAAACAAAAATACCATTCTTGTACATTCATTATAAAAAGTGGTCAGTTCAGAATTTCAGTATCCCCTAAACTAATTGATAATTGGGGGAGGGGGGGAATCCTCAACATGTAATTTGTGAAATGCACTGACACATGTAGTAATACAGTAGTTTAATCAGCTTACCTAAATGTAGAGGTTAGACTGTTGTTTACTAAATATAACATTTTTTTCTGAATACAATATTAGTAAGACATAAAACGATATACTTTGAAAGATCCTTTCTGTGTGTTTGACCACTATGTCAAGTGTTCATCTTTTCTCTTCTGCTGTTTAACATCTAAATGAAATAAGGGAAATCATTTGATACATACTAGCCACCTCCACCTTCACTGTTATATTCTACTGTATATAACTACAATAGAACTGCCCTTGAATGTTTCCCAATTGGCCGGATGAGAAAAACAAGTTCCAATTAAACCCAAGACAAATGACATTTTTGTTGGTAAAGAAAAAACTGGATCTGAGGATTGAGGTGATGCAATCTAGGAATATTCTTTTTCACTCTAGTTGTCACCAGTTTTCCAGAAGATAGTTATGGTATGGAACACATTTGCACAACAATAGTGAATGTGCCAAATACAACCCTTATTGAGCTAAATTGGACAGTAACATTTATTATCTCTAAGTTACAGACTATCAGGAATATTTGAAGTAGCATACTTTATCTGAAGCTATTCTTGAAATGTGATTGGAAGTTGATACAAAAGTGAAATTCAAGCTACTAACTAGTGCAAAATACAGAGGTCATAAGATACCTGTTTTAAAAGTGGCTCAGCTATCTGGTAACAAAAGCTATAATGTTCTCATCTGGGAAATGCATTTGACCCACTCTTACAAGATTTAAGAAATAACAAAATGTTTTTAATTAAGCTTCTTTAGTTATTTTTATGATAATGTTGGTTATATTAATGTTTATTCCCGTGCTCTACAATTAGCATTTTAATTATTTCAAGCTGTATGGTTTTATAAACATAATATTAACCATAATAGCAGCAACAATGTTAGCAACTTCATGCAAGTTTTAAGGTATTAAATGAATAGTTTTTCAAATTGGACTATAATTTTGGTCCTTGATTTAACATTAATACTCAGGAACACCCACCACTGAAGTGGTTTACAGGCATGGGTCTTCATCATATAAATGCATACAGTACAAGTAGTCCTTGACTTATGATCATAATCAAGCCCACAATTTCAATTGTAAATTGTGATGACTATGTCCAATTTTATTACTTTTTTGGCAGAAATTTAAGTGAAGATGATGATCATAAAGTGAACGCCATGATTGCTAAGCAAATACATTGTTCACTACGGTACTCTTTTTGCTGGAAACTGGAAGTAAATGGCAAAAACATCATAAACTGCAATCACATGGATGCAGAGCTCTGGTAGTGCACAGGTAGTCCTCACTTAATGACCATAATTGGAACTAGCTAAGTGATGTGGTCATTGAGCAAGGCATCAGATGACCCAAAGGACTTATGATCTAACTTCTCCTGTAACTAATTGGTGAATCACCTGTGGTTGTTAAGTGAGACTTTACATGACTGTCACTTGTAATTTTACTGCCACTTTCTCCATTGACTGTTTATCAGAAGTTGGCTATGAAACATACAAACAATGTGACTATGGGACCTTTTGACAATGTAAGTATGATGACCAGTCATAAAGTTACTTTTTCAGTGCCATTGCAACTCTAAATCATTATTAATCAGGGCAGTTGTTAAATGAGGACTACTTGTACTCAATACATTTATATCCTTTCTCATCTGCTGTGGCAGTTTAAAGTGATTTAGAGCACATTAAAAAACATAAATAATATTTACTAAACGCTAATTAAAATGATGGCAGGGAGAGAAAAAAACTACTTTTATCACAGATACTGAAAAATGAATAAAGCGGTTAGTTTCAATTTATCTAAAAGAGAATACAGTAGATGACCCACAAATTTTGGAGGGAAAAGGAAAATGTTCCAGGGAACAAGTGAACTATGGAAGATCGCTTGCAATAAGTCGTTCAACAGCATTCAGATAAATTTTGAATACATAGCAGGTTCTCCCTTGTCAATCTCAGTAAAAGAAAGGCAATCTGACCGGTATTCTGATCCCACATTCTTTAGGATGCTTGCATGTCATAATCAACTCCCCAAATCTCAGTATTTAAACTGTTTTAGCAAAAGTGTAATAAGTACAAAGTCAGGTTGTTAGCTATTGCATTTTTACTACTTGTGGCTTTCAGATGAAACATAGGCATAACCCCACACAGGTCATATTAAACTAATATAAAAGTGATATTACTAGAGCATGAATAACTATAGCTAAGCCATTTTTATTCAGAGAATCGTATAGTTGATATACCAAACAAAACTGGTAATAACCACTCCTTTATCCATAAATATAATTTGGATCTGAGACTGGGTAGTTGTGTCAGTTCCGTGTATCTGCCATTCTTCAATGGAAGCAGAAAGGTGGTAGTGGATACAAGTAATCCTTTTTGATATAACATGAAGATCTTAATTCTTTTACTGAATCTGTATGGCCTTTAAACAATTTACAACTGTGGGCTGGAGCCCCCAGATGCCTGGAAACGTGTTACCTCTTGGAGAGATAGCAAGAAGAGAAGGGACCATAAAAATTCCAGCTCCAAAAGAAAGGGTCATTGGTTCTTACCTGATATGACCTTTCTCTTTGGTTGGAGATAGCATTCAGGATTGGGTTATCAGTCGCTGATTGGACTGAGTCTGTCAGATCTTTGAGGACACTCCCCTGTTGCTAAGGGTTCCCCAGAAATTGCCAAAGGAATAGTGACAGAAAAACATGCTCCACTGGATTCGGAATGGACCCACATCAGGGTAGGTCTGGATGCTATCTCCACCCAAAGAGAAAGATCGTATCAGGTAAGAAGCAATGATCCTTCTCCATTGTGGTGGAGATAGCATCCAGGATGGGACATACCAAAGCTGGCTGTCCTACGCGTGGGCCTAGTGCGGTCCAAATCCTCTAGACAGGGTGGAGCTTTTGAAGAACTCTCTGTCTAAAGGCTGCCTCTGCAGATGCAAAAGAGTCCAGCTAATAGTGTATGATGAACGTAGAAGGTGAGATCCAGGTTGCTGCCCTGCAAACCTCCTCCAGAGAGGCCTGAGTGGCCAATGCCACTAACGTGGCTGCACTTCTCATCAAATGGACCGTTATCCTTGGAGGAACTGCAAGACCTTGGGATTGGTAGGCTTTTGGATATTGGTAGGCTTTTGGATGTTGGTAGGCTTTGGTAGTCTTATCCATCTCCCACAGTTGCTGGAGTAACCTTGCAACTCATAGTAGAAGGTTGGAAAGAGATAAAGAGGGATTCAGACCTCCAGAAGGGAGAGATTCGGTTAACATAAATATGCAGAGTCCTTCAAACATCTAGAGTGTGCCACCTTTTTTCTAAAGAATGTACAGGATGCGGACAAAAATCAGGCAAGATTAGTTCCTGGGCTCTGTGGAACCAAGAGTTCACCTTTGGCATGAACAAAGGGTCTAGTCTTAACACAACTCGGTTGGAATGAAACACACAAAAGTCCTCCCTGACCGATAAGGCAGCCAAGTTCGAAATCCTTCTGGCAGAGGTGATTGCCAGAAGGAAGGCCACCTTGCAAGACAAAAATTGCAGGGAAGTAGATCTGGAGCCTGGAGTGGTTCAAATGGAGCCTCAGTCAGTGAATGCAATACTTTAGAGAGGTCCCATGTCAGATAGTTATCAACCATTGGAGGCCTCAAGTTTGTAGCCCCCTTCAGAAACCTGCAGACTGTGTGATATCTAGATAGGGATTCTGCTCCCCCCCCCCCCCCAAGGAAAGCACAGAAGACAAGGTTGCCACCTGCCTCTGCAACGTGTTGGTTGATAGGTCCTAGTCAGGGCCATCTTGAAGAAAGTCCAGCACCTGGGCAACCGAGGCCTCTGTGGGGTTCCTCTCAGATCTAGAGCACCATTCTTAGAAAGCCTTCCAGGTTGCATCATAGATGTGATTGGTGGAGGGTCTCCTAGAGGCTTGAATGGTTTGTATCACCTTGGAAAAGCAATGCTCCCAGATCAGAGATCAATCAGATCTCAATCTCCAAGCAGTCATCTGAAGCCATTGGGGTTCTGGATGTAAACTGGTCCCTGGCTGAGAGACACTCTGTCCACTGGCATCCTCCAAGGGTGGGACACAGATAGGTTTACTAAGTCCACAAACCATGGCCTTCTGGGCCAATGAGGAGCCACAAGTATGAGTTCTGCTCTTTCCCCCAAAAGTTTCTGAATCACTCTCGGGATCAGGGGCAGAGGAGGAAAGGCATAGAGAAGTTCCCTCGGCCAAGGACTACGTAAGGCATCCATCCCCTCCTCCCCTGGAATAGCAAACCTGGAGCAGAATCTCGGGAGTTGCGTGTTGTCCTGAGAGGCGAAGAGACCCACTGCTGGCAGTCTGAAGCACTCCAACAGCTCCTGAAACAAAGTGGGGTGCAAATGCCATTCTGCATGGTCTACGGTGGTTCTGCTAAGCCAGTCAGCCTCAACATTGGTCACATCTACAATCGCTCAGCTCTGAGCAATACCTGATGCCTCTCCGCCCATAGGCAGAGCTGTTCTGCTTCCAGCATCAGTGTCCTTGAATGTGTTTCCCCCTTGGCAGTTAATATGTGGCTTGGTTGACATATTGTCAGTTAAGAACAGGATGTCCCTATCTGATACAGTGTCCTCTAATTGCCTCAGGGCCAGATGGACCACCCAAAGTTCTAGCCAATTAATATTGCAGTTCAAATCTGCCTGGGACCATTGTCCCTGGACCTTCCTGGATTGGAGATGGCATCCTTGGTCAGCACCAGCCTGTCAGGGTCCTTGAATAAGAGCCCTAAGGAAAGGGCCTCAGATGACCACCATCGCAAGGACTTAATGACTTGTGGAGTTAATCTGACATGGGAATGGAAGGAACTTCTACCTGTTCTCTGATAAGAAAGAAGTAACCATTGGACTACCCTGGCCTGCAATCTAGCCCAGGACACTATATTAATGCATGATATCATCTTATCCAGGAGTTTAGAAAGCGTGTCCAGAAGTACCCTGTTCTTAGATTTTACTTGCCCAATCAACTCCCTGATAACCCCCTGATGCTCCTGAAGACAAGGACACCCTGCAGGAAATTGTATCTATTACAGCTCCCAGATGGAGCAAACTATTGGTGGGAATGATGTGACTCTTGGCCTCGTTGACAGAGAAGCCATGCTCCTGGAGGACCTGAATGGTGAGCTCCAAATCCTCTGCTGCTTGAGATGGGGAGGATGACTGGACGAGTATATCAGCCAGATAGCACTGGACTCTGGTTGGAGAGGCCCTAAAGTGGGCTGCCAGGATTGCCAATAGTAAATGTTCTGGGAACATATGAAAGCCCAAAGGGCAAATTCCTGTACTGAAAATGCTTCCCATTATAGCAGAACCTGAGGAACTGTCTATGGGCTGGAAGAATGGGAACATGAAGGTAGGCCTCAGTTAAATCTATGGAGGTAAGGAAATCCTCCTCCCTAATTCCCTCCAGAATAGACTGGAGAGAGTGCATCTTAAACTGCCTGTATTGTACCCGGCGGTTAAGACGCTTCAAATCCAGAATTGACCTCCACCTCCCCGAGGCCTTTAGGATTACAAACAAGATGGAATAAAATCTCATACCCTGTTGGTCCTCAGGCACTGGCTGAGTAGCATGGATCTCCAGCAGGTGCTGAAAAGCTGTTTCCATGAGGACCTTTCTCTCTCTGTTTTTAGAAACAGGACAACAAATGAAAAGCCTCGGGGTTATAGAGAGGAACTCTAGAGAAAGGCCTGAGCAGACTATCTCCAGGACCCAGGAGTCTGTGGTTACTTCCTCCCAGCACCTGGCAAACAAGGCCAGACGTCCCCCAATGGAAGAGTTGACATCAGATTTATCTGGGGCATCGGAAGAAACGACTCCCAGCCCCTTGAAAGGGCCGCTTGTTGTTAAGTGGGCAATTTCTACCTGTCCTGTCCTGAAGTTGATCCTGCCTGGGGATGAAAGGCCTCTGAGGTCTAGAAACCCCCCCTCCAGCTTTGGGTGTCCTATAGTAGTAGGGACATCTGAAATAAGGTGTCAATCGGAAGTCACCCCTTCTGGATCTGGAATGTAAGATCTTCCCCTTGTCTTTGGAGTCTACCAGCGCAGGGCTTCTCCAAACAATTTTTCTCCCTTAAAGGGGACAGTGGCCAACCTTCACTTATGTCTCATATCAGCCTGCCATTGCCTGAGCCACAGAATGTGGTGAGAGGCTATAGCCAATCCTATCGCCTTAGAGGCAAATCTGGCTGCCCTGAGAGTGGCATCAGCCGAGAACTCCACAGCTGCTAGGAGCTTATTTATATGCTGGTGTGATCTGACATCCTCAAGTGGAATTCTCTCTTGCAACTCTTGTTGCCAGATGAGAGATGCCCTGTTGAAAAAGGATGCAGCCATGGAGGCCTTCATTGCCCATGCTGCTGACTTAAAGAGGAGTGACTTGAATATGGCAGGTTGGAAAAGGCCTAAAATTGCAGTTTTGTCAGAATCAAGGCCCTCATAGTCGGAATAATTTCTATCCATCAGCTGCCCCATGTCAGATGCGTTGGAATGAGTATTCCCAGCAGGACCAAAAGAAGTGGACCCTTAATGAATGGAGAAATCATCCTCATAATGAGACCTTTGTCTCCTACTATGCTTTGAGGAAGAAATGAAGCCTCAGAAGGTGATCGCCTGGTTTGTTTTAAGACAGCTGATACACCCTGCTTCAATGCCTCAGCTAATAGACCCTGCATGTTAAATTGGAGTACAGGCTCTTGTCCCACTGCAGTTCAAAGTCCCACTGACATGGGAGTAAAGGTAGCCTCAGGGGCCACTCTGGTTCTTAGCCCACAATCTGTCTAGTGCCTTATCCCTGTGGCGCTCATCCCAATTCAGCTGCCTTGGAGCTCTTTGAGCCCCTGCAGCTCTATTCCTTGGCTTGTGGCTTGCAAAGGAGGCTGAAATATATGGGGCTGCAGGGATGAGAGAGCATGATGGCCTGCGAGCCGTTTCCTCCACTCTCCTGTTCTTCAGCCCCATTTAAACTGCTGCCACGGTAATTACAGGCTTCTGAGGTGGCCATTTGAAGCCACCAAAAGCCATCCCAAGCCAAACATAGGGAACGGTGTGGATACCTCCATGAAATACCTCACAATCAGTGCAGATTGGCCCTCAGCCCCGCCCGATCTTCCTTCCATTTGGACAGCTGCCTAAGTTGTAAACTGGTCTGGCTGCCAAGGAAATAGAATACAGGATTGTTTTTTTTTTTTTTTACTAATTTAGGCCTAATTTTCTACAGATTTGAGATTTTGCAGGAGCAAAAAAATGCATGTTGTCCAGCTATCTAACTGAGTCAATTTCTGGGGCACCCTTAGCAACAAGAGAGTGTCCTCAAAGATCTGACAGACTCAGTCCAATCAGCAAGCAGTGACCGATAACTCAATCCCGGATGCTATCTCCACCACAATGGAGTGCTTCTTGGGAATTTCTTCTCAACTACATTCCCAGAAAAGGGGTGGGGAGATAAACATGTTCTAACTCCCTTTATCTAAGCTACATGCCTGGAAGGATATCAGATCCTGCTTTGAATGTTGACTTGCCATCTTCCTTTTCAACAAAGAATTCCTTTTGAAATACCCAGTTTTCAACAGTTTGTTCTTATCATCTGAGGGGGAGAGTCTAGTCCTTACATAAAGCAGGATCTGCAATAGTGATCAATCCGGAAAGGTTTTTTTTTCCCTTCCAAAATTTCACTCTACCGAGGGGATCCTACCAAAAAAAATGTCTGAACATAGCAATGAGCAAGGGGAAGCCTCAACAAGTACCCAAAGAAACAATGGCTTCATGTGCCCCATCGAAGTCATCAAAGCTCTCTGCTCAAGTTCCATGAAGCCCCAATGGTCTAGAGATATAGGAAAGAGAGACAGCTGGGATGGAAGAGCCAAGGGACTAGCCATCACCCATGGTAACCATAAACCCGGGTGGAAAATGTAACTGGAAGCCTTTTCCAATCATGAAGAAATGATCGAGGAACCGCTGGAAGATAACCGACTGAAACGGTACATAAATTGCCTCATGAGGGAAGCCCTGGAGGACCATAATATGCAGGATGAACCAGGTAGCCAACGAAGGAGAGTGAGCGAACCAGCAATCGAGGGACCCCGAGCCGTCACCCGACTTACTTTTGACTGATCGAGCAATCGACCAAGCCAGAGGACCAGCAGCCGTACCAGGTATCCAACACCTTGCCGTTCCAGAGCAGGGGGTTAACCTTGACTAACCCAGGGACCTACAACTGCAGAGAAAGATCCCACCACTATGGCAGGGCCAGGAGGGTGCACTCAAGCGAGCAGCCACCCTCCCTGCACCCGTTTTTGCTGTGTTTTGGCACTCACTTGAAAAGCATCTCCCCTTGTGTGTGCACCCTTTCGGCTCTGCCAGAGGTGCTGGTCACGAGAGAAAGAGGAGGAGGAGGAGGAGGAGAAGGGTCGCCCAAAGGGACATTTCCACTGCGGCTGGCAATCGTTGTTCAGTCAGTCTGGTTTCCAAAAAAAGAAATGAAAGAAGTAGCAAAGAGCACCAAGGAAAGCTTGCTGGCTTGGCCCAGCCATGGCTTTGAGGGAGAGACACACACACAGAGAGAGAGAGAGAGAGAGAGAGAGAGAGAGAGAGAGAGAGAGGGAGGGACTCAGCTGCTTTGCTATTCCCTGCCATCACACTTACCTTCTCAGGCTAGGTGAGGGAGGGTGGGGTGAGGGGCAGGGCCAGCCATTTCGGGCAAGGTGTAGAGGTGGCAACAAAGCACAGGTGAGTAGAAGCCTGGGAGCTCCAGGCTCTGCCAGCCTGAGGGGCTTTAAGGTCAGACGGCCTGGAGCAGCTGAGATCCAAGCGAGCATTGCACCGCAGGTTCACTTGAATGCCTATTTCTTTAGTGTTGGCTTTATGGAGCCAAGGGGTGAGGCCTGGACTGATGTGTGACAGCAGCACCTTTAGCGGCGCTCACTTGTAAATGTCCAAATAATCCAATGAAGACAACGGAGGAGTCGCTCAGGTAGATCTCCCCCCTTTGCAGTCCTCCTCCTGCAGAAAATGGTCATTTCTTGAGCTAAGAAGGCAAGGAGTTGTGGCTCGGCTCACCCAATTCCTAGGATTACCTTGAATGGTCCCAATTCCCTGCTTCTCAGAGGCGCTCCTGTATTGACCACTGCAGGACCCTCCACCTCCTTCCCCAACTTCTCCCTCAATATGAAAATGATGATGCCTGTTGCCGACACAGGTGCAATTGGACGGGCATGGCAGGGCCAAACCAGGGGAGATTGTTCCGGGTCCAACAAAGGGGCTAAAGGCAGGAGAGGAAAGGGGTGGTAGGCAAAGGGGCCATGTGGGTGTTAAGTTGTCATGCTTCTGGGTTGCCCACCCCTTTACCTCCCACCGGCAAGGCCCAGCAGTTGCAGTAAAATACAAGTTACTTTTTGCTGTACCAAAGAACATGAAGAGAGGCTCGTGTTCTCCCGCTGCTGGGAAAGCAAGAGAGTCTTTCCTGGCGCAGCAGAATATTTGAAATTTCCTCTCCAATAGAGAAATGGGGTGCTTTGAGTGGAAGAGAAACAGCCCAGTTGAATCCTGCTTCTCTCTGATGCCCAGAGTTGTGCTGGGAAAGACTCTTGCTTTCCCAGCAGCAGGAGAGCATGAGCCTCTCCTCACATTCTCCAATACAATGAAATTTAGCTCAGGTCCCCACCACTCTGCATCTCGCCCCCTCACCAGGATTCACAGCAGCTGCTGGGCCTTACCTGCTGGGGGTTAGAGCGGTGGGCGGCGGCGGCAAAAGCCAAGTGGGATGGGGGGGAAAGACAGGTAGGCGACTCAAGAGTTTGCAGAGCCTCACTCACCCAGGGAGATCAGGCAGGGCCACAGTGGAAGGAATGCAACAAGGGCTTGCCTGGCAGTTAGGCAAAAGCAGGTTGCAGGGGATGCCATGCATGCCCAATAAGGACTGACAGAACTGGTAGAATCCTACCCCTGGAGCAATTCTACTCCAAAAGAATGAATGTGGGCAATTTCAAACATGTACTTCTACTTCCAAGAAACTGACAGAAACCAAGCAAGGATGGGCCATGTGGGAGAAAGAGGCATATGCTGTGCGATGGGCATTCCCCACATGGAGACACTTCCTAGAAAGAAAAAAATCCCCTTCAAAGTCTGGACTGATCATAAAAATCTAGAAGCCTTGAAAACTCCATGGAAACTCTCCCCCAAACAGATACATCAGTATAATATTTTAAACATTTTAATTTTACTCTCAAATATCTCCCAGTGGAAAAATATTTCTTGGCAGATGCCCTGACCAGGAAACACCATAAAATAGCAAAAAGATTGGAATTCTACAACCCATGATCGAACCAACCCAATTTGCTGCCAAAGTAATCACCCGAGCACAACAGAAGAAAGAACCACTTGCTGACAATGCAACTACCACCAAATTTAAGGAGGCACTACTTAAGGCCTTGTCACACTGGCCGACGGATGCAAAACGTTTGTAAAAAGGACACAGTGGACGAGAAAAATGTTCCATCCATTGTTATCCGCTCTCAAAAGGGGCAAAAATTTGCATAACCAGAGCGGCAACATGGAAAGGAACGGATGGGGGGAGGATGGAAAGCGGATGCTCCACGGAAACCTAGCGGATGGAAGTGGATGAGAGCGGATGGCACATCCGCAAGGCTTCCGGGGGAGCGCAGCAAAGCGGACGCGGAACGGAAAGAGCAGATGCAGAGCGGATGCCGATCGGATGAAGCGGATGCACAGCGGATGCCGATCGGATGAAGCGGATGCAGAGCGGAAGCCTAGCGGATGCCTAGTGTTCACTGCGCATGCGGGGAGGATGCATTGCGTCAGCCCCGTGGATATAAAGGGAAGCAGCTCCCAAGCAGATCACCATTCAGAGGAAAGACCTGCTGCCAGACACAGCTTGCCAGCCAGCCAGTAACCCAACAACCATAGGGAAGAAACAGAAGCCTCTGCCATCTGCTGCCAGCCCTGGCAAGAGGGACAGGGCCACGCTCCCACCCCCTGGCCCTCACTCTGCTTCTGCTGGGGCTTCTGCAGCCCGGGCTCGCTCTTCTGCGGCTGGGGCTTTTGCTGATGCTGCTTCTGGAGGTGGTGCTTCTGCTGATGCTGCTTCTGGTAGTGGTGCTTCTGCTGGTGCTTACTCTGCTGATGCTGCTTCTGGCGGTGGTGCTTCTGCTGGTGCTTACTCTGCTGGCACTGCTCCTGGTGCTGGTGCTTCTGCTGGTGCTTACTCTCTTGGCGCTGCTCCTGGTGCTGGTGCTTCTGCTGGTGCTTACTCTGCTGATGCTGCTTCTGCTGGTGGTGCTTCTGCTGGTGCTTACTCTGCTGGCGCTGCTCCTGGTCCTGCTGGTCCTGCTGGTGCTCCTGGTCCTGCTGGTGCTCCTGGTCCTGCTGGTCCTGTTGGTGCTCCTGCTCCTGCTCCTGGTGCTGCTGGTGCTCCTGGTCCTGCTGCTAGTCCTGCTTTTGCTGCTACTGTTGTTGCTGCTGCTGCTGCTGCTGGTATTGAGGAGCAGCTCCTATAACCCCGAAGCCCCTCTGATGAGGGCCCATATGGCCCTGCCAAAGGGAGGAAGAGGCAGACGCGAGAACGGGGGAGAAGGCAATACAACATAGAAGAGGAACACGAGTATGAGGTGCTGGAGTGGCTGAGGGAGAACGAGTATCTATGGCGGAAGGGACACAGGCTCTATCGCGACACCAAAAGGAAGCAGGCTGCTTGGAGAGAGAAGGCGGAGAGCCTGGGCTACACTTTGGAGGTGCTCCTTGGCTGGTGGAAGCACATGCACACCTGGTACGGGAAGCTGCACCTCAAGAAATCTGGCCAGGCCACGGTCAAGCTGACGGACAGAGAGACCTACGTGATGGCCAAGTGCAGCTTCTTGGAGAGTGAGATCCGCCACCGAGGAGCAGCCCCTCTCACAACCCTCTCTCTCAGGCAGCCTGCTAAGAGCCAGTCCTCTTCTGGCCAAGAGTCAGCTCCTGTCTCCAGGCAGGTATCTGTGGAGTGTGTCACGACGGAGACCCCCCCAACAGCTGTACTACCCGTGGCGGAGCATGTGGAGGACCCCCTGACGCATTGGGAGAAAGGAGACGGCACTTCCACCACAGCCCAACCTGCATCCACCCCCAGCTCCACGTCCACAGAAAGGCAGAGGCGCAAACCGGAGGGACAGAGCCACACCGTCCTGCTGGAGATAAGAGACACCATCAGGAGCAAAGTAGATCTCCTCTCTCAGCTGGTACACTGACGCCCCATCCTCCAACCGAAAGCCCTTCCTCAACTATGTCAACCAGACCCTCATGAACGTGGCAGAACCCCAGTACCAGGTGGTGAAGGACAGGATCACCGATCTTCTTCACAACCCTCCAGATCAAGATGAACCTGCTGCCACCCAGTCCAGGTCTGCTCCTCCACCCCAGGTGATGTCACTGCCCTTCCAAGGCTTTCCACAGGCCCTCTCCTTCCAAGGCTAAGGCTACCAGGAGGTTCAGCAGCACAGGCGGCAGCCCTTCCCACTCCAGGCACATGTACATCGGATGCCACCGACGCCACTGATGCCACCCACGCCACAGATGCCACCCATGCCAGTCCTCACCTAGCTGCAGACCAGACAGCCCCACTACACTGCTCGTTCCTCCACCACACAGCCAAGCCCAGCCTCAGTACATCTGTCATCAGTATTGGGGCTGACACCCCATGTCATGGAGGAAGGGGCTCTCAATATCACGGGGCTGAGCGAGCTGTCTGAGAGCTTCCTCAACACACCGTCCCCTCTCGGGGCCAGGCACCCCAGTGGCGCTTCAGACCAGCAATCCAGCACCAGCCACCTCCACAGCACCTGGACCCTTCACCCCTGAGACTGGGCACACCTCCGAGTGACCAAGAGGAGTGCCAGAGACTGGCTGGCTGGCTACCTGCGGACTTTATTTGGACACTTGACTTGGGTCATTTTTATTTTACAGCTTGTTGTTCAATAAAGTCTATCTTTGATTCACACACTTGCTTCATTTCTTTTTTTTTAATAAAGTCTTGGTGGAAACATTTAGAAATGGTTTAAGCCTTTGCATGCTTGTGGGATGGGTTAAGATAGCAGTGGGGTGGGCAGGGATACCTGTGGAATGAGCAGGGATACCTTTGGGATGGGTAATAGCTGTGGGAAAGATAAACCTCCAGTGCAAGCATAGTGGGACTGTATGGTCCACCCTTATGGTGCCACACCTATGGCCCTTCATTATCAATACTAATGTAATCATTGATCCAAACATGTCAACATAAACACAACTCTTTCTTAAATGCCCTGTTCATTGTAGGCCCACCCAACATACATGGCCCAATCTCATCACTGTGATGAGACAGGCTCAAGGAAGCATCCATTAAATCATCTATCATCCTGTCTTGCCACTCCACTGCTCCAGCTGGGGAGTTGCACCAGTGTCTCAGGAGGTTGCGCTGCTTCTTCCCTTCATGTGAGGCTCTGTTGGGGCCTTGCACATCCTCAGTGTCTATCAGGTTTTACCCTTGCCTCCATTCCCCAGGCTCCATGTCCCCATTGCCTTGTTGGAGGTCCACGAGCCTGTTCTGCAAGACTGGGTAGCAGGTGCGCATGAGATTGTGCAGGATGCAGCAAGCTTCCACAACCCTTCTCACCGTCTCTGGACGATGCTGCATGGTGGTGAGAAGTACCTGGAACCTGTTAGCCAGGATGCCAAAGGCGTTCTCCACCACCCGCCTTGCCCTGGACAGCCTGTAGTTGAAGATCCTCTCTTCACGGGTGAGGAGTCTGGAAGTGTCGGGCTTCATGAGGTAGGTTCTGTGAGAGAAGGCATCATCCCCCACGATGAAGTAGGGCACATCTTGCGTGTCGTTGGGAAGGGGGTCTCGATCTGGGAAGCCCATGATGAGGTTGCGTTCCAGCCCCTCCTTGAGGTGACTGGCGTTATATACCTGGGCATCTGAAGCTGACCCGTTGCCTGAAGCATCGATGTACATGAACTTGTAGTCAGCATCGACCATGGCGAAGAGGACGATGCTGAAGAAGCCCTTGTAGTTGAAATAAGTGGACCCCGACTTGGCTGGCGCTTTGCAGGCCACGTGCTTCCCATCTATGGCTCCAATGGTGTGGGGGAAGTTCCACTTCTGATACCACTGCTCTGCAACTTTCTTCCAGCCTTCTTCAGTGGAGGGGCACTGAAAGAGCTCCTCCAGGTATTCTTCGATGATGGCCTGCACCACTTCTCTGACCACAAAGCTGATGGTGTTGTGTGGCACCCTCCAGCCGTACTGCATGCTCCTGTAGGTGGTCCCTGAGGCCAGGTGGCGCAGAGTCAGTGCCACCTTGAGCCCAGGGTCCAGGCTGGGCCGGAGGTTGGTGTTTGCCTTGGTCAACCTGGGTCTCAGCCGCTCCACAACTTCATCAAACATGGCTGGAGGCATCCTTATGAAGTTCTGGAATGCACGAGGGTCTTCGTTCCTCAGCTCCATCATCAGCTTGTTGTACAGTCCGTACTCTGCTCTTCTCCCGATCCATCTTCGGACCCAGACGCTTCTTGGCAGCCTCCTTTTCTTCCCGTAGAACAGTTGAAAGAGCCTGTAGATGGCTTCGCACTGTTGCAGAATGATGGTGGCTACCAAAAAGAGTGTGTTACGATCCTTGGTGGACATCAATGGATGCTGTAGAAGAGCAAGAGCCAGATGAAGGCTGCAGAGGTCTGCACAGCAGGGCTGCTGGACTGAAAGTGAGATCCAGTTGAGTTGCTCCCGCTTTTTATAGGCAATATAGGTTTTCCATTATGTGTCCTTTTGCATCCTCTGGGCATCCTCTAGACATCCTTAATATCCGAGATAGGTCCCCTCTGCAAATGTTTTTTCCGTTTTAAATGCTTTGTATGCGAGCTGCATCCGCTTTCATCCTTTCTCCGTCCATGCTACTCACGCTGCGTGTCCGTTCCGCATCCGTTTCGCTTCCTCCCTGTGTCCGCTTTCCGCTGGAGCGGATTTGAGTTGCATCCACAACGCATGTTGAAAAAAGTGCAGCGGATGCCTAGCAGATGTAGCGGACGTGTAATGGATGACAACGGATGTAGAACGGATGTTCTCCGTATGCGTTGTGGATGCAGAATGGACACGTTGGATACATTTTCCGCTCAAAAAGTTTTGAGCAGCTCAAATCTTTTTGAGCGGATGGAACCTCAGTCGACGGATGCTGGACGGATAAGAGAGGATGAAAAATGGATGCAGTGAGTACAGAATGGATGAATCGCGTTAACCATTGGATGGCAAGTTTTTCTCTCCATTTTACGTCCTCTTTCCATCCATTGGTGCAGTGTGACATAGGCTTTAAGGACGACTGGTTCCAGGCTAACAAAAACATTTACTTACTGAGAGGATCTAGCCTGGGTAGAAAACAAACTTTATGTCACTGCCAGCTAGAGACTGGAGCTCATGATATGATGCCACAACTCCAAAATAGCTGTACACTTTGGATTTGTAAAAATCCTGCACCTCATCAAAAGACAATTCTGGTGGCCATCTCATAAAAAAGACATTGAAAACTATGTTGCTTGTTGCCCTATCTGCACTGCTGCAAAAAGAAGACAAGGAAAATCCCCTAGACTGCTATAAACCATAGAAGAATCTCCAGCATCCTGGAGAGAGATCTCTATGGACCTTATAGTGGAGCTCCCAGAAAATGCAGGAAACACTGTTATTTTGGTTGTAACAGGTCTTTTTTCAAAACAAGAACATTTTATACACTGCCAAAAGATCCCAACAGCCAAGGCATTAGCAAAAATGTTTTTAATACACATTTATCGCCTCCACTGAGCTCCCCAAAGGATTATGTACAATTTACTTCCACATTTTAGTGCGCGTTTTTAAACCTTTGAGACTCCGCCCAGGAGTGAGCTCATCAAATCAAGCCCAGATCAATGGCGGCACAGAGAAATTCAATGGTGTGAGACTTCCAGTTTTCAAGGCTTTGGCGGTGGCAGGAATCCGTGATTGTGTGTGGTTTCTGCTGCGCTCGCTGCTGGAGTGCCCTCGATCCAGCTGGATTTGGGGGCTATAGTTACCCCGTAGAGGTAACTGAAGATAGGGAAGATGCAGCGGGGTCCAGGGGAATCACAACCCCCCTCCTCAGCTGACTTAACTCCCTTTTCTGAAAGTGCTGGAGCAGCAGTCAGCAATGGTTGCCACAAAGAAGCTTTCATCCAGATAATGTGCAGGAGGAAGCTGAGAAAGTGAAAGTTTTTGGTTAACTGGGATAATAAGTAACATTTAAATACCCTGGAATTTAAGCTTTATTAAAGATACATCGTTCTCGACGAAGACGGAAAAAGCGGTGAATAAACGTTAAAAGGGAAAGATTGTTTTTTCTCACTCTCCTCCCTTACGGTGATCGCAAATGAATGGAGAAATTGGAAAAACCCGTTTTGGCATCAGCAGGAAGTCTTGAAAACTAAAGCCAAGGGGACAATAAGGATTTCTGAGAATCGGAGGGGGGGGGGAAGATAACTCTTTTTTGCTATAAGTGGGAAGGGAGAGGAAAAGAATAAATATTAAGATTTTGTTGGAGGAGGCTGCTTGGAATTTATAAGAACGGAGCTAAACTGTAACAAGACTTCTAAAAAATATATTTTAACTGGAGCTTTGTGACTGAACTATAACCCCAGGAAGAGAAAGTATAAAAAGAAGAAAGTGCTAAATGAAACAGTCTGTGTATATTTGGATTGCTTGGTGACTTTGGGACTTTTGGAAATCATTATTTGAAACATTGAAAACATTTGGGCTCTATAAAAAAAACTTTTTACACTGGCACTACTTGTTGATGAACTGAAAATTGAATTTAAAAAGCTAAAGGCTAGGTCCCACTAGCCAATGGACGGAAAACATATGCATAAAGGACACAGCGGACGAGCAAAATTTCAGGGGTGGCTCCATCCGTTGTCATCCGCTCCAAAAAGTGCCAAAATTTGCATAAACAGAACGGAGAAGAACGGACGTGGGTAGTACGTAGAGAGGATGTTAAGCGGATGTTCATGGGAAGCCTAGCAGATGACAGCAGATGGAAGCGGATGACACATCCAAAGGGGTTCCGGGGGAGAATTGCGAAGCGGACGCATAGCGGAAGAGGCAGATGCATAGTGGATGACGCGGATGCACCATGGACGCCTATAGGAAGCAAAGCGGATGCCGTGCGGATGTATATCAGATGCAAAGCATTCACTGCGCATGCGGGGAGTGTGAATTGCATCAGCTCCACGGATATAAAAGGATACAGCACGCATGCAGTCAGCATTCAGGGGAAAGACGTGCTGCCACATATATCTAGGAGGAATACCATGGTTCGTCATTCAGGGAAAAAGAGGAAGCCTGTGCCTACTCGTTCCAGCCCTGGCAAGAAGGACAGAACCAGCATCCCACCCCATGGCATTGACTCTGAACCTCCTGCTCCTGCTGCTGCTGCTGCTGCTGCTGCTGCTGCTGCTGCTGCTGCTGTTGTGGTGGACCAGCCCCAAGGCCCTCAAAGCCCTGCTGCTCAAGCCCCTGAAAGCCCTGCTGCTCCAGCCCCTGAAGGCCCTGCTGCTCCAGTCCCTGAAGGCCCTGCTGCTCAAGCCCCTGAAGGCCCTGCTGCTGAAGCCTTGAAGGCCCTGCTGAAGCCCCTGCCAGAGGGAGGAAGAGGCAAGGGAAGGAGAAGGGAGAGAGGAAACAGTACACCGTTTCTGAGGAGCATGAGGATGAGGTGCTGGAATGGCTGAGGGAGAACGAGTACCTCTGGAGAAAGGGCCACAGACTCTATCGTGACACCAAGAAGAAGCAGGCAACTTGGAGAGACAAGGCAGAGAGCCTGGGGTACACTGGAGATGTACTCCTGGGATGATGGAAGCACATGCACACCTGGTATGGCAAGCTACACCTCAAAAAATCTGGCCAGGCCGCTGTCAAGCTCACTGACCGGGAGATGTACGTCATGGCCAAGTGCAGTTTCCTGGAATGTGAGAACCGCTACCGAGGAGCAGCCCCTCTGACACCCCTCTCCCTAAAGACAGCCCACAGATAGCCAGTCCTCTTCCAGTCAGGAGCCAGCGAGCCTGTCCAGGCAGGTGTCTTCAGAGGGCCCCACGGCAGAAACCCCCCTGACAGCTGCATTCCCCATGCCGGCAGATTTGGAGGATCCCCTGTCACAAATGGAGGAAGAAGCAGCAGCCACCAGAGGCCAACCCACCCCCACTCCACCCCCAGATCCACAGGATGCAGGCAGAGAGGCAGACTGGAGGGCCAGAACCACAGTGTCCTGTTGGAGATCAGGGACACAATGAAGAACAGCACAGAACTTCTCTCTAAGCTGGTCCACTTGGACAGAGGATCCTTGGACCGCCACACCTTCATCACCTACATGAGCCACACCCTCAGGGACCTGCCCGAGGCCCAGTACAAGGTGATGAAGAAGAAGATAACAGCACTTCTGCACAACCCTCAAGGCCCAGCTGAAGCTGCTCCTACCCAGTCCAGGTCTGCTCCTCCACCCAAGCGATGTCACAGCCCTTCCACGGCTTTCAACAGCCTCTCACCTACCAAGGCTACGACTACCAGGACTTCCCACAGCAGAAGCAGAACTTCCCACTCCAGGCCCAGGTTCATTGCACGCCACAGACTCCAGTCCTTACCCAGCTGCAGACCAGACAGCCCCACTACACTCCTCCTTCCTCCACCCCACAGCCAAGCCCGTCAATAGACAATCTGTCATCAGTCTTGGGCCTGACATCTCAGGTCCTTGATGAGGGGCCTCTCAACCTCATGGGATTGAGTCAGCTCTCGGATAGCTTCCTGAACACACCATCCCCTGTTGTACTCTCGGAGCCAAGCACCCCAATGGCGCCTCGGACCAGCACTCAAGCCACAGCCACCTCCACAGTCCCTGGCCACTTAACAACTGAGACCATGGACATGACTCAGAGCGACTGAGAATAGTGTCAGAGACTGAGTTGTTTACTTGTCCAGTTTATCTTTCCTTAAGACACTTTACTTGGTTCATTTTGCTTTTTTAATAAAGTCATAAAGTTTACCTAAGACAGTTAATAAAGGTTATCTTTTCTTAACACACTTAATTCAGTTTACTTGGTTCAATTTGCTTATTTAATAAAGTCATAAAGGTTAACTAAGACAGTTAATAAAGGTTATCTTTGCTTAACACACTTGGTTCATTTTGTTACCTTAGTAAAGTGTTGGTGAAAACTTTTAACAAATGGTTAAGCCTTTGCATGCTTGTGGGATAGATAAGGATAGTTGTGGGATAGATAAACGTCCAGTGCAAGCATAGTGGGACTGTATGGTCCACCATCCCAGCTGCCACACATATGGACCTCTTTTATCAAAAACAATTTGTTCATTGATCAACACATTTCAAAATAAACAAAGCTCTTTATTAATGCCTTATTCATTGTAAGACCACTCAACATACATGGCACAATCTCATCAGTGTTATGCCACAGCTCCAAGGAAGCATCCATTAACCACCTACCATCCTGTCTTGCCACTCCACTGCTCCAGCTGGGGAGTTGCACCAGTGTCTCAGGAGGTTGCGCTGCTTCTTCCCTTCACGTGAAGCTCTGTCGGGGCCTTGTACATCCACAGTGTCTATCAGGTTACGTCCTTGCCTCCATTCACCAGGCTCCATGTCCCCATTGCCTTTTTGATGGTCCACAAGTCTGTTTTGCAACACTAGGTAGCGGGTGCACATGAGATTGTGCAGGATGCAGCAAGCTTCCACGATGCTCCTCACAGTATGTGGCTTATGCTGCATGGTGGTGAGAAGTACCTGGAACCTGTTGTCCAGGATGCCAAAGGCGTTCTCCACCACCCTTCTTGCCCTGGACAGCCTGTAGTTGAAGATCCTCTCTTCACGGGTGAGGTATCGAACTGTACGGCTTCATGAGGTAGGTTCTGAGGGAGAACGCGTCATCACCAACAATGAAGTAGGGCACATCTTGTGTGTCATTGGGTAGGGGGTCTGGATCTGGAAAACCCATGATGAGGTTGCGGTTCCAGCCCATCCTTGAGGTCACTAGCGTTGTATACCTGGCCATCTGAAACTGACCCTTTGCCTGAAGCATTGATGTACATGAACTTGTAGTCAGCATCAACCATGGGAAAGAGGATGATACTGAAGAAGCCCTTGTGGTAGAAATAAGTGGACCCTGAATTGGCTGGAGCTTTGCAGGCCATGTGCTTCCCATGTATGGCTCCAACAGTGGGGGGAAAGTTCCACCTCTGATACCACTCTTCTGCAACTTTCCTCCAGCCTTGTTCAGTGGTGGGGTACTTGAGGAGCTCCTCCACGTATTCTTCGATGATGGCCTGCACAACTTCTCTGACCACTTTGCTGATGCTGTTGTGTGGCACCCTCCAGGCATACTGCATGTTTCTGTATGTGGTTCCAGAGGTCAGGTGCCGCAGAGTCAGTGCCACCTTCAATCCAGGGTCCAGGTTAGCACGAAAGATGGTGCTAGGCTTGGTCAAACTGGGTCTCAGACGCTATACAAGTTCATCAAACATGGCTGGTGGCATCCTCATGAAGTGATGGAATGCACGAGGGTCTTCATTCCTCAGCTCCACAATCAACTGGTTATACAGTCCAAACTCCATTCTCCTCACGATCCATCCTCGGACCCACACAGCTCTTGGACATTTCCTTCTTCTCCTTCTCTATAAAAGGTGAAACAGTCTGAACAGGGTTTGTTTCTGGTGATGAATGATCACAGCTACCATACGGACTGTGTCATGATCCATGGTGGAGAACAATTGATGATGTGGAAGACCAAGACCAAGGGTGAAGAGGTCTGTACACCACGGCTGCTGGACTCTTACTGAGATCCAGATGATTTTCTCCCCCTTTTTATTGGAAATATCGGTAATCCGCTAGGTGTCCTTCTACATACTCTAGACATACTGCAGACATCCTAAATATCCAAGATACATCCCAGATAAAAATGTTTTGTCTGTTTTTATCCTTTATATATGAGATGCATACGCTTACATCCTTTCTATTTCTGTGCTACTGCTGTGTAGACGTTCTATGCACCTTTCGTTTCCTCCCTCTTTCCGTTTTCAGCTGCAGTGGATGTGAGTTGAGGGGATGGCCAGAGGATGCAGTGAATACACAACGGATGCATAGCGTTTTCCAAAGAATGGCAAGCTTTTTTTAATGTTTTACATCCTCTTTGCATCTGTAAGTGCAGTGGGACAGCGGCTTAAAAGAGGAACAAGAAGGGAAGGGCTTTTCTGGATCTGTTTTCCATTTTTTAGAAATGGCGATTTCTACCTACCAGAAACTACAAGAACAAGAAGACTGGGATGACCAGAGATATCGCAAAATCTCTGGTTTGATCCGGGAGAAGCCCTTTTGCTGGCGGTGGAAAGGCAGCCTCTAAAGCTGCTGAAGTTGGGACAGCTCTGAAAAGAAAGTGGCTTGAGCGAGTGTGTGTCGGTTGGGTGAGAAACCTCTTTTGTATTGTAAATTGGTTGAGACCTGAAAGGATATCCTGAACAAAGAAGAAACCTGTGACTTTATTTTTATTTGACTGGAATTGTTTGAGCGGCGTTTTTTAAAGTGATGTCAAATTGAGGCTTGGATTCTTTCCTTACTACTTCTTTTTCTGAGGACTTTAATGTGACTTTGTAGGTAACCAGATTGAATTTTTTCTTATATATATTTTTATGCTTCTTTGATTTTTTAATTTTCTTTAGGATAGAGGCCCCCTTTGTTTTTTTTTTCTTTTCCTCTGAGTTTTGCATACATTACTTTTTTTTATGGTGGGGGGGGGGGAAAGTATTAAGAGATCTTGCAACACTGCCAACTAGAGGCTTGAAAGTACTTTATTTGAATTGGGGAGAAATGTATAAACACTCCTTCTCAAGGACATTTTAATGTGATAAGATGGAGGGAGAGCACAGAAAAATATTATTACAGGTGTTTTCCTGGACTCTTATCAATATTTCAACACTTGAGGCTTGGCTTTGAAGCTGCTGGAGAAGAGAGTCATAATAAGAGCCTTGGATAAATAAATAAAGTGCAGTGTGCAGTCTATATATATATATATATATATATATATATATATATATATGTATATGTATATGTATATGTATATGTATATGTATATGTATATATATATTTGTGAAATCTCTACTCGCCAGCCTTTTTGTATATTTCAATTCTAGTAATATTTTTATTTTTGCTTTTTATTTTATCCTTTTTCTTCTTTGGTTTTGGGCCTTTTTACTATTGGATTTTTCCATTTTGGATCATAATTGGCTACTCTATCAGATGGATTGAAGGTCAAAAAGAATTTGAAGTTTTTTGAAGCATTAAAATGAAAAAAAAAGTGAAAAAAAAGAAGAAAGTGTTAAATGAAATAGACTGTGTGTATTTGGATTGTTTGGTGACTTTGGGACTTTTGGAAACTCTTATTTGAATGATTAAAATCATTTGGGTCATTTAAATTTTTTTTTTTTTTACAATGGCATTACTTATGGATGAACTGAAAATGGAATTTATAAAATATAAACAAGAGAAACAAGAAGGGAAGGATTCTTTTGGCTCTGTTTTTCATTTTTTAGAAATGGCAATTTCTACATATGAGAAACTACAAGAACAAGAAGATTGGGATGAAGAAGAAACCATCCTTAATGAACAAGCAACTTTATTTGGGGAAGAAAGGGGAAAGGGGAGAAAGAGAATGGAGAATTTAAGACTTAAAAAAACAACCAAAAAAGGGAAAAACAAGGTGAAAAGTGGACACAACATCAGAAAGCAACAGAAAAGAGGAATACACAAGAGGGTGGAGATTAAGAGACAAGGGGGTAAAAAGGGTAGAGTGGAGAAGCAAGGGAGGAAAGAAGGGAAGAGAAGCTACAAAGGTTTGAAACAAGATGTAAAGAAACAGAATTTAGAGATAATGGGTAAACATATAACTGAAAAAGAAATTCTGCAAAGGTACATAAGACTGTGTTGTTGTATTTGTATTTGAAATAATGTTAGAAAATTGGAATAATATATGATTATAAAATGGGACAAAATATTTAATGTAACTTAGCGAAAAAAATTTTTAAATAAAATAAATGAAATCAAATATGAGAGAATTGAATTAAAGAAAAATGGGAACATTGTCATTGTATAATATTTTAAAATATAAGTGAAATAGGGGGAAGTAACTAAGCAAAATCTTTAATTGTTCCCATAGAAGCATGATACTTATTTTAGAAAGGATTGTGTAAAATGTTTAAGACTTAAATGAATATTAATTTTAATGATATAATTTTAATTGCTATGGATTGTTGTTTTAATTATATTATATATTTTAAAAAAAATTTTTTCTTGTTTTAAAATATTGAGTCTATCTTTAGAATGTACTACGCAGAATCCGAATGAAAATTATGTGTTATGTTAAGCTTTAAAACTAGGGGAAGGATAAGTATGACAAGACATTATACTCCAATCAGTCATTACAGAAGAAATTTTGTGTTAATGAGAAAAGATAATAGACAGCTGAAACAGGACAGACAAAGGATATAAGTATAATGATTTAAATTGAGATGAAATAAATATAATAGAATTAAGAGAGTGAAAAGAGGGGAGAAGCTATATAGAAAATGTAAAATAGTAAATAAGAAATGGAATGCTATATAAAAGTAAGCAGGAACCTGAATTTATGTCTGTATAAAAAGATGTAACTCGGGATCAAACTGCCGTCCAAAAAGATATTTTATGTTTTTTATGTTTTGTGTTTTGTTTGTATATGTTTGTTTGTTAAAAATTAATAAAATTCTTTCAAAAAAAAAAAAAAGAAGACTGGGATGAAGAAAAAGTCATCTTTAATGAACAAACAACTTTAGCTGGAAAAGAAAAGGGAAAGAGGGGAAAGAGAATGAAGAATTTAAAATTCAAAAAAATAACCCAAAAAGGGAAAAATAAAGTGAAAAATCGAAACAATGTCAGAAAGCAACAGAAAAGAGGAATACAGAAGAAGGTGGAGATTAAGAAGGTGGAGATTAAGAGACCAGGGGGTAAAAAAAGGCAGGATTGGAGAAGAAAGGAAGGGAAAAAGGGAAGAGAAGTTACAAAGGTTTAAAACAAGAGGTAAAGAAACAAGATTTATTCAGAGTTAGTGAGTAAAAATATGATTAAAAAAGAGACTCTTAAACTTATTACTATTTTTAATTTTATAATATAGTATGTAGCTTTAGAACGTACTAAGCAGAATCAGAATGAAAAGTATATAATATTTTAAGTCTTAAATTTAGGGGAAAGATTTTAAGGAGTCATACTTCAATCAGTGATTACAGGAGAAATTTTGTGTTAATGAGAAAAGATAATAGAAAATTGAAATAGAACAGACAAAAGATATACGCATAATGATTTAAATTGAGATGAAATAAATAAAATAGAATTATGAGAGTGAAAAGAGGGGAGAAGCTATATAGAAAATGCTGAATGGTAAATAAGATATGAAATGGGATAAAAAGTGAGCATGAATTCAAATTTATGTCTGTAAAAAAGATGTAACCCGGGAAGCCACTTTCCAAAAAGAAGTTTTGTGTTTTTATGTTTTGTGTTTTGTTTGTGTATGTTTGTTTATTGAAAATCAATAAAAAAGTTTCCAAAAAAAAAAGAAATTCAATGGTGTATTAGAAAATATTTAAGGTGCTTTATTAATTACCAAGAGGACAATTAGACTTACCTTCTATTTACCATCATTTGCAGAGGTAACATACAATAACTTGGTACACAGTAGCACTGGTTTCACACCATTCCAGGAAGCCAGCACAAGAATTCAACCATATGCCAGAGCTATCTACTAAGGAACCTGAAATTACTTCCATTAAGGAGTGGATAAATAATTTACAAACCGCTTGGCCAATAGTCAAATTAGCCTTACAAGCTAGAACAGCTTTTAAAGCTCAAGCTGATAAAAACGCAGTGAACCGTTCAAACTGTTCAAAGTTGGGGACATTGGCACTTTTTATTCTCTGGATGCAATACTGTTGAAGACCATTGCAGCATATTTTTACTTGAAGTCAAAAGACTCATCAAACTATATGTACCAATAACAACTCCAAAAACCAGAAAAAACAGATTACCCATAACAATAAGGAAGCTTCAATCCTAAAAGAGATCACTTTGGTGGAAAAACAAATCTGGTCACGTCGCCAACTTCAAAAGCCGATACAAAAATTCAGGTCACCAGATAAAGACTGAATGTACCAATTATCACATTAAACAAGAGGAAAACGCACCAATTCCACCCGTGCTTTCTACAATTTTGTAAACAAACTAAAAGACTCAAGGTCCATCCCACTCTTGAAAGGATCTAATGGTAAAGACTGCAACAATGACACTATGAAAGCCAACCTCTTTCACACATTCTTTGGCTGAGTATTTGTAAACACCATTGGATCATGCCCAGTATTTCTTAGTCGAACCACAGACAGCTACAATGATCTAACACATATCGATTTTACAGAAGACAATCTTGAAAAAGCACTACGCAATGTAAAACCATCTCTATCTATTGGACTGGATAGAATATGTGCCTACTTCTTAAAAAAGCTATCCACTGCCATAGCCGAACCTCTAAGCATAATCTTTGAAAAATCTTTCAGGACCAGCTCCTTACCAAAACTATGGTCACAAGCCATAGTCATCCCCATCTTCAAAAAGGGAAACCCCAGCCTAGTTGAAAATTACAGACCAATCTCTTTATCCTGTGTCACCTATAAAGTAATGGAATCAATTATTAACCAATCCATTATCCTCCACTTAGAAACAAACAACCTACTCTCTAATAAACAATTTGGTTTCAGAAAAAAACTATCCTGCAATCTGCAACTCTTACATTGCAAAAACATATGGACTACACAACTCGATCACGGCAAAGCAATAGACGCAATCTACATAGACTTCTGTAAAGTCTTTGATTCAGTGGTAAACGACAAACTACTGCTACAACTAAAATCTTATGGTATCTCTGGACACCTGCATAACTGGATAGAAGCATTCCTGTCAAATAGACAACAAATGGTCAAAATTGGGAGCGTCCTATCAAATTCTGTACCTGTCAACAGTGGTGTCCCCCCAAGGCAGTGTTCTAGAACCAACTCTCTTCATACTCTACATAAATGATCTCTGTGATCATATTAAGAACAACTGCGTTCTCTTCACTGATTATGTAAAGCTGTTTAACACCACAGACAATACTGCTACCCTTCAAAAAGACCTTGACTATGTATCAGAATGGTGAAACAAATGGCAACTTCAAATGTCAACAAATAAATGCTCTGTCCTACATATTGGCCAAAAAAAAATCAGAAAATAAAATACAGGCTGAATAGTCAAGACCTTATTGATGATCCAAACTCTGTCAAAGACCTTGGAGTACTCATCTCCAATGATCTAAGTTCTGGAGCCCCCTGTAACTACATAGCCAAAAAGGCATTAAGAGTTGTTCACCTTATCTTACATAGCTTTTTCTCTGGTAATATTATACTAATAACTAGAGCATACAAAACATTTGCTAGACCAATACTTGAATACAGCTCATCAGTCTGGAACCCACATTACATATCTGATATTAACACAGTTAAGAAAGTCCAGAAATATTTCACAAGAGCTCTCTACTCCTTTACTCGTTGCAGAATACCTTATGCCACCAGACTTGAAATTCTTGACCTAGAAAACCTATAACTATGCCACCTTCAGTTCGATTTAAGTACAGTATATAAAATCATACATTGCAATGTCATACCTGTAAATGAATACTTCAGCTTCAACCATAACAATACAAGAGCACACAATAGATACAAACTCAAGGTTAATCGTACCAAACTTGATTGCAGGAAATACGACTTCAGCAACAGAGTGGTCAATGTCTGGAATAGTCTACCTTAGTATGTGGTTTCTTCCCCAACCCCAGAAACTTTTAACCTTAGACTTTCTACTATTGATCTCACCCCTTTCCTAAGAGGTCTGTAGGAGGCGTGCATAAGCACACTAACATGCCTACCGTCTCTGTCCTATTGTTTCTTTTATTTTTCTTATATGTATCCATGTATTCATAACTATGTTTTTACTTATACCTATTATCTTGTAAGAAATTGACAAACCAAATAAAATAAAAAAATAAAAAATATTTCTCTACAAAGTTCCTACAATCATTACAACATTCTAAAAAACTGGGACCAAAATTCATTGGCTCATTTTCCATCTTCAAAATCATCAACCCTGTTATTGTAGAATTCCTACTCCCCAAGACACTTAGACAGGTTCATCCAGTTTTTCACTGCAGCCTACTCAAACCAGAGATCTCTTCAAAAATTAGACCTTTTCACACCTCCAACTCCCATTATGGTACATGGGGAACAACATATTGAAATAAAAGATATCCTTGACTCATGCATCCACCGTGGATCCACACAATATTTAGTAGCTTGGAAATACCTTCCCTCTCACAAAACAAGTGGGTAACCGATTTCTGGTGTACAAAGTCTGCACGACTGTTACTATTAATTTTCTCATCCCCTCCCACTTGTGATTGTAGGACTGTAACATTGTCGCTTGCATCCTTACGAATTATATTGACTGTTTCCTAGTATGATTTGATTGCTTATTGTACTCTATGACTATCATTAAGTGTTGTATGTTATGATACTTGATTCTTAACAAATTTATCTTTTCTTTTATGTATACTGAGAGTATTTATACCAAGACAAATTCCTTGTGTGTCCAATTACACTTGGCTAATAAAGTAACTAGTCGGTCCACTGCCGTCGGACCATGTCGACAAACATCTTAAGAGCTAGTATTACCTCTGCTTCTGTGAGAGGTTCTGAGAATATCAAGTCATCAGATTTCACCGAGGTCACAGCTGTTTCTGAAGTGAAGTATTGTCAAGGCATGTGGTGTTTTTGGCCTTGACTTAAAAACAATGACTTAAAGAGATGTGGACAGAACAGTCCTGAGAATGTGGGCTGGTCTGGAACAAGCCCTTCATCCTCCAACATGTCCTTGTCTAACTGGCCCTCTTCTTCTGTTGGGGAGGATTCAGTGTCCTCAGATGACACTGGAGAATAAGGACCTTGACCTTCTGAGGGTTCTCCCATGTATTGCATAGGATGAGTTGGCATTTGAAATTCTGGAAGGCTCCCCATCTGGTGCATGTCTTGGGGTGGTACCTGGAAGTCAGGGAGATCCGCCCTATGTTGCATGGGCTGAGGTTGCCCCTGGTATAGAAAACGGGATGACATCTGGGACCTCACCTGACAGGTCTGTTGTATACCTGCGATGATGCCATGCCTGATTGCTTCCGACATCCAAAACCTCATAGATGGTGGAATGTTGAAATTTCTATGTTCTACTATATCACATGACCCAAAATTGACACTTAACATCAAAAACATCATCAAAAAAGCACAACAAAGAATGTTCTTTCTGTGCCAACTCAGAAAGCTCAAACTGCCCAAGGAGCTGCTGATCCAGTTCTATGGAAGAATTACTGAGTCTATCATCTGCACCTCTGTAACTGTCTGGCTTGGTTCTGCAACCCAACAGGACAGACTTCAGAGGATAATTAGGACTGCAGAAAAAACAATTACTACCAACCTGCCTTCAACTGAAGACCTGTATATTGCACAACTCAAAAAGAGGCCTGTGAAAATATTTACAGACCCCTCACATCCTGGACATAACTGTTTCAACTCCTACCTCTAAACGACGCTGTAGAGCACTGCACACCAGAACAACTAGTCACAAGAACAGTTTTTTCCTGAAAGCCATCACTCTGCTAAACAAATAATTCCCTCAATACTGTTCAATTATGTACAAAGTCTGCACTACAATTACTGTTAATCTTCTCATCACTCCTTATCACCCATCCCCTCCCACTTGTGATTGTAGGACTGTAACTTTGTCGCTTGTATCCTTATGATTTATATTGACTGTTTCCTAGTATGATTTGATTGCTCATTGTATCCTATAACTATTATTAAGTGTTGTACTTATGATTCTTGACTCTTGATGAATGTATCTTTTCTATTATATATAGAGTATTTGCATTAAGACAAATTCCTTGTGTGTCCAGTCACACTTGGCCAATAAAGAATTTATTGTTCTGTTCTGTTCTATTCTACTCTATCCTACCCTATCCTATCCTATCCTATTGTCAGGAGGGAGGAATTCCTCTGGATGGAGCCACACTGCATTTGGGATGAAGGTCGCCTCAGGGGCTAAACTGGGTCTTTTAGCTTGTTCTACCAGTCCTGTTGCAGGCAGTGCTCCCCTTGGTGACCAAACTTTGGCTCTCAGGTTGTCCTTTCCCCTTTAGAGACTGACAGATCCAAAGGAGGAGCTAAAAAGGGGCAGGAAGGAGTACTGCAGCTGCTGAGGAGGTTAATTGTCTGCTTTTTGCAGCCTTCTGAAAGCCAGATGTTTCTCCAGCACCACCTTCTGCCATTTCTCATCCTTCACCGCTGCCTTGGAGGCCTTTCTGGAAGAAGTCTTTGACATCGCCCTTCTGGCTGATGCTCTGGATCCTAGCTCACTGGAATCAACAGAGCCCTCTCCTTCCATTGCACACCTGCAGACAGGTGTTTTCAAGTGGGATGTAGCTGATACTGTAGTGGTTAGCATGCAGGGGAGTCTGCTCCGGAGTGCAGGGAGTGACTCCTGATGCTATTTTTCAAGCCCTTGGCTGCTATAGTATGAGGGCAATAAACTGCGAATAACAGCTGTAGGAAAAAAAGAGGACCTTGTCTTGGCCAGAGATGAGGAGTTTAACAATAACCCTTAGCCAGTGGAGTCCCCCTTGATAACTTGCCAAACTGTCAACAGTTTTAAATGTCACAGGCTGTCAAAGGCCTCGCACGAACTGTCAAGTTGTCAAGATGGCACCGGTTGTCAAAAAGCCTCAGCACAAACTGCCAAAGTTCAATAGAGTGCTGCCTGTCAAAAAGCCGCGGCGCAAGCTACCAAGCTGTCAAGGTGGCACCGGCTGTTAAAAAGCCTCAGCACCAAAGTCAAGATTCAAATTGAAGACTTTTTTGTCAAAACCATCTTAGCATGATGCCAAAATGGCACCAGCTGTCAAAAGCCTTGACACAAAAAAATCAAAATTTCAAAATGATACCGGCTGTCAAAGGAGGCCTCAGCGCGAGCTAAGAAGCCAAAAAGTCTACAGCTGTTAAAAGGCTCTCAAATTCAGTGCCGATTAGCATGATTACGCCAATGCACTTCTCGCTCAGGTCAGCAATTTATGCTTCGCCTCTTGACAGCTGGAAGAGGCTTTAATGGCGGAATCAAGCTCCCACTCTTTGCACCACTGTGGCCCCGTTAAACAGTCTGCTGCTGACAGACAGCTGTAAATTACATTGGCTGTCAGTGTTTGCACTCTAAGAAAAAAACAGGATCTGCAAATTGCCCTGAAGGCAACAATCTCACCCTAGATGATTTTAAAGGTCAAAACCAAATAGTGTTCAAAGAATACTAGCTAAGGAACATGTCCTGATTGAACGACAGACTGAGCAAAAATTGGGGACAAATGTCAAGGAGGCGGGTCCTCAGAACTTTGCCTATTGAACAGCAAGATGGAAGTATTACCCTGGCCTGGATGCTTGGAACAGTAGACGAGAATAGCCATTGTCTATTCAGTAGAGCTCACTGATACCAAGGAGGTTAATTTTTAATCTTGTCATCCTTGTTTGATGATAACGTATCCGGGTTCATTCTTGAGATATGCCATGTTGCCATCTCATATATCTTTATATAGTGCAGACCCTCACTTTCACCAATAGCAACAGCAACAATTGGGATTCCTACTGGATTTGCCATATGTGCATCATTAATGATCTGATGACTCATTAAAGGTTTTTTTCCTTTCCAGTAACTGTTGGTTATTTTCTGTTCAAAAGAAAAATCAGAAAAATTACTATTTCTTAAAAGAAGCTCAAGAGGTAAAGAGAATCATTCTGAATCCTAGGCAACTGTGTCCGATCCATATCCAAATATTGAATAGCACCATTTTAATGAAAGCCAGATACTATTTGCTGATTCCCGCTACCAGTAAATACGTATTGCACCTTGGAAATTTTTTCTATCTAAAAACCAATGTTATAATTGGACCATAGTAAGTATTTAAATAATATACAATAATATAAAAATATTTTTAAATTGCCTGTACTATTATAGAAAATTGCCCAATTCTTTATTTTTCTACTAATGGTAATCATTACATAGATGTACATATAGACTCATTCATTTATGAAATCAGCAAAGTCCAGTAAACATACACCATCCCTTCTTTTGATTTTTAAAAAGGAAAAGCTGGTTATTTTGAGATGCAGAACTAAAATTTGATGAAAAACTGAGTAAGCAAAATAATTGTTTCACTGTGTAGTATGTTTAAAATATGGTTCAGTATTAAATTAACACAGTAGTTGTTTTATTATAACATTTTCCAATAAGACATGCACTTTTGGAGTTTTTTTGGGGGGTGGGGTGCGCTTGTTGAGTTGTGGCCTGGACTAGTTCCTAGTAGTTTTCTTGGCAAGAATTTTCAGAAGTACTTCCTTGCTTCCCTTTTAGGACTAAGAGTAACTTGTCCACAGTCACCAAGCTGGCTTTGTGCCTAAGGTTGGACTAGAACTCAGGATCTTCTGTTTCTAACCTGATTGTTTCAGCCACTACACCGAGCTGGCTCTCTTTTGGAGTATAACTTCAATTATTTTTAAATTCCAATTATTTTACAATTCTAATTATTTTAAAATAACTATAGTTTAAAAATTTGGGAACATGTTCTACTAAATATATTGTCATTTGATCAAAATATGTTCAGTTTATTTTCAACCGTAATGCACTAGCCTAATACTTATAAACCAGGTGAGTCAAACTCAAAGCCCGAGGGCCAGATCTGGCCTCAAGGGTACTTAGATCTAGCCCATGGGGCCTGCCTAGAAACAGCAAAGGACCATCCAACGGTGCCTCTGCTAGTAAAAATGGAGCTCGGAGGAGCTGAACGCATCCCCACAAACTCCATTTTTGCTACAAGAGATCTATCAAAACAAACTAAAAAAACAAAAGGAGAAACGTTTCTGTTTTTGCATTTCAGCATGCAACAAGGGACAGGAAAAGAGGAAGGGAAAGAGGAAAGTCAAAGAAAAAGAAGGAAAGATGAGAAAAGAGCAAGGAAGGAAAAAGAAAAAAAGAGGGGAAGGAAGACGGAAGGAGAATGAAGAGGGAAGGAAAAAAAGGGAGGAAGGAGATTATAATGAGAGTGAAGGAGGGTCTCAGGGAAGTCCTGCCTTAGCACCACACATGCCCCGGACACAAATTCCATGTCACACCCACCAAGGCCATGACCCCCTGGCCCTCCACAGTCAAATACAACCCTGATGTGGCCCTCAAAGAAATTGAGTTTGACACCGTAGTGTAATTCTTACACTACTTACTGGTTTAATACTTACAACTATTAAATGATTTTTTTTCTGTTATAATGTAAAATACATTAGAAAATATAACACTCCTTAGGTATGAAGCTGGTGTAGCAGGAACCAGAATTTCCGAGATTAGTTGGAGCTATAATGTCAGGAAATGACTTCTAGACATCAAAGAGATTGGCCCAATATCTACTTGTTTAAGATATCATTGCATATAGTGAAGAGGGAGGGGGAATATCTGTCAGCATTCCAGCAACCCTCCCTCCCTTCCAGGCAATAACTCCGAGACAGACATCTCTCAAAGACTGCTTTATTTGGATAGTAACTGGTACATCTGTGGAATCCCAAATCTGAAAGCTTCAGGCTTCCTTGCAATATTCAAAACTACAAATCAGTCCTCCCTTAGCTGTCATCACATCACATGGTCCAATCATGATCTGGCCTAAAGTAAGATTCTTATTTCATTCTGCGTTATACTCAGTGACCTTGAACTAGCAAAATAATTTTGTCTAGAGATACTCAATTGAATCCCCCTCCCATTTTCTCAGGTTTGTGGCAGTGTGGGAGCATCGAATCTCAATATGGCTTCCAAAGCTGACAGGTGCCCCCCCCCCAAAAAAAAAATTACAACCTGGAAGAAATAAAAAAACAACCAGGAGTTAATTCTATGCCCTTAACCCCCTCTTCCCCCTCCAAGGGGACCCTTCAGTTTGTCAGGAAATTTGTCATGGAATTGGTTAACCAATCTATCTGCATGTATATGCCAACTTTGTATCAAAATAGCATCTGACAAAGGGTAGCCTTTCCATAACATTAATATTGTAATCATCCTCAGCGTAATCTAAAATTGAAGATTTTCTTTATTTCATAATATGTCTCACCCTGTACAATCAGAGGTTTGGGAGGAGCTGTTGGTATTTGTCTTAGATTTGACCCTACAGCAGGCTTCAACAAAGTACTATGGAACATTGAGTGTATTTTCCCCAATAGCCAAGGGAGACTTAATTGGACTGTCACTGGATTGATTATCTTAGATATAGGGAATGGACCCAAGAATTTAGGGCCCAACTTCCTACTGGGAAGTGTCAACTTGAGATATTTAGGTGATAGAAACACTTTGTCCTCTATTTTAAATGGTGGATGGAGAGATCTATGTTTGTCTGCTTATTTTTTATATTCCTCAGAAGCTTCAGTTGAAGCTTTTTTCATGTCCTCCTCTTCTTAATGATTCCAACCACTCCGTTAAATACATGGATGTTGTGGGTTTCCGAGGCAACTCTGGCAAAGGGACAAAATCCATGCCGGTGTTGATTTGGAACGGAATCAAGCTTGTGCTGCTGTGTACTGCATTACTGTAAGCAACTTCTGCAAATGGCAACAGTTTCACCCAGTTCTCCTGTTGATAATTTACATAGCATCTAATGTATTACTACACCATGGCGTTCGCTCTCTCCTCTGCCCCATTGCATGCAGGATGGAACGCTGAGAAAAGCCCTTGGGACAACCCAATGGACTTCAAAAACTCCCTCCACAACTTAGCAGCAAACTGTACACCTCGGTCTAAGATTACTCTACGAAGTTACTCTGTGGAGCCTATAGATATGCTTCACAAACAGTTTTGCAAGTTTCTTAACTGAAAGTAGTCCATTACATGCTGCAAAGTAGGCTTGCTTAAAAAATAAGTCAATAACAGTCCAAATTACAATGTTTCCTAAACTCTCTGGTAACTCTATGATAAAGTCCATTGAGATTTCTTCCTACAGCTTTGTTGGTTCAGCGACTTGTTGAAGGAGGCCAGTTTTCCAGTTCTGTGTTTCATGGCACAAATTGAGCAGCTTTTCACATAGTCCTCAACATCAGTTTTCATTTTTGGCCATCAGAACTGTCTCCTGACTAAATGTAGTGTTTTTAAGAACCCAAAGAGTCCCCCCAACCATGAGTCATGGGGGCCATAGAAGGAGCGTTCATGTCGCGGCTCCTGTCAGGTATCTGTTTACCTGCGAATCCTTCTACCACGCTACACCAACCTGGGAAAAGTGTAGCGACACGAGAGAAGAAGACCATGAGTCATAGCTACGTTTCACTTTCATCAGTCTCAAAGTATTGGTTACATAAATCTTGGTTACTTTCCAAGCCAATCATTCATTCATTGTCAAGTCGGTTTGATGGTCAACAAACCATGGATCAGTTAAAAGTTCTGCTTTCAACTTGGCAGTTTGTCTTCTAGGTGTCCGGGACTGCGGTTGGCTTGGCCTTGGGTGGTTACTTGGCCTACAGGTTGGGCTTTTGATATCATAGTTTGCACTACTTTCTCCCAGCGACTGTCAAATTGGGGTTTTCTCGACAAGGCATCCGCCAATATGTTTTTTCCTCCTGGGATATATTTCATGTTAAAGTTGAATCTTTTGAAGTATTGAGCCCAGCAGACTTGTTTAGGCAATAGCTTTTGAGGTGTCTTTAGAGCCTCGAAATTCTTATGATCAGTCCACATGTCAAAAGGCTCCTTCCCTCTTTCCAGGAAATGCCTCCAAGATAGTAAAGCCCATTGCATGGCAAACATCTCTTTTTCCCAAACCGCCCACCTACGCTCTGTGTCTGTCAACTTTTTGGACACATAAGCACAAGGCATTATCTGGTCTTGAGAATTTTTCTGGAGAAGGATCGCTGTGACAGCCACATCACAAGCATCAGTTTGGACTATAAAAGGTTTGGTCGGGTTAAAGTTTCAAAAGATTTCCGACAGTCCATTGTCCCAGCAAGGAGTTGATTGGGTTTTGGTTTGGTCAGGAAAGGCCAGTTTTCAATAACTCTGTGAAAGGGAGATATCGGCAAATGAAGGAATAAATTGTCTGCAGAAATTTGCAAAACCCCAAAAGCTTTGAAGTTGTTTATATGTTTTGGGGGATTGCCAGTCTAGCACCGCTTTCACTTTTCCAGGGTCCATCTCAATCCCCTGGTTAGACACTTGGTAGCCCAGGTAATCCAGTGACTCTTTATGGAATTTGCATTTTGAAAGCTTTACATATAACTTGGTGGCTAAAAGTTCTTTCAGCACTTATCTGACTAATTTGACATGTTCTTCTATGGTTTTGCTGAACATAAGAATGTCACCCAGGTAGACGAGGACCCCTTTGTACACGTGTTGATATAACACTTCATTGATGAATTGCATAAATACTGGGGGGACGGACGGCTGGAATCTGAAAGGCATGACTCGGAATTGGAAACTACCCAGAGGGCAGTTGAAGACAGTTTTGTCTCTATTTGTCTCCCTCCTTTACACAACCTCAGTAATAGGCTTCTCTCTGATCTAGCATCGTAAAGATCTTGCTTTTAGACAGGTGATTTAATAAGTCCTTCATGAGGGGAGGGGGCATATATTTTTTATGCACACATCGTTCACGCCTCTAACATCCACATGTAATCTCAAGTCTTTTTTTCTTTAAACAGTACTGCCAACGTAAATTTGGCAGGTTCAATGAAACCTCTATCCAAACCTCTATTGTAAATATATTTTCTCAACTTATTCATTTCAGTTGGTGTCATGGAATACATCTTTAATTTTGGCACTTTTACCCTGGGTCTTAATTCTATGGCACAATCAGTGGCTCAATGGGGGGAGGATAAAACTTTGCATACCTCTTCACAAAAAACCTCAGCCATATTCTGTATTCTTTAGAGACTCAGGACTCGCCTAGAGAGTCTGAAATGGTGGCTGCTGCTTCTGGTGGTGGATTCCTGTTAGGTGGCAATTTTTTTATGAGAGGAAGTGGGGCAGTGGGCCAACCCCAATTATGATTTTTTGGTATCCGTTTTCCCACTTAATGGTAGGGACCATTTATCTAGCCAAGCAAGTCCCAGTATGACAGATTCTGACATTTTTGGAGCCATTACAAAACACATGGGTTCACAGTGTCAGCCCATCTCTAAGTTGATTAATTCTGTCATTTGGGTGGCCAGGACTCCTCCAATTAAAGTTCCATCATTAAAGTTCAAACATGATTGGGCATATCAGGGTTTTACTCTTTATTCCTAATTGTTTAATGATGGTATCTGGAACACCTAGTATCTATTACTGCTTCTATCTCCCCTGCCTACCCAATTTCACTTTAACTGTAAAAGGGGAATGGCAGCACTCACCATAGAATCATCTTCTTCATCAGCTTCTCCGGGAAGAATTTCTTGGACCCGAAGTTCCTTGCTTCCTTCTGTGTGGAGGGGGCCCCTCTACAGTGTGACTAGCAAACCGTCTAATGTCTGGAGGCTTTTGTGGTTTTCTTCAACCATTGGCAGCTGTACTAGGCCTCAGTTATGGAACAGGTGCAGGAACCAGACAGTCGGCTGCTCTATGACCAGCCTGGCCACATCAATAGCGCTTTATAATTCTTGTGGGTTGGATAGAAACAGTTTCAGCAGGTCTGGTCAGAGGCCGTTTGGCCACAGTTCTCTTAGGAGGGCCTTCAGAAGGGTTTTTTTTTTGTGGGTTGATTTCCCTGTCCAGCCTGATGGACATGGCATACCAATCCTGTAGTGTCTCTGGTATTCCTCTAACATTACATACTTTTTGAATTTCTGGGTCAATAGCGTTCTTGAAATAGTGCAGAAGTATTCTTTCAGGCCAGTTCATGAGGTTGCTTGTGACCCTTCTAAAGTCCCATACAAAGTCTTTATATATATATAAAGTTTTATTTGGGTTTTCACACACACAAAATACAAGTAAAACATCTTTTTTGAAAATAGCATGATCCCGGGTTACACTTCTTCATACAGACACAAACTCAATTTCATGCTCATTTTTGTGTTCTATTCCATATCTTATACTATTTTGCATTTTCTATATAGTTTTTCCCTTCTTTTAATTTTCTCAACTTTATTTTGATTATCTCATCTCAATTCAAATCATTATGTTTATACTATTGTCTGTCCAATTTCATATTATCTTTTCTCATTAAACAAATTTTCTCCTGTAGTTACTAATTGGAGTATGACACCTTTATATCTTTTAATTTTACCCATTCAACTCTTATTTAAACTTCAATGTATATCTTAAGGTTATAACATTCAATATAATATATAATACATAACTTCCAATCGAATTCTGCTTAGTACATTCTTAAAATACACACTATATTCTTTTAAAAAAGGATTATAAATATATGTAATTAAAACCCTCATTCCATTCCAATTCAGTTCTATCATTAATATTCATTAAAGTCTTAACATCTTTAACATTTCTTTTCAATTAAATATCATACTTCCTTGGGGACACATATAATCTTTCCATAATTAATTTTTCCCCTATTTCTCTTCACTTATGTTTTATAAATCATTAAATATTCATTTTATTACATTTATTTATTAACAAACATTCCACTAAATTACGATAACTAATTTATCCATCATTTTGATCATACATTGTTTCATATTTTCTGAAATTTCTATTTCTAATATGACAATACTATCTTATGTACCTTTGCAGAATCCCTTTTTCAATTATATTTTCACCCATTATCTCTAAATAGGCCCCGTTTCTCTATATCTTGTTTCTGTCCTTTATAACTTATTTTCCTTTCTTTCTTCTCTCTCTTCTTCTCCCTCCCCCTTTTACCCCCTTGTCTCTCTACTTTTAATTCTCTCTTCAGTAATCCCCTCTTCCGTTGCTTTCTAATTTTGTACTTATTTTTCAAACTATACTTATTTTGGGTTGTTTTTCCCCCCTTCATTCTTTCCCCCCTTTCCTTTTTTTCCCCACATAAAATTACTTGTGTATTAAAGATGGCTTCTTCTTTGTCCTGATCTTCCTGTTCTGCAGGCGTTTCTTGTTGTTTCTCATAGTTCCAAATCTCCATTTCTAAGAATTGAAATATGAAGACAAAAGAACCTCTCCCTTCTTGTGCATCTTCTTTGTACTTTTTAAGTTCCGTTTTTAGTTCTTCTAAAAGTGGTGCCATTTTAAACACTTTTAAACAACCACACGATTGATTTTAGTCATTCAAATGCAGTAACCAAAATTCCAGAAGTCACCCAGTAATTCAAATACTCCCGAGCTGTTTCTTCTTACTTCTTTTTTCACTTTCTCTTCCTGAGGTTTTATTATTTTGTAGCCATGTTTCAGTTAAAATGTATCTTTTTGAAGTCTTGTTGAGATTTTACTGTAAGTTCTTTTTAATTCCAGGCAGTCTCCTCCCCCAGATCCTGCCCTTTTATTCTTTTTCTCTCCTTTCCTGCTTTCAATGGCCTTTTAGTATCCAGAAATCTTCATTATTCCTTTGACATTTTATTTTCAACTTAAATGCCTATTGATGTCAAAGTGGATTTCCCTTTCTCTCTCCTTCACTGTTTGAAAATTTTCTTTGGGAAACAGTGTTATTTTTTTTATAGTTTAAATTCCAGAGTACCTTATTTATTGCTTTTGCTGTTTGACCCGGTCAACCAAAACGTTCTCTTCTTATTTTCCTCCTGCACATTCTTTTCCGGTCGAGTTCTTCTTTGTGGTGTTCATTTCTGACCATCGCTGCAACCGCTTTTGGAAAAGGAAGTAATGGCCAGCTTACCATATAAAGTCTTTTAAGGGTCCCTTGCCTTATTTCATTTCCAGTATTTTGCCTTCACTTTCCCCAATTTAATCACGCTTCTCGAACCTAAACCTAAGGAGTTCAATAAAGGTACTGACATCCTGTAGCTATAGTGCTTCCTCATAGTGCAATCGGGCTACCCAATTGGAAGCATCCCCTTCATTCATCCCATCTGTGATTGTGCAAACCAGGTCGCGATCTATTGAATATTGGGTTCCAAACCGATCTATGTGGGACCAGATCCGAGTAAGGAAGTGAGCAAATGTTCGCGTCATCCGTCAAACATTGCTTTAAAAGCCATTTGGTCTAGTCTGGGGGTGGATGGGACTGCCACAGCAACTGCGGGCTGAGCTGGAATGTTTGGGGGTTTTTAAACAAATTTTATTCAGTTTTTCACATTAAAAACAAAAACCTCTTTTTAGTGGACAACGTATTTCCCGGTCTCACTTTTACATACAAATATGACAGCAATTATACATTCATATATGCATACTTAATTCTATTATTACATTTTCCATTCCAAATTTCAGTAAGGAGAGAAACAAACACATTAATTCTACCCTCTTTCATTAATCTCAATTGAAACATCTTTTTGTTTCATTTCAATTATTTCAAATGTAATCCTTTAATATTTATTTTAAAAATAAAGATAAACAATATGTGTTTGCCTAATAATAATAATATTTTTTATTTAGGGTTTTTCAAACCTCAATATTCCAGCACAGTCCTGTCTCCAATTTGTAAACTTTATTATTATTATATTTTGACAATCTTAAGTCCAGCTTTATTTTATGCCTGTTTATTGCCAAAATATTTTAATCCAATTTAGTTAAATCTTTAGTTCTGGCTTCTTCCTTTCCTGGTTCGAAGCCCCGCTTAGCTGTCAAAAATATTTTCCAATTTTTTTTCCTGTCCCTTTGTAATTTCACTGCTTACTTTTCTTTACTTAAAAGTCCCATGTTACCTTAATCCCAGGATACTTTTGTTTAGTTGTATTGCCCAGTTTTCCCGGTTCAGATGTTATCCACTTCTTTCTTCCCTTTTGCACAAATCTTAATCCAGCTGAGTCCTCCTCTTCGGGGTGGCCATTTTAAACCACCGCTGCAGTCATCTTCAGGGGAAAAAAAACCAAGCCTGGGGGGGGGGAGATGCAGCTCCCCTTATTCCACTGCCCCTCCAAGGCAGCTTCAGCCCCTAATCATAATGATCGGGGCTCTTCAACTTTGAAAAGAGTACGGACCATAGCCGCAGAGAGTCACGATCTATGGTCCGTCAGCGAGGAGGCTCTGCCTTCTTTTCAGGCTGAGTTGGAATGTATTGAGCTGGCCAGGGCATATAGGGACCCTGTAGGAGTACTCCAAGGAGTGGCCATGTTGGGATCTGCTGAGCAGGGACAGTTTGTTGCATTCTTCTCCATGATGGGAAGAGAGGGTTGCTGCAGTCTGCTGTCTTAACAGTTCCCTTTGCTGAGAAGGGATCGCTGCTTTTCTTTGGACCCAGGGTTCTCCCAAACCAGGTGGTACAATGGGTGCTGGCATCCACTGGCATTGGACCCACTCCTGACCAGAATAAAATCCCCACCCTGGAAGAATACTGTCTGTAGGGGGTAATCTCCTTTATGGTTGTGGACAGGAAGGACATGGGGTTTGTAACGTACCCAATGTCAGTTGTATCTGCTGTCTCTCTCTTGCTTCTTGGGCCTGTTGGGCTGGGCCGATCCATAGGCCACCCCAAACTGACGCCATGCTAATTCCACTGTCAATTCTCAGATTAGGGAAAGTAAAGGTGGGCTGTGTTAGAACGAAGCTCCTCTGGAGAGGTTATGGCTGTGAGACATAACTTTCCACCTTAATTTGCCGGAATTGTTCTAGGATCCCTGCCAAACACTGGCTTCAGGATGGGGGCAACAGGTTGCAGTGTTGGAAGTTGTCTGATTCCAATGTCCACCCACTTCTCCACTCTGTCTCATGGGCCATCCTCAGAGGGCTGGAGAAAGAAAGGCATTCAGGCAGCTTCTTCTCCAGTCTCATCCCTGGATTCAGCTCTATCCCCATGAATCTATCTCCTGAGGCCGGTTGCCTGAATCCACCTCCTTGGGCCGGGTGCCTAATCGCCATCTTTCTTTGGCAGCTTCCATCACCTGCAACATCTCTTCAGAAGGGGGCTGGGAGCCTCAATTAGTTCTCTGTTCAGCCCCACACCCTTTTCTGTAGCTTCTTCCATTTCTTTCACCTTCACTGAGTCTTTGCACTGCTCCATTTTTGGAATCAGTGCTTGGTCACAGCCCCTTTTTGGGGTCTCGGAGTTTGTTTACAGATTCGGGATACTGTCAGCATTCCAGCAACCTTCCTTTCCAGGCAATAACTCCGAGACAGACATCTCGCAAAGACTGCTTTATTTGGATAGTACACTGGTTCATCTGTGGAATCCGGAATCTGAAAGTTTCAGGCTTTCTTGCAATATTGAAAACAACAAATCCATCCCCCCCTGGTTGTCATCACTTCACACATCACATGGCCCAATCACAATCCCTCCTAAAGTAAGATTCTTATTTAATTCTGCGCCATACTCAATGACCTTGAACTAGCAAAACAAATTTATTTTGTCTACTTAAGAGATACTCAACTGAATCTCCCCCTCCCACTTTCTCACTTTCCCACTTGTAGCAGTGTGGGAGCATCGAATCTTAATATGGCTTTCAAAGCTGACACTATCATTGCTATATAGTGAAGAAGACTATCGTGAAGTTTTATTGTGGTTGGTTTTGCTTGAATTAATGTTTCTAAACTCGGTAAAACATTTCCAAGTTACTACTGCTGGTAAATTAGTCCCAAAATCCACAATGAGTTGAAATTAGAAACTGCAAATATACATTTTGGTTGAGATCAAGTATTACACAATTGACCTACAACATGCTTGGCAAAAATGTACCTCTGCTCTATTCTTACCTCTAATAATATATTGTGGTATCTTCAGTGTAGCTCATTATTAAAATAAATACATAAATAACAACAACCACCACCCTGTGGCAGGGCCTGGACTGCTAGCGGGTACAGTCCCTATGGTTATGGGATTACCGATTTACAAATCAGTAGTGATTTAGCCACCGTGATGAGAAGAAACCAACAAAATTCCTCACCGGATAAGTCATCACCCAGATTAACAAGGGCCGCGTCAGATGCTATGGCCAATGAGCTACAAGACTCAGTTGTTACTGCTAGGGAACCAGGGCGTACAACTGCAAAGTGACTGGAACAAAAGTGCAAAACTTGGACAACCAAAGAAATCATCAAATGTTACTACTACCTGGCAGAATCAACAGCCAGGGTATTTTAAAAAAGAATAATTCAACTGTGGAAGGAAAAACACCCAGAAAATGACGTAACTGAACAAAGATTAATGGATCAAAGATCTTTCATCATCAGTAATAGTTTTCACAGATGTGGAAATACATCATCTAGAAATATTGGCTAAAAATAAAATAAGTAATGATGAACAAGCTGAAGAAATTGTTCCAACAGCTGAACAAACTGACCAGCCAGCAGAAGAAACCAACATACAGGATGAAGATCTTCCTGTGGAATAACTTGAAAGTGAAGAGCTAAAGTGATCTAGCAAAAATGCTGAAAGAAAAGATTCAAAACCACATAAAAAACATAAAAAAGAAAAAGGCTACCTGCCATTCGCAAAGTGTATATAAAGCGAGTGAAAGATCTGTTAACTGCTGTGAACAACACTTAACTTCCATCCCAGAGGTGGTGTTCAGCAGGTTCTGACCAGTTCTGGAGAACTGGTAGCAGAAATTTTGAGTAGTTCAGAAAACTGGCAAATACCATCTCTGGAGATTTTACAGTATCCTGATATATATAGCACAGCTGCTACTATAACTGCAGAACTGGGTTATATATAAAATGCCCCTCCTATAAAAACCCACTGGAACACCAAAGTAGAAAATTCGACTTGGAAATAAAATAAAAAAACTACAAGATGTCAGCCATTTGAAGTACTTGAAAGAAGGAAAACAGAAATACAAAAAGCTGAAAAATAGTTTATGCAAAAAATACAACCTGGAGGAAAAAACAATGGAACTCATGGAAGAACTAAAACAACATGTAATAGCAATAGCAAAGAAAATCGAAAGATATAAAGAATGAATAAAACAATATCATGAAAATGTCCAGTTCAGAACAAACCAACACATCTTCTACCAGTCACTTGATGAAAATTGAGTCCAAACAAATGTTCACCAATGTAAAGAAAAAACTTTGAACTTTTGGAAAGAGCTGTGGGAAAACAAAACTGCCTCCTGAATCAAAGATATTCAAAAACAAAAAACACAAAATAAAATTGAAAATATTGTAATAACTAATATAGTTGCAAAACAAGCAAAGAAGGTCAAAAACTGTAGTGAGTGCACCTGGCCTGGATGAACTGCATGAATACTGGCTAACACCTGTCTGATCTTGATGAAAACAAATCACCAGGGCCTGATGGATTACATCCCAAAGATTTAAAGGAGCTGGCAGAGGTCATCTCAGAACCACTGCACCATATCTTTCAAAAATCCTGGACCACCGGGAAACTACCAGAGGGCTGGAAAAGAGCCGATGTGGTATGCATCTTCAAAAAAGGAAGAAAAAAAACAGATCCAGGAAACTATAGACCAATCAGCCTAACATCAATACCCGGGAAGATATAGGAAAAGATAATAAAAAACCAGATCTGCCAACATCTAGAAACAAGTAAAGTAATAACTAGCAGTCAGTACGGGTTTGTTAAGAACAGATCATGCCGAATCAATCTTAGCTCATTCTTCAATACAGTGATTAAATTAGTAGACCAGCAAAATACTATGGACATAATATATTTAGATTTCAGCAAGCCATTTGACAAAGTAGACCACAACCTACTTCTTAGTAAGCTAGAAAAAAGTGGAATAGAAAGCACCACCACTAGATGGACTCACAACTGGCTGGCAAACCGTACTCAAGGAGTAGTCCTTAATGGGTCTAAGTCTACATGGAGGGAAGTAAGCAGTGGGGTGCCACAAGGTTCCGTCTTAGGCCCAGTACTCTTCAATATGTTCATTAACGATTTAGATGAGGGAATAGAAGGGGAACTTACCAAATTTGCAGATGATACGAAGCTGACAGGAATAGCTAACACCCAAGAACATAGGCTCAAGATCCAAATGGATCTTGACAGACTAGAACACTGGGCCATATCTAATAAAATGAAATTCAATGTAGAGAAAAGTAAAGTCCTACACTTAGGCAAGAAAAACCACAAGTACACATGTAGACTGGGTGAAACCAGGCTCAATAGCAGGAACTGTGAGAGGGATCTTGGACTCTTAGTGGACAATCAGCTAGATATGAGCCAGCAGTTTGCAGCAACAGCCAAAAAAGCTAATGCAATCCTAAATTGTATTAACAGAGGGATATAATCAAGATCAAGGGAAGTACTAATACCACTTTACAAAGCCTTAATAAGACCACACCTAGAGTACTGCATCCAGTTTTGTTCACCACATTATAAAAAAAAGATGTTGAGACTCTAGAAAAAAGTATAGAGAAAAGCAACCAGGATGATTAGAGGACTGGAGGCTAAAGGCTAGGTCAACACTGGCCGACGGATGCAAAACGTATGCAAAAAGGACACAGCGGATGAGCAAATTTTCAGGGGTGGCTCCATCCATTATCCTCCGCTCCAAAAAGTGACAAAAATTTGCATAAACAGAATGGAAAAGAAAGGAAAAGAACAGATGTGGGTAGTATGTAGCAGGGATGTTAAAGGGATGTTCGTAGGAAGCCTAGAGGATGTATATAGGATGCAAACCATTCACTGCTCATCCTTTCTATATCCGTGCTGCTAACGCTGTGTAGACGTTCCGTGTATCTTTTGTTTCCTCCCTCTTTCCGTTTTCAGTTGCAACGGATGTGAGTTGCAAGGATGCAGAGAGGATACAGCGGATGATAACAGATGATAAACGGATAAACGGTTTAACGGATGATAAACGGACATAGAACGTTTGTTGCTCGGATGTCACGGATTTACATTGTACACAGCGGAAAGTTCATCCGCTCAAAAAGTTTTGTGCAGCTCAAAACATCTTGAGCGGATGAAATCTCAGTGGACGGATGCTCAAAGGATATAGCGTATGAAACACGTATGCAGTGAGTACACAACGGATGCATAGCATTTTCCAACGGATGGCAAGCTTTTTTTAACATTTTACATCCTCTTTGCATCCGTTGGTGCAGTGTGGCATGGGCTTTAAACATACAACAAACAGTTGCAGGAACTGGGCTTGGCTAATCTAGTAAAGAGAAGGACCAGGGGAGACATGATAGCGGTCTTCCAATATCTGAGGGGCTGCCACAGGGAGGAAAGGGTCAAGCTATTTTCAAAAGCACCTACAGGCCAGACAAGGAATAATGGATGGAAACTGAACAAGGAGAGATTTAACCTGGAAATAAGGAGAAACTTTCTGACAGTGAGAATAATCAACCAATGGAACAGCTTGCCTTCGGAAGTTGTAGGAGTGCCATCACTTGAGACTTTCAAGAAGAGACTGGACTGCCATTTATCAGAAATGGTGTAGGGTCTCCTGCTTGGGCAGGGGGTTGGACTAGATGATCTACAAGGTCCCTTCCAACTCTGATTATCTGTTAAAACACCTGACCAGCCTCCATCACCGCATGACCACTCAATTTGATGAAATGCTTCAAAATGCAACAAGTATGGTTGACTGCTGGCCGAACATACTTGATAATGAAAGATCCAGAAAAGGGCACAGAACCAAGCAACTATTGCCCAATCACTTGTCTGCCAACAACATTCAAACTTTTTAAAAGAATACTGGCTAATTCAGTATTCTGATGGAAAACAGCTTGTATCTGGAACAAAAAAGGAAATCTAACAGCAAATGGGGAGAACATTGGTAAAGTCAACATCAGAAGAGGAATCAGGCGGTGAAAACGGAGAACATTATAAAACCAACAGAAACAAAGGCAGAATATAAGGAAAAACAGCTGGATGACAGATTAAATGGATGGAAAACCAAAGCTTTGCATGGACAGCACGTGAAAAACATTGAAGAAAAATGCAATAACAACTTGACATGGGTATGGCTTAAGAGAGGAACCATCAAGAAAGAAATGGAAGGTTTTATACTTGCTGCTAAGAACAAGCACTATAAACTAATGCCATGAAAGAGAAGATACAAAAATCCACTGACAATCCAAACTGCTGACTTTGCAATGACAAAGTTGAAACTGTTTCACACTTAACATGTGAGTGAAGCAAAATTGCACAAACTGACTACAAAGCTAGACATGATCAAGTTGCTAAATTAATCCACTGGTCATTGTGTAAAAAATACGCCCTACCTGTATCCAAAATGTCATGGGAACATAAAGTGGAAAAGTTGTCGAAAATGAGACAGTGAAGATCTTGTGAAACTTTTAAATACAGACAGATCACCATTTGGAACACAACACATCAGATGTTACAGTTGTTGACGGCCAAAGCGTACAATTTATTGATATCACTGTACCAGGAGATGCCAGAGTTGAAGAAAAAGAACTGGAAAAAATCATGAAATATCGCGACCTGGCCATTGAAACTACATGATTATGGATGAAACATGTAACAGTGATACCCATTGTCATCGGGATACTTGGTACCATGTCCAAGAATTTTACAAAACACATCAAGAAATTGCAGCTGCCTGCAATAACACCAGCGGAACTGTAAAAACTTGTGCTATTCAGAACAAGTTGATACCTAGGACGCTGCCAACAAACTGTATCAACTATTAACACCAGTCACTTGTATTTGAGAGACATTTTTAAATGTTCAGTTCACTGATTTTCATGTTTAATGAATAAAAGATATCTTATTCAATTTTAATTAATATAATAGTCTTTCTACAAGATAGGCATGTACAGAATTGTCATATTAAATTTCACATTTTCATTCAATATATGTTTGTTTGTATAAATCTTTCACTACAGTCCCAATATTCTGAAATAACATGATAAAGTTTTACCAGTACCTGAATGGGGGGGGGGAGAGAGAGAAAGGGCACTGGTACTTACCTGATACGCCCATTCTCTGTGAGCTGTGAAGAGCATCCAGAGATGGGAGATGCTTCAGTCTCTTCTGGAAAGGCTGGGCTTAAAACTCCTCCTCCACGGGACTCCTCCTCAGCATCCCCCAGTTTTGCGAAAACTGAGTGCCTAAGTCCGGAACTCATCACCTAATCTAGATCCCTAACTGGAACGGAACCCCACAAGACGGAAAAAAAATGGTGGGGCTGGATGCTCTTCACAGCTCACAGAGAATGGGTGTATCAACACCCTTTCTCCCATGAGCTGTACAGAGCATGCAGAGATGGGACATACCAAAGCTTGGCCTGTCCTTAGGGAGGGACTCCGTCTGGAATGAAATCCATTCCTATATTCTGTGGACCCTCTGCAGGACTCTTCTGCCAAATGAAGCGTCCGCTGAGGCACAGGCATCAATTTTATAATTTCTGACAAAGGGAGATGGTGAAGCCCAAGTTGCCGCTCTGCAAATTTCATCTATGGAGGCCTGTGTGGCCCATGCTGCTGATGTTTCCACACTCCTTGTTGAGTGGGCTGTAATGCCCTTAGGAACTAAGGTGGACTGGCATTTGTAACTTTTAGCTATGGTGGCTCTCAACCATCTACCAATGGTCGACATATTTTTTTTGTCCTAAAGTGGATGGGTTGAAGGATAGAAATAGAGCCTCAGATTTTCTAAATGCCGCTGTGCGGTCTAGATAGATGTATAAGGCCCTTCGCACATCAAGTCTAGGCCATTGATGTTCCAGCCTATGAGTTGGTTTCGGAGAGAAATTTGAAAGGACCAACTCCTGCGCTCTGTGGAAGGTTGAATTTACTTTAGGAGTGAACAATGGATCCAAACGGAGAATCACTCTGTCTGCATGAAACATGCACAGGTCTATATGCATTGACAATGCTGCCAATTCGGAAATTCTTCTAGCTGATATGATTACAATTAGGAAGGCCACCTTAGATGTTAGGAATTTAAGACTAGTGGTTCTTAGAGGATCAAACGGACCAGTTGTAAGAGCGGTTAACACCTTGTTGAGATCCCAGGTGGGATAGCGGTCAATTACAGGTCGTAAGTTTGCGGCACCCTTGAGAAAACTGTGCGCATGAGGATGGTGTGCTATGGAACGGAGGTCACCCCAGGTTATCGCCAAGGCTATGGCCGCCACCTGTCTACGTAATGTATTTGGAGATAGGCCCTTGATCAACCCCTCCTGTAAAAAACCCAATAATTGCCCTATTGATGGAGCAGTTGGGTTGGTCTTAGACCCCTGGCACCAGCGACAAAAAGCCGATCATGTGGCCTCATATATACAATTTGTTGAGGCCCGTCTGGATGCTTGAATAGTGGCAATAGCATCCTCTGAAATTTGTTAGGTCCTTAAAAACAGCTCCGCTCAACCTCCATACGGCTAAACTGAGCCATTGTGGGTTTGGGTAAAGTATCAGCCCTTGGGAGATTCGATTGTTCTCTCGACAGATCCTGTAAATCTGCGAACCATGTTCGCCTGGGCCAGTAAGGGACGACCAATATCAATTCCGCTCATTCCTCCAATAACTTCTGGATCAACCTGGGTATTACCGGGAGTGGAGGAAACGCATATAGAAGTCCGGGAGGCCACGGACATCGCAGGGTATTGACGGCCTCTGCCCCGAGTCGGGTACCTTGAAATATACCGGGGCAATTGGGCGTTGAGAGGAGAGGCAAATAGATTGATCACCGGTTGCCCAAACCTCCACACTGCTTCCTGAAAGACAGCAGGGTGTATGCGCCACTCTGCCTGATCTATCGTGGCCCTGCTGAGCCAGTCTGCTTGTGTGTTTAATGCCCCTGCTATGTGTTCCGCCTTGAGCGAAGACAGATTGGCCTCGGCCCATTTGAACAACTTGGTCGTCTCCAGCATCAGAAGTTTGGAATGAGTACCCCCATCTGTTTATGTGGGCCTTGGTTGTGGTATTGTCTGTCAAGACCAGAACGTGGCGTGAATGGAAAAGGGGTAGAAAACTGCGGAAGGCCAGGTGAACTGCTCACAGTTCCAACAGGTTGATGCTTTGTGACTGTTCGGAAATAGTCCAAATTCCTTGTGCAGTGTGAGATTGGAAGTGAACTCCCTATCCTACCAGGCTGGCATCGGTTGTGATCATTACCCTGTGAGGTTTCTTGAAAGGGCACACCCTGTTTTTTGTTTTTTCCGATCACCAGCAGAATGATCAGAGAACATTGTGTGGTACCTTTGTCTGGATGTTGGAGGTGGCTCTTCTGGATCACTGGAAAAGTAGCAGGAACCATTGCAGCTCTCTAGAATGGAATCGAGCCCAAGGCACAATGGAAATACAAGAAATCAGTTTCCTTAACAGTTGAGACAGCAATGCCAAGGAAACCCTCTCTAAGGCCCTGATCTCTTTGGCCAAAGACTGAATACTGTTTAATCTGTCCTGAGAGAGAAAGACCTTACCCTCCACGGTATCTATCACTGCCCCCAAATGAACTAGCCTAGTTGAGGGGATCAAGTAGCTTTTATCCCAATTCATGGAAAAGCCATGGCCCTGAAGGATCTCCAGAGTCAACTGGGTACCCAATTTTGCTTGATGTCTGGAGGATGACAAAATTAAAATATCATCCAGATAACATTGTAAACGGGCAGATTTGAACCTGAGCGAGGCAGCCAATGGTGCGAGGACCTTGGTAAAAGTCCTAGGGGCTGAAGCCAGACCGAATCGCAGGGCGATATATTCGTAGTGCCGATCACAATAGCAAAATCTAAGATATCTGTAGTGGGCAGGTCTGATTGGTATATGTAGATAAGCTTCTGTGAGATCAATACAGATCATATCGTTCTCTCTGATGCTAAGCAGAATTGACTGGAGAGTGGTCATCTTGAATTTTCGATAGACCAAAGATTTGTTCAAACGCTTGAGGTCCAGAATTGCCCTCCAGCCCCCCGAACTCTTGGGGACCACAAACAATACAGAGTAACAGCCTTGATCCCACTGTTCAGATGGAATCTCTCTAATGGCCCGAATATGTAGATGATTGATAGCCTCCTGCATCAACGCCCTCTTAATGGGATCTGTGGACCTAGGGCTCCTAATGAAAAAGTTCGGGGGGGGGGGGAGGATTGAAACTCCAGCACCAAGCCAAACCTAATAGTGTCCTTGACCCACGCATCAGAGGTGGAACTGTCCCATTGATTGCCAAACAGTTTTAACCGCCCTCCAATGGGAACTGCTGTCAAGGGTTCACTTGGGGTGACGAAAGAATCGGCCTCTAGTGCCTCTGGGGTTTCTACTATTTTGGCCTCCCCGCTGACCTCTATCGGAAGATTCAGGCCTATCTTGTTTAAAACTGGGCCTGTAGCCTGATGTTCTCTGAGATCTGGGAACATAGGAGCCCTGATAGTAGGATCGAAAGGAACCCCTTCGAAACGACTGGGGCATTCTGTTTTCAGACCTACGAAAAAGAGGGGGAAGCACTTTTTTCTTGTTTCTATTTTCTATAAGGAGGGGCTCTGAGACACTGCCAAATAATTTATCCCCCGATATTGGGGCTGATGCCAACTTGCATTTATGCTTGGTATCCGCCTGCCAATGTCGGAGCCATAGCAGTCTCTGTGCTGAAACGTGAGATGCTATGGCCCTAGACGAGAATTTGACTGCATTAAATGTGGCGTCGGCGGAGAATTCCGTGGCTGCCATAATTTTAGCTATGTCCTGGTGAGCTCTGACGTTTAATGCCGGCAATAAATCCCTCAGGTGGGAGAGCCATCGGAGGGAGGAACGCGTAAAAAATGATGCAGCTGTAGCTGCCTTAATGGCCCAAGTGTCAGAAACGTGCGCCCTACGGAGTGCTAACTCTGCCCTCTTTTCTTCCAGTCTCAGGGCTTCCTCAGCCTCGTTAGGGAAGGTGGAAGAAGAGGCCAGTGCCACAATCGGTTCATCCACCTCCGGCGTTTTCAGAAAATTTGCAAACTCTGGTGCCAAATTAAAATATCGCTTATCGTACCCTGTTGGGGCTGGGTATGATGCTGCTGATGCCCATTGATTTTGTACTAATTCCGCAAATATACGAGGGACAGGGATAGTTTCTACCTCATTAGTCAGTTGCGAGAATATTAGGTCCTGGGATTCATTCTGAGACCCTGTTGGTAATGCATGAGGGTCTGATGTGTCTAGTTTAGCAGTGTTCTTTGCCTTGAACAGTAAAGATTTAATGAGGTGTGGACGAAAAAGGCCAGAAAAAGTAGGTTGGTCTGGAATGAGGCCTTCGTCATCCGACATTCCCCGTTCTAGTGGGTCCGCCTCTGACAGCTCCAAGTCCATCTGATGGATCGACCCCCCTCCATGAAAACCTGGTCCTCAAAGTCCACTTCCTCCCGAAGGCCCTGGGTCGGTATGTTAGGAATATTGGGGAATACCTGAGATTGATGTTGCTGGGTATGCCTAAAGGAGCAGGCGGACAAGGATCCCGCATCCGAAGTGGTCAAGAAGTGTCTAGTCCAGATGGAGCGCTGAACTCCAGCCGCAATGCCCCTTTGAATCGTCATCGCTATCCATTGCCTCATTTTGATGGGAATAGACTCAGGTAATCCCTACTCCTGACAGCGGCCATAGGGGTGAAGGCTACCTCAGGAATTGGCCGGCCAGTGCTCAATGGAGAAGATGTGCCTATGGGGGGTTGTCTAGGAACAGCCTGTCTGGGCTGGGTATATAAGTCCAAGGGCCCCATCAATGGGTTTGGGTTCTGATCAGTCATGGCCCTCTTGTCTGCCTCCCTGGCTTGTTTTTGCAATTGTCTTTCCAATGCTAGGTGCCTCCTATGGGCATCCTTATCTGCTACCTTAGAGGCCTTTTTGGGACCCACAGGCTTGTCACGGGGCTTACTTGGCTTGGAGCGGAAAGCGTTGTCATGTTCCATTTTGTATGATGGATTGTCTTGCCTCTGAATGTCAATTTATTTTTTTTTAATTTATCATGATTATTATTGATATTGATAAAAATATCCCCTGCAGTTGAAATCAGAACGCTCCTCCAGGAAAGTAAGACTGTATGTTTATGGAAATAAGAGATTAAATGGTGAACAGTGTCTAAGGGTCCCCAGCAAGGGAAACCCCCACGTGCTCCAAGTGAGAGAAGGACTCTGGATCCTTGATCCCCAGCAAGGGAAACCAGCTATTACAGGCTCTGATGTTACTCCTTGCCTGTCAGAGACAAACGTCCCGCAATATAACTGTCATTCGCAATTTCCGATTGACTAAATGATCCAAAGGCAAATACAGAGAAATGCCTGTAAAATGAGTAGTCATTTATTTCCACGTTAACCAGTGGAATAGCTAAATCCAGGGAAGGCACAATGGAAAGTTAATGTCTCGGTCCCCAGCAAGGGAAACCAGCGAGAAATGAAGGCTCTGACAATTACTTTCTTGGTCCCCAGCAAGGGAAACAAATGAGAAATGGAGGTTGTGGTGATTAGGCGCGAAATTGAGGCAGCCATTGAAAAAGGGCGGGAAGCGGAATCAACGGTATTAAGCTTGAGCTGTCTGGAGAGCTGCTGCTGCTGCTGCTCTAATTGTGATTTAAATGCTGTTGTCAGGAGAAAACAGCAAAGCCAGGAAAGTCGCAGCTGTGAGCGTTCTGTTCCGATCATAGAGCAGACTATCGGAAAGGCAGATAAGGCTGTTTGCTGAGGCGAAAGCCTCAAGCTGCCTGCGGAATGGCAGGGTCCGCTAAATTACAAGGGAAAGTGATTGGAATGGAAAATAAGGCTGTTTTGTGAGGCGAAAGCCTCAGGCTGCCTGCAGATGACAGGCTCTGCTAATTTACGAGGGAAGCTGTTTTAGAATTGTTAGTTTTTGCCTAGATCGAAGGGAAAGCCTGAAAGACCAAATTAGATGGTGAAGGGTTTTAAAGATCCAACCTGAATTTGAGCAAAGCCGTTCCAGTCAGGGAGTGCACAACTTCTTACCACGAAGGCTGAGCTAAAACTGGGGGACACTGAGGAGGAGTCCCGTGGAGGAGGAGGAGCATCCCGGAGTTTTAAGCCCAGCCTTTCCAGAAGAGACTGAAGCACCTCCCATCTCTGGATGCTCTGAACAGCTCATGGGAGAAAGAATTATTTTGCCAAACTTTTTATTGGCAATATTTGCCAAATATTGCCAAACTGCAGCAAAACAGAATATGGGAAAGCAGGGAAGAGAAGGTTTAAGAGATATTCAATTCAATCACCCATATAAACATTTTGTACTAAAGTTACAGTTAGTCCTTGACCTATGAGCATTCACTCAATGACTATTTGAAGTTATGATGGGCTGAATAAATAGTGATTATGACTGGTCCATAAGAGTTCCAGCTCCCCCAGGTCACATAATTCTGATCCAAATGCTTGGCAACTGGCTTGCGGTGTCTTGCAATCATGTGATCACCGTTTACAATCTTTTTGGTGGCTTTCCAGAAAGTCACAGGAAAGGTTGCAAGTTGCTGGAGTAAGTCTTCTCCACCTTCTGCTTTCTCTCTTCCAGCCCCTCTGCATTTGCACTGCCCTGGCAAATAGTGCCCTCCCCCCAGCTCTTCGCTCTCCCTCGAATACTTGTGTATCTCTTACTCATCCCCAGTCCTCCTCATACCATCCCCAACTCATGCTGCTTTTCTTATATCTCCTCCTTGCCCTTGTGATGCTTCCCTCTCACTTTCATACACCACCCCTAACATATTCCTCATGCACTTCTTTGCGTGCCCAACTGTGCTTCACACCCTCATGCTTCATATCCTCAGACAGAGTAATATCTCCTCACTCTGTCGCCCTCCTCCGGCATCAGCTTTCATATGCCTATGAGCCTGGGACTTCCAACTTCCTGCTACCTTCACCATGATATTGGTTGTAAGAAGTTTACAGAAAGATGCCTCAAACTAATGACTGTGGGATTCAACTAAGACAGCAATTGGGAATGCAGTGACTGCTGTCATAAGTGGTATGGTTATGCTTTATGGCCACATTGCTTAGCAAAAGAAATTCCATTCCCAAATGCCCTCATAGGTAGAGGGTTCTCTGTAGATTTATTTCTTCACACATAAAATAACATATATGGCTATTGGTCATGTCTATTTTATTTACACCCCAATTTTCAACTTTAAATTTGTTGTCTTTGTCATTTCAAATATAAGAATCAATAGTCTGAGTAGATTTGAGAGTTGTGATGGAATGTGGACCAGAAGAAGCAATAGAGGGGAGTCTAGGCAGCATACAACTATTCTAGGAAGATGGTACTAGCTGTACATTCCAGAAACAAACCCAGCGTAAGAAACTATGCAGTTCTTAGCTAAATGTTCTATGCCCACATGATTTTGTGCAGACCCCCGGTGTGCACATGTTTCACCTCTCCTGCAGGTGCTGCATTAGTTGCCGATTCACTTCCAGGTGCAATTCAAGGTGCTGGTTGTCACCTTTAAAGCCCTTCATGGCTTGGGACAGGGTTATCTGATAGTCATATCTATCCGACCCATTAGAGCAGGGAGGCAGGGAATATTGCAGGTAAATAGACAGCAATATAAATTCAATAAATAAATAAAAAAAAATGGGGGAGGAGAAAAGAGGTTCAGGGTATCCACATCCTAGAATTCCCCCAGGATATATCTGCCAGGGTAGAGAATTATAGCTTTACTTTGGCTAGACTGTGTCCATTAGATGTAAGCAAATGAAGGATTGGACCTGATTGAATTTCAGTGTTCTCTTTGGCTTGGGTTTGAGCCTGACAAAGAGTTTAGTTTACTAATAAGAAAAATGGCCAACCTGCAACTATTGCACAGTTACAAACAATGCTTCCAGGATACCAAACTCTATTTGTTATTCATCAAAACCATAGCATGTGTATTGCTGTTTAAAAATACTAAAATATTAAAACCAATCAAAAATATTGGTTTCTATTTAGTTTAGTTGAATTGGTTTTAATCGCAATCTTGCTGGCAACTATGTTTAAGATAAAATTATTTCTCAATATAGCTAACAATTTTTTTAAAAAACATTAAACATTATTAAAATTTAATAGCATCATTAAAATGCTATTAAAGTAATAATAAAATTGTTTAAAAAGTGTTACTGAAGAAATTTCTGTTCTGGATTTTATTGGAAAATTATGAAGGGAAATTTAAAATGAAATCAAGAGAACTTAAATTAGGATGTAATTGCCAATAGTTCTCCCATTTATAGTTGTCTGAAAGATTTGAAATGGTTAAAAAGACTGAGTGAAGAGCAAAGAAAAATTTCAAAATTTGAAATAAAATTATGTACTGATGAATATATATACCAGTAGTTGCCAAAATGAATCAACTTTTTGTTAAATTTGAAACAAGAAGAACAAGTTACAAATGTATGATAAAGTGGGCTAAGAATTTGGTTATAATATGCAGATGGATCAATTCAAACATATGTGATTAAAAGGGTTGAGATTTGCATTGCACTATGATCTCAAAAGAATTTTTTTATAAAATGATATGTTGTTGATACATGATACTAGACATATTATCCAAAACAGTGGTCGCCAACCAGTGGGCCTGGGACCACTGGTGGTCCGCAAGAAAATTTTGGTGGTCCACAGAGAAATGTCACCCTCAAAGCACCCCTCCCAAAGCAATTAATCCAGGCTGCACGGGAACACAAGGCTGAGCCACCCACATGGCCCGTGGGAACACAAGGCTTTGCATCGCTTGCATTGTGAGCAACATGAGGTAGTGAGGGGAGGGAGGAAAGGGTGGAGGGGGAGAATCTGCCCCATTCGCCCCAAGCGCCTCATCTGGCCACTGGGCTGTTTTTTCCACTTCTTTCTTCTGCTTTTGGCTACATGCAAGGAAAACAGCAAAAGTCTTTCTTTCTCTCCCCCCAAACTCCGCCAGAAATGAGTCTTTGGGACTCTGTTCCAAGAGGCTGCACCAGCGCGATAAGTCTCACAAAGACTCATTTCTGGCGGAGTTTGGGGGAGAGAAAGAAAAACTTCTGTTGCTTCTGCTGCTTTCCTTGTATGAAGCCAAAAGTCAGTCAGTCTCTCTCTCTCTCTCTCTCTCTCTCTCTCTCTCTCTCTCTCTCTCT
>BLBF01000022.1:17910948-17964946 GCA_015471245.1 Laticauda colubrina | reverse complement strand
TCTCTCTCTCTCTCTCTCTCTCTCTCTCTCTCTCTCTCCCCTGCCCGGAGAATGGAGATGGAGACGATATCCTGCAATCCCAAATAAAGGATGATCATTCGGTAGGAAAACGGGGTGGGGAATTTTTCTGCAGACCTTTTTGGGGATTTTTCCAGGGTCTCTGCTCCTTCTGCTTTTTCTGTAGAGACCCTGGGAAAATCCCCAAAAAAGTCTGCAGGAAAATCCCTCACCTCATTTCCTACTGATCCATCATCCTTTATTTCGGATTGCAGGATACCATCTCTCACTCTCTCTCTCCCCGAGAAAGGAGCTGAAAATCAAGTCAGGAATGTGGCTGCCTTGGAGGGAGTGAGGATGTCTGAGGAACACGTGTGTGTGTGTGTGTGTGTGTGTGTGTGTGAGAGAGAGAGAGAGAGAGAGAGAGAGAGAGAAAGCACCACCAGCCCTCTGGGGTTAGATCGGAGATCTCTCTCTCTCTCTCTCTCTCTCTCTCATTAATGTCAGCAAGCCACCGTCACTCAAAATTCATACTAGTGGTCCGCCGGGATTTAAAATTAAATTGGTGTTTGGTGGTCCTTGAGGTCCAAAAAGTTGACAACCCCTGATCTAGGATGTATTAAGACACTTCAAATATTTGTTGGAAATGTGAACAACATGAAGAGACATTTTATCATGTTTCGTGGACACATGAAAAACTAAAACAAATTGGGTCCAAATATTTACTTTGATATCAAGGGATTTAAAGATTGAAGTTCAATTAAAGCCAGAACTTTTCCTTTTAGCAAAATGGATAAATGGATAAACAAGAAAAAACCATGGAAGATTTCAATGTATGATCATAGCAGCAAGATTGCTTTACGCACAAAGATGGAAAGTTCGGACCTACTCACTATGGAGGAATGGTTTGTGAATTTGATAGATTTTACAAAAATTGATAAATTAACTTCTCTGATTAGAGAAAGGACATTTATTTGCTTTTATTGCTGGAAGCCTCTTATGGACTTTTTGCATAAAAATGAAAAAACTGAACTTGTGAATTATGATTTTGATTAGATAGGCTAGACTATAAAAGGAAGAGTATTATGGTGTAAAGTTAGAGAGGTAGGTCAAAATATGTTTGAACTTACAATGCTATGAAGAATATTGGAAGCCACTTTTTAATACTTTTTTTCCTATTTTTCTTTTAAAATTTTCCTATCCGTACACTTTTTGCTTTCTCTTCTTTTTTCCTTTCTTACTGTCTATTAGTTTGTAATAACCTTTACCATCTTGTTTAAGAGTTTTAATAAAAATCATATTTGGGAAAATATGTTTTTTTCTGTATACAAGACTGAATGCCAAATACAATATTCCATCTTTTTGTGCTGTCCAACATGTTAACAGTCAGAACTTGCTCTCAATCACAACTGTTCTTTCCTGAGCTCAAGGCTTTTGTGAAATCAGGGATCACAAGCACATAAAAAACAAGGACCAGTTTCCCTTCCTCTTTTTGGGTCCCTCTTCCTCCATTGGCTAGGAAAAATTCCTTCTTGAGGAAGGAATCTGACAAGTGAGTCGGGTTGTCCAGCACTAATGTCTGGAGGCTCAATTTGTGTGCACAGTCATCAGACTGAAAAAGGTCTGGCTAGTAGAAGAGAGGGAGATAAAGCAGTTTTTATAATTGTTGTGTTGTCTACTCTTTTTGTTTTCAGAAGCAATGAAAACAGCATTCTCACTCCCCACAAAGAAAAAGGCAATGTCATCAGGGGGCAACCAAGGCTAGACCTCTTTTTCAGTGCTTGTTGGCAATGCCATGTTTTCATGCACTGTAGCATGATTTGCCTTGGGTTATTGCTCTCTTTAGATTTGCTTTCATCTTCTCTTTAACAAGGACAAGCAAAAAACAATATTTTGGGGACATTTTCCCTTGACATACTTCTTTGGTTTTCAGGTGAAAGAGTTCCTTTATCCCCCACCACCACTACCACCCAAAAATAAATTATGGCTGTTCTGAAAATGTCACCAATTTCTAGGATGATAACATCTAGGCTGCAAGGATTCCAAGGAATGGTGCAGCTTGTTGTTCTTGTTCAATGCAAGCTCTGGAACTCTACAAAAGTGCATGATCAGTGAGTGATATAGGATAGGGAAGAGGTTGTGGGATCTAAAGCGGTGGAAAGCAGCTGCAAAGCTTACAGCAGGTGTGTCAAACTGGCTGTCCCGCAGGCTGAATATGTCACACACAAGCCACGGTCACCCCAGTTTCCCGAAGGGGAAAAAAACATCACGATATGTCACCTGATGTGGCAAATTTGACACCTGTAACCTACAGGAAGCCAATAGGGAGGGAAAGTAGGCCCCAAACCTGCCAGGGATCCTGAGGGCTGGAAGTAGACCTTGGAAGGCCAGGACAGGTGAATGTGGGCCTCCCCACCTGAGTACCCTAAACTCTGTTTAAAATCCACATTGGTGAGAACAGGAATAGGAATCATATGACATGATCAGACAGGTGCCTCACTTAATGACCAGCACAACTTGCCATCAAAATGGGGATGCTGCATTAGTTGTAACACAGGGACTACTGTATATAAAATCAAATACTGAATGAAATGGAAGAACTAAATTAAAAGGAGAAAAGAGAATAAGATAATAATAATTATTAAAAAACTATACCATGTATAACTTATCAGCTTGATTTGGGAGATCAATCTGCCATAACCACTGAATCAAAAATGGTAACAGGGAAGAATAGAGATGAGGCAAAGAGACACAAAGTCGGGAAGTAACAGGGCAAAGAATGTCTTATCACCAAGAAAGAACAATTAATGGATATCATGTATTGCTGCTATTCATATTTCTATCACCATCACTACACATACGTATTTCCCACTAGGGATATGAGAACAGGAGACATGTACAGGTAATCAGAATAATGACAAACTGGAATTAACTTGTATGAAGAAAGGATAAAAATCTGTAATAGAGAATTACTAATGAATTGCATCTTGTGCATATTTTGTGATACCACCTACAACCACAAATATACAGCAAATTCAAAGTTCTATACTGGCTCCTATACTCTATTCTAGGCAAGAATGAAGCTGTTTTCCAATATGTAAAAAGCAGAACCATGTGAACTCAAGATAAATGCTTCCAAAAAAACCCACAAAGATGTGTATGCATTCCTAGGTACTGTTAAAGATCCACACTTATCTGTTTTCCTTTACTGTATGATGATCTTCTGAACTTATACTGTGATTAGTTTTGTATTAGCATCTGCATCAAAACAGATTTATTGTAAGATCAGGATTCAACTCTGTACATTTAAAGTTCCTTTGATATTTCTTAACATCTAATATTTTTTCTCTATATGTACACAGATAGTCCTTGACTTACAATCATAATTGAGTCCAAAATTTCTGTTGCTAAGTGAGTCAATTGTTAAGTGAGTTGTGCCCTATTTTACAATCTCTCTTACCACAGTTGTTAATTATATCACTGCAATTGTTAAGTTAGTTCCATGATTGTTTCGTGAATCTGGATTCCCCATTGACTTTGTCAAAAGGATGCAAAAAGGGATATGATCAGAGGTGGGCTGCTGCCAGTTCGGACCATTTTGAGCGAACCAGTTATTACGATTCTGCACAGTTCGGTGAACCGGCAAATCCCACCACTGGCTGGCCCTGCCTTCCCTACCCTGTCCTATCTTGCCTTGCCCACCTTGGCCGGTGGCTAGAGTCAAGCCCAGCCCAGCTACACTCTGGCTCCTTCGCTCACTCGCTTGCCTAGACCACATAGCCTAGCTGATCTTCACACTTCTCCCACTCTGCCCACTCAACTAGTAAGGTGCCAGTTCCCATCTCTGGCATTCCCTGGGGCCTACGGGCAAATGCCTCCCACATGCCCATTGCCTCCGATTGGAGGATGCGCCAATTCCTGCCTGGGGCCTTCCCCAGGGCCGAAGGGTGGATGCCACCCACTCACCCTTTGCCTCGGGGACACACCAATTCCTGCCTTTCTAAAGGGACACACCTCTCCTCTGTCACTGCCCCTCTGAATCGACTTGCTTACCTCTGCCCTGGCTGTTTTCCCTCCTTCAGGGGCCCCGTGATCTCTTTGCTTCTTCCCCCACAACCGCTTCTTTCTTCGTCCTGTGACCTTACCTTCCTCCCACGGCTGGTGGCACAGGGGAAGGCAAGCCAGGGCTGAGCCTTCGCCACTTGGCTGTCCCCCAGCCCGCATCTTATTCTCCGCCTGAATTCTCTGCAGCTGCTGGGCCTCGCTTGCCTGCTGATGGGGGGGCGACCAGACAGCATGAGACCATGCAGCCCACATCGCCCCTCTGCCAACTGCCCCTCCCTTGTCCGCCAGCCCTCGCACTTCAAATGAGCACCAGCTGCCGCTGTGAGAATGGTGCGAGCCCATGGGCTGGTGGAAGAAAGGGCTGATGGCGGGGAAGGAAGATCTGCTTCGGGTTTGCTATGCTTAGCCAACGGGCCACCGGGCGGGGGGGAACACGGCAAGGCTTGGGCCCAGCTTCAGCTTCTGCAAAGCCTAGGTGGGAACCTGAAAGGAAATGCCTCCAAGGGCAGCCTAGTTACCCATCCACTGCCAGGCTGGCCTGAAAGCAGCATGTGTGTCCCCTTCTCACATGCTGGATGCAGGCCCCAAGACAGAGGGGAGGGAGAGCAAGCAGCAGCCCAGAACAGGGCCCCAAAGGCTGCCGAGCATTGCCGTGTCCCCACCACCACCACCGAGGTGGCCTTTTGGCTGAATGCAGCAAGTCCAGAGTAAATCTTCCTTCCCCATCAGCCTTACGTTCCAGCCCATGGGGCTCGCACCATTCTCACAGCAGTGGCCCACATTCATCCGAAGTGCATAGGCTATAGGGTGATGGAGGGGCAGGGGTGGCTGGCAGAGTAGCGATGCAGGCCAGATAGCCTTGTGCTCCCTGATTGCCCCCATCTGCAGACAGGTGAGGCCCAGCAGCTGCAGAGAATCCAGGCGGAGGGCGAGATGTGGGGTGGGGGGGAGCTGAATGACGACAGCTCAGCTTGGACTCACCTTCCCCTCTGCCACCAGCTGTGGGAGGAAAGTAAGATCATGGTCACAGCCAGCTGGCAAAACCAAACATCTCCCCAGCCCAGAGTTGCAGCTTGCGCCTTGCTTTAAGTTCTCTGCCCTTTTTTAAAAAATCTCCCCCCAAAAGAGAGGGGAAGTCCCACCCCCAGCTCCTTTGTTGGACCCAGAAGCCTTGCCTGCTGGGCTTTCTGAACAACACAGAGCTGGTTGCACCCAGTCTCCGAGAGGCTGGCCAGGAGTGCCTGGCAGGCTCGGGCTTTTTCCTCAGGAAAGAAAGGCACATTCACTATTTCCTTCTGCGACTGGCCTTGGAGAAGCCTGCCCTCACAATCAGACTCCCTTTCTTCCAATACTTGTGCAGGGAATCCAGACTTAGAGCAACGGTTTGGAGCTTGTTTAGGAGGACCGCTCTGCCCCAGCCATGCATTTTCCAGGGCTTCTTGGAGTGAAAAGCATGCAATATGCTGCTGCGAAGCTCTTCCAGGATTCCTTGTATGAGTATGGAAGAAAATTGGCTGATGGTTGGCTGCAGCCAGGCTCTGGGCTTGAAGCAGCAGCACACGGAGTTCTGGGTGCATAATCTACTCCTCATAATCTCCTCATAATCTCCCAATACTCAAATCACTGAACTGGAAGAGATTCTCCATTGTGTTGGTGTGTATGTATGGACAGTGAGCTTTTTGCTTTTTCCGCCCACATCCCCATCCTGATCGGGCGCAGTGCAAGCAGCCCAATAGAGGCAGAAAACAGAGTTTTACCATCAGCCCTTCTCTTTTTTTCCTCTTAGCCTCCTTTTGCCAGCATGCACCAGTCATAAACTTTAAATGGGCTTTTGTCAGCCCAAGGGGCAGGGAAGGGGTTCGGAATGCTGTGTAGGAAATCACCCTGTCTCTGCATTAGCCCACCTGTGTTGCCCCCACCTTGCTATCAAGTTGGCCATGTTTAGTCACATGACCTCAAGCCACGGCCACCCAACCAGTCACGAGGGTGTCAGCAACCCACAGCTGCAGAGCTGCATGTGGCTCTTAGGGCCTTCTGCTGCAGCTACCTGTCCCATCACTGGCTGTCCCTCACCCTTTCCCTCCCTTCCCTTGCCCGGCCTAAGAAGGGCGGGGGATGGAGAAGCGGTCGGGTTTGATTCTCCAGCGCCTCATTCGTGCTGGAGCATTTCTCTGTGTCTCTCTCATAACTCTCTCTCTCTCCCCCCCTTCATTCTCTATCTCCCACCCTCTCTCTCCTTCTCTCTGTATCTCTCTCTCCCCCCTCTCTGTTTCTCTCATCACCTCTGTATCTCTCTTCCCCTCCTCTTCTTTCCTCCCTCTTCTCTGTATCTCTCTCTGTGTCTCCTTCTGTCTCTCTCTCACTCTCCATATCTCCCCCTCTCTGTATCTGTATGTGTGTGTGAGTGTGTGTGTATCTCCCCCTGCCCTCTCTCTCTCTCAGAAAGCCAAGGCTGGGCCAAGCCGACAAGCTCTCCTTGGAGCACTTTGCTACTCCTTTTATTTATTCTTTTTGGAAATCTGGGCTGGCTAAGGAACGAGCAACCAGCCATGGCAGAGGCCTGCCTCCTCCCCCTCTCCTTCTCCCCTGGCAACCCCCTGGCTGGATGTGGCAGGGCCAGGAGGGTGCACGAGCGGGGAGACCCTCCTCAAACAAGCAGTCGGGTTGGCCAAAGCTCAGGAAAGATGCCTAGCCAGCTGGCCAGGGGATCGCGAGAGAAGAAGCCTCTGCTGAGGCTCGTGCTTGTTCCTTCGTCAGCCCAGACTTCCAAAAGGAATAAAAGGAGTCGCGGAGTGCCCCAAGGACAGCATGCCAGCTTGGCTCACCCTCGGCTTTCCAAGAGAGAGGAGAAAAAGGGGAATGCATATGCACACACAGATACAGGGAGAGAGAGAGAGAGAGAGAAGGGGAGACAGAGGGAGAGACATAGATACAGAGAGAAGGGAAGATAGGGAGAGTGAGATACAGAGAGGAAGACACAGAGAAAGAGAGAGAGGGGCGAGGAAGGGGAAAGAGAGACAGAGGAGAAATGGGAAGAGAGGGGGAGAGAGATACGAAGAGGGGGAAAGAGATACAGAGAGAAGTAGAGAGTAAGAGGCGCAGAGAGAAACAGAGCGATACGAGAGGGGGAGAGAGGTGAAAAGAGGGGAAGGGGAGAGAGATTTAGAGAGAAAGGGAGAGATAGACATAGGGAGAGAGGGGGAGAGAGAGATAGAGGGGGGAGGGAGAAGCGCGGGAAAGGGGGAGAGATACATTGAGAGGGGGAGACAGGGGGAGAGAGACAGAGGGGAGAGGGAGAGATACAGAGAGAGGGGAAGAAGAAAAGAAAGATACAGAGAGAGAGAGAGAAGTGTTTTGTGGATGGATAGGCATAGTTATGGGGTCATGTGACTTGGTGGGAATGAGTGATATCAAGTTGGCCACACCCATCCAGGTTTTGTGGCTTCTAGTGTGTTTTTTTTTTCCTATGGGGTACGGGTCCAAAATGTGTGTTTAAGGTTGGAGACTTTGTGACTAGGTGAAGTAGTTATTAAATTACTTGAAGCCCACCACTAGATATGACCCCAGGATCCTGCAGCCATCATAAATATAAGTCTGTTGCCAACCATCTGAATTTTGATCGCTTGACCGTAAGGATGCTACAACATTCATAAATGTAAAAAACATTCATACTTCACTTTTTTCAGTGCTGTTGTATCTTCGAATGGTCATGAAATGAACTATTCTAAGTTGAGGACTACCCACACATACATACATAGTATGTGTGTGTATATGTATGTATATGTGTACATGTATATGTTTATACATATATATACCACCCAGCACAGATAAATTCCGTGGCCAAAACACTAATTGCCAGAACCAAACGCCTGGCAGACAAGACACATATAAAGACTGAACTATGCACCCTGACTAAAGTATTGACAGCCAACGGCTTCCACAAAAACAAAATCACCAGCTTGATCCACAAAAACACACCAAGACATAACAGAGACCTAGAAGATCAACAGACCTATGGAACAGCTGTCCTGCCCTTCATAAGAGGTACTACAGACAAAATCCGTAAGATACTACACAGGCATCTCATCAAGACTGCCTTCAAAACAGACAAAAAAATAGCAGCCATCCTTAAAAACCCCAAAGACAAAATTGACCTGGAAAACTAAGGCATATACGAAATTCCCTGTACATCATGCCCGGCCACATACATTGGACAGACCAATAGAAGAATAAGTACCCGCCTGGATGAACACAAAAATGCAGTAAAAAAGCTGGAACACACCTCCTCACTAGTCCAACACATTAAAACCACAGGTCACAACGTCAACTTCAATGGCACTAAAACGCTAGCCACTATAGAAAACCCCAGCCACAGAATCATCAGAGAAGCCATAGAGATTGAAAAAAGACCTGAAAGGATGAATAGAAGAGATGATTCCACCAGACTGTCAATCATTTGGAAGCCTGCACTCTCAAATAGAAAGATCTCCACACCACAAGCCAGGCAAACACCTGGGCACAAACAGACTCCCTCTGATACCTCCAGCTCAAACACACCCCCACCAGGCACCCAGATGAAACCAAGCTTCCTAATAGATAATAGCCGTCCTTTCACATGAAGCCAAGCTGCACTGAAAGCCTCCAATACAGGTACAGAGTGTTGCCAGTCAATCAAAGCCACAAAACAGACAGAAGAAACCAGAAACACCGATCAAACAAACTCCAAGTCCAATAAACACAGACCAAGACTCCCAACCAATCAGGATGTAGAAAAAAACATCCTGGCACAACAATAGGCCACAGAGGAAGGAAGTGAACCAGGACAGCATAAGGCCTCTCACTCCCATCCCCTGAAGCCGCCTCAGGAAAATCTCATGGTCAGTGGTATTGAAAGCCGCCAAGAGGTCAAGTAGAACAAGGGTGGATGCACTATCTCCCATCCCGCTCCTGCCAAGGTGCAACCAATGCCGTTTCTGTCCCAAATTCAGGCCTGAATCCTGATTGGTAGGGATCGAGATTATCTGTTTCATCCAGAAACCTCTGGAGCTGCTGCGCGACCACCTTCTCAACAATCTTCCCCCAAAAGGGAAGATTGGAGACAGGTTGGAAATTATCCAACTGGGTGGAATCCAGCAATGGCTTCTTAATAAGAGAGCGGACCACAGCCTCCTCAATGTGCTGGGGCACCGTCCCCTCCTGTAGGGAAGTATGTAGAGAATCACCACCAGAGTCTACCCGCCTATCATCTCCTGGGAATCTTTCATAAGCCAGGAAGGAGATGGGTCTAAAACACAGGTGCTTGCATGCATACTCCCTAGGATCCTGTCCACTTCCCCAGGAGCAATAGGGTCAAACCATTCCCACGTAATAGGGCAAAAACTTGCCTCAGGAGCTTCCACCAGACCAGCAACCACTCCAGCATCTAATTTGGAACTAAGTCGAGCGATTTTGTCTTCCAGAAAATCTGCAAATTCCTTCGGGTGCCCCTTCAGATGGACCTCAATCTCCTCCTTCCCAAGAAGGAGGCGGCTCACCTTAAAGAGGGTCACTGGACAATTATCTGCAAATGCAATTAGTGTGAAGTATTTAACACTTCTCCGCATGAATTGCCACAAGGTAGGCCTTAGTAGCAGCTCTTACCCATGTTCGATCAAGTTCATCTCCTGTCTTTCACCAACGGCTCTCTAGACATTTCCTCATGTGTTTCATCTCTCTCAATTCCTCTGTATACCATGGGCCACAGAGAGATCTATGGGTGAGGAGAGGTCACAAGGGCGCAATCATACCCAGAGCCTCAGTCACCTTCCTATTCTACACAGTGACTAAGAGCTTGGCTGGAATTCACAGTAGATCTGCAGTTATAACCCCAGCTCCTTTTGGAACCTATCTAGGTCCATTAGTTGACGGAGGTAGACCAATCTTGTAGGTCCTGCCTCACTGAAGGGGGGTGCAGCTTTTGAGAAACTCGTTGCCACCAGATTTACCTCAAAGATGGACAATTCTGACTTTAAAAATTTTTTTCCTGTATTCCTCCCTCTCCCCCCCCTTCAACATTAGAGAAAATTCCTATGCAACGTCTAACAGAATTGCTAGATAAATCCTGGAGATGTGTTTTTTCGCAATAAATGTGCACATCAAGCAAAGCTGTGTGTAGAGGCAGTAACCAAAAAGAAGACTATAGTAGAATGATGCTAAATTAAAAGAGGGTAGCTGAAGTTAGAAGAGAGGAGATAGGAGAGAATGAGACTGGATGGAGATGAGAAAATGCAAAAGTTGCATGGGTAAGGTATAAAAAAGAAAACTCTTTAATTCATAAAATAAAAGAAATACAAATAAAATAAAATGCATTCCATCCCATCCAGATTTAATCTCAGTTTAATCTTCAAATACACCAGTACTTTCCAGAAACAGTCTAAAGTTGAATTGAATCATTGCAACTGGGATAATTTTTTTATGTTAGTTTGAGAGCTTTCACTACTCATCCAGGCAGTTTCTTCAGTCAAAGCAAAGCATGTATCAACTCATGCCACACCAACCTCAGGGATTTCTTCCCCAACCTAGATGATTGAGAATGTTCATCAAGATATTTTCCAGAAGCAGGTTTATACAGTAGTCATTTGCATTTCTTTGCTTTCAATAATTTCTTCTATAATTATAAAATTTTTATAATAATAAAAAGTAGCTCCATTTGTCCACTTTATTTATTTTTAAAGGGAACAGCAATAAAAATCTAACATATTCATGAATGCACCTACTCTAGAAGATGGGTGGTGGTAAAAAAAAGCTCTGTGTATATATTCCATCAACTACAATCATACTATTCTAATCCCATGCCTCTCCCCAAATATTTTTGCATTTTACAGCAAAGCAGTCACCAGCATTCTTCATTTGGTTATTGGAGAAAATAAAGAAACTCCATATAAAATTATTTTGGAAAGAAGAACAGTCATTTTCACCTTCAACTTGCAGTTTGTTGAATCTTAAAGGGATCTGAGCACTAAGATTTCCCCTAGCCATTTAAAAAAAACAGGATGTAAACCTATTACATTCTATTCCATATTCTGTCAGAATTGTGATAATCACCATACTGCAAAAATCTGGGCTATAAAATTTACACAAATGGAGTATATAAAACATGTGATTCTACAAAAGAATGATTCAAAGAAAACAGAAAATTTCTGTGCAGATGCAAGGTAACCAAAAAACAGAGTGCTCATCTGAAGGAGGACCAACCCAAAGAAACACCAGCTGGTACTATTCCTACCAAAGCATATAATTTAAAAAGAACCAGGTTATATGTTATTTACCAACTCTTTACCTTTGCCAACAAGGGTGAAGCAACAGTTTAAAAGAAAAGAAATAACAATGTAACTCTCATACAAATAAACTCTCTTCAAATATTTTAACCTGTTCTATAATATCCATAGAAAAATATTTGGAATTCATTTTATTAAACTAATTCATAGCGTTAAGCACTTAACCTATAATGCAATCCAACGTAACTACATTAACTGCTGTTTTGGGTGCTGATATCACCATACTGAGGAGCAAAATTATGAATGGCTATTAGAATTTACCTTTTGATTATTTCAGATGCACAAATTATGAAACTGTTATATCCCAGGAAGTTCAAAGCAATTAATATACTTTTACATAAAACTGAAACCATTCTCTTATACTTATAATGCAATTGCTGAAATAAAAGTGCCACAGTTAGATGATTTCTTATTTTCACAAAATAGGCAACAAAATTAAAAGCATTTGCACAAAATAATGTAAATAAAGTAAACAAAATATTTGGTTTGATAGTTTCATCAAATTCCATCCCGCTGCAAAATTGAAAATAGGTTATCATTTTTATACACAGATACAGCATTCCAATTCAGATATTCTGCTGACAAGCTTAACTAGGTTTTGCCATTCAAAGTTCTTTAAAATATTAATGGTCAGAATCATATTAACCTGTAATTATTTATCTGTAAAAGACACATTGTTCAAAACTTATTAATGGCTAAGAAATTTCAAGACTACAAGTGCAATGTATTATACATTGTATTTGTATTGAGTCTCAATAAAGGAGTACAGCAAATTTTCAAAGTTGGTGTAAGGACCTTTGAAGAGACCAGAATTAAAGTATCAATGGAAACACAGCCTAACTTTGAAGTCCCTTGAAGCTCTATTGTTAAAAAGTTATGCCAACAAAAAATATTTTCCAAGTTAAAATTACTTTATTAAATCCAATGGAGATATTTGCATATACACATCACTGTAACAGAATACAGGACAACAAATGACTCTATACTTAGTCATAGCATATTCTCATTAGTACTTAAACTTCTGTCTGAGCGCACCCACAACTTGATATGGCATGCAGGAAGAAGCTGTATCTCTCATGTTAAAACAGGGAGACATAGAAATCATGAAGCAAAAGTACTCTGTACAAGTTTGTACTCAAAAGAAATATAGGATACACATATTGCCAACATATATCTGTTCATATCTGAACCTCTCTATCGTATCTCTATTCTCAAATTTCATTTTTCAACTAAGTGCAAACATAAGATCCCACAAGAAAGAAGCCAAAAGGTAGAAGGTATAATTGGAATATGACTGCTATAAATTTTTCCCATATCTTTTTTTGTATTTCTTTGCTCCCGGCAATATATGAAAACTATTTTAGAGACAATTGTATCAGTTAACAATTTCTTTTGGTATTTTCACTTAAATAATACAAAGTTAAGTACAATACCATGCAGAAAAGTGGCTTTGTGCCATTATATTTAGTTATGTTTTTCAGGATAACAGCCCAGCTATATGAAATTAAGCAGAGTTTTGCTGCAACTCTCAAAAGAGAGAGGAGTCTTTTAGTCATTATACTCTCTTTAGCAAAAAGGCGAATGTAAGTACATTGGAAAACCGTCACTGGTAGTTTTCAAGCCCTAATTCTCAAGTACTTATTGAGAATCTAAGGTTACAGACCTCTGTGCAGCAGCTGATATAATTCATTCTCCTCACAATTTCAATATTCCTCTTACTGCAACATGTGCAAAGAAAAATACGGGATTAATTTGCTATTGTGTTTGGGAGAGGTGTTTTTGTTTTTGCTCTCTATAAGCAAACATTTAATATATGCAGATATGTTACTCTTCCTCTCCCATCAGGCCATGAAGAAAAGTGAGATGTAAACAAGACTAGCAATAGTAACCACAATTTTAACTGTTCCTCTGTGTGACTACTAATCATTATGTTCTAGCGGGGCTATACTATCATGTCACTGATCATTATGTAATAGGTAATGCCTTATCAGCAAGTGTAGGAACAATGAGGTAAATTAACAAACTATTCTGCAAAGCCCAGAACTGTTGATGTTCTGGAAACATAGTTCCACAATCTATTGATGCTTTTCAATTAAAAGTACTCTAGTTTATTATACAAAATTAACAGACAGATCTCTTTGTTCCACTATTTCCTTCAGACTTCTGCTCCCTCTAAACTGAGGATATCAAGATCATTCCAATTGCTAGGGGTGAATGTATCTGTCACATCTATCAAAATGGTACACCTCTTTAACCTCAATAGAGAATATGGTGATCTTACATTATTATCTCATGACTCATATATGAGGTTTTACATGGCATCCACCCTAGTTGGAAGGGACAGGAATTTGTCTACTTTGACATTATGTGCTATTTTCAGTTACATTGATCATTTAGATAATATATCTGTTAAATAAATATTTATATATGTCTAATTTGTCTGTCACATCTGCTCTCTTTTGCTACCCAATTTCCAATAAAAGTTATGACTAGGTTTCTAACATCTCGAATATAGATAGGTATGGACAAAGTGGGATATTATACAATCAGATAACCAACTGGCCTAGTAATAGGTATGACTACAGGGGTCAGTCAATGTAAATGTAATTGGGGTTATATAAAAATAAAATGGACCATACTGTTCTTCCTTGACCATGCACCAAGGAGATTTTTTCTTCCTGTCCTACAAATCAAACATATCAGAATTTAATTTTACAGCCATCAGCATGTCCCATACAGTTGATACAACCCAATTCATTCTCAAGATTATGGCTAGGTCTACTGAGTTGAAATGAGAAAAGTACTCACTCTGCTGTTGAACAGTGAATGTTGCTCCGTAGAATTTGCAGTATAGTGTATTTTAATCTTTACTATCTCTACCACAATATCCAATGAACACCATATATTGCACTATTTGCCTGAAACATACAAACTCATTTTTCATCATTTGTGATGTCTTAACAGAGCTATTTCCAACTTCTGGAATCTGACTATGATTCCTAGCTCCTCTTCTGGCTTTTCTGTCAGGTGGCTTTGCTCCATCATTAACCTATAAGCAGGGGTGGGTTTCTACCGGTTCTGTCCACCTCTGTAGAACCGGTAGCTCTGAAGAGCAGCAGACATAGAACTGGGTTCTATGTCTGCTGATGTTTTCACCCACCTGGCCTGTTACCTGATCTTTATTTCCTGATTTTTCAACTTCAGCTGCTGAACGAGACACAGCTGCAGTTAAAAAAGCAGGAAAAGAGGGCTGTTTCAAAGGCTGCTTTTCTGTACACAGCATGCTGATGATAATTTACAGGTGTGCGGCCCACAGCGTACAGGGAAGCTGGTAAATCCCAAACCGGTAGTTAACCCTGTCATATCCCACCCCTGCCTATAAGTCCTTGCCCCGGGATGCCTGCATAATAGTAGGTCAACCTATTCTCCGATGTACTTCAACGCAGGTGAAGCAATGGATTGAAACTAATAAAGGAGACAGCCAACCTAGAACTAAAGAGAAATTTCCTGACAGAACAATTAACCAAATTGAACAGCTTGCCTTCAGAAGTTGTAGGTGCTCCAACACTGGAGGTTTTCAAGAAGAGATTGGACAACCATTTGTCTGAGATTATTGGGTTTCTTGCCTAAGCAGGAGGTTTGAGTAGAAGACTTCCAAAGTCCCTTCCAACTCTTATTTTTTAACTATGTGGAGATTTATAACTTTGCATCTTGAATGGGGAATTCTCTTTTTCTGAGTAAATTTTTGCCACAAGAGTGATTGTTGTGTCACTATAGTATATGTATTTAACTGGCCTGGATGACATGAAAATATTTTCTCATTGACACACGTGGACTAAATTATTTTTTCTGTCCCTGACACATCATCATGTTTACCAATGCCATGAACCACATATACTATAGGAATGATTGCTTGACAAAACTGCTATGTTGACTTATTCTAATCAGCTGTTTTTTCCTAACTTTACATAGAAGTATTATTACAATTTACTGATAACTTTCTGAAAGTATCTATTTGTCAAGTAAGGAAAAGTTGCTGGATGCAGGAATAGATAAAAATATAGAAAGTATCTAAGAGGAACTATTTTAAAGTTAAAATACTTTAGTTGAATTGTTTAGCCATACATTTTTGAGCAGATTTATTAAGCCATTCATTCTGTAAAATTTTATTCTTTTAACTATTGTCAAAATAAACTTTTAAAAAGACACTACAGTTTTTTGACAACAAACTTAACTTTTTAAAAATAACTTCCATGGAAATCTAGTTTAGTAATTATGGATGTAGTATTATACAGTACGTCACAGAAGTTGAGTACATCCCCTCACATTTTGTAAATATTTAAGTATAACTTTTCATATGACAACACTGAAGAAATGGCACTTGGCTACAATGTAAAGTAGTGAGTGTACAGCTTGTATGACAGTGTAAATGTGCTGTCCCCTCAAAATAACGCAACACACAGCCATTAATGTCTAAACTGCTGGCAACAAAAGTGAATACACATCTAAGTGATAATGTCCAAATGGGGCCCAAGTAGCCATTTTCCCTCCCTAATGTCATGTGACTTGTTAGTGTTACAAGGTCTCAGGTATGACGGGGGAGCAGGTGTGTTAAATTTGGTGTTATCACTCTCTCATATATTGGTCACTGGAAGTTCAACATGGCACCTTATGGCAATGAACTCTGAGGATCTGAAAAAATAAATTGCTGATGTATATAAAGATGGCCTAGGCTGTAAGAAAATTTCCAAGACCCTGAAACTGAGCTGCAGCACACTGGCGAAGACCATACAGCAGTTTAACAGGACAGGTTCCACACAGAACAGGCCTTGCCATGGTCAACCAAAGAAGTTGAATGCTCATGCTCAGCATCGTATCAGGAGATTGGCTTTGGGAAATAGATGTAAGAGTGCTTCCAGAATTACTGCAAGAGGTTGAAGGGGTGGGAGGTCAGCCTGTCAGTGCTCAGATCATACAGTGCATGCTGCATCAAATTGGTCTGCAGGACTGTTGTCCCAAAAGGAAGCCTCTTCTAAAGATGATGCACAAAAAAGCCTGCAAACGGTTTGCTACGGACAAGCAGACTAAGGACATGGATTTCTGGGACCATGTCCTGTGGTCTGCTGAAACCAAGATAAACTTATTTGGTTCAGATGGTGTCAAGCGGTGTAGCAGCAACCAGGTGAGGAGTACAAAGACAAGTGTGTCTTGCCTACATGGTGGTGGGAATGTCACGGTCTGGGGCTGCATGAGTGGCTGCCAACACTGGGGAGCTACAGTTAATTGAGGGAATGTTTAATGCCAACATGTTCTATGACATACTAAAGCAGAACATGATCCCCTCCCGTTCAAAACTGGACCGCAGGACAGTACTCCAATATGATAATGACCCCAAACACACCTCCAAAACGACCACTACCTTGCTAAAGATGCTGAGGGTAAAGGTGATGAACTGGCCAAGCATGTCTCCAGACCTAAACTCTATTGAGCATCTGTGGGGCATCCTGAAACGGGAGGTAGGGGTGTGCAAGGTCTCTAACATCCACCAGCTCCGTGACATTGTCATGGAAGAGTGGAAGAGGACTCCAGCGGCAACCTGTGAAGCTCTGGTGAGCTCCATGTCCAACAGGGTTAAGGCAGTGCTGGAAAATAATGGTGGACACACAAATGTTAACACTTTGGGCCCAATTATCACTTAGGAGTGTATTCACTTTTGTTGCCAGCAGTTTACATTAATGGCTGTGTGTTGCATTATTTTGAGGGGACAGCATGTTTACACTGTTATACAAGCTGCATACTCACTTTACATTATAGCCAAGTGCCATTTCTTCAGTGATGTCACATGAAAAGATATATTTAAAATATTTATAAAACGTTAAGGGGGTGTACTCACTTCTGTGATATACTGTATATAAACATCCCAAGTATTATGGACAGTAGGATATTAATTAATATCAGCCCTAGATGAAATGTATTTCAGAATTTCCATGTTTCTTCTATTTTAAATCAAAAGACATTGTATTTGTAAGTACACAGCAATATTAAATATATTTAGGTGCATTTTGTGTTTACTCTGTTTAGGTGCATTTTGTGTTTACAACTATAATTTAACTCCATCGGTATACTACAGGTGCTTCTGGTAACATATTACCCTTTTGAACCAATAATAAGGAATTAGTAATATTCTTAAATTATCTACTGCTCAATATCAGTCAACTTTGGTTTCATCTCTTCTATACAATACTTCCTAGTTGGTCTACATAGAAGGACAATTAACAATTACCTTTACATCATCAGTTATTCATAATACATCTACACCCAAGTAATGATCTATATCTACTCAGAACTCAATAATATTGACAAATATTTTTACACAAGCATTTTTGATATTCAATTGTCCAAGTAAACAAAATTCAACAGGCCAGAATCATAATATAAGAACAACCTCTGCCTTAGAAAACATACACAAATAAAATTGCACTTTTTAACCTGTAAAATACAGGCAAAAGGACTGCAACATATCTACAAATCCATCTTTTCAGGAGAAGTATCATTTTACAAAATTAATAGATGAACTATCAGAATCAACTAGCAATATCTATTAATCTTAAAACTACTTGTCACTGACAACCAAAGTGTTTGTGGGACACCAACACTGTAGCAACAAAGTGAAGAATCTGTAAAATCTTTTTCTTAGCAGTGAGAAAGTTATTTAAATTGCAGTTTAATTTAAATTGTAGTTTAAAATGAAGACCATACTTGCAGAGATACTAGAAACAGTAGCCCAATATAGCTAAATAGAGAAGCCTAATCCATATAATCTAACATGCTTAATGCAAGCAAAAGTTAGCAGAAGATATATAGAATATGTTTGAACATATCTAGGAGTAAATATGTCTGATCAAAAACCTAAAGAATTTTGTGACACTTTACAAAGTAACTAATATATTACTACATAAGCTTCATAAAGCAAAGTTCACTTTATTGGACCAATTCCTGTTTGAGAAAAAGGATGTCAGTATCATTCTCTCTCATACACATACACACACCTCGCACAAACATAAACTAATCAGGAATACCAACAAAAATAATGTTTAATAATTTGCTTTCTTCCAAAAATCTCAATATGCTTATCCTAACTAATTTGGTGGTAGATTAACTGGGGGGGGGGGGGGGGGGACAGTAAACTCTGATATAAAACATTATTTTGAGATGACTTTTATGTAAAGTATTCCCCATTAAAATGTAAAAATAACCCATATTGTTTGTATTGTTGTTACATCCAAGTTTAATATGTAACAACAAGGACTATAGTATACACAAGTTTTGTCATCTTAAACACTGGGTTTTGTATCATTTTCAAAGCCAATATACAGTTAGAAATACCACAGAACTTTCCTTTGAGTAATAAATGTTCTGATTAAACTTTTAATCAAAATATCAGACATCTTAAGGCATTCAAGTTTTCTTTTTCTCCAAATTTCTAAAATCTGGTTAGACTATGCCTTCTTATGTCAGGCATACTCTGTTTTTCAATATTTTGTATGTTGCCTTGAGCTAGAAAAGTCCCTTGATCCCATTAGTATCTCTAAACATATTATGTACTACATACGTGCTATTTTTAAAAAAAGTATTAAAAGTATTTCTAAAGTAAAGGTCTCTGTTTCTTAGGCAAGGGATCCAGCATTGTCTGGAGAAAACTGTTATCTTCCCTCCGAAGTGGGCATTTCTATTCCCATTTGCATGCTTTCAAACTGCTAGGTGGGCACCAGCTGGCAGAAGTAACTGGAGCTCATCGCACTGTTTCCAACCTGGGCTGTCAGTTTTCCAACTGACAAGTTCGGCGTCTTTAACCACTGAGCCTGTATATCCCTTGAAAAGTATTTCTATTGTGGCCATATAACCAGATTAGTGGTGTTCAAAAATATAAAAACAATCAATATAATAAAACCCTCCCAATGCAAAATAAAATACCTCCTGCGAAAACATAAAAGGAACAGACACAGCTCAATCATCATTAAGCTTTGAAAACCTGATTGAAAAAAAAATGTTTTCACAGCTCTATAAAATATCAGCAATGATGGGACTAGGCACCTTTTTGGGGTAATGTATTCCAAAGCAGAGGGACTATCACAGCGAACATCTGGCTTCTGGTCCATGACCACCTTAGGTCCTAAGGAGGGAAACCTTGAGTATTATTACTAATTAAATAACCTTCATTATATTTCAATTTGTTTTAGAACCAGCTGTAAAAATTCCTTACAGCCTACACAAATTATTTCCCCAGCACTCCAGAACCAAGAATGTCATTCCTTCATTTATCAAAGCATAACATATAGACTAAATGGCTAAAGCCATTCACAAATTTTAAAATACTCATGGTATTTGTATGTTCTATTATTTGGAATGGGAAATACAAGTCAAGTAAAGATTACAGATACCAGTCATTTTATCATTGCTTATTTGCTCATTTATTATGCAATATCGGGTTTTCAATTCAATTGTATAGAATGTGAAGGATGTGTGTGTGTGTTTTTATAGTTATAATGTACACTGAAGATGGCATTTAATTTCATTGTACAAGGTGTAATGACAATAAACTAAACTAAATCCCTCAGGTTGCTGATAAACAGAAAAATATTAATTTAGTCCTCTCATAAATGATCCCAGTTCCATATCATGTCTTAAGCCACTAAAATAACAGAATAACTTTCTGAAACAATTCTGATATTTTTTACTAAAGAGATATAGCACATATTGAGAATACTTCTGAGATTAAAGGTATGGAAATGGCAGTCATAAAAAATAACTAATCAACAAGTCAGCAACTATGAAACTCTATTTTAAATACACCAATTTGTTTAGAACAATTACATTTGATCCAACAGTTCAATAAAATATAAACTTGATAAATAAGCTTCAAAGTTGGTATTCCCTTATTGAATCATGCTGGCTATAATCCTAATCTACCATAAATATTAATTTGACATACTTTTAACTATATAACACGATCTTAAAAGGTACTCAAGACATAAATATATAGAATATGTAATTTGTTCATAAAACATTTGATCAATGGTTGATGGATATTGCAAATGAAAAGAATATTCCAACCTTTACTAGTTTCATTCTGATATTTTCACTTCTCCTAGTCTACGCTTCTATGGGGAAATTTACATCACACCAAAACATTCCAAGTATCTAGAATGCTAGTCATACTTCTAACATCATAGAGTACTTTAAAAACATGTATCAATAGCCATGCTAATATCTACTTATAGAGATCCATCAAAAGAAGGATTAGGTGCACTAACAAAAAGCATTTTTGTTATATCATTCATTCACTGCACTACCCTTAGATGAACAATGAACAAAAATGTGATGCGAAGAGAAATAAAAAATGTTTATAAGTAATGTGGCTAGCATTATATAATACTTTTCATTATAAATTTGATATTTTTGCCCTGTGGCTTGCAGATGTTAAGTATATTTATCTTCGACACTTAGTAGTAGCAAAGCCCACTATATTGAAAGACAGCCAGTGTGATATGATAAGTAAGGTATTGAACTACGTCAGTGATGGCAAAACTTTTCGGCACCAAGTGCTCAAACCGGAATGCGCTCGCACCTGTGTCAGAGTGCCCGAAATCTGAAGACCAGCTGGCCTGTGTGCATGTGCATGCCGGAAATTAGAAGAATAGCTGGCAATGGCATGCGTGCCCACAGAGGGCACTCTGCATACCACCTCTGGCACACATGCCATAGGTTTACCATCATGAGACGAAGTCAATGAAGTCCCTATCTACCTAAAACATGAAAGAACACCAGATAACTTTGGGAAAATCTTTTTTCTCAATCTAATATATTGCACGGAGCTCGTCTTGCCAGTATAAATGAGAAGATTCTCATTTAAGTTACACTGAGTCATTGAAGAAAGAGGACCTAAGTTTAAAAATAAATAAAATCATGTAAATATGTTCAGTTTAATAGGGTGTCTCTTTCTGAAAAGCACAAAGATCCTTTTGTAAAATAAAGCACAATTGTTTACCTGAAAAATGGGTGAAAGGAAGCCACTGTACATCTGTGTAACTTGAAAAATTAGATTTATATAATACAAGTAAACCTCTAATCAGTAAAATATGTGATTAGGAATTGAGGTGGGAAAAGTAAGCTTTAGAATCTAGGTTGATCACACTACAACACGTATCAACAACATGAAGTTTATATTACTACAATTATTCAAACACGTGAAAATAAAGATTGTTCAAGTTCTTTCTCAAAAGGTTTAAAATATTGTTAAATTTATTAAATAAATCCGTGAATAATATTTCAATTCAAGGTTTCTCCATTCAGGAGCTCTGAAGTTTCCTTATATTCTTGCAAAGGACAATATTAAAAGCCACTTTTATTTTCTAATATTGATCTAACAGTACGCTTCACTATCATACGATATGAAAATTCAGGGAATATGTCTGCTTTGAGTAAAGAAGAATCTGAAACAAAAAACTCATTCAAAATTATTGTCTGAATATTACAAAATTGTTTGAATATTACAACATTCAGAATAATTCCATTCTTGATATGTTCCTAATACATAAAAACCACTAAGAAAATACAAGGACCAAATATTTTAAGCTAGATCTATTAAAAGACCACAGTATAAAACTGAATTTTCAAACAATGTTTTAGAGAGAAGAAAATACAAAATGAACACCCAGATTAAAGAAAAGACAAACAAATGAACTCTCAAGTCAAGGATGCCTATTATCTCAGTTTAGACAACTGGGTATAAAATTGCAATTGAAATGGTTCAATTTTGTTCTAGGTTTGAAACTCCTAAAAAGGCATCTTAATGTTCAGTCTCTGTAATATCAATCATGTGGCTCTATTTATTGATAAAATATATTTTAAAAATTATGGATTCTTTAATCTTGTTATTTAGACTATTTAGAAATAAAAGTACAAAACTACAAAAAGTAAATACACAAAAACTATATATGTGCACACCTAAGAAATTCTACAGAAGAATTTTCAGACTTTCTGATAATTCAATAATTCTATACTATGGCTGCAGCTTCCAACTGGAAGTCAATCTAGGACAACCAAAACAACTATACCAATAGAATTACATTTTCTCAATCAGAATAATTTTCAGAAGATTTCAAATTATTAGAACCTGCATATCATAAAAGACTGCAGCTGCTTCTTAAATTGATAGAGGTGTGAGATAATAACTCATATTTATGTTACAAACTCCAAGACTCTTTTTTAAAACAATGGTCACAATTCACAGAACTGGATTTCTAAGCTAAAGTACAGTTAACACACCTTCCGGTATAAACTACCATGTAATTTGTAAATGTATTTTCAGTCTTTCGAAAAAAAAACAAGAAAATCACCATGACAATTCTATTTTTTAAAATGAAGTCTCTAAAGGGTAGAAGACCAATTGACTAGGATTGCAACTGAATATTTAAATATGTTAAATATTCATTGCAACTGAATATTTAAATAAATGATATTTAATATCATTTCAAAAATCATTTGAATTTTTTTAAATCTATATTTATGTGCAACTAAACCAACATCTGACCAGCAATACTCTTGATAACAATGTGCACATGCAGTCTTTAAAATAATATCACTCTCCAAAGAGCAACAATGCCACTTCCTTATTAAAATGAAGTTTTTAAAACCCACGACTTTATATTTTCTTAGGAAAGCAATTAAAATATTAATTTGTATTAATAAAAAGCTCACATCAACTATTTGTGCACCCTGTGTGCCTGAACTTTAATGCTGGTAGAAATAGTAGGCAATTCAAAAACTTCAAACATAAAAGCCTTTCAGCTGGCAAGAGAACACAATTTTAATATGTTTTAGAAAGTGAAGTTATTTTTTTTGATTTCGCATAAATTGAAATATTGTTCAAAGCTTAATGCCACTGCTTCAAGAGACCTGATGGCACTTACCGCAAGTAATACTGTTTTAAAGCGAAGGCAGCATTAGAACAACTTCTGGGAAAGTTAAATGCTTCCACTATTTCTCCCCACTGATTCTTCTCAGATACCTGTCAAAAACAACACACTGAGATGCACAAATCCACACAGGGACACCCACACCGTCTTTGATTGCCATCCAAAGGGCTGCCATGAAACAAACAAATATGATAAAGATTTTTAAAAATGATGCATTCTGGATTTTCTATTCTTACTGACAGTCACCAGCGATACAATATTGCTCTTCCTCTTGTGTTTTACATTTCTTTTATGTAAAAGGTGAACTGATTTTATTCTGTGGAGAGGTTTGTTTTTGTCTTAGCTGCCTGGACAATAACCAATCGGGAGTTCCTCTGTTGCCTGCTTTTAAATCCTCCCGCGGTCCGTTAAAACCCAAAGAAGTTGAAAATGAGCCAAGGAAGTCTCGGTGGGGTCCGACCCCACCAATTGAGGGTGCAGGAAAATCGTCCCGCTGAGTCTCCCCCCTCCGCAAGCTCGACAGATACAGAGGCCTTTCTTTTGAGGCCTACATTTCTGTCCCTAGTCTTGAAGCCTAAAGATGGCTATTTGATTACACATCGTCTTGGCTGCCCCTTTTGTTATTTCTCCCCGGAAGGGGCTCCGAGGGCAGCGCCAAGTCCCCCCCACGGCAGCGAGGACCATTTCCTAGCCCATGCTCTGTGCCGATTATCGATGTTAAACATGCCCGCTAATTTTGAGTTCCACTAAAACTGCGCTCAGACTCTGCGCGAGGCGCGCGCACACACACACACACATACACACACAAGCGGAAGAAACTGCCTCCAAACACAACCTCCTCCACTCGCCTTCTCCCCAGAAAAGGAGGGAACGAGCCAAATATCGAGGGCAGAGGGAAAGGAGACACGAGAAGCTGCCTTCGACAATCCCTGAATCCCCCCTTTTCGGCTCTTCCTCAACAAGGCCGAGCCGCCAGCCTTCCTTGCCTGCTTCCTTCTTCCACTTCCCTCCTTCCCAAGCCGGCTTGAAGAACGACCGATCCCGACCCCCCGCCGACCGCCTTTCCCCCCAGGGTCGAAAGAGAGTTTCGAGAGGTTAGTGAGAGGAAAAGCCAAAGGAAAACTTCCACTCACCTTCCCAAATCCGCCTAAAGTGGTGACTCGGGTGTAGAAAGCGTGAAGATCCAGCTCCCTTCCACCCACCACAGGGATCTTCTTAAAAGGAGACCTGGCAAGAAAGAGAGAGAGAGAGAGAGAGAGAGAGAGAGACAAACAACTTATCAACTCTGCCCCCCCCTTTCTCCCCTCGCAGGGGGCCGCTTCGTCCTTCAGGGCAGAGGCTGGAAGTTAAAAATTGGTCGGTTTAAACAGCCTCCCACACCACCATCCCCTTCCATCTCCCCATTTTCCTTACCCTCTGCTGTGGTGAAACTGCCGCAGCTCGTCCAGAAAAGCGAGTCCTTTTCTCCGATGGTCTGGTTGGTTTTTACCGGCCGAGTTTGCCATTTTCCCCCCTCGGATTTAAAAAATTTGGGTTTTGTCTCCTTAAAAAAAACCAATAGAAAAACAACAATCCGCGGCTCCTCCTTGCCTTTAAGAGATCCAGGTTCCTGTACTCGGCCGGGGATCAGCCATGGAGATGGGCTTGTTAAAAAAAAGAAAAGAAAGAAAGAAAAGTTTAAAAGGAATAAGAGAAGCCGAAGAGTGGTAAATTGCAAGTCCTGTCTCCACACAACGCACAGGGAGGGAGAGGGGCACCTCTCGGTAATTCTTGCTGCCGCCGCCGCCGCCGCCGCCTGCCTGCTGCTCTCAACACCACAAACCCAACCAAGCCAGCTCGCACATGAGACTCAACATGGTGCTGCTGGATCACACAATGAATTGGGTTAGTGTTGTGGTAGGGTGGGGGTTGGTGAGGCTGGAGTGAGGTACTGACAGTGTATGTGTATTACAGACGCGAATCCATGAAATCTCCCCTCTCCCTTGCTCTCTCACATACAGTCTCGCGCGCGCGCGCACACATATATACACACTGTACAGCGGCGGCGGCGGCGGCGGCGGCAGCAGTAAGATTCACTTCTCTTCAGACAAAAAGATCTGAGGCAGCCGTGCTGCTGCCTAGGCGAGAGCGCAACACAGCGAACCCCGGCGGTCAGCCGAGGCACTGCAAAAAGCAGCTTCGAAATGGCAAAAGCCAGGCTTGCCAACGAGCAGTTCCTGGCGGGGAACAATAGGCTTCTCTCGCGGCTAAGGGCTCATCTGCAATGTGCCGCAAACTTCACACAAAGCCGGGCGGAAAGAGAAAAGGTAGGAGAGAGGAAGGGCTACTACCGGTTGTTCCAGGGTTAGGGGCAGAGGAAATGTTCCATTCTTCTAAACTTTAACCAGATGGAATACTTAACTGAAAGATAAAAAAGAAGAGGAGGGGAAGAGGAAGACTGTATTTTTGAATAAATATAACCACTGTGTTTCTTTAAATAGTAATATCCTTCTCTAATAGATTTTAGAAATTTTAGATAAAGGTACATTTTAGTGAAGTTATTTATAATGCATATTCCCATCTATTTTTGCAAATAATCTAAAGTAATCATTGGATAATTCTGACTCCTACAATTAAGAATGAATCAAAAGAGATATTAAAAAATTTAATAAAATGTGATTTCTTGAGACTCCCTAAAATTAAAAAGTTACAAAATATATTTAAAAATTTTCTATATATTAAACCAAACACAAATGATAAATAGAGCATAATGATGAAGCCTATCAATTTAAATTTCATCCCGGCAGGGAATTCTAATTTGTATTAAGGAAATCTGTTCTGCAGTTCTACCTCCTGCAATGGAGGTAAAAAGATTAAAGACTCTGAATCCTTGAAATATTGTAGAGTACTGTAAGAAGGCAGATTCCCTTAGACCAGTGGTCCCCAACCTTTTTTGTACCAGCGACCAGTTTCACGCAGAAACACTTTTTCAAGGACCGGCAAAATCAATTCTTCCCCAATAGTAAAGGGCTTCTTTACTCTTTCTTTACTAAAAACATATTTTTATATATATTTTAATCATGATTATTCATTCTTTGAAGCCCAGTACAAAATGATCCATGGACCGTTACCCGTCCGGGGCCTGGTGGTTGGGGACCCCTGCCTTAGACAATATTTGTTGAGGTAATTCATGCTATAAATGATAATTGTATGTGTGTGTGTGTGTGTGTGCAGGGAGTGTCCAGTAGTCATATACATATTATTGCTAAAAAGTATAATCAAAGCTCAAGGTTTCTTAATCCAAACCTGCTGTGCATCTTGAATGTTGCATACCTAATCATGCTCTATGTAAGAAGAGATTTAGGAACCATAAAAGATAAGTGTCAGAGGAATTATAGCAGGGATGTACTCTTTTTTGTTCTGTCTGTCTGTCTGTCTCTGGATGCTGCTAAACCACATCTCCTAGAACCCCTTGCTATGGCCATATTGGCTTGGACTCAACTTTAAGAAGGCTATAAGTGCCTCACCTTGATTTATAGCAATTATAATAGTGTCTGATTACATACAATAAGGAGGGAATTTGTTTTTCAGAATGAGTGATTGGAAAAGAAGGAAAAGCATGTAAACCAAAGTTTTAATCTTATACACAGCTGCCTAGGATTCAGTTTCAGTTATTTCACTGACTTCATTGTAGCAATATATAGGAATGGCATAATTGATCTTAAGAATCAAGGGGAAATAAGGGGAAAACAATCACAATAGTGGCTCAAATTAGAATTCTTAAACTGTATGTATGGAATTGAAGAATGTTTTTATTCTGATAGGGATGTCAAACTGGCAGCCCATGGGCTGGATGCATCACGTGCAGGCCACTCCTATCCCAGCTCCCTGAAGAGGAAAAAATGTCACTAAACGTCACATGGCAATGTGATGCCACCAACTACAATTTGGTTTAAAAACTGATTCCAGTAGTTTATGAACTCAAGCGATCTGGGCAAAGATACCATTATAAATGAGAATATTTGTAGCTCAGGGGTGACATGAGGGGTCCTTGGTGGTATCTGAGCTTGTTTTCTTGCAAATGTTTCATTACCCAAACTAGGTAATGAAGAGTGCTGTTGTTTGGGTAATGAAACATCAAGAAAACAAAGCTTACAGAGCACCAAGGATGCAGCAAACATTCCCTTTAAAATTTAGATTGCATTTCTTCAGGAAATTAAGTCAAAATCCATGATTTTTCAATTCGATTGCAGTTTCATATTGAAAATGAAGTGATGTAATAAGATGCTTGGTGAGAAGTGTCTTCGACATATTGTAGCAAAACCTTTTAGGAGTACATACCAGTTTGTTTGTTTTTAATGCTATAAATTCTTGTACAATTTCTATATGAAACGTTGCAGAAATTTCTAGCGACAGTACCCTGGCGGAAATATCTCCGCTTTTTAACGTAATAATATCTGCAGAAATGTTCAACATCAGCCTAGTACTGTAAAGTGACCGGTGTCCGATAAAAACGGAAGCTCGATCATTCCGGGAGAGTCATCAACAGTCCTCGAATGACTCAAAAACTAGGGGTTTCCCTCTCACCAGTGCTTGGCAGAGGTGAGTGAGTCAGTTTAAAATTGTATACTCTAGCGGCAGGAGCAGCCAAAGCAAAGATAGGCAAATTGAGTATAGCACGAGCAGAAAGGTTTCCTTGGCTGAGCGCAGCAGTTGCGCACATCCCTTACGTAAGTGTCAGCTGGGGATTCCCTGGAGGAGGTCATTTTAATTCAACCATTTAAAGACCCCAGCAGTCGCTCCAGCGCACCTGCCTTATTGCAACCCGCAACCTCGGGTCAAGGAAGCTGCAGCAGCGGACCCCATGCCAAGGACCGCTTGAGGCAGCTCTTCACAAAATGGCGGCGCCCACGGGAAGAGAGCCCCATTTTGTGCCCGTAAAGCTTGTCAGCAGAGGCGGGCTCCACTTAAGGGGGCAGGGGAGCAGAAGGCGGTGGCCAGTTCACGAAGTGAACGACGGATGAGAGGCGCTCCCTAAGAGCTCTCGCCCGGCCCTTCAACGGGGCTTTACGTAAAAGCCCGAGAGCCGAGGCAGGCGGAGCTAGCAAGCGAGAGCCATCCGGAGGATTGCGAGCAATCAGTTGTGCTCCGGCTGGTCTTAGATAGGACTTATTCTTGCTTGGGAGTCGTTTGAGTTGGCGGCTACTTTGTTTTCTCTTTGGATGCGTGCCTTGTGGATTTTTCTTAATCCGGCAGAAACTCGTCAGCCTCGCGATCGGTGACTTCCTCCCCTTCCGCCGCGACGTAGGTCTTTATATGGGGGAATTAGATGCCGGTCACAACAATGGGATGAAATAAGCGATTGTCTTGTGCTATTTTCTGAGTTGTTTTCTTTCATGTCTCGGGTTATTTCAGCTTCTTTTTAACTAGCTCAGCCTGTGTAACTTTTTTCTCCTACTTCGCTTCCTTTCCAAAGCTGCGTCTTTCTTTTCAAAAGGATGAATGAGTGGTTTTAGATTGTATCATGAATCATGATGTCACGTTTGGAACGAATCTCTGTTTCTTTGGGGTTTACTGCTCCTTTCTGAATATGTCGCTTTCTTAGAACGATGTTCCCCAAGTTGCAATATTGGCAAGCTTGTAAAATGTAATTGCGCCTGTGTGAGAATCTAATTTCTTTTTGTCAGTTTGCATTTTTAAAGGTTTGGTTTTTAAAAAAAAATAAAAGAAGAAACATAAAACCCTTGAGATGTTTGCTTATCACCTCTCCATTCTAAGATAACTCATAAAGGGTAAAAAATAATTGGAAACTGCAATGTTGTTGGGAAGTAGAGGCTGTCAAAATGGTATGAAATCCACCTAATATCTTTATCCTATAAAGATCTTTATCCCATAAGGATATTAAAATGAAAGGTTATGAAGGGCCTTGGTTTGTATGAGGATATAAATTGCACTTGATTTGGTGCTAGCATGAAAATAAAAGCTAATTTGGAATGTTGGCTAAGAGGTAAATTGTTAATTTCTTACCAGTGTTGTCCTTGTTATAATTTACAGAAATATATAGATCACAGATACTTTGCCTCAGTCTTATTATGTTTATTACTGTATAAAGGATAATATGAAAGAAACCCGCTGAGGCTGCTTTCCTAGTAAGAAACAGTATCTACTTTTCATTGTTTCATGAAAATATCTGCTACTTTCTGCTTGCAATTTAGCTGTTTTCAGTGCCTCTTGGTTTTATTTTGAAGTATATGGACTGTTCAGAGCCTGTGTTTGGTGAGTGCTTTTAAATATGGGTGCTTTGTTAATAATGAACCTATGAAGTTTGCTTTTATGTGGCTCATATCATGTATGTTAGTTGTGCTGGCTTCAGTACAGTTTACTCCAGGGGAAATATGCAAAAGATTTGCTTTTAACAATATGCACTTTTTCCTAGAGTTTTTATGTGCATCTTAAGGACATCTAGTTTTTATAGATATTTTATTCAATTAGGAGGTAAAATGTTATTGAACAAGCATCTTTTTATACTAGCAAAGGATTCCCTACTTATGTAACCTTGTTAAAAACTTGAAAATGCTCTTTTGGAGAACTTGGTTGTGAATCATTTTTTGTGTACTTAATAAATTGTAATGTACTGTGTACAAAAGGTAAGTAATTAAAAAAGTGGAACTAGAAAGGTAAGCATAGGATTGATCTGTTTAGAAGTAATCTTACTTCCTGAATCTGATAATTTTTTTAAAAAATGGTGAAAACATCTGGCCCTCTAGGCTAATAGATAAAACTATAAATTGAGTTATGTTTAAAAAACATTTGTTTGATTATGATATCTAGACAATAAATATAGCTAATTTATGTAAGTTTGATTGATGAACTGCCAGAATGCTTTTGTTTACAAAATTTCTTATGTGATCTTTATATACTCTTATTATCTTGATTAAACTTGAACAATATTGCTGATATAAGAGTAAATAAAGAAATCTTACTTTTTATTGGGGGACCTGTAGGAACTGAAATTTGTTCATGGGATATCAGGAGATATTTTCTTAAAGAATTAAGGCATATCATAGTTTCTTCAAGACCTTGTATTTGGCTAAATTACTCCCAACAAACAAGGGATAATCACTAGAGGTTAAGGGCTGTTATATTTTATCATACATGCCTCTTTCCACTATTGACCATTAACAAGAGATTTTTTCTTCTTCTGTTCAATTATGTCCAATTCTTGGAGACTACCTGCACAATTTCCTACAGTTTTCTTGGCAAAGTTTTTCAGGAGTGCTTGTCATTGCCTCTTTCCCAGGGCTGAGAGTGACTGACTGGCCCAAAGTCACCCAGCTGGCTTTGTATCTAAGGCCCGATTAGAATTCACTGTCTCCTCGTTTGTAGCCTGATGCCCTACAACTACATCAAATTTGTTCTCCATTAATAGTATAGCTTAGGTTACAATAAAAGTTAAGTTTGTCTCAAACTTTTTTGAAAATATTTTTGACTTGAAAAATGAGGTAGCGTTAAATTCTTGGATCAAAAGTCTAAGAAAAAAATGAATTTTCTTTGTTAAACAACCTTTTACTGTGATATTGGTTTTATTAGGGTCATTAATGAGAGATTCTATTGGCTTATTTTTTTCGAGGCAATTGCAATAGTAGGTTGACTATTACTTTTGTTAATGAGAGGAGATTGTATAATGGAAATAAGATTGGCTTTGAAAATATATGAAACATTAATTTCACTTTACATGACTGCTATGTTTTCTGGACCAAATATCCTATTTAGAATCATGGAAAAATAGGCAGGGTAGCAAAATTATCAGTACAGTTGCCTTTCACTAATTATATACTAAGCCTAGCTAGTCATTGCAGCTCAATACTGAGAGCTGATTTTCAATTTTTTCTTATTGTGTAATTATTAAAGAAAAAGGCAGCAGGAAAAGATGACTTTTTGTTTGTTTTATTTTATCCTGCAACATGATGGAAATATTATGACCATCTATTTTAAACAGACTGGCTTTCATCAATATGTCATAGAAATCTATATTGTAGATAAGAACATCTGTCTCTACAGTCTGTGTTAATTTTCCTATCCCTTAAAGTTCACTGCCTATAAATACAGTCATTGTTGAGTTTAATGTGAACATCAGTGATTTGTTCTGTGTCAGTTAAATCAATGTGAAGCTCTTAATCTGTTTAAGATTCAATTTAATTTAAGATCAGTTTCCTTGTGGAAATCTGTATATAGCTGTGTTCTACTTCAATTACTTAATGCCATTACCTATGTAAAGCATCTACTAGATTCAGTCTTAAATATGTTTAGAAAAAAGTTTTATTGAACTTAGTAAAACTTTCAAGATAACATGTCATTTACAACAATTTTAGAGCTGTGTGTGCAAGTGCGTGCACACATGTGCCTTTGAGCTAGTATTGAGGTCTGATGACCTGAATCTACATTTTTCTTTGCAAGATTTTGAAGGTGATTTACCATTGCCTCTTTCATAGGGCTGAGAGAGAGTAACCGGCCCAAGGTCACCAAGATGGCTTTGTGCCTAAGACTAAAACTCACAAAGTCTCTTAGTTTCTAGCCTGGTGTTCTGACTGTTATATCAAACTAGCACTTTTGGAACTTTTGAATGTTACTATTATTAGGTATTGAAATACTTTAAACTGAAACAATGCAAATCAATTATGATGACTAAAAATTAATGTCTGAATTAATTATTATGCACATTGAGTTAAAAGAAATTGTTAAGCCTCTCTAGTGTAGGGATCCCTACAGGTAGTCCTCGACTTACAACTGATTCTTTAATAACCATTCAAAATTTTTGGGGACTTTAAAAAAGCTACTTACAACTCATCCTCAAAATTATGAGTCATGATCACATTTGGAGTGCTGGGCAGCTGGTTTGCAATTAAGACAGGTTGTAGCATTCTGTAGCCAGAAAATGATAAAAACCACCAAGCTGGACACATGGTGTCTCAACTTGTGACTGCAATGATTATAACTAAAATTTTGGGCTCCACTGTGATTATAAGTGAAGAATGATCTGTATATTTTTATATTTTTGTTATACATTGTTGGAAATACTCATAAAATGTTCTCTCTGAGTAAATAAAGAGTCTTCTAAAATGTTTCAGATGATACAAATCATGCTTAATTTAAATTAACATAATTTACCTGTTAGATGTACTACTTTTAAGTGGGAAAATTTGTACTAATTTGTTATTTTAGCATATTCTTTAATTCATTTATTACAATCACCTTTATTTAAATCAGTACACCTGAGTAAGTGCAGAAAATGGAAAATGCAACTTCCCTATCAGGATGCTGAAGGAAGAGGTGGAAAAAAGTTTTAACTATTACATAACTGCAGTTAAAAGGAGCAAAGTGGCACTTTTTCTGGGAAAGAGATTCAAATCACGATCCTCCTCCTGATTCATTCTGGTAAAATAGATAGGAAAACCAGTAAATTGATGAAGTGTACATTACAGTGATTTGAATAATCCCCTTTTACAGATGAAACTCAAAAAATTAGAATATCATGCAATCATTTATTTCAGTAATGCAATTTAAAAGGTGAAACTAATATATGAGATAGACTCATTACGTGCAAAGCAAGACAGTTCAAGCTGTGAGTTGTCATAATTGAGATGATTATGGCTTATAGCTCATGAAAACTCCAAATCCACAATCTCAGAAAATTAGAATAGTACATGCAATCAATAAAACAAGGATTGTACATTGAACAATATTGGACCTCTGAAAAGTATAAGCATGCATATGTACTCAGTACTTGGTTTTTTTGCCCCTTTTGCAGCAATTACTGCCTCAATGCGGCATGGCATGGAAGCTATCAGCCTGTGGCACTGTGTTATGGAAGACCAGGATGCTTCAGTAGCGGCCTTCAGCTCTTCTGCATTGTTTGGTCTCATGTCTCTCATCTTTCTCTTGGCAATGCCCCATAGATTCTCTATGCGGTTCAGGTCAGGCAAGTTTGCTGGCCAATCAAGCCCAGTAATCCCACAGTCATTGAATCAGGTTTGGTGCTTCTGGCAGTGTGGGCAGGTACCAAGTCCTGCTGGAAAATGAAGTCAGCATCCCCATAAAGCTCATCTGCGGAAGGAAGCATGAAGTGCTCCAAAATCTCCTGGTAGACGGCTGCATTGACCCTGGACTTAATGAAGCACAGTGGACCAACACCAGCAGATGACATGGCTCCCCAAATCAACACAGACTGTGGAAACTTCATACTGGACTTCAAGCATCTTGCAGTGTGTGCCTCTCCATTGTTCCTCCAGACTCTGAGTCCATGGTTTCCAAATGTGATGCAAAAGTTGCTCTCATCAGAAAAGAGGACTTTGGACCACTGAGCAACAGACCAATTCTGTTTTTCTTTAGCCCAGGTAAGACGCTTCTGATGTTTGTTGTCCAGGAGCATCTTGACAAGAGGAATACGACATTTGAAGCCCTTGTCCAGGATCCATCTGTGTGTGGTGGCTCTTGATGCACTGACTCCAGCCTCAATCCACTCCTTGTGAAAGTCCCCAACACTTTTGAATGGCCTTTTCCTGACAATCCTCTCTAGGCTGCGGTCATCCCTGCTGCTTGTGCACCTTTTTCTTCCACACTTTTCCCTTCCACGTAACTTTCTGTTAATGTGCTTTGATACAGCACATTGGGAACATCCAACTTCTTTTGCAATTACCTTTTGTGGCTTTCCCTCCTTATGGAGGGTGTCAATGATGGTTTTCTGCACAACTGTCAGGTCAGCAGTCTTTCCCATGATTGTGATTCCTTTTTTAAAAAAATAAATTTTATTAAGTTTCCAAATTTTAAAAACATAAAACAAAACTTTACATATTGTTATCAACTTCAAGACATCTTTTGCATTTCCTCACATTTTTCAGGATATGTATTTACTTACCCCTTTACCATTGCATCTTACTCTTACTATAAATCAATATCTTTTATCCTTATATCTCAATCTTCTCCATGGTATATTTACATATTCCTTCATTCTTTTTCTAATTGCCATTTTATTTTCTTTTTATTTCTAAACCACTCATCCCAGGCATCCCAGGCCCTTATAATAAATTGAATCTTCTCTTTTATTTTCATCGTTAGCCTGTCCATCTCTACACAATCTATTTTTTAAATAAACATGCCTTCCGGTAGAACCCTTTTTTCCTTCCAGAGTTGTGCTTACAAAATCCTTGCAGCTGTTAATATATGTAACATAATATATCTATATGTTTTATTGCATTTTTGTGTTATTATATCTGATAAAGTTCCCGGATTAAATTCAATTTTGTGATACGTGATTTCTTCTATCCATTATCTAATTGTATTCCAATATTTTTTCACTTCCTGGCATGTCCACCAGGTATGAAAATAAGTGCCTTTTTCTTTTCCACATTTCCAACAATTTGGGTCTGAGTTAAACATTTTTGCCAATCTAGCGGGAGGAAGGTGCCATCCGTAGAACATTTTGTATTGATTTTCCTTGTATGCCGTGGATATAATTAGTTTGTAATTTGACTCCCAAATTCTCTCCCAATTTTCCAGGTCTATATTATGGCCAACATTTTTCACCCACCATCATCTCTTTGACCACCTCCTCTTCCATTTTAAAATCTAGTAGAAAGTTATATATTCTTGAAATCATTTTCTTTTCCATTTCTTGTAGAATTTTATCTAATTGATGCTTTTCCATGCAGAAACCAAATTGTTCTTTGTCCTTCTGATATCTCACCTGGATTTGCGTGTATGGCCACCAATCTATTTTTATATTTTGTTGCTGTAATTCTTGTCTCATTTTTAATCTTCCTTGTGCGTCTAATAGGTCGTTGTAACTCTTCTTCTTTGCCAGTTCCATTGCATTTGGGTAGATTTGTGCTTCCATAGTTGACAACCAGTTTGGTATTTTAGTATAATGGTTCTTTTTAATCTTGTTCCATGTCCGAATTAATGAATCTCTAATCTCTGAAAATATGCATGCTGTTTACATTTCCCATCACACAGGAAACTGTGCCACCCTCTCTGCAAGTTGTGGCCCTCTATCGACAATACTTTATTATCCAGGTTGATCCAATCTTTAATCCATATCGTAGCCACACCCTGATAATACATTTCCCAGTCAGGGAGTCCAAAGCCACCCCTTTCTCTTTTGTCCTGTAACAATTTCATTTTTATCCTAGCTTTTTTCCCCATCCCAAACAAATTTACTTATTATTCGATCTAATTCTCTCAAAAGGTTTTATCCAACCTTATTGGTACAGTTTGAAAAAGATATAGTCTTTTTGGTAAGGTAGACATTTTAATTGCCACAATTTTCCCCAGTAGTGATAGCTGTAATTTCCCCCATATTTCCAATTCTTTTTTGTTTTGTATTATTAATTTGTCATAGTTATCTTTTTTGATTGAAGAGCATTTTGCTGTTAACCAAATGCCTAAATATTTTACCTTTTTTACACTTTGCATTCCCAATTTTCCTTCTCATTCTTTTTTTTTTTTTGCTTATCTTTTAAATTTTTAGTCAATAATTTTGTTTTGTTTTTATTAATCTTAAGGCCTGCAACCTTGCCAAATTGCTCTATTTCCTTTATTAATTTTACTCCCGTATCCTCTGGATCTTCCAGAAAAAATACTATATCATCGGCAAATGCCTATACCTTATAATGCTTTTTAATTAAAGCCCCTTTGATTTTTCCTAATGTTTTTCAATAAGTTTTCTAAGATAACAAGGGGTGACAGTGGGCATCCCTGCCTTGCTCCCTTGTTGATCTTAAATGTTTCCATTCTGTCACCATTCATTATTACGCTGGCCGTCTGTGTCATATAAATTGTCAAAATCAATTTAATAAATTTATTGCCAAATTGCATGCTTTTTAATTGTTGTATTATGAACTGCCAATTAACATTGTCAAATGCCTTTTGCGCATCGAGGAAGACCATTGCCAATTTTTCCTGGGTTTGCTTCATAATATTCTATTATATTCAATACCATTCTAGTATTTTTAATTTTGTCTATTCGGTAAGAGTCTGTTTTGGTTGCTAGGAATGATCTGATGAAGGTTTTTTTTTCAATCTTTCTGCCATTATGGACATAAATATTTTATAATCAACATTTAAAGGGGATATGGGCCTGTAATTTTGAATTAATTGATGGTCTGAATCTCCTTTTGGGATCAATGTTATATATGTCTCCCCCCATGACTTAGGTAATCTTGCTGTCATCAGTACCTCATTATAGAGTTCTAATAATTGCATTTCTAATTTTTCTTGGAGCGTTTTATACAGTTCCCCTTGGGACACCATCCAGTCCCGGTGTCTTATTGTTTTTCTGTTTCAGGATTGCCTCTTGCAGTTCTCTCAATGTTATTTCCCTGTTTATCTCTTCTTTATGCTCTTCCGGGATCACAGGTAGCCCTTTTCCTTCTAAGTAATTTTGGATATTTCCCTCTGGTATGTCTTCCCTACTATATAATTCATCAAAAAAACTTAACAATATATTTTTTCTTTTCAGTTTGATATTATAGCGTACCATCAGCGTCCTTCAATTGTTGGATTGTTCTTTTCTCTTTTTGTTTCTTAAGTCTATAGGCTTGCCACATTCCCGGCTTATTCACGTGTTCAAAATAATTCTGTTTAACCTTTCTTATGTCCTGTAACCATTCATCTTGTGTTAACATGTTCAATTTACGTCTAATCATTATCCTCTACGTATTTGCTGTCTTATGTGGTGTTTTTTCTAGTGTTTTTTCTAACTCCTTAAGAGTATCTAGTAGTTTAGATTGTTCTTTTTTTTCCTTATATCTACATGTATTATATGAAATTGCTAGGTCCCTAATATATGCTTTAGTTGTGTCCCATAGGTTTGGAATTGATGGTTGTTGATTTTTGTTTTCCTTCAGAAATAACTCCAATACTTTTTCCATCATCTTAACACATTCTTTTTCTTTTAGGATCTTCTTGTTTAGCATCCATCTTCTGTTTTTTTCAATCCTTTCCAAATTATTTTAATGGGATTATGGTCTGCCCATGTGTTAGATTCAATTTTTATTTCTTTTATATCACGTTCCATTTCCCCATTTGTCCATAATATATCCAATCTTGACCATGATGTGTGTGGTGCTGAATCGTAAGTATACTGTTTTTTGTCTGGATTTCTTTCTCTCCATATATCTTTTAATCCTAATTCTTCCGCCATTTGATAAAATACTTTTGGTAATGTTTTCCTTTTCCTTTTAATGTCTCTCCTTAATTTTATTCACACTTTATACATATATGTATTTATACAACAATGTAAAATTAAATATCACTATTGTTTATAATCTATGATAGTCCGTAACCCTCTTAATTTTCTAATCTTATTTAATCCTTTTAATAAATTACTTAAGTATAATTCTAAATATAATAGCTTATATAGTAAACATATATAATTCAGTAAATATAGATAAATATGTGATTGTTTTCTTTTTTATATACTGTATCTTATAACTTTCTTATAGTTCAATTAAGTCTATGAATCAATATATAACCATTAATTAGTTGTACATCAATTGATTAATTAGTTGTTATCCAAAGTATCAAATTGTGGAAAGATATAAAGAATATATAGGGTATAACAATTATAAAGAATGTAGCAATCTATGAAATAGGATACATAAATTAATTCTTCTTGCAAGCAATCAGCTATATATATATACATATATATATATTGCTTTAGATTTTTTTTCAATATACACTTTTGAATTTAATACATAGAAATTATTCAGCTTTCTTCTTCTTTCTTCTTTTTCTTTTCTTCTGCACACTGTCACATTACTTTCCCCATTTCCTATTTCCTCAGTCCTCTTTAACTACTTAGTCACTTTCACTCTCAACTTGCACAGTCACAGCTTTCTATCAAAATGGTTCCACTCTCCATTCAACTACAGTTCTCCATTAAAGTTCTAATTGTTCTCTCTAATGTCTCTTTTCTGCTCTTCTAGTAATCAATCCAAATTGTAGAAATTTTGAGTTTTTATTCACAGAGTCATGATCCTTTCTTCTGCGGTAATATCTCTCAGCTGTTAAACTGTTGTTTCCTCCTCTCCCTTTCACCTCACTATCCCCCACCAATTAGCCGCTGTAGTCACTCTCCAGAGGCTCCCTCTGTCAAAAGTCTTTCACAGGGCTCTCTCACCTCTCAAAAACTGTCCCAGTCTGCCGTTCTTCTGATGTCTTGCGTTGATCCACTTTCCTGCTTCCCGATCGCAACTGGCTGTCACAGCTTTGGACCTGCCGTAGATGCCGGGTTTCTTTCACGCCAGATTCAAAGGGCTTCCCCTCGTTGCAGTGAGAGGTTGCTTTCCTCCACTCTGCTCCTAGGCTTCCCTTTCTAACTCCTGTGTCTCTCCAAGCTTCACGATGCCTCTGAGAGCTTCCAAGCATGAAAATTTGCATACAGGGTTGCAGAGATCGCTCTCCTCCTCCCCTCCGCTACGACCTCACCACCGGAAATCCAATTGTGATTCCTACTGAACCAGACTGAGAGATCATTTAAAGGCCCAGGAACCCTTCTTTAGGTATTATGTTTTAATTAGCTGATTAGAGTGGGACACTTTGAGCCTAGAATATTGAACCTGTTCACAATATTCTAATTTTCTGAGATTGTGGATTTGGGGTTTTCATGAGCTGTGAGCCATAATCATCTCAATTATGACACATCACGGCTTGAACTATCTTGCTTTGCATGTAATGAGTCTATTTCATATATTAGGTTCACCTTTTAAGTTGTATTACTGAAATAAATGAACTTTTGCACAATATTCTAATTTTTCGAGTTTCACCTGTTTATTGCAGTTTTACTTCATGGAAATCTATCTAGTTGGAAACCTTTTAGTTTTGGATATCAGTAAGAAAGTCTACTGCTATGAAACTCAAAAAGACAGTTCAAGGCTAATTTTATTGTTGTGCATATCAATCACTTGAGCATAACTCCCTTGGAGTAATGAGACTTGGATTTGAATAGACATATAAGCTAATAGATATTTTTTCCTGCCCTGAAGAAGTTGGCTTTTGTTACTATTACACTTGGTTCTCAGCAAAAAAGCAGGACACTTTCTATATTTTCAATAACTGGGAAGATGCTGAAGCAATGTACTATACTAACAACTGCTTCAGAAGTGACATGATACAAAAATGCTAAGTTTCCGCTTATCCAGTGATCTGGTTGTTTGTTATGGGTCCTGGTAGTATATTTGGAATAGTAAAATCTACTCTTTGATATTGTGAAATTATTCAGTAAATATTAAAAGTAAACTGTACCCCCAGTCTTGCTATGGTCTGTCAGTCTTCTTTTAAGTTTCTGATTGAAGGAAAGAAACAGCAGAACTTTAAAGTGTGCTGTGGCATATACAATGGGAACAGTGAGCCTGAATTTTCTTGATCATAAAAAGTTATAATTCAATTGCTGTGATTATAGTAAGAGGGCTAGTTCAATCAACATGATTATTTATTTTAAAACAGCTAAAACTATTTTTTATATTTGTGAAATCTCAGTATTTTTGAATGGTAATAGATTAAAACTTGCCAAATTCAAATTTTTGTGAGACCTGTACTAGTAATAATATTACAGAAGGAAAGCCTTATAAAAATAAATGAATAACAAAGCAGTCTACAGTTTTTGTTCAAAAAAGGTAATTAAATGTTTGTTTTTGATACTGTAAAAAAGTCAATACTCACGCTGCTCTAGGTTTAGTAGTTAACTTCCCCTTCAGTTGTTCATCAAGTCTAGCTTTTTATTTATTTTCACACTGAAGAGTTTATTCCTTATCCTGGGTAGAAACCCATTCATTTTATGCTACTGCTGGCTGGCACACTGCCTTCCCTTCTTAACAGTCCTAACTGCCATGGAACAGTTTTAGTCCACCATTCCATTTTCCTTCCAAAATGGCATTTTCAAACAAGCTTATTCCTGTTTTAACAGTAATTAAGCTTAAGTCTTTTGCATACACTGTTTTGTAAAAATTGTACCAACAACTGCTGCCTTGTAGCTGTAAGCTGGTAAAACATGGTAGATTTATTACTACAATAGAGATATTTTATTTTAATCCCAACAAAACAGGGCAGTATACCATGCTTGAGAAAGTAATGTACTGAGCTAAGTGTGTAACTACTCTGCTTTGTTTTCAATTATGAATTGGGCTACATACAAAATGAATTGATGTATCCTGTCTTTCTGGAGCTAATATTACTTGAAGGGTTATCTCTTTAAAAGTAAAGAGACAACTTTTTGGTTTGAAGTAGCTGGCCCTAAAAATCTGTTGACTAAATTTCATTTAATGGAAAATTCAGATTATGTGCCTGTTTTCTATGACATATTGCAGTGTTACTGTAATATCAGTTGTTTTTCTAGAAGTTGAAATTTATTTTTTACCTATCAGAAATTTTTCAGTTTTGTCATAAAGGCCTATGAAAAATGTAGATATTTGGCTGCTATTTATGGGATATTTGATTGAAGAGTGCCAAACAGATTTGTGTCTTCTAACACTATAAATGTTCAATGGATTCTAATGTCTTTATAATTGCTATTTATAAAAATAAATGCCGAATACATAGTTTAAAGGCAGTTGTTGGTTGGCATATTTTTAGTTTACACACACACGTGCGAAACACACATATATTTAGTTTACATACATTGATAGTTATGTTGTATAACAGAAATGAGCATTATGTAATAATATGAAGCAAAAAATATATGTATTTAACTTATTGTTTTATACTCTTAAAGAAACAGACATTATTAAATTGTAGTAAATGATACTGAAAGACCAGATATATATGCCATAGCTAAGTTTTATAAGAAACACAGAAATAACATTCTTGCTTCTTTCCAGCTGGTTACTTTGAAAGAAATTTAAACAGACTAAATACCAGGAGAAATTATATTTTTTAGTATTGAGATCAAAAGCAGTTCTAAATAGTAAGACCTGAGGTGACAGAAGAATATAGCCTCTCTACAGTGTTAGCCATCAAGCTTCAAATTATGTGGCTTTATGATATACTTTTACTTAAAATATTTCTAATAAAGATCAGAATCTTCATAGCCCTAATGAAGATTAGCAATTAGTCAGCAAATTATTCATAGCCTCTTCCTGTTAGCAATACTTTTTCTATTTTGTGTATTTCAGCACAGTATTTCAGGTGAAACAAACCTAAAGTTCAAATGAAAATTATACAGTTGAAGTAAAATATGAATGTACACAGTATTTATATTTTGAAATCAAATTAATTTTGAAGTATTAAAATATACTCTTTCAATGCATGACGTAATTGAATTAACAAAATTAGTTGGATTTTGGTAAGATTAAAACTATCCATTTTTTTACAGTGAGTTACATCTAATAATTATAGTATTAGAGTTACATTTAATAGTGATTTACTGTTTTTACTAATCATTTATACTTATTAAATATTCACAACATATTTAATATATAGTACATTTCTTTTAAGTGATAACTTGTTTTGGAGAGGAGAGCTGTTATTTGGAAAGTTATCCTCTCTTGGTCCTCCAGTAGTCTCTCCTTTGCATTCTTTGTCACGTTAGTGCTGGTGTTTAATGTAGCAATCTCTCATTTTAAAAGAAAAGTGTTTAAAATTATGTTTGGTATTCACCATCCTATAAAAAGGGTGAAATATTCTGCATGTAGATCAATTGCTTCGCAGTGCAGTGTTTCTTTAAGAAAAAGGCATAGAAGTCAGAAAAATATAATGACTCTAATGTCAGGACAAGGTCAGCAGTATATATAATTGGGCATGAGAATGGACAAGGGTTTGGGGTGATTTAGTGTGAAACAAATGAATTAAAAGTCCTGGACGGTTTATCAGTGTTGCAAATTTTCATTCTGTGAAACTGCATTCAAAGGTAACCCTTTTGAGGGTGAAAAAACATATCTGCCTTAACTGAATGTATAATTCTATGCTGTATTAAGTGTATGTCACTGTATTACATTTTTAGTAGATGTTGGAATAATTGTGTGAGGAAGGAGATGTGTTCAATGCAAAAGCAACTTTCTGTACTTTTACTGAAGATGATTACCATTATTGTAATGATTACTTAAATGTGTATGCCACCTGACTCACAACAGTTCTGAATGATTAACAGATAATAAAGGTTAACAAGGAAAAAAATAACAAACATGAAGAGTAAATATGGGAAAAGTGACATAAACTGATTGAAACAAAAGAAATGAACCTACATGTCCAAAGGAGGAGGGGGGAGCTTCAGTCACCCTAGCCAAAAGCCTGGTGCCAAGGCCCTTCAAAACATTACCAGAGTGAGGGATACCTCGATCTCATGGGACCCTTGTTCATAGAGAGGAATAGTAACAGACCAGATGCTTTCTAGGGATCCTAATAGATTGCATTGTTTATTCAAAACAAGATGGATCTTGTTTTGAATGAAATTAAATAGGCAGATTGTCAGAATGAAATAGGCAGATACGACAGGAGGCAGAGTCCCTCAACTAAACCAGCTCTCTAACATGTAAAGAAATTGTACAAAATGACCAAGCTAAGCCAAAGGGAACAGTCAGGTGCATCATCATTCTTGAATCTCTTCATGCTCACAAGAGATCCAGCCCACCCATGGATTCTTATCTCCTGCCAGTTTGCTTTACCATTAGTAATTCAGATTCTTGTAGAGAGCTTTAGCATGCAATAAACCAGTAATCATTTGAACTGCCTTGCTTCCTAATTTATTGTGCCTGACAAAAAAACAGAGACAATAAAGCATACATTTACAGTTGAACTGAATTTTATCTAGCAAATTAAATACATTTAATGGAATATCTTAGTTTCATTTCCTTACAAATTCTTGGAGCAAGAAATTACTCTGACTAATAGAGATGTTTATTTCAGTAGTGGTATTCTACCAGTTCAGCCTGGTTCTGCTGAGCCGGTAGCGGCAATGAGTAGCGAATACTGAACCGATCCCTCTGACGCTCTGTGTTGGGCCCTCCCACCCACCTGGGCTCCCATACTAACCTTTATGTCCTGCTTTTAAAGCGCAGCTGCTTTGTGCAACACAACAATTGCTGTGTGGCAGCTGCTGAAGCATCAGGGAGAGTGCAAGATTGCAGGAGGTGATTCAAAACATCTCTTCACCTGCACAAAGTGTGTGTTTGGCACACGCATGCACAGTGTGTGCACGCTACTAAGCCATGCCCACTGAACCGGTGGTAAAAATATTTGAAATACACTACTGATTTATTGATGTAACTTATATGACTGCCTATCTCATATAATTTTAGGCAGCGCACAACCATTGAAAACAAACCAAAACTCTTTCCCATCAGATGCCAGACCATTCAGCCTCCTGATTTAGCCTCCACCCTAGACCAATGCTTTTAGGAAAAAACAGGTCTTCATGGCCTTCTGGAAGGTTAGAAGGATAGGGAGCCTCTTCAATTGGAAGAGTTTTCCAAAGAACTGGGGTGTCTATAGAGAAGATGCACCTATAGGATCCCATCAGATTTCAGCATTTAAGAGAGGGGACCTGGGGTGTCCTAACTGACCTAGTGGGATGGAAAATTAGCCTCAGGGAGAGACAATTCCACAAATAACCTGTTTCTTTGTGTCTAGAGTTTTAAAGGTGACCTTGAAATTGAACTCAGAAATTGGAATCTAGTGCAAGATAAAAAGCAACAATATAACTCAGGCCTTTGAGGGAAATTGGCAGTTTAGAAATACAATAACCAAATGCTCCCACTTTGACATTTTGCAAGGTCCTGAAGACCTGGGGAACCCAGGCTGGGTTGGAGCCCATCAAGTGGTTCATTTGATTGTATGTTGCCAGGGGGTGGAGGTGTCATACCCCTGTCAGAATCTGATTTGGAGGGGGAGGCCGAGCAGCTGACGGGGAGTGGGAATGGAAGAAACTGGTGAAGGACAAAGGCTGGCTCAGCAGAGCAGGGGAGAGGTAGAGCAAGGCAGAGATGATTCGGAGGAAGACCCAGGCACATCCTAGGAGACCCCCTCTTCATCCTAGGGCATGCAGGGAGGAACGGAGAAGGGAGCAACATGAGTTGTGTGGCTTATGGGGGAGGAAAGGGCCCTGATTCCATCCATTAGCTGCATCTGGGAACACTGTTTAATTAAGGCCTGGTCCCACTGCACTTACGGATGCAAAGAGGATGTAAAAGATTTAAAAAAGCTTGCCATCCGTTGGGAAACACTATGCATCCGTTGTGTACTCATTGCATATGTGTTTCATATGCTCTATCCGTCGAGCATCCGTCCACTACGATTTCATCCGCACAAGAAGTTTTGAGCTGCACAAAACTTTGTGAATGGATGAACTTTCTGCCGTGTACAATGTAAATCCGCGACACGAGCAACAAACGTTCTATGTCCGTTATCCATTAAATGTCCGCTGTATCCTCTCTGCATCCTCTGGGCATCCTCACAACTCACATCTGCTGCAGCTGAAAACGGAAAGAGGGAGGAAAGAAAAGGTACATGGAACGTCTATACATCGTTAGTAGCACGGAAATAGAAAGGATGCCCAGTGAACGGTTTGCATCCGATATACATCCGCGCGGCATCCCCTTTCTTTAGGCGTATGTGATGCATCCGCTTCATACGCTATGCGTCCGCTTCACAATTATCCCCTGTAACCCCTTCGGAGGTGTCATCCCCTTCCATCCGATTTCATCTGCTAGGCTTCCGATGAACATCCGTTTAACATCCCCACTACATACTACCCACGTCCGTGCTTTTCCATTCTTTTCCATTCTGTTTATGCAAATTTTCACCACTTTTTGGAGCGGATGACAACGGATGGAGCCACCCCTGAAATTTTGCTCGTCCGCTGTGTCCTTTATGCATACGTTTTGCATCTGTCGGCCAGTGGGACCAAGCCTTAAAAAGGGAAGCCGCATACAGCAAAGTTGTTGGGAGTAAATCGTGAATTATCTGGTATCATTGAGGCTTTTCTGGTTTCCTGGCTTCTTCCCAACTGTGTATATTTTGCTGGCTTTTCAAATATGAAATTCCTTCTCCTGCCCTGTCAAGTTAATTACTGCAGCATGGTTTGTGTGGATTTTTATTTACAGTTTGTATGTACTTTGTTTTTGGACTGAATTTCCTCCACTTAAAAATTGTTCTTAGGAGAGTTTTTTCTCCAACTGAAAGTAATGTGGACATTGGGGGGCAAAGTTTGAGGTATTAAAAGGACATTTGCTTATTTGACTGTATTACCTTTGTGCCACGCCCCGGATCATCATAGGAGGGTTACTGAGTTTTATTATTTTATATTGGGTTTTTTAATTGATTGTAACCCACCCCCACCCCAAGTCACTGAGGTTGAGTGGGTTGCTATATAAATATTTAAATAAATAACTAAATAATCAAGTAAATAACTGTATGCTCTTGTATTCTGGACCAGTTGAAGCTTCCAGATCTTTCATGGGCAGCCCCATGTTCAGCACATTGCAGTAAATCCAATTATGTATAATGTAGTTGTCATTGTGTTAGTCAATAATAGTTTCATTCTTAGTACTGCATTAAATGTATACTGAAAATATTAATATTCACATCTAATTTGGAAGTTCATAAGTATACTAGGTCAATCTGACCTCTTAATGAGTTAAAATGTAATCACAAAAGATAATTTGAAAAATCTATAAAATATGTTGAAATGTACCAATATACTATATAATGTACCCAAACACACAGCCCCAAAATACACTGCTCAAAAAAATAAAGGGAACACAAAAATAAGACATCCGAGATCTGAATGAATGAAATATTCTTATTAAATACTTTGTTCATTACATAGTTGAATCACAAAAAAATCACAAAAATTATCAAGGGAATTCAAATTTAACAACCCATGGAGGTCTGAATGTGGAGGTACACTCAAAATTAAAGTGGAAAAAAACACTACAGTCTGATCCAACTTTGATGTAAAGTCCTTAAAATAAGTCAAAATGAGGATCAGTGGTGTGTGTGGCTGTATGACCTCCCTACAACACCCGGGCATGCTCCTGATGAGGTGGCAGATGGTCTCCTGAGAGATCTCCTCCCACACCTGGACTAAAGCATTTCCCATCTTCTAGACAGTCTGTGGTGCAACGTGATGTTGGTGGATGAAGCAAAACATGGTGTCCCAGATGTGCTCAATTGGATTCAGGTCTGGGGAACAGGTGGGCCAGTCCATAGCATCAATGCCTTGCACCAGTGGTTTCTTCTCCTTTATCAGAAGACAGGTAGGAGTTGTTCCCTTCTTACGATGGTGGTCATCTGAGTCTCTTTCCCTGGGACTCTTATTCAAGGACCCTGACAGGTTAGTACTGACCATGGATGCCAGTCTTTATGGCTGGGGAGCCCATATTCAATGTGGGGTGGTCCAGGAACAATGGTCCCGGGTGGATTTGGGCCATAATATTAATTGTCCATCTGGCCCTGAGACACTTAGAGGATGCTGTCTCAGATAAGGACATCCAGATTTTGACTGACAATGTGTCAACCAAGGTGCATATTAACCGCCAATGTGGGACACATTCGTGTTCTTTTAATGTTAGAGGCAGAACAAATCTGCTTATGGGCAGAGAGACATCAAGTATCACTCGGAGCTGAGCACACTGCAGGTGTGGCCAAAGTTGAGGCTGACTGGCTTCGCAAAGACACCATAGACCATGCAAAGTGGCTTTGGCACCCTGCTTTGTTTCAGGAGTTGGAGCGCTTTGGAGTGCCAGCTGTGCATCTCTTCACTTCCCAGGTCAGCACACAACTCCCAAGATTCTACTCCAGGTTTGCAATTCCGGGGTGGAGGGAACAGATGCTTTACACAGCCTTTGGCCACAGGAACTCCTCTATGACCTCCGTCCTCTGCCCCTGATCCTCAGGGTGATCCAGAAACTGTTGGGGGAAAGAGTGGAACTCATTCTTGTAGCTCCTCATTGGCCCAGAAGGTCATGGTTTGCAGACTTAGTAAACCTTTCTGTCTCCAGGCCTTGGAGGATACTGGAGGACAAAGTGTCACTTAGCCAGAGATCAGTATTGCATCCAGAGCCCCAGTGGCTTCAATTGGTCACTTAGAGGTTGAGCGAGGATCTCTGATCTCAGATAATTACTCCTCCAAGGTGATAAGAACCATCCAAGCCTGTAGGAGACCCTCCACCACTTGCATCTATGATGTAACCTAGAAGGCTTTCAGCGAATGGGGTTTTAAGTCTGACATTGACCCTACTGGAGCCTCGATCACCCAGGTGCTGGATTTTCTCCAAGAGGGCCTAGACAAGGGACTTTCACCCAACACATTGCAGAGGCAGGTTGCAGCTTTGTCCTCTGTGCTCTCTTTGGGGGGAGTAGAATCTTCATCTAGACATCCCATGATCCGCAGGTTTTTGAAGGGTGCTGCAAACCTGAGGCCTCAAGTAGTTCATCAATATCCAACATGGGACCTCTCTAAAGTACTGCAGTCACTGATTGAAGCCCCATTTGAACCACTGAGATCCACTTCCCTGCACTTTTTGTCTTGCAAGGTGACCTTCCAAGTAGCAATTACTTCTGCCAGAAGAATTTTGGACTTGGCAGCTTTATCTGTCAGGGAGGACCTTTGTGTGTTCCACACTAACTGAGTTGTATTAAGGCTAGACCCTTCATTTGTGCCAAAGGTGAATTTGTGGTTCCACAGAGCCCAGGAACTAATCTTGCCTGATTTTTGTCTGCATCATGTACATGCCTTAGAAAAAAGATGGCACACTCTGGATGTTCGGAGGACCCTGAGAATTTATGTTAAAAGGACATCTCCCTTCAGGAGGTCTGAATCTCTCTTTATTACTTTCCAACCTTTTACTATGGGATGCAAGGTTACTCCAACAACTGTGGGGAGATGGATAAGACTGTGCATATCAAAAGCCTACCAAGCCCAAGGACTTGCTGTTCCTCCAAGAATAACAGCCCACTCAACAAGAAGTGTGGCCACGTGGTGTCGTGGGCTACTCAGGCCACTCTGGTTTGCAGAGGAGGTTTGCAGGGCAGCTACCTGGGCCTCACCTCTGTTCATCAGATACTATAAGCTGAACTCCTTTGCTTCTGTGGAGGCAACAAAAGGTCCACCCTGTCTAGGGGATTCGGACTGCACTCGGCCCACCCATAGGACAGCCAGCTTTGGTATGTCCCAATCCTGAATGCTATCTCCATTACAATGGAGAAGGGTTGTTGGTTCTCATCTGATACTACCTTTCTCTTTGGGTGGAGATAGCATTAGTTCCACCCTGTTTTGATCCATTCCGAATCTAATGGAGCATGTTATTGTGACAGGAGTACATGTCAGTCTGTCAATATTCCTTCACCAATTACTGGGGACATCCCTGGCAACAGGGGAGTGTCTTCAAAGACTTGACAGACTCAGTCCAATCAACAAGCAGTGACTGATTACCCAATCCTGAATGCTATCTCCACCCAAAGAGAAAGGTCATATCAAATGAGAACCAATGACCCTTTTGTTAAGTAAGGCCACAAAGAAACAATAATCTTTCCTTTGCTCACAGACTCTTTCTGGGATCTGTTTCGGTGTGGTGATTTCCTTGCCTTTAAAAGTCATTGGCTCATCCCTGGTTATTTTATGTATGATGTCTCTCATTTTTTTCCAAGCAAAGTGCACATGAACAGTCTATATTTGGCAGTCTGTAGCATCTAGCATAGTTCGTGTATGCTCTATGGACCTCGTCCAGTTCATTTATTATCTCTCCTTTGTATCTCTGGAGATCCTCCACTATTATTTCCACCATTATTATTGCCAAGTCCTCTTCCTTAGACTCCACCATGTTTTGAAACCTCAGATAGAACAAGGCTGTCTCCATTTCCAACTGGATCAACAAATCTTCCACTTCCTTGTTTCGTTCTCTGATCCACCAAGTCTAATTTTTCTTTTGTTTTTTCCATTCTTTTCTCAATCGTTTGTATTCATTGATTATTCTTTTGTATTGCTTCTTGGATTAGGCCCACTTTTTCATCCAGCTTCTGAATATCATTCTTCACTTCTCTCTTAACCTCCTCCATTTCTGTTTTCATCTCTCCATGGTTTTTAGTCATGTTCTGTTGTAGTTTCACCATGGTTTCTTGGATTGATAATAATGTGGCCTGTATAATTGGCATGTTCAGCATGGGATTTGACTTTTCTGTTGCAAGCATTCCTTCAATTGATCTCTGATTGACCGGGGATGCTATCACTGCAGTTTTCGTTGGAGTGGCTTTCTTCCCAGCTTTCACAGTGGTAGTAATTTTGTCATTTCCCGTAGTATTCTGTATTGGTCTCCTAGTATTCTTTCTATCTTTTCCCAAACCACCATCCACTATTCTCCTGACTTTCATGGGTACAGGTATTCGGGTATTGGCATGTTTGGGTCTTTTCCCGTGTAAGATTGAGAGTATCTTGGTGACATTTCGATAAGGTCCCATTTGCCATCTTCAGGCTGGTGCTTTTGGCTTCGTGCTTATGTGAGCAAAACATGATTGGAGCTGCCGTTTCTCTATAAATACTGGTGGGGAGGTTGGCTGTGTTGTTATTTCTTGATTGGTTGATGGAGTTGGTTTTTGCAGATTGTTTGGCTTTTTTGTAAGAACATGGGTGGCTGAGGTATTGGCGATGTGTCTATCAGCCTCCTGTGTTGTCACAACCTGGGTTAATGGGCTGTGTGATGACCATATGAGTTCTATTGTTGTGACATCCTGGGTCTTGTGCTGTAATCTCCTGGGTCACTGGATGTGTTGTAACATCCTGAGGTTTTGTGGTGTAACCTCCTGAGTTCCATGATGTGATATCCCGAGCAGGTGGCTGTGATGTGATGTTCCGGGTTTTGGTTTGGCTCCGAGTTTGAGGCCTGGCTATATGTTCATAGTGTGTGTCAGTTTGCTTGGTTTGGGGGTCAGGGTGTGTGCTGGTAATGCAGCCGTGGTCTGGTTTCTGGATGGTGGTTGCCTTTCATTTATGGGATGGGTTTGGGTTTGAGTCTGGTGAGGGAGATTGGTGGCAGCGTCATGTGCTGTTTTGGGTCCGGTGTTGGTTTTCGTACTAGTTCCATGAGGTGTTTGGGTGATTGGTACAGCCCCATTATGAAGCAGCAGCTTCACATGTACAAAACTCATACCACCTCTTAGAACTGATCAAGATCTACATGTGAAACAAAAAATCTGCTTGGAAGTTTCGACGTGGTTTCACTATTTACTCAAGTCCTGATTAAGAAAAACCCTAGAAATCATCAAAAATAAACACCAACCCAAACACCTCATGGAACTAGCAGAACACTGCTTAATCAGCACATATTTCATATACAAAGGACAAACATACAAGCAAATTGAAGGAGCCCCCATGGGATACCACTGTCATCTGTTATTGCAAACCTGTTCATGGAAGAATTCAAATCCAGAGGCCTGGTAAATGCCACCCACAAACCCAAATTATCCGAAAGATACATCAATGACACATTTGTGATTTGGCCCCATGGAAAAGAAAACCTAAACAATTTCCTAACACACCTAAACAGCACACACCTCAAAATCAAATTCACCATGGAAACGGAAACAAACAACTAGAAGTACAAATCTACAAAAGAACAGATGGCACACTAGGACAGACCACATACCAGAAGAAAGCACACACCAACTACGACCTCAACACCCAATCCCATCACTACCCAGCACAGAAAAACTCCATGGCCAAAACACTAATTGCCAGAAGCAAACGCCTGGCAGACAAGACACACATAAAGACTGAACTATGCACCCTGACTAAAGGCCGTGTCACACTGCCCAACGGATGCACAAAGGACACAGCGGATGAGCAAAATGTTACATACGTTGTATCCGCGCTCAAAAGGGGCGAAAATTTGCATAATTGGAGCGGATAACACGGACGCGGGGAGGATGCAGGGCAGATGCAAAGCGGATGCGGAACGGAAGCCCAGCGGATGGAAGTGGATGGCGCAACCGCAGGGCTTCCGGGGGGGGCTCAGCAAAGCGGACGCGGAACGGAAACAATGTATGCAGAACGGATGCACAGCGGATGAAGTGGATGCACAGCGGAAGCCTAACGGATGCCTGGCGTTAATTGCGCATGCGGGGGGGGTGCATTGCGCAAGCCCCCCAGATATAAAGGGAAGCAGCTCGCACCTGGCCAGCATTTGGAGGAAAGACCTGCTGCTGGATACCTCGAGTTCTTGCCTGCATGTCTGCCTGCAAGCCTTGCTGCCAGCCTGCCTCACAGCCTCCTGGGCAGCCTCCCTGCCAGCCTGCCTTCCAGCCTCCCTGCCAGCCTTGCTGCCAGCCTGCCTTCCAGCCTGCCTTCCAGCCTTGCTGTCAGCCTGCCTTCCAGCCTCCCTGCCAACCAGTCTGTCTGCCAGCCTTGGTGCCTGCCTTCCTGCCAGCCTTCCTGCCAGGCTTCCTAACAGGCTTCCTGCCAGCCTTGGTACCAGCCTTCCTGCCAGCCTTGGTGCCTGCCAGCCTTCCTGCAAGCCTTCCTGCCAGCCAGCAACCCCACAACCATGGGGAAGAAGCGAAAGTCTCAGCAACCTGCCGCTATCCCTGGCAAGAGGGACAGGGCCACCCTCCCGCCCCATGTCCCTGACTCATCTTCTGCTGGGGCTTCTGCTGCTTGGGCTCGCTCTTCTGTTGCTGGAGCTTCTGCTGTAGCTGCTCCTGGCAGTGGTGCTTCTGCTGCGTACTCTGCTGAAGCTGCTCCTGGTCCTGCTGGTCCTGCTCGTTCTGCTCGTGCTCCTGGTCTTGCTGACCCTGCTGCCGGTGCTTACTCTGCTGCTGCTGATCCTGGTCTTGCTGCTGCTGCTGCTGCTGATTATGATCCTGCTGGTGATTATGCTGCTGCTGCTGATGATGATGATGATTATGATCCTGCTGGTGATGCTGCTGCTGCTGCTGCTGCTGCTGTTGGTGTGGAGGAGCAGCCCCTACAACCTGGAAGCCCCTCTGATGAGGGCCCATCTGGTCCTTCCAAAGGGAGGAAGAGGCGTATGCAACAACGGGAGAGGAGGCAGTACTACATTGAGGAAGCGCACGAGGATGAGGTGCTGGAGTGGCTGAGAGAGAACGACTATCTGTGGCAGAAGGGACACCGGCTGTACAGGGACACCAAGCGGAAGCAGGCTGCTTGGAGAGAGAGGGCGGAGAGTCTGGGCTACACATTGGATGTGCTCCTCGGCTGGTGGAAGCACATGCACACCTGGTACGGGAAGATGCACCTCAAAAAATCTGGCCAGGCCAGGGTTAAGCTGACGGACAGAGAGACCTACGTCATGGCCAAGTGCAGCTTCCTGGAGGGTGAGATCTGCCACCAAGGAGCACCAGGAGCCCCTCTGTCTACCCTCTCTCTCCGGCAGCCTGCTGCAACCCAGTCCTCTTCTGGCCGAGAGTCAGTCCCTGTCTCCATGCAGGTATCTGTGGAGCGTGCCACGGCGGAGAACCCCCGGGCAGGTGTTGAAAGCGTGGTGGAGAGCGAGGAGGACTCCCTGGTGCGGTGGGAGAAAGGAGACATCGAGTCCACCGCTGCCGAAGTCACACCCACCCACACCTCCGCCTCCACAGTAAGGCAGAGAGCCGGACCGCAGGAGGGGCAGAGCCACAAGATCCTGGTGGAGATCAGGGACACCATCCGCACCAGCATAGGTCTCCTCTCTCAGCTGGTCCCCATCGACTCCTCCTCCTCCAACCGAAAGCCCTTCCTCAATTATGTCAACCAGACCCTCAAGGAGATGGCGGATCCCCAGTACCAGGTGGTGAAGGAGAGGATCACCACGCTGCTTAACAACCCTCCAGACCCAGAGGCACCTGCTCCCACCCAGTCCAGGTCTGCTCCTCCACCCCAGGTGATGTCCCTCCCATTCCAAGGCTTCCCACAGGCCCTCACCTACCAGGGCTACAGCTACTCGGAGGTCCAGCAGCACAGACAGCAGCCCTTCCCAGTCCAGGCACAGAGTCATCGGACAACACCATTGCCACCGGTTTCACTGATGCCACCGATGCCACCCACGACAATGATGCCACCGACGACAGCGATGCCACCCATGCCAGTCCTCACCCAGCTGCAGACCAGACAGCCCCACTACACTACTCCTTCCTCCACCCCACAGCCAAGCCCGGCCTCAGTACATCTCTCATCAGTACTGGGGCTGACACCCCATGGCATGGAGGAAGGACCTCTCAGCATCACGGGGCTGAGCCAGCTGTCCACCACCTTCCTCAACACACTGTCCCCTGTTGTCCTCTTGGGGCCAGGCACTCCAACAACACCTCAGACCAGCATTGCAGCAGCATCCACCTCCACAGCACCTGCACCCTAACACCTTAGACTGGGCACACACCTCCGAGTGACCAAGAGGAGTTCCAGAGACTGGCTGCCTGGATATTTGTGGACTTTATTTGGACACTTGACTTGGGTCATGTTTATTTTACAGCTTGTTATTATTAAGGTTTATCTTTGTTTCACACACTTGCTTCATTAATTTTTTTCCATAAAGTCTGCGTGGAAATTTTTAGAAATGGTTTAGCCTTTGCATGCTTCTGGGATGGGTTAAGATAGCAGTGGGATGGGCAGTGATACCTTTGGGATGGGTTAAGATAGCTGTGGGATGGGAAGGGATACCTGTGGGATGGGAAGGGATACCTGTG
>BLBF01000022.1:17862772-17910938 GCA_015471245.1 Laticauda colubrina | reverse complement strand
ATGGGAAGGGATACCTGTGGGATGGGAAGGGATACCTGTGGGATGGGCAGGGATACCTATGGGATGGGTAATAGTTGTGGGATAGATAAACCTCCAGTGCAAGCATAGTGGGACTGTATGGTCCACCCTCCCAGGTGCCACCCCTATGGCCCTTCATTATCAGTTACAATGTAAGCATTCATCCACACATGTCAACATAAACACAACTCTTTATTAAACGCCCTGTTCATTGTAGCCAACCAAACATACATGGCCCAATCTCATCCGTGTGATGAGACAGGCTGAAAGAAGCATCCATTAATCATCTACCATCCTGTCTTGCCACTCCACTGCTCCAGCTGGGGAGTTGCACCAGTATTTCAGGAGGTTGCGCTGCTTCTTCGCCTCACGTGAGGCTCTGTTGGGCCCTTGCACATCCTCAGTGTCGATCAGGTTTTGCCCTTGCCTCCATTCCCCAGGCTCCATGTCCCCATTGCCTTGCTGGAGGTCCACGAGCCTGTTCTGCAAGACTGGGTAGCGGGTGCGCATGAGATTGTGCAGGATGCAGCAAGCTTCCACGATCCTCCTCATGGTCTGTGGGCGATGTTGCATGTTGGTGCGAAGTACCTGGAACCTGTTGGCCAGGATGCCAAAGGCATTCTCCACCACCCGCCATGCCCTAGACAGCCTGTAGTTGAAGATCCTCTCTTCACGGGTGAGGTATTTGGAGGTGTAGGGCTTCATGAGGTAGGTTGTGAGGGAGAAGGCGTCATCCCCCACGATGAAGTAGGGCACATCTTGCGTGTTGTTGGGCAGCGGGTCTGGATCTGCGTTCCAGCCCCTCCTTGAGGTGACTGTCATTGTATACCTGGGCATCTGAAGATGAGCCGTTGCCTGAAACATCGATGTACATGAACTTGTAGCCAGCATCGACCATGGAGAAGAGGATGATGCTGAAAAAGCCCTTGTAGTTGTGATAAGTGGACCCCGACTTGGCTGGCGCTTTGCAGGCCACGTGCTTGCCATCGATGGCTCCAACGGTGTGGGGGAAGTTCCACTTCTGATATCACTGCTCTGCAACTTTCTTCCATCCTTCTTCAGTGGAGGGGCACTGGAGGAGCTCCTCCTTGTATTCTTCGATGATGGCCTGCACCACTTCTCTGAAAACAAAGCTGGTGGTGCTGGGTGGCACCCTCCAGCTGTACTGCATGCTCCTGTAGGTGATCCCTGAGGCCAGGTGGCGCAGAGTGAGTGCCACCTTGAGCCCAGGTTCCAGGCTGGGTGGGAAGTTGGTGTTTGTCTTGGTCAACCTGGGTGTCAGGCACTGCACAACTTTGTCAAACATGGCTGGAGGCATCCTCATGAAGTTCTGGAATGCCCGAGTGTCTTCGCTCCTGAGCTCCACCATCAGCTTGTCGTAAAGTACGTACTGTGCTCTTCTGGTGAACCATCTTCGGAGCCAGATTTTTTTGGGGTGCCTCCTTTTCTTCCCGTAGTACTGTTCACAGAGACTGTAGATGGTTTCGCAGTGTTGCAGAAGGATGTTGGCTACCGAAAGGATTTTGTCGCAATCCACGGTGGACATGACTGGATGCTGTGGAAGAGGAAGAGTCAGATGAAGGCTGCAGAGGTCTGCACAGCTGGGCTGCTGGGCTGAAATTGAGATGCAGACGAGTTGCTCCCCCTTTTTATAGGCAGTATAGGTGTCCCTTTGCATCCTCTAGGCATCCTCTAGGCATCCTTAATATCCGAGATAGGTCCCCTCTGCGGACATTTTTTCCATTTTAAATGCTTTGTTTCTGTGCTGCATCCATTCTGCATCCGTTCTGCATCCGTTCCGCGTCCATTCCACTTCCTCCCTGCGTCCGGACGGATGCGAGTTGCGCGGATGCGCAGCGGATGCCTAGCGGATATAGCAGATGCATAACGGATGCGTAACGGATGCATAGCGGACGCGTCGCGGATGCAGAACGGATGAATTGGATACATTTTCCAATTTTAGGCAGCCCTAAAATTTTAATACATTTTAGGCAGCCGAAAACTTTTGGAGCAGATGAAACGTCAATAAACGGATGCTGGACGGATAGAGAGGAAGCAAAACAGAGGCAGTGAGTACATCACGTTTTCAAATGGATGGCAAGGTTTTTTGTCCGTTTTACATCCTCTTTGCATCCGATGGTGCAGTGTGACAGAGGCTTAAAGTACTGACAACCAACAGCTTCCACAAAAGCAAAATCACAGGCCTGACCCACAAAAACACACTTGGACATAATAGTGACCCAGAAGATGAACAGACCTATGGAACAGCTGTCCTGCCCTACAAAAGAGGTACTACAGACAAAATCAGTAAGATACTACACAGGCATCACATCAAGACTGCCTTCAAAACAGACAGAAAAATAGCCATCCTAAGAAACCCCAAAAATAAAATTGACCTAGAAAACCAAAGCATATATGAAGTCCCCTGCGCATCATGCCCTGCCACATACGTCGGACAGGCCAATGGAAGAATAAGTACCTGCCTGGATGAACACAAAAATGCAGTAAAAAAGCTGGAACACACTTTGTCACTAGTCCAACACATGAAAGCCACAGGTCATAGCATCGACTTCAATGGTACCAAAACTCTAGCCACTATAGAAAACCCCAGCCACAGAATTATCAGAGAAGCCATAGAGATTGAAAAAAGACCTGAAAGCATGAATAGAAGACTCCACCAGACTGTCAATTTTCTGGAAGCCTGCACTCACAAACAAAAAAATCTCCATACCACAAGCCAAACAAACACCTGGGCACAAACGGACAACCCCCCCCCCCCAATACCTCCAGCTCAAACACACCCCAACCAGCCACCAAGATGAAACCTAGCTTCCAAATAAATGATAGCTGGCCGTTCACAGGAAACACTATGTTGCCAGCCAATCAAGACAAAAAAATGCTACAAAACAGACAAGATATTAGAAACACCAATCAAGCAGAATACAGCAAACTCCAAGACCAATAAACACAAACCAAGGCTCCCAACCAATTAGGGTGAAGAAAAAAACATTCTAACACAGTAGGAGCTAGCACCAAATTTAAAACAGTAATGGCTGTGAAAGCCTGACACACAGATGAACCCAAAACACAAGCCTGATGATGGCAGATGAGATTCTGCTAAAACATTGCTACAACTTTAAAAGCACAACTACTGTATAATGACGTGGGAAAATACCCAAACAAAGCTGAATACCATACATATAAATACCTGTGAAAACTTAAGAATATGAATTTATATCTATCTATCTATCTATCTATGTATCTATCTATCTATCGATCTATCTAATCTATCTATCTATATACATATATACATACAGTTATAGTTATAGTGTTAAATAAAATTGTGTTTTAATGCTATAGTATAATTTATAATCTTATATATCTTATTATGTTCTAGATATTATAAATATTAATTGAGCAACACAGTGTTCTTAATTGATATGCTTCTTAAATCAATCCCAATAGCAGTAACAACATTTTTTTTAATTAAATTTTATTGAGTTTTAACAAAACAAATAAAACATCTTATTTGAGTACAGCATGGTTCCGGGTTATCACATTTCCATACAGACACAATTTCATATGCATATTCATCTTATGTATTCAACTTCATATCTTATTACTCTTTTTCCAATTTCTCACTATTTCTCCCTTTACTTCTCTTAATTTTCTTTTATGGTTTTCTCATTTTCTTCTTATTCAATTGTATTTCTTTTACCTAAATTTCTATATCTTTTTATTCATTATACTTATGCTTTCATCTTTTTTGTTCACAATTTCATTATGTTCTCTTCCAACATTCTTAAAAAGCAAAATTCCCTCTGATTGCCAATCGGAGTGCAACACCTTTAAGTCTTATTATTATCATATGAAATTTCGTTAAACATTAAATTTGAGTATTCTAAAATTATAACATTCAAATTTCTAATATCTATTTTATATCATGTAAATCTCATCATTCAGACTCTACCTGGTACTTCCCCTTAAAAATGTAAAAAGAAAAATTCTAAAAACAGCAAAAACAGTAAATATATAAACATTAGTGAACAAAATAGTTATTCAAATTCATTGTAGTACTGGTATGAGCCTTGTAAATCTTTCATGTTTCTTTTCAATATTTATCAATCTTTGAGAACAGTTGAAATGTTTCCCTCCCTTCTTCATTATTACTTAACTGTTAATAAGCATACCATTGGATAGTCATACAGTTTTATCTTATAAATTATTTACTATTAATAAGCAAAATAATTATTCAAATTCATTCTAGTAACTGGTATAAATTTCCTTATAAATCTTTCACATTTCTTTTCAATATCTTATCAATCTTTAGGAATAATTACAATGTTTCCCTCTCTTCTTTATTATTGCATTAATTATAAATATACCATTACATAACAATACAATTTTATCTCATAGATTATTTACTTATTTCATTTCTAACTCATTAAAGTATTCTACTGTCACAACACTATCTTTTGTACCTTTGTGGACTCCTCACTTTTAACTAAATTTAACCATTGTCTCTCTCTTTTCGAGCTGAGCAAATACTTTTAATCCTAGTATGTTTCCCCTTTTTCTTTATTTCCTGCTTTTGTCCCTCATAAGTTCTTTCCCTTTCTATCCCCCCCTTTTTTTTCTCATCCCTTTTTTTAAACCCTTCTCTCTCTAATTTTCCCTTCTGTGGTTTTCTTTTCTGCTTCTCCTTGCTGTTATACTTCCTTTTCCTTTTCCTTTTTTCTTTTTGGCTGTTCCCTTTGATCTCAAACTTTTAACTCCTTTCCCCCTTTTCCCCCTTATTACTACATTATGCATTATGTGATTATTGAAACTGCTTCTTCTTTGTCCCGCCTTTCTTCTTGCTTTTGAAGCTTTTCCTTTTCATTGTTCAGGATCTCCATTTCAAGAAATTCAAATACGAAGCCAAAGGATCTTCCTCCCCTTTCTGCACTTTCTTTCTGTTTTTTAAGACTCATCTTCAATTCCTCCAGGAGTGATGGCATTTTAAACACTTTTGAACAACCACCCGATTGACTTCAAGTAAAAACAGTAAAAAAAAGAAAAAAACAATGCCAAAAACTTTTTTTTATATCACCAAATGATCCCAGACTGTTCCTTCTTGTTTCTTTCCTTTCCTTTTCCTTTCCGTGGGTTACTGTATCTTTTAATAAAGTTTCAGTTACAAGTATCCTCGGTAGTCTTTTCAAAGTTCCACTGTTAATCCTCTTTATTTTTCCAAGTGGCACTCCATTTTTTCATTATTCCAAGTTCCACCCTTTTGCTTCCACTCTTCTCCTTTTTAAGGCTTTAAAATGACCAAAGAAAAAATATTTATTCTCCTTTTGACACTTAAATTTCAGTTTAAAGTTGCCTATTAGTGTCAAAGTAAATTAATATAGATTTCTTTCCATACCATTTGCAATTGTCAATATAAAGGTTTAATAAAGGTTTTTAACTTCCTTTTCTCTCTCCTTTGCCGCTTAAAAGTCTTCTTTCAGAAGTATCCCTCTAAGTACTTTTAGATTCAGGGTACCTTGCTTTGATGTTCTCTTGTTTAGCCCGGTCTGTCCTGCTTTCCTCTTTGTCTTCCTCCTACACAATCTTATTCAGTCAGGTTCTTCTTTGAGGTGGCCATTTCTGACCACCGCTGCAACTGCCTTCAGGAAAGGGAGTTTAGACCAGCCAAGGAGGAGAGATGTGGCTCCCCTCCACTTGGCTAGCAATCTTCCCCCTCTTCACCACCTCTACGGGGTGGCTTCAGCCCCGAATCCAAAGGATCGGGGCACTCCAGTGGCGAGCACAGATCGAAACCACGCATGATTGTGGATTTCAGTCTGTCACTGAAGAAGCTCAAACTGGAAGTCCCAGCAGTAACAGTTATTGTAACACTATAGTGTTACAATAGGCTATTATATGCACACTATTTGTTACTTAATTGGTCTTAATTAATTAATTAATAGTTTTCACCTGTAAGATTGTAAGCTAATTTCTTACTTTATTCCACTCTAATTAAAAATGTATAAGGCTATAACTGTAAATTTAAATATCTCTTTAGAATCAATAAACAATATAATGTATAAATATATAGCTTCCACTAATTTTCAATCAATATGAATGTTATAGATTAGATATAATTACATCCTTAGTTCACAGTAAATAACAATAATACTATCCTTAATACTAATAATACTTTCCTTAATTTTCAATCAATATGAAGTTATATAAATTTAAATATATTTATCAATAGAAATATAGATATCCAAAAAAATAAATATAATTATCAATATAAGTATAGTTATCAAAGGAGTAGATTTATATATAGAATTTCTGTTAAAATGTATCTTAAACAGTTCAAGATAAGTTATTTAAGTCTTACTATAGAGCTGAAAGAGTTAACAGTTGCCTTTTTTTCATTTTTAAAATGTCTATCCTGTCAAACTTACACTGTCACTCTCTTATAGTTAGTCTTTCTTCCCATTTCTTTTTTTCTTCTACTGTTGCAATATCAGTTACTTGGGAACACAGGAAAGTTCAACAGCTCTACTCTTATCACACTACTCTCCCTTGTTGCAGTTTACTCTCAATTACTTGCAATTTCATTCGCTTCTTCATTTCCTCTCCATATCACCGTCACTGGCTCTGTGTCTCACCCTCCTCCTTCTCTCCTCTCCTCTCCTCTCTGTTTCTACTGCTTGCTTGCTGTTCGGAGCTTTCACTTTCACTGTCACTCCTTTGGGTTTGTCCTCACCAATGATCTGACAGCTCACAATTTCTCTGCTCCCATCACTTTTACTGCACCCTCTCTGCTTCCTTCTTCTTTGTTACGAAACATCAGGTCTCTGGGTCGGCCATAAAGGCTAGCCTCTTCTGCTCCAGAAGCAAGGGTCCCTTCTCAGTGCAGTTGGAGATTGTACTTCTCTGCGTCGCCTCAGAAGTTTCCCCTCTTTTTTGCCTATCTTCCTGGGACCAATCTGTCATGCCCCTGGTGGAGACTTACTCTGAGGGAGAGAAGGAACAGTCAACGGAGTGGAAGTGTGGCTCCAGAGATTGGGGAAGAGGCTGGGGAAGGGCAGAGACCGGCTGAGCAGTCAGAGGAGGACCCAGGCCCATCCCCTATCCATCCCAAGGCATGCAGGCAGGAGAGGATAAAGGAGAGATGTGGTCTACTCAGGAGGAGAGGGCCTTGATCATCTTCATGGGCTGCAGCTGTGACAACTGAATAAAAGTACGGACCTGCTTATGGGCAAACATTGGAAACAAAGCATGGAATTATCTCTAGTTTATGATTCCTCTCTGAGTTTGGCGTCCTTCCCAGTGTGTGTTATCTGTAGACATCCTCCAGTCCTTATCTTGCCTGGTTTGTGCTACTTTTTCCCTTCTTCTTGTAACTGTTTGTGTGGGAGTATTTTTGATTTTCGTCAAGAATATTTGGAGCTTGGAAGCAAAGTGAAGGAATAAAAGTGGCTTCACCTGTTTTCTGTGACTGTTTGTTTTGTATCCCACCCTGGGTCATCACATGATCTTTACCTTGAAAGGCCACCGGACAGCAGAAAATCAGTGATGGGGAACAGAGCGCGGTTTCCCCATGTCACCACGATCACACGTCATCACCGGAAGTCCTTGAAATGACATTCTTAAAGTAATTTTCTTTCTCTAGGATTTTGAGCTAAACAATTGATTTTGGATATGTGTAGAGAATGATGAATGATTGTGGGATATATTATGCATACTTGCCTCGTGTAGAAGATTTTCTATTTTTACTTCTAAATTTCATTTATAAAGACTTCTGTTTATTTATAAACAGAATTTATAAAGACCTGTTACAGAATAAGAAATGTGGAATAAACTTAAGGGAATATAAGGGAATCTGTAATGAGTAGAGCTAAATCCATCTACATTTCTATAACTCTAGTACATATTATTTGGAATCACTTTGGAAGAATAACTTGACTGCATTTTTTTAAAAAAATGTACTACACATTTTTTCTTGTTTGATGCCAAATAATAGTTTAACTTTTCTGGTAATTGATTGAACGTAAACTACAAATATGATTGTAACATAGAGACTATGTTCACACAATGACTTGTATTTTTATTAGTAGTCCACAATACATAAAACAAGGTGTTCAGTTTTAGGCATACAGGAAATTACCTTAAATGCAATATGGTAACACATACATACATTAATTACTTCAGGAAAGCATAAATAATTATTAACAACTACATTTCTAACCTACAGCCAGGTTCTTCGTGGCTTCGAGATTCTAAGTGTGGTGGTTCATAGTATTTGTTGTATATTTAAATGTAAGGGTACATTATACCCACAACTGCAAAACTTTGGGTTTAGTCCAAGGAGAGTCCTAGTTTCATTTAAATAATATTTAAATACAACAAATATTTAATGTATTTAATTATTAAAGCCATTTATACAGAATGTTATAGAAATGCAATAATTCCGATTTGTTAAAATTCTATTCAATTTAGCATCTATTCTGCTATGATATTGCTGGGTGCTGGCCATTTATTCTTTTTTTCATGTAGCACCACCACCCCACCCCAAATATGCCAGTAAAAAGTATACCTTGGTCTGTATGCACCATGGTGGGCTGGTTTGAATTTTGTCTCATTTCTAAACAAAGAAACGCATGCCTGTATCTAATATGTGCTGGTTGTTTTGTCCATGTCTATATTGTATGTTATATTAAGTGTACACTGGAGAATTTGAGCATTTATCTTCATTATAGAAGGAGCAGTACTGGCCTAAGCATCTGTCATATGTCTCTATTTGGTTAGAACACAGTTTTATAACTGTTGCAGTTATTGATTACTGACTTAATATATCTCTTCTCTGCAATCTATGTGTGGTTTAAATCTATTCTGTAAATTTACCAAATTAGGATAATATATCTTTACATTCAGGAAAAAAAAAGTCTTTCAACCATACTGTAGTCTTTCTGGCACAATATATATTTGTAACGCAAGGATTTAGGCTAAAATGAAATGTGCTTGCAATTTAGCTGAAAATATAACTGCTTGGTTGGAAAGAACTTACCATATTGTTTTAAAATTTGAGCTTATGAAATGTATTCACTGACAGTGTTTAAATTAGTCCTTATTGATGAAATAGACCTATTGATATGATTCTGTGTTGACAAGGTTTAATTTGGTTTCTAAATACAGTTAATTTTTTTTTTTTGAGTGGACAGAGTCTTGCAGTATCAAGTTGAGCCCATTGGTTGACAAGCTAGAGTAGGGATGTCAAACTTGTGGGCCGGATGCATCATGCGTTGGCCATGCCCACCCCCAGTTTAGCGAAGGGGGAGAAGTTATGATATGTCATATGATGACAATATGATACTGCGAGTTTGGCACTCCTGGGTTAGAGGGACCAATAGAATATAGTATTTTTTATATCTTTATCTCTTCCTTAGCAATCATCTAGTTCTATACATTATATTCTGTCTCCTATCTTTGTCTAATGACTTGATAATTCTAATTGTCTGCCTTCCGGGGGTATGCCTTACCTGGCATCTTCCTCACTAATCTACTTAGGAAAAGAAAAGATGAGGTTTCAGTTACCTGTGTCTTATTTCAATAATGCAGCCTCCTAGACTTGTACCATTGACGCATGTGTCTAGGGAATAGCTGTCTCCTTTTTAGGGAGATAGATCAACCCCACAGTAATAAATATAATCAAACCTGATGTTGGAGAGCCTAGGAGAGGAGATAAACAGGGAATCAATCTGGAATCTCTACATAGCCAAAAGAGGGCAAGGTCCAATCACCCTTGAATGCCACTGAACCTTACCAGTATCATGTCTAGCCCAGGTGCAAACCTCCAATCTGAGAAGATTTCTGTTCCCCACCACGCTGCTTTGAGAGTCCAGCACTGGGATATGAGTCCACTCTCTGATGTCATCAGTGACATCAGTCTGCCACTTTAAAAAGCCAGCCTCTGCTGAGAGCCCCAGCTTTTTGACTCAGCTCTTTGACATAGAGCTAGTGTCTCTGGACTCTAGAATAGTTAAAAAGCAGTCTATAGCAAATCAATAAGATCTGAAAAAAAGCAGCAAGACCAGCAGTGTAGCTCCCGGGGTTCTTGCAAGGAGAGTGGGGATCCGCTCTCTTTTCACCGATCAGCGTCTGACCTGGGTGCTGACTATTTAAGCATAAATGTGGCCTGGGGAGAGCAGCAAAGAGCCTCCCATGTCTTTTTCTCAGCTGGTACAGCTCGTTAAGAGCTAATTCGCCAGGAGACCTCCCATGCAGGTATTCGGCGCATGTCTCCCAGAGCACCATTACAGGCCACAAGAACAAACAGGGCAGCAGAAAGAAATTGCTAGCTTCCCCGAGGTTCCTTAGCGGCTCTAAGCCGCAATTTTGATCGCTCCCCTCAGCACGTGGTCAGAGCCCCATAGAGTGCCTCCCTTGACCACAGGCATTAATATTTCAAATCCATTAATCTCCCAGCACTCCCTGAAGAAGGATTTGAGAGAAAGATTGACTGGGTTGTAGGCTGTCCTCTACCACACCTAAGGCCTCATGGCAGGTGGCCGTTTTGGGATTGGGTTCTTTCGGGTGCCATTTTGATTGGGCCTCAAAGCAGTGACCCCAGCTAACTGACAAAACTCTAGGGAGGCACGACCTTTGAGGAGCTGACACTACCTCCAGTGTCCTCACCTAGTAGGATGGAGAGTGACTGGACCCAGCCAGGAGCATCACAGATGGATGCCACACAATGCTCCATCACAAAGGTCTTTCAAAAGAAAGAGGCAAAGAGTTCTTTCAGCCAACAGAGAGGCAGTAGCTAAAATTATGGCTAAGGCCTTGGCACCCAAAAAGACTTCCAAGTCAGAACTGAGAGTTGAAAGAAGGAGGCACGTTGCATTAGAAAAGCAGTTTGCAAAGAATTTCCAACACCTACAGGAACAGGGCCTTTCTCAGTCAGGCTACACAGAGCAGGCCCCCAGAGAAGGAGGGTCAGAAGGTAGTTTAGCAAGCCACTTCCAAGCATGGTCCCTGGAGAGAGCGATGAGGCCTCCCTTCCCCAAGACCTGAGCAGGTCTGGGCCTTGCTTCAGGCTTGCTAATTGAAACACTGGAATTTACAATCCTCTGGGATTTTTGCCCCAAGAGGGACATAGGACTAGGGCTGAGGCCTCTTTTACCCCCTCTGCAGCTGGCTTCACCCAATGGTTCCCCCTCCAGACAATAGGCCCCAAGATATCCAGTCCATGGTCTCTTTGGCAGTTAGGCAGGGCATAGCTGAGGGGTTCCATCAGCTTCTCCACCCAGCAGGTGCGACCTCTAGTATTCTATCCTCTTTCTATCAGGGAAACCGTATGCAGAGGCAGGTCTCCAGCCCCTTCATTTTCATTACTCTTCCACTCTCCCTGGCTGGGGAGAGCAGGAGGACAGAATGTCCTTCTATCCCTCAGAGCATAGCAGATCCACTATGTCAGAGGAGGGAGAGCTCAGGGATTTCTTTCTCAAGACGAAGAAGTGACTAGGCCGGAGAAGCCCACATCAGCGGCTATGTTCAAACTCTCTTTATTCAGGCCCCTACTCCACAAGTCTTTAGTTACTGCTTGTTAGGGATAACATTGTTCACCCTAACTGGTTTAGGTGAAATAATAACTATGAATCATAGTTAGTGTATATTAGAGTGTATGCAGCTTTAACTGTGAAATAGCAATTAAAGGAGTGGTTAAGAAAACAATATAAAAGTAGCAAGACTACGGCTTGCTCTCTCTCTCTCTGGCTTTGATGATCCCTGATTACTGCTTGGAATCAAGACTGCATTTCTCAAACGGGAGAGACAACAAAGGACTGATTTGTAAGTGAACTGACATAGGATATTCTACATGGATTTTGCTAACTGAATATCCCTGAATGGACTGACTACATGGTAAATGACTATTGGACTGATATTTGACTATGCCATGAACTTATAATGGAATAAACTATATTCTTGATAGCACAAGCGTATCTGTTATTTTTACTGTATGTTAATAAACATACAAGCTTAGCTCACTCATTTATCTGTGTGCCTATCTGACTAACGCTGCACATTCTGTTTAGCTTGTCTACCTAACCCTGGTTGGGGAACCCAGGCTTAACACTGCTCAATTAAGTCCTGAGGAAGTGGCACCAGAGCAGCAGGTGGACCTTACAGCCCAAGGGGACTTGTTATTTTTTAAACCTGTGGTTCAAGATAAACGTCTCCATTATTATTCTTGAACTTGGTGAGGGATCAGTGTGCTTCTCCTCTTTCTGGGCCTCATCCCTCTACCCAGTACAATGTGGGACCCTCCCTGGCCAATGCCCTAGCAGTACCAACAGTTGATGCTCCGGTGGTAGCTACCTTTGCATCCTCTGGAACCCCTATGGAACTAGAGGATGACAAGGCCTAATGACAAAAGATTAGAGCAAACTCTGAAACGCATCAGGCCGCAGCTTGGACAGTGAAGGCATCCATTGCGGCCTCGTTCTTTATGAGGTCAGCAATACATTGGTTACACCAACTCCAAGACCAGCTACCAAGCACCAGTGCCAGGTCCCACCAAGGCCTTAACAAAATAATTGCTGCATCTGAATGCATGGCCGATGCTACCTGAAGCTCTGCCAGATTCGCATCTAAAGCTATGGCTTCTGATGCCTTCTCTGGGTGCACAACTGGCAGACCAATTCTCAGCACAAGTGGAAGCTGGCAGCAGCCCCATGCTCCGGGGAGAACCTCTTTGGAACGGCTCTGGAACCGTACCTAGTGAAGACCAGGGATAAAAGAAAAGTGCTGTCATCTACCAATAAAAGATCAGAATTCCAGAAGATGCCATACTCCAGGCCTCCCACCTTCCATCCTGAAACCAACCCTCTGTTCCCTCGGGTCCAGAAACCATTCCCTCCATGCTAGGAACAACACCCAGACCACACAGCCAGGCAACAACAGTTCTCTGGTAAGCAGCCCTTTCAAGGGGGAGGAAGTCGTTCATTCCAACGCTCTAAGTAACTGCATCCAATCCCCTCCCATTGGAGGTTGTCTGACCTTTTTTCCTTCTAGATGGGAGGAGTCAACAATGAATGCCTAGGTTCTCAGGACTGTATCAACTGGCCTGCGATGTTTTTTGTTGTCCAATTTCTCGAGACAGATCCAAATGGGCTCTTATGCAATTGGCCATCCAACACCTGGTGGACATCAGAGCCATAGAGATGGTTCCTATGGACCAGCAGAGGTTGGGTTTTTAATCCCACCTCTTTGTAATCCCAAAGGCCTTGGGAGGGTGGAGAGCAATCCTTGATCTCAAGCTCTTTAACAGATTCATTCCCTACAGGTGTTTCAAGATGCAAACATTACACTCTATTCTTCAGGATGTCTGGGAGAGCAATCTCCTCTCATCCATAGACCTCACGGACGCTTACCTCCATATTCCAATCTGGTCCCTCATTGCCAATTCCTCCACTTCTGTTATAACAGTAAGCACTATCAATACTGGGCCCTTTTGTTTGCCCTTTCATCGGCCCCAAAGCTCTTTACCAAGGTCTTGGCAGCATTGGCAGTGTACCTCAAAGCCTTGCCTGTGAGGGTCCAATGCTACCTGGGCGACATTCTGATCCAGTCTACCTCCGTCCAGGCAGCTGACCATGACCTTTGGATCATGATGCAACTCTTGCAGGAGCATGGATTCTCCATAAACCTCGTCAAAAGCAATCTTCTGCCAGTGACCCGCCTGCTGCACCTTAGGGTGATTATCGACATGACTTGCTGCAAGGTCTTTCTTTCCCCAGAGCGACAGGAGAGCCTCAATGAGTTGATCAACCAAGTTCAACTGCTTCACACTGCTGTTCCCCTCTCTCTCTTGTCCCAGCTGCTTGGGAAGATGATCTCCTGCATCAACGTCATGCCATGGGCACGCCTACATCTCCGCATCCTGCAATGGTTCCTCCTCCCCTTTCAATGGGCAGGGACCAGCCATTCAGCCATCAGGGTCCTGCTTCCTCTGAAGGTTCTTTGCTCCTTTTGATGGTGGCAGTCCCAGGCCATTGCAAAGGGACACCTTTTCAAGGAGCCAAACAGAAGTGTAGTCACTACAGATGCCAGCCTTTACAGCTGGGGGGGGCATTTGCAGGGCCAGATGGCTCAAGGTCACTGGCCCCAGATAGACAGGTCTCTCCCCATCAACCTCCTGGAGCTCAGGGGTAACTTCCTGGCCTTGAGACACTTCCTAGATAGAGTATCAGGGTCCCACGTGCTGGTTATGATGGACAATATGGCCACCAAGGCCCATGTCAACAGGCAGGGGGGACCAGGTCCAGGGGTAGTGGAACGTCTGGGGAGGTGGGCAGAGAGGAACCTTCTGTCCCTCAGGGTAGACTACATTTTCCAGGTTCGACAACTCCCAGGCAGACTGGTTGTGTCAAACTCAAGTTGACCACTCAGAGTGGAGCCTCCATCCTTCACTGTTCCAAGAATTGTCCCTCATATTCAGACTTCCAGTGATGGATCTATTCACTGCTCCCCAGAATGCACAGGTAGGCAGGTTCTATTCCAAGTTTCCAACCTAGGGAGTGGAGGGGATCAATGCACTTTGGAGCAAGTGGCCTCCAGGTCTCCTTTCTCCCTCTTCCAGTCATTTCGGCCATCATTCAGAAGATGTTGGAGGAGAAGGCGGAGCTAGTACTTCTGGTGCCGCATTGGCCCAGGAGGCCCTGGTTCACAGACTTGGTGAACTTGTCAACTCAGAGACCATGGAGAATCCCGGCCAACAGGATTTCCCTCAGCCAAGGGGTCCTTCTACATCCAGAACCCCAGTGGTTCCAACTGGCTACATGGTGTTTGAGTGGCAGTAGTTGAGAGATTCCAACCTCTCTGACAGGGTCATTGAGACTATCCAGGCTTCTCGTAAACTGTCTTTACGATGCTACCTGGAGGAGGTTCTGTGAATGATGCTCTGAGAGATCTCAGGACTCTACTTCAGCATCTGTCCCAGAGGTGGTTACAGTTTCTCCAGGATGGGTTGGACAAGGGGCTAGTGTTGAGGTAATTCCCCGTTAGAAGAATGAACGCATACAGGGAGACGTATAGAGAGTAGTGTTGGAATAATACACACACAGTACACAGATACACTGTACAGTAAATGTAGGTTTTTACTTCCAAAAAGTTTAAGCAAAGTCCAAACACAGTCCAAAGTCATTCACAAGTAAATCAGTCAGTCTTGCAATCCAGGGATAATCCAAATATCAAATTCCAGTATCAAAAACAGTTCAGTATCAGACTTACATCAAATCCAGGAATATCAGTCAATTAGGAAAAATGGAGCAACGGCAATACTTTCCAACAGAAGGAAACAGAGATACACTCACACTCTCTTCTGAGACTCAGACTAAACAACCCAGGTTTCTGGTTCCATCTTATGTCCGTTTGAGAAATCACACCCAATTGCATGCTCTTGCATTCCCTTAAAGAGACAGTATTAAAATGTCTATCCTGGTTTATATATTTCTAACCCAAATACCTGTTAGGTGACTTATATTCCTAAAAGCTAGCACCAAACACCCTTCGCCGACAGGTGGCGGCTTTAGCGTGAGTCTTGTCATGTGATAAGTATTCATTCCTCCCATCACCCCTCAGTCCGTAGATTTTTGAAGGGAACCTCTAATCTGCATCCTCCCGTTGTCCGTATGTACTTGGGATCTCCCTAAGGTGCTTCAGGCCCTCACGGGTCCTCCATTTGAACCCTTACGTACAGTGGGCCTTTGTCCCTTGACCCTCAAGGTATACTTCCTGGTAGTGATCATGTCAGCCAGGAGGGTTTCTGAACTGGCGGCCCTTTCTGTGAGGGATGATCTCTGTATTTTCCATGATAACCAGGTAGTGTTATGTTTGAACCCTTCCTTTGCACCAAAAATTAACTGTTGGTTCCATTGGGCACAAGACAGTACTATCTGACTTTTGTCCCAAGCCTCATCATGTGTTGGAACATTAAGTGGCACACATTGGATGTAAAAAGGGTGCTCCAGATTTATTTAAAAAGTACGGCTCTCTTTCGCAAAACTGAGGCAATGTTTGTATCTTTTCAACCTGTCCCCTTGATGTCTAAGGCTTCATCTCCCATGTTAAGCAGGAAGATCAGGGCGTGCATTTCTACCACTTATGAGACTTTGGGCTTGCCAACTCCCAAGAAACTGACAGCACACTCTTCTCGGAGTGCAGCGACTTCGATGGCCTGGGCTACCTAGGCATCTATCGAGATTTATAAGGCAGCTACCTGGATTTTGCCTTCTCCATTTATCTGGCATTATTGGCTGAATTCCTTTGCCTCTGCAGAAACAACATTTGGATGAAGGGTACTCCAGAGGGTGCTTCCAGTGTCAGATTAATTGGACCAAATGGAGACCCACCCTGGGGCATGCAGGCTTTGGTATGTCCCAGTGCTGGACTCTTGAAGCAGTGTGGTGGTGAAGGGGTGTTGGTAGTCTTACCAGTGAACGCCCTTTCTAAACACACTGCAAGTGAGTTCAGCCCCACCCTGTGGCCATCTGGTCTTGTTTCGGAGAGGCGGGGTATTCTCACTGTGTTGGTTTTGTATTCCAGAGACACTCTAAGTCTGTCAAGTTCTTCATCAGAGGCTGGCTTTTTATAGTGGCAGACTCAGCTCGATGACATCAGAGGGTGGAGTCATATCCCAGTGCTGGACTGTCTTGTAGCGTTTTTAGAAAGGGTATTCACTGTCTACCAACCCCTCTTTTATAGGCAAGGCATGAGCAATAAAATGCTATTTGAACTCTTCACCTGTGGATCTGGTTGTTCACTTTCTTTTAAAAAGAAAAGGAAAGAATTTGAAAATTCTTTTTTGGCTTCAAGTAACCACATTCAGTGGCAAAGAGAATAAAGAGTTCAAATCTCAGATAACAATCTGAAAGGAGCTTCCATAGAAAAATATATCGGTACTCCTAAAGGAGTTTCCAAGTTACATAAAAAAACAGAGTGACTGAACTTGTAGATGGTAGATATCAGAGCAATAAAGCTGAAATAAGAACACAAATTTAAATAAAAAATATCATACAGTATTTCTAGTAAACATTTTTTTCTGAGAAGTAAATGGATAATTGCAGCAAATATTTTATATTTGTTTCCTACATTCTCCAGGTTTTTGTAAATTATGGTTATAAATCAGGCTTAGGAGAGCTGAGTTACTTTTCCTCTTTATCTAGATTTAGAATCCAATTTCTTGCTTTTTAATCACCCCTAGAAAGTGACATCTATCTATGTTTGTCCATAAAGTTAGTGTATTTACAGTACGTGGTCACTAGGAATTGAAAATAATTTGTTGGGCCAAGGTGAATTTGTATTTATTTGTCTATTTAACTTGTATCATGCCTTTATTATTTTACAAATAACCCAAGGTGGCAAACATATCCAAAATGCCGTATAGATTATACTGATTAACAGAGTTGGAAGGGACCTTGTCGGTCATCTAGTCCAACCACCCATCCAAGCAGACCCTACACCATTTTTGACATATGGCAGTCCAGTATCTTCTTGAAAGCTTCCAGTGATGAAGCTCCCTCAACTTCCGAAGGCAAGCTGTTCCATTAGTTGATTGCTCTCACTGTCAGAAAATTTCTCCTTATTTCCAGGTTGAATCTCTCATTGTTCGGTTTCTATCCATTATTCCTTGTCTGGCCTTCCGGTGCTTTAGAAAATAGCTTGATTGCTTCCTCCCTGTGGCAGCCTCTCAAATATTGGAACACTGCTGTCATGCCTCCGCTAATCTAGCCATGCCCAGTTCCTGCAACTGTTCGTTGTATGTTATAGCCTCCAGTCCCCTAATCATCTTGATTGCTCTTCTCTGTACCCTTCCTCCTCCTAGTGTCTCCACAACAACAACCCTCTGTGGTGGTTTGGACTGAGAGAGAATAACTGGCCCAAAGTCACCCAGTTGACTTTCATGGCTAAGGCAGGACTTGAATTCATGGCCTCCTGCTTTCTAGCCTGGAGTCTTAACCACTAAACCAAAATATACTCAAGATTGCTCTTGAGAACACATGTTGATTAAGATATTTGTCACCTTCTTAGTATAAAATTAACAATTTGGAGTACTATTAAAACGAAAATGAAAATGTCCAAACCATAACAAAGCTCCAGCACTGAATATTTTGTACTTCTGGGCCTTCCATGTAGGTTGCAGTTTTGGAATTTGACAGCACTGGAGGATAATGGGTTCCCGATGGCTTCACATTTGATTCTTCTCAAATCTTTGGCCGTTAATGTGCATCTTTTTTTCTCAACACATTTATTGCAATCCTGTTGACTATTTGCAACAAAACATTTGATGGTTCTGTGATCATGCCCCAATATTTTATCAATTTTAAAAAGTGATGCATCCCTCTGAAAGAGTTCAATTTTTGACTTTTCATAGTCAGTAAAATCTATCTTTTGGCCCATATTGCCTGATGAAAAGAAGCTTCCTAATAATTATGCATAGCTTGATATAGGGTGTTGATCTCCTTAGGTCACGCCCTCCTTCATTATATAAATATACATCACCTGTTATGCTTATAATCCATTATGCATTCAAGTTTGTACAGCTTGGAGGTGAAAAATATGCATAAAAATGATATAGTCAAAATACGATACACACTTACCTAATAATTGTGCACACAGTGTTGTGGCTGTGACCTCACTACCCCAAGGCCTGGGAGAAAATATGACATACGAGAATTGACTTTTCACAGTGGTGGGATTTAAATTTTTTCACTACCAGTTCTGTGGGCATGGCTTGTTGGGTGTGTCAGGGAAAGGATACCGTAAAATCTGCAGTCAGAGATGGTATTTGCCAGTTTTCCGAACTGCTCAAAATTTCCGCTACCGGTTCTCCAGAATTGGTCAGAACCTGCTGAATACCACCTTTATTTTGGTATCTTTATATGGATGTATATAGGAAGCAAATTAAGCAAGAAAAAAACTATCCAAGATAAGCTAAATTTTGTAGTTATTCTCTTTAATCAATACAAGGTGATGAATATTTTTATATGTAATATGGTATAGTACAGTTCCTAAAGAGTTAAAAATAGAAATACTCTGAAAGTAAAAACTGATTACAGAACTTGAATAGGATAATAATCAGAAGTAATCCCACTAAATTCAAGGGATTTGTTTACTAGTAAAAAGATATTGGACTTCAGGTTCAGTTAACTTGATTTTGTATTCCAGCACTTGTTAATCAGTCTTTTGAATGCACTGGAATGTTTGAGTAGCTATGTGTAAAATTGCACTGTAATGGATTTTTCAGAAATATTCTATACAATTGCTCTTTGCCATTCCTGCAACTTTTTACTGAAAAGGAAGGTAAGAATCTAAATCAGACAACTTTGTACCAAAATAAAGGTAAGAATCAATATATTTCTTCTTACTGCATGGCAAATGGTGAGGTATGTTTATAGGTCCCAATGCTTCTCTGGTAAAAGAAGATCTCTTCCATGTAAAGACTGGAAAGACAATATCCTTATTGCATCTTATAGATGCAGATTTTTTAAAAAGTCATATAAAGAGAAAAAGTTTACTAAATACTGGTTTTATAATTTCAAATGCATTTTAAACAAGTGATTGGTAATATACTACAGTTCAGCTTTTAGGAGTCATTTTTTCAGAACATATAATTCCTGAATTTAGTTAAACTGAGAGAATTATGAACGTTCCAAGGCTTCGAGACAATATATTTAATGTGGTTTCAAATTTAATTTGACATGATAGAGACTTCCATCTGTCAATAGTACAAATAGTTTTTTAAAACCTAGTGGCTTTTCCCAGATTTAAATATATTTTCCCTTGAACACTTTATTGAGCTGAAATAAGTAGAACTTAAAACATTCAGGAAAATGTGCTTTCCGTAATACACCTTTTTCTGGGTTTTTAATCTTTTGTAGAAAATAAAACAACGTCAGAATATTTCATATAAAGTCAATATAGAATCTTTATTTAATTAAGAAATCTCATGGGATAAAACTATCATTTGGGTAAAAATAACTTTGTAAAGAAATTTATTTTTCTGTGGTGTTTTTTTTTAATTGATAGACTTTGTGAACAGTTAATGTAACCCAGTCTGCTGACAATGTAATACTGTATAAAGATAAGGGTTTCTTAGATCTTTTTGAAGTATAGTTATAGTTCTCCATTGTGCTGAGTAGAGAATCCAACGAATGGGTTAACTCTGCTCTTCTGCTCAGAGACTGAGTCAGTCAATATTTTGGTCATGCCTCCCTTGCCTGTGTATGCCCAGTTTTGACCCAGTCTTTGCTCAGAAGAGACATGTAGAAGAATGTTCTTAGAACAGGACTTGGATTTTGCAAATATTACAGTCAGGTCCCCATCTCCGCATAAGCCTTCTCAAAACAGCAAATGGCTAGGTTGGCTCCCCCTGTATGTCTGACATAGCCGCCTTATCCCATCTGGTCGGCTGGGTGCCCCAGTCTGTCTGACATAGCCACCCTCTCCACGGCTGCTTTGCTCTGGCTGGCTCCTCACTCTGTCCAACATAGTCGCCTGTGTTCCAGCTCCAGGAGAGTTGAGGTCTTGTGGCATACTCTGAAGCGGCTAAGAGAGAAAAGCTGTGGCAGCAAAGTTCCGCTTAGGAACAAGCTTGCCTTGTCTGGAGGGGCTGGACAAGGGACTGTCCCCCAATACCATATGCAGACGAGTAGCAGCTTTGGCCTTGGTGTTATCCTACATGGATTTAGAATTCCTTGCTCTACACCTGATGGTGCACAATTTCATTAGAGGCACAACTAAAGCCACCTGTGGTACACAGGTACCCCACCCGGGACCTGCCTAAAGTACTACAAATTCATCTCAGCGCCGTTCAAGCCATTACAATCAGCCAGCCTGTGTTTCCTCACCTTCAAGGTGGCCTTCCTCATGGCCATCACTTCAGCCAGATGGATATCTGAGCTGGTGGCTCTCTCCATAAGAGAAGACCTTTGCATATTCCATCCAAATAAGGGGTCCTGCGGCTGGATCCCTCCTTCCTCCCCAAGGTGAATTCCTCGTTCCACAGGGCACAGGAAATAATCTTGCCAGACTTCTGCCCAAGCCCAACCCACACTCTGGAGAAGAAATGGCACATCTTGGATGTTAGTAGGCCCCTCCACACCTACATCAAGAGGACAGCCTCTCTTAGAAGGACAGAATCCCTGTTGTATCCTTCCAGCCCTCTATACTGGGGAACAAGGTTACACCATCGACCATAGTCCGGTGGATACAGGCATGCATCGCCAAAGCTTATGAGCTTCAGGCTCTTCCATTGCCCAGGCGAGTGATAGCCCATTCCACTAGAAGCACAGCCATGATGGCTACATGGAAGACACAGGCCTCTATCGAGGACATCTGTAGAGCAGCAACATGGTCTTCATTCCTAATCATAAGACACTACAAACTGGATGCCTTCACCTCAGCTGAAGCAGCCTTTGGCAGGTGGGTGCTTCAGAAAGTGCATACAGACTTGGGGACTCAGGACCAGACTGCTACCCACCCTTAGGACAGCCGACTTTGGAGTGTCCCATTCTTTGGATTCTCTACTCAGCACATCATCTCTACTCAGACTGCATCCAGTTTTGTTCACCACATTATAAAAAAGATGTTGAGACTCTAGAAAAAGTACAGAGAAGAGCAACCAGGATGATTAAGGGACTGGAGGCTAAAACATATAACGAACAGTTGCAGGAACTGGGCTTGGCTAGTCTAGTAAAGAGAAAGACCAGGGGAGACATGATAGCAGTCTTCCAATATTTGAGGGGCTGCCACAGGGAGGAAGGGATCAAGCTATTTTCTAAAGCTCCTGTCGGCCAGACAAGGAGTAATGGATGGAAACTGAACAAGGAGAGATTTAACCTGGAAATAAGGAGAAACTTTCTGACAGAACGATCAACCAATGGAACAGCTTGCCTTCGGAAGTTGTGGGAGCGCCATCACTTGAGACTTTCAAGAAGAGATTGGACTGCCATTTGTCAGAAATGGGGTAGGGTCTCCCGCTTGGGCAGGGGGTTGGACTAGATTACCTACAAGGTCCCTTCCAACTCTGATTATCTGTATCTGTATCACAATGGAGAAGAGACATTGGTCTTACCTAATTATGCTCCTTCTTGGTGTGCTGAGAGAGAATCCCACCCTGGCAACCATCTGGTCCAAAATCCAGGACTGGCCAGAATCAGCACTGAAAATATGTCAAGTCAATCACTATGCCTTCATCAAAACTGAGCATGCGCAGATAAAGGGAGGTGTGACCAAAAGATCGGTTGTCTCAGTCTCCAAGCAGAAGAGCAGAGTTAACCAATTCCTTGGATTCTCTCTCAGCACACTGAGAAGGAGCGTATCAGGTAACACCAATGCCCCTTTCCTTGAATAGATACCGTGTTTCTCCAACAATACAGCTTCCCCCAATAGGAAGTCCCAGCATGTTTTATAGGCATGAAATGAAATTAAGCCCCTCCCCCCAAATTAAGGCCTATATGAAAACATGTGAAATGGGGGGGAATGGTGGGGGGGCTTACCGTTAGGAAGTACTTTTGTTGCACACCCGGATATGGTGCTGCCTGCGTTGACCCCAATATGAAGTGCCTCACCAACGCTGAGGTCAATATCCAAGCCGTCGCTGCCCGCCCACCCGAAGATGCAAGGGGGGGAAATTAAGTCACCCCCAAAAAGACAGCCTAGCCATTTTTTAGGGGCTCAAAAAAAAATAAGACCTGGCCTTATTATATGAGAAACACGGTAGGTGGTGAATGGAAACCGAATTAAACCTTAGGATTGTGTTAACATAAAATGTTATTTTCATAAACTGACTGAAAACTTTGTTCACATTAAACTAGTCTCTTTAAAAAGTTTCTAATTGTGGTAAATGAAAACTCTTGGATTGCATTTGTGGTCCATTTTAAAACTTGTTGCACTTTGATGGCAGAAATGAAATAGATTATACAAATCAAAAATTCATTTGGTAGCAGTGCCAGATATGCAGGTGTTTTTAACTTTGTTTTACTGTTACAGTGCACTTGTATGTCAGACTTACTTATTCTGTAATGCAAATGTAAAAGCTCAAGTGAGTAGCTTTAATTCCCCTTCTGCATTTGATTTTTCATTAGAGACAATACCAAATTCAATCTCAGGTGAATATTTTGCATATGTGTAAGGAACCTATGTGTTTCATTTCTGAGATGGAATGCAAAGCTTGTAAAATAACTGCAAAATGCTTTTAAATAGCTAGAAAAAGCAAGATAGAGTAAGTGCATCTGTGTATAAGTACAGTATTTTATGATGCTGCATGACATGAGAAAAACTGATTGCTTGGTACAGTCATATGATGAATACTGTATAAAACAGCTGTTTATGATCTTACCCTCTAAAAATTTACATAATCCATATATAAAGTAAAAAAAGTATATAGTAAAAAATTGCATGTAAAACTACTTTCCTCATGAGCAGAAATATATCACATTTGAAATATATTCTTGAAGTCTTCACTGATTCCCTATTTTACAGATTTCAGTAGTTCCATGATCAGGGTGAAAAAACTGGCTACAAGCTAAAGCCTACAAAATGTAAAATTACTGCAAAATTCCATATTAAGATTTGCAATCACCTTTTTCATGGCTCCATAGCAAGTTCCCCCTCACAACATTTGCCACACCTAAAAAGTAACTTGTTCATTTGAAATGAAGCTGAAGCAATTGTTAAATTACTGGAAGTCCTGCATGTCAGACTTCTCTTTCCAAAGAATGAGAATTTAGAAACTTGGAACAATTAACAGGGATAAAGGATTAGAAGATAAATAAGCTGTCATGCAGACCACCCACTGGCTAGATTAAACATTAAATGAGCAGTAGTCAATGAAATAAATGATTGATAAAACTGTATTTTGACTATTTCTATACTGGCCATATATGTTACCTGACCGTATAAATCTATCTTCTTCTATTGCAGAGACCACCAATTTCATGGACATGAAAGAATTTCATGATGATGAAATCAAAGGCATGGAGCAAAACATATTGGGAAAAATCATTTTCTAGCTTGCATATGTGAGATAACTAGAAAGAGAACTTACTAAGCATTGCTGTTAATTGTTAGGGCTGTATTGTCATTCTGTGCACCAGTAGCATTACTGTATATTAATTATTTTTTCTTTTATTATAATGTTGTAAATCATATTATATTGTATTATTTCAATGCAATGGAGATTCAATGCAGTAAAGTTTATATAATTAAAATTATGAACATATTTAAAAAACTTAAAAATATTGAAATATTAAAAATTTCTTATTTTTGATAAGATGATTCAGTCGTGCCTGACTCTTGGTAATTTTATGAACCAGGTCTCTCCACATCTTCCAATCTTGTACTACTACTTTGAGATTTTCCATGCTCTAGCTGATGTCAACTTTGACAACATAATCTCCAGTGAATTCCCTCACAAGACATGGCTAAAATAACTGAGAAGTAATTTTGTGACTTTTCCTTCTAGTGACATGCCTGGAGTTATGTGCTCTAGTAGTTTGTGAGGGAGGCAGAGAAGTGAGTACAAAGGAGGAAGGTAGTTTGAATTGCCTCTGTTGCATTTCAACTTCCCAGAGTTTGGTGGGAGGACTGCTGGCTGTTTGTGAGAGAGGCAGAGAGCGAGTACAAAGGAGAAAGGTCGTAGCCTGTGCGTCTAACAGTGCGCGAATCATATAACTATAAACCAAAAATAGCAATGACAATTCAGGGTTGGTGCACTTGGGATTGTGATTTCATTTTATTTCAAAATGACCAGCGTAGTTCAGTGTAATACTTGTTTTGCAGCTGTCTTTTGCAGCACTCTTTTCAAATTTGGATGCTGTCCTCTTTGTAAACAAATTACATGGACAGATTACCTATTTATAATCTCTAATCTGTACTCTCCAAGCAGAAATAAGATTCCTAATCCAGCCATACCAGTCTATTGAGCTGCAAGCCCCAACTACCACAAAGACCCGAAAGAAAAAGAGCAGTATGGACAATCATAAGATCTGGCAGGGTGAGAGCTGTGGACCATAAACACAAAGCTTTTGCTGTGTCCCAGCATAACAGATACAGTACTCTTGCACTGTCTAGGGACACTAAAGTGACAGGTCAAGGTAGTTGTGATAATGATAACTCAAGCCAGGGATCGTCGTCCAAGAAGAAGAACTTACTTTGGAAAGGGGAAAGTGTGAATGAGGTATTACGCATCAGTCACACAAGAAGAGCAAGGTATCCAAAAAGAGAAGCCATCTTCTGGTTGGGGACTCAATTGTAAGTGATACTGAGGTTTTGAAAGAGGTCAGGTGTCTGCCAGGTGCTACTATCAGCAGAGACAAGAACCATAGTCTTAAGATAGTCAAGAATGCCAATAAGAACTGTGATATTGATGCTATTATACATGTTGGTACAAATGATCTGTCCCAGAAGGATGTACTTTCTGTGCAGAAAGACTTCCAGAGTTTGGGGTATGAACTTAGTAGTATGGGATGTAGGCTTATCTTTCCAGAGGTTTCATCAGAATATAAGGAAGAAAAAGGAAAAGGCCAGCGTGTAGCGGAGTTTAATGTGTGGCTAAAAGAGTGGTGTAAAAGGGAAGGCTTTGGTTTTATTAGTCATGATGTCTGAAGCTGGTGCAATGAAAACTGTACAAAAGAGATGGTTTGCATCCATCAAATAAAGGGACTGAGTTACTTGGCATTAAATTCACAGATTTTTCTGGATAAACATTTAAACTGAACAGCAGGGACAGAGAATTAATGGATACAGAACATTTCTGTCCCCAGCAGTCTAAAATTAATAAGGATGCCAGTGCATGTAACATAGATGTTTGTGCAGGTAAGATTATCAACCTTGCTGTCAAGCAAAACCAAGCATTTAATAGTGAGGGCCGTACCATATGCATTAATCAAACAGGTGGCAAGAAAGTAGGGGCAGTCAGGCACAACACAGGTTATGTAGACAGTAAACACAGCATCAGGCAAAGATCTCAAGTGCCTATATACAAATGCATGAAGTCTGGGGAACAAACAGGGTGAACTCAAACTACAAATATATAAAGGTATAGTTGAAATAACAGAAACTTGGTAGGATGAAACCCATGATTGGAACATTCTGGTAGAAGGACACAAACTGTTCAGAAAAATCAGATCCCATAAAAGAGGAGATGGAGTTGCACTGTATATAAAGAACCACTTGCTACAGAAATGCATGAAACCAAAGATGAAAACCTAGAATGCATATGGGTCAATTTAAAAGAAAAAAAAGAATGATATGGCCATAGGTGTATATCATAGGCCACCCAAAGAAGCAGAAACCTTTTTGCCAACCAACTAATAAACACATGCAGGAAACAACCAACAGCAGTGATGGACTTCAATTATCCTGATATCAATTGGAAAACCAATTCTGCACCAAGTGAGAAATCAAATAAGTTCCTAACCAACCTAGCTGACAAATTTGTTGTCCAAAAGGTAGAGGATGAAACTAGAGGGGCAGCCATACTGGACTTAATTCTAATAAACAGAGAAGAAGTGATAGAGGGAGTTAAAACTGTAGGAACCTTGGGTGAGAGTGACCATGTAATACTAGAATTCAACATAACACAAACACAAGCAACAGAACATATTGACACCAGAGTCTTGTATTTTAAGCCCCTGTCACACAGCACCAACGGATGAAAAGAGGATGTAAAACGGAGACAAATACTTGCCATCCGTTGGTTAACGCAATGCTTCCGTTCTGTGCTCATTGCATCCGTTTTTCATCCTCTCTACCCGTCCAGCATCCATCTATTGACATTTCATCCGCTCAAAAAGTTTTGAGCTGCACAAAACTTTTTGAGTGGAAAATGTATCCAACGCGTCCGTTCTGCATCCGCTACACATACGGGGAACATCCGTAAGACATCCGTCGTCATCCGTTACGCGTCTGCTATATCCACGAGGCATCCGCTGTGCATCCGCGCAACTCGCATCCGCTCCAGTGGAAAACGGACACGGGGGAAGCGAAATGGACGCGGAACGGACATGCAGCGTTAGCACGGACGGAGAAAGGATGAAAGCGGATGCAGCTCGCATAAAAAGCATTAAAACGGAAAAAAAGTTCGCATAGGGGACGTATCTCGGATATTTAGGATGTCTGCAGGATGTCTAGAGGATGCAAAAGGACACCAAGCAGAAAACCTATATTTCCTATAAAAAGGGGGAGGAACTCACCTGGATCTCACTTTCAGTCCAGCAGCCCTGCAGTGCAGACCTCTGCAGCCTTCATCTGGCTCTTGCTCTTCCACAGCATCCAGTCATCTCCACCATGGATCGTCACACACTCCTTTTGGTAGTCCCCATCGCTCTACAACAGTGCGAAGCCCTCTACAGGCTCTTTCAACTGTTCTACGCGAAGAAAAGGAGGCGCCCAAGAAGTGTCTGGGTCCGAAGATGGATCGCGAGAAGAGCAGAGTATGGACTGTATAACAAGCTGATGGGGGAGCTGAGGAACGAAGACCCTCGTGCATTCCAGAACTTCATGAGGATGCCGCCAGCCATGTTTGACGAAGTTGTGTAGCGGCTGACACCCAGGTTGACCAAGCAGAGCACCAACGTCCGGCCCAGCCTGGACCCCGGGCTCAAGGTGGCACTGATTCTGAGCCACCTGACCTCAGGGACCACCTACAGGAGCATGCAGTACGGCTGGAGGGTGCCACACAACACCATCAGCATTGTGGTCAGAGAAGTGGTGCAGGCCATCATCGAAGAATACCTGAGGAGCTCCTCCAGTGCCCCTCCACTGAAGAAGGCTGGAAGAAAGTTGCAGAGCAGTGGTATCAGAGGTGGAACTTCCCCCACACCGTTGGAGCCATAGATGGGATGCACGTGGCCTGCAAAGCTCCAGCCAACTCAGGGTCCAATTATCACACTACAAGGGCTTCTTCAGCATCATCCTCTTCGCCATGGTCGATGCTGACTACAAGTTCATGTACATCAATGCATCAAGCAACGGGTCAGCTTCAGATGCCCAGGTATACAACGCCAGTCACCTCAAGGAGGGGCTGGAACGCAACCTCATCATGGGCTTCCCAGATCCAGACCCCCTGCCGAACGACACACAAGATGTGCCCTACTTCATCGTGGGGGATGACGCCTTCTCCCTCACAACCTACCTCATGAAGCCCTACACTTCCAGATGCCTCACCCGTGAAGAGAGGATCTTCAACTACAGGCTGTCCAGGGCAAGGCGGGTGGTGGCGAACGCCTTTGGCATCCTGGCCAACAGGTTCCAGGTACTTCTCACCACCAGGCAGCATCGCCCAGAGACCATGAGGAGGATCGTGGAAGCTTGCTGCATCCTGCACAATCTCATGCGCACCTGCTACCCAGTGTTGCAGAACAGGCTCGTGGACCTCCAACAAGGCAATGGGGACATGGAGCCTGGGGAATGGAGGCAAGGGCCATACCTGATAGATACTGTGGATGTGAAAGGTCCCAACAGAGCTTCATGTGAAGGGAAGAAGCAGCGCAACCTCCTGAAACACTGGTGCAACTCCCCAGCTGGAGCAGTGGAGTGGCAAGACAGGATGATAGATGCTTAATGGATGCTTCCTTGAGCCTGTCTCATCACACGGATGAGATTGTGCCGTGTATGTTGAGTGGCCCTACAATGAACAGGGCATTTAATAAAGAGTTGTGTTTATGTTGAAATGTGTGGATCAATGATTACATTGTTATTGATAATAAAGGGCCAAAGGTGTGGCACCTGGGAGGGTGGACCATACAGTCCCACTATGCTTGCACTGGAGGTTTATCTATCCCACAGCTATTACCCATCCCACAGGTATCCCTGCCCATCCCACAGCTGTTACCCATCCCACAGGTATCCCTGCCCATCCCACAGCTATTACCCATCCCAAAGGTATCCCTGCCCATCCCACAGCTATTAACCATCCCACAAGCAGGCTTAAACTATTTCTAAAAGTTTCCACCAAGACTTTATTGACTATTATTAAAAACAAACTGTAAAAGAAAATCACCCAAGTGTCCCAAGCAGAGATAAAGTCATCAGGTAGCAACCCAGTCTGTGGCACTCTTCTCATTCACTCTGAGGCGTGCCCACAGTTTCAGAGGTGAATGGTTCAGGTGCTGTGGAGGTGGCTGCTGCTGGAGTGTTGGTCTGAGGTGCCATTGGGGTGCCTGGCCCCGAGAGGACAACAGGGGACGGTGTGTGGAGGAAGCTCTCAGAGAGCTGGCTCAGTCCTGTGATATTGAGAGCCCCTTCCTCCAGGACATGGGGTGTCAGTCCCAAGACCGATGACAGATGTTCTGAGGCCAGGCTTGGCTGTGGGGTGAAGGAAGGAGCAGTGTAGTAGGGATGTCTGGTCTGCAGGTGAGCGAGGTGAGGCGTGGGTGGCATCTGTGGCATGGGTGGCATCTGTGGCGTCGGTGGCACTGGTGGCATACGATGAACCTGTGCCTGGACTGGGAAGGGCTGCCTGTGCTGCTGGACCTCCTGGTAGCCGTAGCCTTGGTAGGTGAGGGCCTGTGGAAAGCCTTGGAAGGGCAGTGACATCACCTGGGATGGAGGAGCAGGCCTGGACTGGGTGGGAGCAGGTTCAGCTGGGTCTGGAGAATTGTGAAGAAGATCGGTGATCCTGTCCTTTATCACCTGGTACTGTGATTCGGATATGTCCAGGAGGGTCTGGTTGACGTAGGTGAGGAAGGGCTTGCAGTTGGAGGATGGGATATCGGTGTGTACCAGCTGAGAGGAGATCTATGCTGCTTCTGATGGTGTCCCTGATTTCCAGCAGGACAGTGTGGCTCTGCCCCTCTGGTCTGGCTCTCTGCCTGCTTTCTGTGGAGGTGGAGCTGGGGGTAGATGTGGGTTGGTTTCTGGTGGAAGTGCCCTCTCCTTGCTCCCACTGCGTCAGGGTCCTCCACGCGCTCCACCACAGGGAGTGCAGCTGTGGGTGGGGGTCTCCATCGTGGCACGCTCCAGCGATACCTGCCTGGACATAGGAGCTGACTCTTGGCCAGAAGAGGACTGGCTCTCTGCGGGCTGCCTGAGAGAGAGGGTTGTGAGAGGGGCTGCTCCTCGATGGCGGATCTCACCCTCCAAGAAGCTGCACTTGGCCATCACGTAGGTCTCTCAGTCCATCAGCTTGACTGTGGCCTGGCCAGATTTCTTGAGGTGCAGCTTCCCGTACCAGGTGTGCATGTGCTTCCACCAGCCGAGGAGCACCTCCGAAGTGTAGCCCAGGCTCTCCGCCTTCTCTCTCCAAGCAGCCTGCTTCCTTTTGGTGTCTTGAGAGAGCCTGTGTCCCTTCCGCCATGGATACTCGTTCTCCCTCAGCCATTCCAGCACCTCATCCTCATGTTCCTCTTCGATGGAGTATTGCCTCCTCTCCCATTCTCGCATATGCCTCTTCCTTCCTCTGGCAGGGCCATCTGGGCCCTCATCAGAGGGGCTTCGAGGTTGTAGGGGCTGCTCCACCAGCAGCAGCAGCAGCAACAACAACAGTAGCAGCAAAAGCAGGACCAGCAGCACCATCAGGACCAGCAGCACCAGCAGCACCAGGATCAGCAGCAGCAGAGTAAGCACCAGCAGGACCAGCAGGACCAGGATCAGCAGCAGCAGAGTAAGCACCAGCAGAAGCACCAGGACCAGAAGCAGCGCCAGCAGAGTATGCAGGAGCAGAAGCCCCAGCACTAGGAGCAGCGCCAGCAGAGTAATAAGCACCAGCAGAAGCCCCAGCACCAGGAGCAGCGCCAGCAGAAGCTCCAGCACCAGAAGAGTCAGCCCGAGCAGCAGAAACCCCAGCAGAAGCAGAGTCAGGGCCAGGGGGTGGGATGGTGGCCCTGTCCTTCTTGCCAGGGCTGGCAGCAGATGGCAGAGGCTTCCTCTTTTTCCCCATGGTTGTTGGCTGGCTGGAGCTGTGTCTGGCAGCAGGTCTTTCCTCTGAATGGTGACCTGCTTGCAAGCTGCTTCCCTTTATATCCGCGGGGCTGACGCAATGCATCCTCCCCACATGCACAGTGAATGCTTTGCTTCTGCTCTGCATCCGCTTCATCCGCTCGGCATCTGCTCTGCATCCATTCCTTCCCTTGCACGTCCTCTTCGCTGTGCTCCCCCGGAAGCCCTGCGGATGTGCCATATGCTTCCACCTGCTTCCATCCGCTAGGCTTCCGCGGAGCATCCGCTGAACATCCTGGCTACGTCCTCTCCCCGTCCGTTCCTTTCCATTGTACGCTCTGCTTATGCAAATTCGGGGCACTTTTGAGAGCGGATAACAACGGATGGAACATTTTCTCGTCCGCTGTGTCCTTTTTCACATACGTTTTGCATCCGTCGGCCTATGTGACAGGCCCTTTAAAAGAGCTGATTTCAATAAACTCAGAGAGAACTTGGGAAAGATTCCATGGATGAAAATCCTAAAGAGGAAAACAACTCAAGAATATTGGGGAACTCTGAAAGTACGATCATAGAAGCCCAGACCAGCACAATACCAATGAAAAAGAAAAACAAGAAATCCAAGAAGAAACCAGCATGGCTACACAAAGAAAAAATGGACAAATACAAAAATTGGAAAGAGCAGGGGTGAGATTCAACCAGTGTCACTACTGGTTCAGTGATTACGTATTGCATGCTAGTAAAGCAGTTATGAGGGGCTACTTTATATAGTAAAATCACTTAGAGAATAAAAAAATCTCAGGAAAAGATGTAAAGGATATTGGATGAAATTAGACAAAGAAATTCAGCTGCAAAAGACACTTATGGATCCTAAAATTTTACACTATGTAAAATTGTTACAGCAATAATGATCTATGTTAACTATACTGGAAATGGAAACAAAACTGAACTATGGAAAACAAAACATTTTGAATTTTTAAATAAACCAGGCAGATGGTTGGCTTATCAATTAAAAAAAGAAAGTGAAAAGACGATTGGAAAAAAAATTGAAATTAATAATGTAATAACAGACAATGAACTTATTAAAAAGTCCTTTCATAATTTCTACTCAAATTTGTATCAAAGACAGGAGATAGATATGTCAAAAAAGATGAATATCTTTTAAGACAGCAGTTATCTATCACAAACCCAGATACAGCTTATGAATGATCCAATAACTGTCTTTGAGATATCAGAAGCCATTAAAAAAAATGAGGCCAGGCAAAGCTAACTCATGTGAAATTCAAAAGATTACAAGACACGGATGTCCTTTGTCCCCTACTTTGTCCCCTGTTGTTTATTTTTGTATTGGAAGTTTTGAATAGAGCTATTAGACAAGATGATAAAAGAAGTGGTATATTATTATTACCTTTATTGCCAGAACACAACATGTGTACAATGAGATTGGCTGAGCCTCCCTTCATGCATCCCCATCCACCCAATACAATTCACAGTGAGGACAGAAATATAAATATTAAGAAAGAAGTGTATAAATTGAGGGCTTTCACTGATGATCTGGTATATTTTTACAGGTCCCAAACATATATATAGAATATTTGATTCTCTGAATATTTGAGGAAATTGAACAAGTTTGGGGCTTTGGCAAGTTTTAAAATAAATAAACAGAAAACAACAATGCTGATCAACAATATGCATTCTCGGGATAATGATATATTGAACAAAAAGTTGAGTTTGAGAAAAAGGTGAAATACTTAAGGGTGATGTTGACAAATACAAATATGTAACTGTTTCAAAACAACAATGACCCTTTTTGGAAATTAAATTAAACAGGATTTACAGATATTAAACAGGATTTACAAAGATGGGATAAATTGCACTTACTACTATTGGGGTTGAATCTCTATAATCAAGATGAATATTTTACCAAAGATGCTGTTTTTATTTCAGATGTTACCAATACTTACAGCTGACAATTCATTTAAACAATGGCAGAAGGATATTTCTAAGCTCATAGAGAGAAAAAACCAAGAATTAGATACTGTAAGATGCTATAGAAAGAGGGGGTTTGGGTTTATCAGATATGAAATTGTATTTTGATCCATGTTGTTTGACCTGGTAGGAATTAAAGTGTCTTTCCATTTTTGTGCATACAATAGTCTTGCTGCTGTCAACATATATAATAACAAAGTTCCAATTTTTTTCCAGTTCTTTTTCCATTAGGCCCCAAAGGAAAAGTTCTGGTTTCATTTTTATCTCTCTATTAAAGTATGAATCATACTCCAAATTTTTTTTTTTTGCTTTATCATATATCCACCACAGATGATAAAAGTTCTTTTTTTTACTTTTACACTTCCAAGATTTATTTGACATACCTATATACATCTTAGATAGCTTATCTGGTGTTAAATACCAACAGTACATCATCTTACATAACTTTTCTTTTAAATTTTAATTTAATTTATATGATGTCTATTACATTAAGAATGTAATAACATATAAAACGTTCTGATAATGGAATTTTGGATTCAACTCTCTTTCCCTGGTTATTATATGCAACATCCTTGTGAGATGCTTTTCCCCAGCTCTAATGGCATAAAAATGTGGGGTAAAAATCTATTTTCACTAAAACTCTTGTATCTATTTGATACTTTATAACCTTCAATTGAGTGAAACAATGTGTTAAGGCCCTGTCCCACTGGCCGCCGGATGCAAAATGTATACATAAAGGATACAGAGACGAGCAAAATTTCGGGAGTGGCTCCATCCGTTGTCATCCGCTCCAAAAAGTGGTGAAAATTTGCATGACCAGAATGGAAAAAAACGGAAAAGAATGGACAGGGGTAGTATGTAGCGGGGATGTTGAACGGATGTTCGTAAAAAGCCTAGTGGATGACAGCAGATGGAAGCGGATGACACACCCTCAGAGGTTCTGGGGGAGAATAGCGAAGCAGACGCATAACGGAAGGGGCGGATGCATAGCGGATGATGCGGATGCATCACGGACGCCTATAGGAAGCAAAGCAGATGCATAGCGGATGTATATCAGATGCAAAGCGGTCACTGCGCATGCGGGGAGTATGAATTGCATCAGCTCCGTGGATATAAAAGGATGCAGCTCGCACGCAGTCAGCATTCAGAGGAAAGATGTGCTGCCACATACATCTTCAAATAACACCATGGTTCGTCAGTCAGAGAAGAAGAGAAAGCCCGTGCCTACTCGTGCCAGCCCTGGCAAGAAGGACAGAACCACCATCCCACCCCCTGGCACTGACTCTGAAGCTGCTGCTGCTTCTCCCTGCTGCTGCTGCTGCTGCTGGTGTTGCTGCTGGTGTTGCTGCTGTTGGTGCTTCTCCTGCTGCTGCTGTTGCTGATTGTGCTGGTGGTGCTGCTGCTGGTGCTGCTGGTGCTGGTACTGCTACTGCTACTGCTGCTGTGGTGGACCAGCCCCAAGGCCCTCAAAGCCCTGCTGCTGAAGCCCCTGAAAGCCCTGCTGCTGAAGGTCCTGCCAGAGGGAGGAAGAGGCAAGGGAAGGAGAAGGGAGAGGAAACAGTACACCGTTTCCGAGGACCATGAGGAGGAGGTGCTGGAATGGCTGAGGGAGAACGAGTACCTGTGGAGAAAGGGCCACAGACTCTATCGCGACACCAAGAAGAAACAGGCAGCTTGGAAAGACAAGGCAGAGAGCCTGGGCTACACTGCAGATGTACTCCTGGGATGGTGGAAGCACATGCACACCTGATATGGCAAGCTACACCTCAAAAAATCTGGCCAGGCCACTGTCAAGCTCACTGACCGGGAGATGTACGTCATGGCCAAACGCAGATTCCTGGAGGGTGAGGTCCGCCACCAAGGAGCAGCCCCTCTGGCACCCCTCTCCCTCAGACAGCCCAAAGACAGCCAGTCCTCTTCCAGCCAGGAGCCAGCGAGGCTGTCCAGGCAGGTGTCTTCAGAGGGCCCCACAGCAGACCCCCCCCTCCCCGACAGCTGCACACCCCATGCTGGAGGACTTGGAGGATCCCCTGTCACAAATGGAGGAAGAAGCGGCAGCCACCAGAGACCAACGCACCCCCACCCCCACCCCCAGCTCCACAGGATGCAGGCAGAGAGGCAGACTGGAGGGCCAGAGCCACAGTGTCCTGTTGGAGATCAGGGACACAATGAAGACCAGCACAGAACTGCTCTCTCAGCTGGTCCACTTGGACAGAGGATCCTCCAGCCGCCACACTTTCATCACCTATGTGAGCCACACCTTGAGGGATATGCCTGAGGCCCAGTACCAGGTGATGAAGGAAAAGATCACAGCACTTCTGCACAACCCTCAAGGCCCAGCTGAAGCTGCTCCGACCCAGTCCAAGTCTGCTCCTCCACCCAAGGCGATGTCACAGCCTTTCCATGGCTTTCAACAGCCCCTCACCTACCAAGGCTATGACTACCAGGACTTCCCACAGCAGAAGCAGACCTTCCCAGTCCAGGCCCAGGTTCATCGCACGCCACAGACGCCACACCTCACCCAGCTGCGGACCAGACAGCCCCACTACACTCCTCCTTCCTCCACCCCACAGCCAAGCCCATCAATGGACAATCTGTCATCAGTCTTGTGCCTGACATCCCAGGTACTTGATGAAGGGCCTCTCAACCTCACGGGACTGAGTCAGCTCTCGGACAGCTTCCTGAACACACCATCCCCTGTTGTACTCTCGGGGCCAAGCACCCCAATGGTGCCTCAGACCAGCACTCAAGCCACAGCCACCTCCACAGTCCCTGGCCGCTTAACAGCTGAGACCATGGACATGACTCAGAGTGACTGAGAATAGTGCCAGAGACTGAGTTGTTACTTGTTCACTTTATCTTTGTTTAAGACACTTTACTTGGTTCATTTTGCTTTTTTAATAAAGTCACACTGTTTACTTAAGACAGTTATTAATAAAGGTTATCTTTGCTTAACACACTTGGTTCATTTTTTTCACTTAATAAAGTGCTGGTGAAAACTTTTAAAAAATGGTTAAGCCTTTGCATGCTGGTGGGAGAGGTAAGGATAGTTGTGAGATAGATAAACCTCCAATGCAAGCATAGTGGGACTGTATGATCCACCCTCTCAGCTGCCACACATATGGACCTTTTGTATCAATAACAATTTATTCATTGATCAACACATTTCAAAATAAAGAAAGCTCTTTATTAATGCCCTATTCATTGTCGGGCCACTCAACATACATGGCACAATCTCATCAGTGTTATGCCACAGCTCCAAGGAAGCATCCATTAACCACCTGCCATCCTGTCTTGCCACTCCACTGCTCCAGCTGGGGAGTTGCACCAGTGTCTCAGGAGGTTGCGCTGCTTCTTCCCTTCATGTGAAGCTCTGTTGGGGCCTTGTACATCCACAGTGTCTATCAGGTTTCGTCCTTGCCCCCATTCACCAGGCTCCATGTCCCCATTGCCTTGTTGATGGTCTACAAGTCTGTTCTGCAAGACTGGGTAGCGGGTGCGCATGAGATTGTGCAGGATGCAGCAAGCTTCCACAATGTTCCTCACAGTCTCTGGGTCATGCTGCATGGTGGTGAGAATTATCTGGAACCTGTTGGCCAGGATGCCAAAGGCGTTCTCCACCACCTGTCTTGCCCTGGACAGCCTGTCGTTGAAGATCCTCTCTTCACGGGTGAGGTATCTTGAACTGTACGGCTTCATGAGGTAGGTTCTGAGGGAGAAGGCGTCATCACCAACGATGAAGTAGGGCACATCTTGTGTGTCATTGGGTAGGGGGTCTAGATCTGGAAAACCCATGATGAGGTTGCGTTCCAGCCCATCCTTGAGGTCACTGGCATTGTATACCTGGCTATCTGAAGCTGACCCGTTGCCTGAAGCATCGATGTACATGAACTTGTAGTCAGCATCAACCATGGCAAAGAGGATGATACTGAAGAAGCCCTTGTAATTGAAATAAGTGGACCCTGAGTTGGCTGCAGCTTTGCAGGCCACATACTTCCCATCTATGGCTCCAACGGTGTGGGGAAAGTTCCACCTCTGATACCACTCTTCTGCCACTTTCCTCCAGCCTTGTTCAGTGGTGGAGTACTGGAGGAGCTCCTCCACGTATTCTTCGATGATGGCCTGCACCACTTCTCTGACCACTTTGCTGATGGCGTTGTGTGGCACCCTTCAGGCATTCTGCATGTTTTTGTATGTGGTTCCAGAGGCCAGGTGCCACAGAGCCAGTGCCACCTTCAGTCCAGGGTCCAAGCTGGGACGGAAGTTGGTGCTCGGCTTGGTCAACCTGGGTCTCAGATGCTCTACAAGTTCGTCAAACATGGCTGGTGGCATCCTCATGAAGTGATGGAATGCACGAGGGTCTTCATTCCTCAGCTCCACCATCAGCTGGTCATACAGTCCAAACTCCATTCTTCTCACGATCCATCCTCAGACCCACACAGCTCTTGGATGTCTCCTTCTTCTCCTTCTGTATAAAAGGTGAAACAATCTGAACAGGGTTTGGTTCTGGGGATGAATGATCACAGCTACCATATGGATTGTGTCATGATCCATGGTGGGGAACAATGGATGATGTGGAAGAGCAAGACCAAGGGTGAAGAGGTCTGGACCACGGCTGCTAAACTTATACTGAGATCCAGGTGATTTTCTCCCTCTTTTTATAGGAAATATAGGTTTTCCGCTAGGTGTCCTACATACTCTAGACATACTCCAGACATCCTAAATATCCGAGATACATCCCAGATACAAACGTTTTGTCCATTTTTATCCTTTATATACGAGATGCATCCGCTTACATCCTTTCTATTTCCTTGCTACTAACGCTGTGTAGACGTTCCGTGTACCTTTCGTTTCCTCCCTCTTTCCGTTTTCTGCAGCAGTTGAGGGGATGTCCAGAGGATGCTGAGAGGATACAGCGGATGTTTAACGGATGATAATGGACATAGAACGTTTGTTGCCCGTATATGTCGCGGATGTACATCGTACATGGCAGAAAGTTCATTTGTTCAAAATGTTTTGTGCAGCACCAAACTTCTTGGGTGGATGAAATCTCAGTGGATGGATGCTGGAGGGATAGAACATATGAAACACGTATGCAGTGAGTATACAATGGATGCATAGCGTTTTCCAACGGATGGCATGCTTTTTTGAATGTTTTGCATCCTCTTTGCATCTGTAAGTGCAGTGGGACATGGGCTTTAAAGAGCAATAATTTTCAGCTCAGTGTATCTCAAATGAGCCAACAGAATACATCCAAAATCCAGGATCCATGACTCCTGTGGGATTGAAATTTGGCAAAGTTATGGCTGCTTCAGTGCCACCATGCCTTCCGGTTATACTTCCTACAAAACTACATTATATGATCCAAGGAAAGATGGGAAAGGCGTATCTCTGCCCTCTTTATTGCTTCCCTCTGGCCCTTGCTACAAACTGATTTGTGGCAAGGCCCCAATAGGCAAGCAATCATAGGCTGCTTTGGAAGCAAGATTGAAATTTGAAATTGCTTAATGTCAGTAGCTGGTGAGGGAAGAATGAAGAGCAACTTGGCTGCCTGCTGGCAAAGTAGAACTGTCTGTAGGGGTGACAGCTCTCCATGATTGACCCCTCTTTCTTCCTGGAGGGAAAAGATTGTTGGGGACATGCTGGAATGGTGCAGTTTTAATTTTGGTCTGCAGGTTCCTTAGTCCCCTCTCTCTCAGCAAGATAGTTCCGCAGGTCATTTGAAGAGAAGGAAAAGGATGAGTTTTTTTGGGCATTTTTTCAGGTTGTGTGGGAAGGGGAAATGGCATAAACATCCATTATATGTTGAAAGAATGACTGAACCGATCACAAGTTGTTTAGTAGTATATTAACAGTCTAAACAGATCCGTTTCTTGCTGGTAATATTCCATGCTTTGAAATTGTTTCCTCAGAACAGAAATAATATCGTATTAATATAAGCTATTGTATTACACTATTCGGTAATATAAGCAAAAGAAATATATCGTAAATCACTTGGTAGGAAAAGTTTTTTTCTGAATGTAAGGGAAAAATGTGAACTAGGAAAAAAATATAGAAAATAATGTTTGAAATATTTCTGATGGATTTCAAATGCAACTACTTCTACCCATATAATTGTTTCAGAAATCCATAAAGAAAATACAGTGACTCATATATTTATTATTTAGATTTGTGTTTTTTAGAACTGCCTTTAATGGTGGTTTGGTTTTTAGTGTTATCTGTGGAATGCTGAAAAATATGTTCATATCATAATGTTTTACTGTCACCACTGACCTCATTTCATTACTTTATCATGCTACTTAAAGAAATAATTAAAAGATATAATTTAATTTAAAATGTTGAAGAAATGTACAGAAATGCAGTTAGACCCAGGATGAAGTACAATCAATATATTTGTCAGAATAATTTTATATTTTTACTGTGGACTTGCGGTTTGGTGTCACTTTGCCTTCAACTGAACTTTTGAGGTCTTACTGTCGGATGAAGGTTGGCAATTCTTTGGCCAGGTAAAATATTTCATACAATATAAGTTCCCAAAAGGCAAATATAGTGGATGCTGTTATAATATTGTCTGATGTAAACTACTATGTTAGCAAGCACCAAAATATTATTTTAGAGAGTCAGATTTTCAATTTCAAAATCTGTACTAGTCACCTAGCTCCTTTTTTTTTTTTTTCTTTTGATAATATGGATACGATCAATCTAAAAAGTTAGATTGTAAGTCCCAGAAAATTCAGCTGACCAAGCATACATAAAATTGTTCTGGTAGGGCAAATGTTTGTCAGCAGTTGATTTTTTTTTTTTTTTTAGAAAAAACACTTTTAGGGAGTTGGGGGAATAAAATTCCCAGCAGGAAGTATCTACTTGAGGGTTTGTTTTTAAAACCTCTTTTCTGTCTGGATATTCTGTCTGTAGTGATTATAATCACTAATTTATGGAACTCACCAGGATTCTATTGATACAGATATTGTTTGAATACTTGTTTTGCTTATTTTATGACATCATTAACATGAATTCTCAAAAATATTTATGATATGGGGAGCAAGGTAAGCAACAATAACAGTATTGATATTCTAAGGAAGGAATATGAACTATTAAATGGCACATAATTTTCCAGGGAATAAAGACTTTGTTATCCTAGGAGTAGCTTGTGACCATGCTCAATTAAAGGAGAATAATCTCAAGAAAAGTCATATCATTGAACTGATGAATTAGATCACCTCTTTATTTTAGGCCATAGTACCTACAGTTATTTCATGCCCAAATTGTTTTGTACACAGAGTATTTGCAAAATGATTTTGTTGTTGAATTAAATGGATGAAGTGGAATTATTGAATGCTTTTAGATTGAGGATTTAGTTTATTTGGGAGTACTTTATAGAAGACTGCAAAATCAATAGTGGTTGATGCCAGAAATAAAGGTGGAGGAGGCTGCTTGTGCCTTTTTTTTTCTTTTCCCATAGATCAGGATAAGAAAATTGCTTTTACCAAGGACCTAAAACTACTATTCTAAAAAGGATTTTAAAAATTAAGCCAAGGCTATGAGGGGCTTTTAAAATTAGGTCATCAATTGCCTCCGCTGTTTTATAGGAAGGAATCTCCTCCAGGGATATTGATCCTTAGATATTCAATGGGCTCCTTTTCTGATTTTCTTTAAGTTACAACTTCACTTTTTGAAAATTAGAAAAACAGGTTAAAATATCTTATTTCAGGTTACTGCTATAGGCTGGTTACTTTGCTAGTAAATATCTGACTTAACTTTATAATGACAAGGTAAAACCAAGTATCAGTGCTCCATCCTGTCAGTTTAAAAGATTAGGGCAAACTTGAGTGCACAATTAATGAGTTAGCAGCCAAACTCTCCTAACAGATACATTTGAGATGTGTTTAGAGGCATGCTTGCTATTCACATTCACATTTTAAAGCAACCCAAAGGATAGAGATGTTGCATTATGTCATAGTTCCAATTCCCCAAAACCAAAAAACAGAAATAAAAGGTTTGATTAATGGCTTTTAATTCTGGCAGGCCTGGAAACATCAGCACACAGCAATCAAAATAAAGGCAAAATAAAATAAACCAAAATAAACTGTTGCTGCTTTCCTGCCTATTTAACCCCCACCCTCTGCATGCACCTCTCCAACTGATTGTTGGCTGGCTGCTTCTTCGTTGTCCACCTCCCATGGCATGAGTACTGTTTCTCATGATCCCTGTAAGCCTTCCCCCCCAAATGGTCTGCTGGAAGGTTGGTCTGCTGTTTTGAGGGTTGACTGGCAACTCCCCTCTACCACAGAGATGGCATCTGGAAGATAAGCAAAGACCACAATAGTTGCCTGCTGAGCGGGGTCTCACACAATCACTCCCACCCGGTTTTTGAGGGTTGACACATTATTATATTTATTATTTATTTACTATAACATTTATTGGTCACCCATCTTACCTCAGGGTAACTCTGAACAGCTTATTATATTACATTATATTAATGAAAGTGTGGTGGAATGTAATCTTATTTAACTTATCCAAATAATTTCTTGCTTTTTGCTTCATATAAGTCTGAAAACAGTTTTGACTTGGAAGTACACAGTTGGATTAGTTCAGTAGTCTACGTATTAGGCCAGTATTTTAAAATTCAGTATAGCCAAGGGCAGGGCTGTCAAACTTGCAGCATGCATCACATGCTGGCCATGCCCCTGCCCAGTTTAGTGAAGGGGATTAAAGTCCTGATACATCATGTGATGCCACCATGATGACATGAGTTTGATATCCTGGCCTAGGGCAATTATAATTCCTTACAGTAGCATTGTGATTCTGAGTGCAAATTTGCTACTGTGCCCACTCAACATCCTACGTACTATACTACTATCCAAGTCCTATGTAAATTTCATTCCGGTTGCCTGAAAAAGAGATTGGATAACCATTTGTATGAAATGTTATAGAGTTCCTGCTTGAGTAGAGGGTTGGATTAGAAGATCTCCAAGGTCCCTTCAAACACCATTATCCTGTTATCTTCTGCTACAGAAATTGTGTATTAAGCTTTGGGGTTGTGCATTAAACTTTTCTGCTAAAGTTTTTCTCTGAATGCCTTTTTCAGAGGTGATACTAACCAGTGAGAAGGCTGATTTATTTTCTCCTGCAGGGGAACTATTTTCTTTGGCAGATATGAAATGTTGCATTTTGTGCCAATCTGTTATTTAGTCTTGTTATTTCATATGCATTTAAAAAACAGGCTAGGCTACTTATTTATCTATATACTATTTTTATCTGCTATTCCTAGCTTTATATTCTATGTTGGTATTATAGTTGCACTGTGAACTGTCCTGGGATTAATTTTTAATGAGGATATGCTATGAATATTTTAAATAGTTCAACACTGCTCTTTTATTATACAAATAACCAGGCTGAATGTCTTGAAGCAAAAATAAATAGGATAATGATACTGAACAATGGTCAAACTCTAAATTAGAAGAACTGTTAGTCTCAAAGCCAGAAATGTACATAGCTAACATAGTTCATGCCAAGCATTGGGAAGTATTGCTAGGCCTTTCATTTACAAATGCCTCTTTAGGAAAGAAAGTATTTTAAATAGATCTTGCATGTTAGCAAAACAGCGCAATAAAGAATTGATATCAAAGTCCTAAATGCTAGAAATCAGTTGTAGATATTTCTACTGTATTCCATTTGTGTGGAACCAAAATAATCTGGACTCTTTTTCTTCCCTTTGGAACATGGGTGTCAAACTTGCTGTATCACATTGCCGTCACATGATGTTTCACAATGTTTTCATGAGCTGGGGTGGGCGTGGCCTGCATATGACACATCTGGCCCATGGGCCACCAGTTTGACACCTCTGCTTTGGAAGGTTAAAAGCTGGTATTTAAACTATCACCACAACCATTAAAATCTATAACTTCTCAAAGAAGAGCAATTTTATCTTTTTAGAAGTTGGTTAAAGAACAAAATGAGTTTTCCTTTTAACATGTTTTTATTTAAGGATAAAAATATTTGGTTCTTCCCAATCTGGTAATACGCTGTCATTGATCATCCTCTTTATGATTCCTAGACAGAGCACCAAAGCAACATGTAGCTCTGAATTTTTTAAAAATGTTAATTCTTGGTGAATTTCTCATACTAAAGCAACACTTAAGTGTTCTAGCAAGTAATGGATAGGCAGCAAAGGAGAGAGCACAATGAAGACATTATCTATGTTGTATACTTCCACTATACTACATTCTGAAGCAATCTTTTGGGGAGAGGAGGAGCAAGTGTGCATAGTCAATGAAGTCAATGTCCTTGCCAGAATAAGAGCTAAAACATAATGAATAGGTGTTATACAAATAATAACCATTACAAAACTGCCCCCAGTATACACTCTTGTTCATCTAACATATGAATAACACAAAAGGCCTGTAAAGGAGGTATCTCACAAGCAGAGATGAGCCTGCGAGGTGGAAGAAAAACATTGAAGCAAGTATTAAAATGTATAACGAGATAGGACAAAATTATCATAACAGTCCAGAACTTGATATTCAGTCATGTGAAAGCAGTCTTTCATATTTGCCAAATAAACCTATTAAGTAACAGTTGTTTGCTTCCCTCATTCCCAACTTCTGCAAGGCCAAATCTAGGAGGTCCTATAATGGTGAAAAAAGCCCACTGTGTTTGGTTTGGGCTAAAGTTAAGTATTTCCTGGGAGCATGAGCATTTTAACATTTTAAGTGGCATCACCTTCACCATAACAATTTCTTATCTGTATTCTCCATTCTCTTCTCAGTCAGGAACCAAATTACTTCCTGTTCTCATGTGAAACGTTTTCCTACCTTTCGTCCTGTAGTCAGCTACATTCTTCCTGTAGTCAGCTGCTATCTATAAATTTCATTCTATTTTGTTTCTGCTGGCATTTTAAATACTTGCCTGGAATTTTTCTTTGATGTTGTTTTAGAATTTGGGTTAAAAATGCTTACTTTTTAGTAGAAACAGTGTTTAATAATTTTCTTAAACATTACAGCTAAGAATAAAAAGAAGTATAAGACTAGTAAGCACAATTCAAATAATTCAGAACAGATTTTGAGCTACAGTCTGGAAAACATTTTCAGAATGAAAGCACCTTGGGTATTTTGGATCACTCTTTCAGCCCAACCAATATTATAGGGTTTTTGTTATCGGAAAAATAGGTAGGAGTATTATTGTACAACACCTGAGCTTACAATAAAGACAAGATGAAAATCTTATAAATTAAGTATAACACAAATAACTTATAAGCAAAACAAAATATAAGCAAAATAGGGGAACATCTATTGTCCTACAATATAAAAATGGTATTTGCATTTTTATAAAAAGTATGATAATTCCATTGTTTACATATTAAACCTCAAACAATTGGAATAATATTATCCCTTTTGGTTTTTTTCCCCTTTTTTTCTTTCCACGGATATAAAGTTAGTTCAAAGGCTGCGATTTCAATTTTATCAAGCCAACATTCTCATCCTTCTAAGATAAAAAGATCCACCTTTACAAAAGGCAAACTAGGATATGTACAAAACACTTCATAACTGGACAAAATCAATTTTGGGGAAACTAATAACAGCATCTTTAAATTTTACCTTCTAAGACTCAGATATACCTTATTATGGAGGGGTCCTTGGTGCTCTCTAAGCTTGCTTGTTTTCTTGCAAATATTTCATTACACTGTAAGGTCCCAGAAGTTTCCCCGAGCCACTGAGATAGATGCCAAAGAATGAGACTCCAGACAAAGTTTGCAAAAATAGCAGCTTTTTTTATTCTTTGGCCAAAGCAAAAAGTCAATGTCCAAAGCATACAGACAAAATGCATGTAAGGAATAGCCACACCCTGCAAGAGTGGCTCAGAGTATTATATACATTTTATGCTGATAGAAACAAAGTTTATCCAATCAGAGACAAAGGTTCATTCTTAATGTGGGCAATGTCTTGTCCATGTTCTCCCCTTCCTTATCCATGGAGCGTTCTTTGTCCATGCTCTGTCCATACTTTGTTGTTTTACACAGTATCTCTTGTCCTTGTGTGTTTGTGCTCCTAGGCAGACACCCCCCCCCCTTATCTATAGAGCACTGGGAACTGTCTCCAAGGATGTGTCTAGCTCTAAATCAAATTGCAGAGGTGAAAAACCAGATAGAAAAGAATACAATTCTCTTACAGAATTAATTCCTAACAAATGATTCCCATCCTTAGCAAAATAGTATAAGCAACTTCTTTAACAGAAGCAAAGAGTAAAGGTTAGATTGATTCATGTCAATTTTTGGGTAATGAAATGTTTGCAAGAAAATAAGCAAGCTCAGAGAGCACCAAAGACCTCTCATTTTGGCCCTGAGCTATAAATATTCTTTATTGTCATCTTATCTTATAAAAGGGAATATCAGGCATGGCTGAAGAAGAATGGACATGTACTGTACCTTCAAGACAAAAAGGATGGTAGCCATCATTTGGAGAGGCAAATGAAAAGCTGATGACTTTTCCTATTACACTTCTATTGATGCCCTAAACTACACAGACCTAATCTACCATTCCAACTGTGGCAATCTTATAAAAAGAATACCAATATACGGAGGAGGCGGGGCTAGCTGTCAGCGTGAATGGCTGTGTGAGCAGAGAGCTCCGCAGAGCACAGCTGAGTTCCGACATCTGGAGGGCTTCCCGAAAGCTGAAGGTGTCTTGAAGGGACTACCAAAGTGGAAGGGCTGCTAGGCGATACCAGTTGGAAGGCGGTTCGAGATGTGAGTTGAAGAAACTCCTTCCTAACCCCAGGCGTGGAAGAGGACAATCTGTCATGGCCAAACCGGAGTGGCGACAGCTAGCCGGAACAAGCAGTGAGCTAGCAACGGGAACGGTTGCGTTGGATTTGGAAAAATTGGGTTCCGATCTTGCAGAAGAGTGTGTTGTACCCCTATTCGGCTTAGGAGATTGAGGGGCTCAAGCAAGGGAAGGGAGTGGATATTTTCCCCCCGATCAGTGGCGAGAGGAAAGAAATGAGCAACGCAAGTGGCCAGTAATAAAGATCTAACGAGAGCGGCTGTGGCAAACAAAATATATCTGAACTATATGGGGAGCGCTGATTGAACCTTATTTTGCTAAAGCCACAAGGAATTGGACTTTGGTGTTACTAGGTGAAAAGAAACTTGAATTTTTTTTAAAAAAAAAGGACTAAAAAGAAAAGGAGAAACGGGACAGTTAAAATGGCTCTCCCTGAGAGTGCATTTTGACAGGAGGCGAAAAGGAGACACCTGCTGGTCCAAGTGGGTATATACTGGCTAATTTGAATTAGAGGAAAAGCACTTTTGGTGACTTTATTTCTGACTCTAGGTGTGCAGATCTTATCTTATCCAGTTAAATATAGGACTGAGTGAATATAAAGAAAATAATTACAGAAAGACCGTAAATAAAGACTGCTGTGACTAAATGGACTTTGGGATACCTATCTAAGGATTACGGGATGTATAGACAGTTAACAAATCAGCAAAGAAATTGAATTTTGACAGAAAGGAGAAGGAGAAATTGTATTTTTTCTCCCCCCCCCTTTTTTTGGACTAAATTATAAAAAACAATTACAAGATTGATTCTACCAACCATCATCCTAGCAAGTGACACTGGTATTGACTATTATTGATATTGCTGTTATTATAAGAATTGTTATTGTTGTTATATTGGTTATTACTAAGATACTAAGACATTATTGTTGGTATTGTTGGAACACTACTAGGTGGGAGGGGGGCTACTGAAACTATAAGGATACCCAAACATGGAGTTATTTCAACTTACTATAATTGTAGTATAAAGTTATATATATATAACTTTATATAAACACCTGGGCAAAAACAGACTCCCTCTGATACCTCCAACCCAAACACCCCCCCACCTGGCACCCAGGTGAAACCCAGCTTGCTAATGAAGAGCAGCCGTCCCTTCACACGGAGCCGAGCTGCACTGAAAGCCTCCAACACAAGAACAGAGTGTTGCCAGCCAATCAAAGCCACAAAACAGACAGAAGAAACCAGAAACACCAATCAATCAAACTCCAAGTCCAATGAATACAGATCCAGGCTCCCAACCAATCAGAATGGACCAGCCTCAAATTTGAAACCAGGAACTAACTCTATACAGAAGCCTGAGGATGGCAGATGAGATTCTGCTGAAACGTTGCTACAACTTTAACAGAACTACAATGACGTGGGATGATACACGAAGGGAGCTAAACAGCACACATGTAAGTACCCGCGAAAGCCTAAGAAAACAAATATCTGACCTCTATGGGGAGGAAATAAACAGCCAGATCAAAAGCTATGAGAAGCTGGAAGTTAAAAGAGCAGGAATACTATGTGACCTAAAATTCCTATGCAGCTGCAGAGACAACAATGTAACACCAACCTGCTTCAAATTAACATTTCATAAGAGCACAGCAGCTACCAAACGTATCCTGAAAAGGACAGAGATATCTCTACTCAGAAATGAAGTTCACAGTAAAAGATTCCAATTAGATCAGTTAAACAAAGATTTGCTAGCACTACACCTGGAATTGAGCAGCAAAATCCACCCTCTACTTTGGGATAAGATCAAACAACTTACAACTTGGAGAGCTGAAACTGAAAATACTTATAAAAATGATAAACTCTCAAGAAAACTGAAAAAAATTGGAAAATGACAAGAAAATTCACAATAACCCACAACAACACCTAAAACAACTAGTATACAACGTTTCCAACAGAGAACTCAACAAAACAGAAACAGATGTCCTATCCAAAGGATTCAACTATGCCATAGCACCCAAAAAAATCCCAACAGAATCCATCATATGTGCAGTAGAATCCAGCCTAACCAAATTAAATACAGATGAAGCTGACAGAATAAGACACCAGGTTACTCACATCTTATGCACAACAAAACCACCAAAAAATAATTTGCAAAAAGATGAATTCAGAGCGTTACAAACCCTGAAAAATGAAAATAGCATAATAATACTCCCAGCAGACAAAGGAAATGCCACAGTAGTAATGGACAGAAAAGACTATGAAACAAAATTGACAGACTTACTCCAAGACTCCACATACAAACCTATAAATACAGACCCAACCACATATCTAGAAAAATCAACCAAGAAGAAAATTATAACCAGCCACATAAGCAAAGAAATCCAACAGATGATCATCCCAAGAGAAAAATCTTCTAGATGCCCCAAATTATACGGCCTCCCAAAAATACACAAAGAAGGCATA
>BLBF01000022.1:17812485-17842850 GCA_015471245.1 Laticauda colubrina | reverse complement strand
AGAAAGAAAGAAAGAAAGAAAGAAAGAAAGAAAGAAAGAAAGAAAGATGAAGGGGGGACAGAGAAAACTGCTATTATTTTTAATTGTTCCATTATTTATCACATATTAATATTTTACACTGTCCCTATCCCTAGAGTGATTTTACTGCCTTTCTTTTGCCCAGATATTTTTCAGGGTTTACATGTCTATAATCCAGAGCATAAATATATGTGTGTTTAACAGAGTTGAAAAGGACCTTGGATGTCTTCTAGTCCAACCTCCTGCTCAGGCAGGAAAACTGAGGATGCCAAACTCTGAGTAAAAGTCCTGGGAAAGGTGTTAGAATAACAGAATAACACTTAGAAGGGGCCTTGGGGGGATCTTTCTACCATTTCAGAGAAATGACTGTCCAGTCTTTTCTTAAAAACGTCCAGTATTGGAGCACCCAGAACTTCTTGTGGCAAGCAGTTCCACTGGTTAATTGTTCTCACTGTCAGGAATTTTCTCCTTAGTCTTAGTTTGCTCCTCTCTTTGTTCAGTTTCCATCCACTGCTTCTTGTTTGCCTTCTGATGCTTTGGAAAATACATTGCCCCCCACTCTTTCTGGCAGCCCCTTAAAAGCCTGTTGCCTATCACACTCTTGATCAAAGCATATGAGCTATTTCCTCCTTTCAGTAGTCCATGAAAATACATCTATAGTATGTAGATAATAAAGTCAAAAAAACAGTAAACAACTTTTTTACAGAACTATGAAGTTGAGGCTGGGTGTGACAAGGAATGGCTGAGAGGGGAGGGGCTAGGCGAGGCACCCCTTGATGTGAGTGACATTGAGTTAGTCACAACCACATAGTCACATAACCACCAAGCCACGCCCAGCCAGTCATGTGACCACCAAGCTATGCCCAGCCACCAAGCCACACCCACAAATTAAGCCACACCCACAAAACTGGTTGTTAAGAAATTTGAATCCCATCCTTGAACTATTATTTTTGGGTATTTGGGTTAGAAATATATAAACCAGGATAAACATTTTAGTGCTATCTCTTTAAGGGAATGCAAGAGCATGCAATTGGGTGTGGTTTCTCAAGTGGCCATAAGATGGAGCCAGAAACCTGGATTGTTTAGTCTTAATCTCAAAAGAGAGTATGAATCAGTCTCTGTTTCCTTCTGTTGGAAAGTATTGCCGTTCCTTCATTTTTCCTAATTGACTGGTATTCCTGGATTTTATGTAAGTCTAATACTGAACTGTTTTTTGACACTGGACTTTGATATTTGGATTATCCCTAGATTGAAAACTGACTGATTTTACCCATGAATGACTTTGGACTGCCTATTTTGAACTTTGCTTAAACCTTTCTGGAAGTAAAAACTATATTTACTGGACAGTGTATCTGTGTGTATATTATCTGTGTCTGTATTATTCCAACTCTACTCTCTATACGTCTCCCTGTATGCGCTCATTCTCCTAATGGGGAATTAACTCAACAAATACCATGCAGGAACACTTATGTGGCTAAAGAAATAGATTACGCTAAGAAACAAAAGACTTTAACACTGGAAAGTCATGATATCCAAGTGGGCTGGCATGCCTTTCTGTAGTATGAAAAAGGCACAGCACATAAATATTTCCAGACATATTATTTAAGACAGGCATTATTAACAGTATAGAATAAAATCAAACACCAAAATTATACGGAAATCTCTATTTGGATCTCCCCATTAGAAGCACTAGTACATTTGATAAATATGGAGAAAATTGTCACCTATAGAGACATACTAAATGAACAAGGAAAATTGAAAACTAGATTAAAACTGAAAACAAAAGGGGTAAATTTAGAATGGTGGTCCTATTTACAAATTCAGATGAGATATACACAGGATAAGAAAATAAGGGACTTTAACAAAGATTTAACAACATTGAATAAACTGCTGATTGGGACTGTTAAAGTAAAATGCTATATAAATACCTATTAGAATACAAATTAGAAGAAGAACATGTCAAAGAAACAATGATGGCATGGTGAAGAAATTTTAGACACAATATTGAGCTGGTTAAGCCCCTGTCACACTGCACCAACAGATGCAAAGAGGATGTAAAATGGACAAAAAAGGTTGCCATCCATTGGTTAACACGATGTACTCACTGCCTCCGTTTTGCTTCCTCTCTATCTGTCCAGCATCCGTTTATTGACGTTTCATCCGCTCAAAAAGTTTTGAGCTGCTCAAAACTTTTGCGCGGAAAATGTATCCAATTCGTCTGTTCTGCATCTGCTACGCATCCATTCTGCATCCATTACGCATACGCTATATCTGCTAGGCATCCGTTCCGCATCTGCGCAACTCGCATCCGCTCAGACGCAGGGAGGAAGCGGAACAGACGCGGAACGGATGCAGAACAGATGCAGCATGGAAACAAAGCATTTAAAATGGAAAAAACGTTCGCAGAGGGGATCTATCTTGGATATTAAGGATGTCTACAGGATGCCTAGAGGATGCCTAGAGGATGCCAAGAGGATGCCTAGAGGATGCCTAGAGGATGCAAAGGGACACCTATACTGCCTATAAAAAGGGGGAGCAACACATCTGGATCTCACTTTCAGAACAGCAGCCCTGCGGTGCGGACCTCTGCAGCCTTCATCTGCCTCTTCCTCTTCCACAGCATCCAGTCATGTCCACCGTGGATCGTAACACAGTCCCTTTGGCAGCCACCATCCTTCTGCAACAGTGCAAAGCCATCTACAGGCTCTGTGAACTCTACTACGGGAAGAAAAAGGGGCGGCCAAGAAGCGTCTGGGTATGAAGATGGTTCACCAGAAGAGCAGAGGACAGACTGTACAACAAGCTGATGGTGGAACTCAGGAGCAAAGACACTCGTGCATTCCAGAACTTCATGAGGATGCCGCCAGCCATGTTTGACAAACTTGTGCAGCGGCTGACACCCAGGTTGACCAAGACAAGCACCAGCTTCCGGCCCAGCCTGGAACCTGGGCTCAAGGTGGCACTCACTCTGCGCCACGTGGCCTCAGGGACCACCTACAGGAGCATGCAGTATGGCTGGAGGGTGCCACCCAACACCATCAGCATTGTGGTCAGAGAGGTGGTGCAGGCCATCATCGAAGATGATTCCACTGAAGAAGGATGGAAGAAAGTTGCAGAGCAATGGTATCAGAGGTGGAACTTCCCACACACCATTGGAGCCATCGATGGCAAGCACGTGGCCTGCAAACCACCAGCCAAATCGGGGTCCACTTATTTCAACTACAAGGGCTTCTTCAGCATCATCCTCTTTGCCATGGTCGATGCTGACTACAAGTTCATGTACATCGATGCTTCAGGCAACGGCTCATCTTCAGATGCCCAGGTATACAATGCCAGTCACCTCAAGGAAGAGCTGGAACGCAACCTCATCGTGAGCTTCCCAGATCCAGAACCCCTGCCCAACGACACACAAGATGTGCCCTACTTCATCGTGGGGGGTGATGCCTTCTCCCTCACAACCTACCTCATAAAGCCTTACACTTCCAGACTCCTCACCCGTGAAGAGAGGATCTTCAACTACAGGCTGTCAAGGGCAAGGCGGGTGGTGGAGAACGCCTTTGGCATCCTGGCAACAAGGTTCCAGGTACCACCATGCAGCATCTCCCACAGACCATGAGGAGGATCATGGAAGCTTGCTGCATCCTGCACAATCTCATGCGCACCCGCTACCCAGTCTTGCAGAACAGGCTCATGGACCTCCAACAAGACAATGGGGACATGGAGCCTGGGGAATGGAGGCAAGGGCAAAACCTGATAGACACTAAGGATGTGCAAGGCCCCAACAGAGCTTCATGTGAAGGGAAGAAGCAGCGCAACCTCCTGAAACACTGGTGCAACTCCCCAGCTGGAGCGGTGGAGTGGCAAGACAGGATGATAGATGTTTAATGGATGCTTCCTTCAGCCTGTCTCATCACACTGATGAGATTGTGCCATGTATGTTGAGTGGCCCTACAATGAACAGGGCATTTAATAAAGAGTTGTGTTTATGTTGACATGTGTGGATTATTGATTATATTGTTATTGATAATAAAGGGCCATAGGTGTGGCACCTGGGAGGGTGGACCATACAGTCCCACTATGCTTTCACTGGAGGTTTATCTATCCCACAGCTATTACCCATCCCAAAGGTATCCCTGCCCATCCCACAGGTATCCCTGCCCATCCCACAGCTATCTTAACCCATCCCACAAGCATGCAAAGGCTTAAATCATTTCTAAAAGTTTCCAGCAAGACTTTATTAAAAAAAAGAATTAAGCAAGTGTGTGAATCAAAAATAGACTTTATTAACAACCAGCTATAAGACAAAAATGAGTCTCTGGCACTCCTCTTGGTCGCTCAGTCTCAGGGGTGAAGGGTGCAGGTGCTGTGGAGGTGGCTGGTGCTGGAGTGCTTTTCAACAGCTTCTCCAGAAGCCGAAGCAGCAGAAGCCCCAGCCCCAGAAGAGCGAGCCTGTGCTGCAGAAGCCCCAGCAGAACCAGAGTGAGGGCCAGGAGGTGGGATGGTAGCCCTGTCCCTCTTGCAAGGGCTGGCAGCAGATGGCTGAGGCTTGCTGTGCTTCAGCATGGTTGTGGGGTTGCTGGCTGGCAGGGAGGCTGGCAGGAACCAAGGCTGGCAGGAAAGCTGGCAGGCAGGCAGGCACCAAGGCTGGCAGGAAGGCTGGCACCAAGGCTGGCAGGGAGGCTGGTAGCAAGGCTGGCAGGGAGGCTGGCAGCGAGGCTGGCAGCAAGGCTGGCAGCGAGGCTGGCAGCAAGGCTGGCAGCAAGGCTTGCAGGCAGACATGCAGGCAGGACAGGCAAGGCAGTCGATGTGTCTGGAAGCAGGTCTTTCCTCTGAATGGTGACCTGCTTCCGAGCTGCTTCCGTTATATCCGCGGGGCTGATGCAATGCATCCTCCCCGCATGCGCAATTAACGGTCAGCATCCGCTGTGCATCCACTGTGCATCCGCTGTGCATCCGCTTCATCCGCTGTGCATCCATTCTGCATCTGCTGTATCCGTTCCGCATCCGCTTTGCTGAGGCCCCCCGGAAGCCCTGCGGATGTGCCATCCGCTCTCATCCACTTCCATCCACTAGGCTTCCGTTCCGCATCTGCTTTCCATCCGCCCTGCGTCCTCCCCCCGTCCGTGTTATCCGCTCCGGTTATTCAAATTTTTGCCCCTTCTGAGAGCGGATAACAACGGATGGAATATTTTGCTCATCCGTTATGTCCGTTTTGCATCCGTTGGGCAGTGTGACAGGGCCTTTAAATGGGAGAATCTCTGGTCAAAGCATAGGAAGCTAACAATGGCCATGGCCAATAAGGAAAACCTTTACAAGATGTTTTACGGGTGGCACCTCCCCCAGTAAGGCTTGCCAAAATGTATAAAAACTTATCTCCAGAATGCTGGAAATGTAACAAACTATCAGGTATGTTCTACCACATGTGGTGGACGTGTAAATTTGCAAAAAAATACTGGAGATTGATACAAACTTTAGTGGAACAAATGGTGGGAGACCATATCCTGTTTAAACCAGAATTATTTCTCCTGGGACTAATGTTAGAATAATATAGGAAAGATATAGCATATTTAATCATATATGTTTGAGAATGATATACGTGCAATATTGGAAAAATGAAACCATCCCAACAGAAAGAGAAATAATAAAGAAAATAATGGCTTGTGAAGAATCGGATAGGTTAATCTTAGAATTGAAGAATAAAGGGGAATCAGCTTACTATGAACATGGAATAAATTTTATCAGTGGCTACAAAAAAAAAGGGAAGGTTGGGGAAAAAATAGACAGAATGAATAGAACCAAAAAGCAAATACTGTATCAAGAATATGAAAGTTAATGGTTTAGCAATATCTTTGTATGTATGGTGTATGTAATGCCAAAATGGCAACACTGTTGTATATTTATAGTTGTAAATAATAAAAATATATTTTAAAAAAGGAATACCAATATATAATTTAGCCAGAGAACTCACCCCAAAACTTGGGCATTACATAAATGGGACTATCAAAAACCTAACAATTGAAGCTAAAATTATGGTTTCATTTGATGTTACAGTACTTTTCATGTCCATAAATCCAGAATTAGCAGAATGCTTTGCAGCATAACTATAAAATATACTAGACAGAACATGCCAAATTGAAATAAATTTACCTCATCACCTTCAGTTCAATGCACAAATAAATAGACAAATCAGAAGACAAATCTTGGAATTCATGGATGAGATGCAAAGCCCATAAACAATAGCATTCATGCACATGCAACCAAATATGGATATGTAATGTAGATGACTATTATAATAAAAAACAATTTATTTGTTTATTTAAATTTACTGGCCATCCAATTCCAGTGGATTTTAGGGAATGTACAAAATTAAACAGACATTAAAAATCGCTAAAGATATTACAGTTAGAGAATATACTTGAGACAGTCATAAGACCTTTAAAAGAATAAACTTTACAAGAGAAGAAGAAAATAACCAGCTCCTTTTTCTGGAAAGGTTTTCTCAACAGAGAAAACAATAGTAGACTACAAACCCAAGTATATTGAATAACTAATCACATTGATCAAACACAGGTAGTCCTCAAGTTACGACTGTAATAGAGCCTGCTCATTCCATTCATAACCCGAGGATTCGTGGATGTAAATCTTGTACCTTGAATGGGACACTCCCTCCTTTTGCCCACATATTTTTGCTTATCAAATGAAGGCTTGTTAAGTGCACATGAGGTGTTTCAGGGTGGGGAAGGCCATGGGGGGAGGCTAGTGATGAAACAGCCCATCTGCTTAAGACCACCCAAGGCTTCCCCAACACACTGAAATACCTCATGCTCCCCACAATTGCTTCCCCCCAACCTGCCACATTTGGTCATTTATCATGTGAAGATCTAGCAAGCAATCTCCTCTCCAGGCTCTCAGCTGCGTATACCCCTCTGCAGTTCCATTTAGGCCTTTGCAGGCCTTGCCTGTCACTTTGTAGGTTGAAATGGAACTTCTGAGGGACAGATCCACCTCTCAGAAACTCCATTCAGGTCTCCAGAGGCCTCTCCCAGCACATTGCAGGCCGAAATGGAGCTTCTGAGCACTACTTGAGTTAGCAATGTTCACAATGAATGTTGCAGAGCCTCTGTTGTTCATAAGGGTGAACAACTGTGGTGGTGCTGCAAGATTCGTTGTTTCAGGACTTGTTGATAAATGCTAGGGGGTGCTTATCACATAACTTCAAACGTTCGCTAAGGGAATGCTCATAATCCAGGGGATTACCTGAATGTCACTGTCAAAGAAATGTCTCCCAAAGACCAGCAATGTGTAAGAACATTATTTAGATAAGCAAAACTTGACTGTAACAATCCAGAATCCAAAAATATTTTCCTATATAATAGATACTACACAATTTCCTTAAAATATCTATCATAACACAGCTATTACAACAACAAAAAATAACATTCCCATACATCAAAAGCATATTTCAGACAACTGGCAGACAATTAATAGCCTCTTCCCTTTGGCACACAAGTTGATAAAGTCCCTCCAAAACATCTTCACCAAAAAAGTAAAAACAGGAATAATCTTCAACAGAAAATGTTAGCACTATATAGGACAAACAAATAGACAATAGACAGAATGTAGCCATAAATTCCAGAAGTCAGAAGATATGATGAATATTCCCTAATTTCTCAATACAATCATAATTTCATTGGGGAAACTGTCTACATTTTAGATCAAGTCAAATCCAAAGGGAATAGGAAATTCCTGGAAGCTTTGCTTTCTGATATATTAGACATCAAAACAAAGTCATGTAGAGATAAATCCCATCTATACACAAGTTAAATGACATATGCAAAAACCAGGAAATAAACAGTCCAGAGTACTTCCTCTGTAGTAACAAAAACCCAGATAAACAGGAAACAGCACCAGTTAAACAAGAAGGAAGAAATAATACCTTAACCCAGGATCCATCAATGATGTAACCATATCTTAACCAAGACTGGAAAAGCAAGTTATTGTATACAAACAATCAACAAACTCCACTCTCCCATGATGTTACCTAGCCTGCTAATGAAAAGTTTGTAGAAAAATAAACAATCTCAAAGAACACAAAAAACCAACAGTTCTCCATCAACCTCTACATGTGCTCAGGTACCTCCACTCAACAATCTCCTGGCATCTCTTGATGGCATGAAGTTCTATACCCTCAAAACTTCAACCAATAATTCACAAGTCAAAGATCCATCAAATCCTGCAATACCTTCTCTTTAATCAGAGTTCGCAGAAGGACCCGAACCCTAACCCACTGTCCACATCCATCTCTTTCCCAGATCCCACTCTCAGCAAATTTGCTAGAAGTACGTTTACCTGTTGGGGTTTCTTTTATAAAACACTGATTTGTTAAGAGTGATTTTATGGCATTAAATTATGATATCCAAGCCAACATTTTAAAATTTTATATACAAATAAACATTATAGAATTATTGACTTCATTGCATAAATGTATAAAATAAATAGGGTTACTAAATTAATTTTTTTTTTAAAAGAGAGAACATTCATTCAGATAAGGCTACAGAAGGCTTTTCATGTCAAGAATGAAGGGCAGTTAACTAATCATAAATTGAATACAAGTCAATCAAATACTATTAAGAAGTACAATTTTCACACTGAATCTTGCAAGAAAACAACAAGGGAAGGAAACCAGAATCAGCTAAGAGAAACAGGCTTCTGAGAGTAGTTTCCAAGGCAAATGGGCTATTTGGTCCCCAGGGACATTGATGCAATTTTTATAATGTTATCTCAATGATGTGTACATCAGGAAAATGATTCAAAAAGGTATTGAAAGATGAGTTGTCATTGACATATAATTATTGTGAGCATATATTCCATATAACAGGTTTCTTCTTCCCTCATGTTTATCTCCTTTAGCCTCTTGTAATTGTTGTACAGCATTCAGTTAATCTAAACTAGGTTTGTTCAATTAAAAAATAATTTTGCAAAATGAATATTAAATATTTTTATAAAGGAAAATAAAGGAATAGTTCTTTTTATGTATTTGTGATTTGCCACAAATTATATTCAAAGGGACTTCTTTTCTAGAGTCCTTGTTTATCACAGAACATATGTGAATCACTACCTCCTCCTTTTCTTAATGTAATAAGTGATAATTGTCCCCCTTGGGTTCATCCTGCCTGCTGTGCCTAAAGCCTACAAGTTGTTGTCTAAATACATTGGTTAGAAAATAAGGACGTGTTATTTTAAAATCAGACAGAATTAATAAAGTTTGTGTTACAAGTCCCAAACCTCTGCAAGCTAGTGAATAGATAAAATACACCTATTATTTGTGCTCCTTTGCAAGATTCTCAAAAATGGTTTATACTTGCCTTGTTCCAGGATCCAAGAAAAAGTTACTGACCCAAAGTCACTTAAGTACAAAGGCAGCACTAGAACTCACCATCTCTTCACTTTTAGCCTGTGCCTTAACCACTATAACTTACTTACCTTTTCCTTTGCAAAATGACTGAAAAAATTGTGTTCTGCCCACAGTTTGAATAGAATATGGAGTATTAGGATCTATCCCTAATCAGAAACCCTGGATGACCAAGACCAAGATGTGGCAAGATACAGTGTTGCCAGAGCTAATCTGAAGAAAGGTATTTGGACGACCAAGACTGATTATAAGAGGAAGATTGAGGATAATTTTTATAGCAATAACACGAGGCAGGTATGGCGAGGGATTCAACAAATTACAAACCATCAGCTGACCAATGTCATCCCTGCTGAGGGGGATGCTTCATTGGAAGAGGAACTGAATCATTTATTTGCTCGCTTTGAAATGGAGACATCAGAGTCAGATAAAATACAACCACCAGCCAGTTGCAGCCCCCACCTCATTGGGGAGGAACAGGAGGTGAGGAGCATTCTGAGGGCTGTGGACACTAGCAAGGCTGCCGGTCCTAATGGCATCTCTGGCCGAGTGCTTAAAAGACTGTGCTGATCAGTTGGTTGGAGTCTTTACCAGGATCTTCAATCGGTTTTTATCCCAGTCCACTATTCCATCTTGTTTGAAGGTTTCCACCATTGTTCCGCTGCCAAAGAAGTTCCCTATCAATAATTATAGACTCAATGATTCTGTATGATTACAGACCAGTGGCACTCATTCTTATCATCATGAAGTGCTTTGAGAAATTGGTCTGCTGGCACATCATTTCTGGTCTTCCGCATACATTTGATAAACACCAGTTTGCATACAGAAAAAATAGATCTACAGAGGACACTATAGCCATCACTCTTCACACTGCTCTGACTCATCTAGATTGGGGGGGGGGGCTATGTGAGGATGCTTTTTGTGGATTTTAGTTCTGCATTTAACACAATTCTTCCACATAGACTAGTGTCTAAACTTCTGGACCTTGGACTTTCTTATTCAATCTGCCTTTGGATTATGGATTTCCTGTCTGGCCACTCACAGAGGGTCAGATTAGGTAGTCATATCTCTTCAGCCCTTATTCTTAACACTGGACACCACAGGGTTGTGTGTTGATTAAGAGGAGGAAATATTGACTGTTTTGCATTTCTTATCAGAAGCCACTCTCCAACCAGTATAATAAAATGGAACTATTTTGCTATTATATTACAATTCCTCTTTCTCTCAACAATCTCTCTACTCCAACTATCATATTTATCAGCCTGCAATGGGCCAGTAACAAAAAATACAAGAAACCTTGTCAAAAGACTCTGATTTTGTGACAAGGATCCACACCACAAATATGTAAAACTCTTGATTCCTCCACCATCCACTAGAGAGAAAAAAACATAGCAATTCAAGGAATCTCCCCTTCAGACAAAGGAGTGGCCGGCTGGATGCAGTTTACACCCAGTGCCATGAAGGACTCCAGAAGCTGGGCTTGGGTGTTCCTGATAGATACATAATGGGGGGGGGGGTGTAACTGCAGCTCTGGAATATGGGACTGACTTTTCCACCAATGTCAGCAAGCCACCTCGGGGCGGATTTCCCTTCCCCGCTGTTGGACTTACCTTACCTTCCAGTTCCAGCTCACATGGCTCTACTCAAGGTAAGGTTTGCGCTTGGCCAAAGGGTGAGGGCCAGCAGGTGGGTGGGCCATGTGGGTGGTGCAGACTTGTATTCCTGTGCAGCCTGGATTAATTGATTTGGGGGAGTGCTTTGGTGGGGACATTCCTCTGTGACCAACAAAATTTTCTTGTGGCCCACCAGTGGGTCATGACCCATCAGTAAGCCGCAGCCCACCAATTGGCGACTGCTGTTCTAACTTACCTCCTGAAAACCTGCACGATCCTGGTCACTTCAGCAGCTACAGTACGGCACTCTTGGCTATATCTTATTCAATGCCTCCGTACAAGCAAATCATGAATTGTATGTTGTATGAACCCAGGAATTGTGCTAGTGGGAAGAAGATATGATTTGAACATACCCAAAATTTAAGCCCCTGTCACACTGCACCAACGGATGGAAAGAGGATGTAAAACAGAGAAAAACACTTGCCATCCATTAGTTAACGCGATGCTTCGGTTCTGTACTCACTGCCACCGTTTTGCTTCCTCTCTATCCGTCCATTGACGTTTCATCTGCTCAGAGAGTTTTGAGCTGCTCAAAACTTTTGCGCAGAAAATGTATCCAATGCATCCATTCTGCATCCGCTAGGCATCTGTTCTGCATCCGTTACGCATCCGCTAGGCATCCACTACGCATCCGCGCAACTCAATCCGCTCCAGTGGTAAACGGACGCAGGGAGGAAGCGGAACGGACGCGGAACGGATGCAGAACGGATGCAGAACAGATGGAGAAAGGATGAAAGCGGATGCAGCTCACAAAGAAAGCATTTAAAATGGAAAAAACGTTCGCAGAGGGGACCTATCTCGGATATTAAGGATGTCTAGAGGATGCCTAGAGGATGCAAAGGGACACATAGGGGAAAACCTATACTGCCTATAAAAAGGGGGAGCAACTCATCTGGATATCACTTTCAGACCAGCAGCCCAGCTGTGCAGACCTCTGCAGCCTTCATCTGACTCTTGCTCTTCCAAAGCATCCAGTCATGTACACCGTGGATCGTAACAAAGTCCTTTTGGCAGCCACTGTCCTTCTGCAACAGTGTGAAGCCATCTACAGGCTCTGTGAACTCTACTACGGGAAGAAGTTGTGCAGCAGCTGACACCCAGGTTGACCAAGCAGAGCACCAACTTCTGGCCCAGCCTGGAACCTGGGCTCAAGGTGGCACTCACTCTGCGCCACCTGGCCTCAGGGGCCACCTACAGGAGCATGCAGTACGGCTGGAGGGTGCCACACAACACCATCAGCATTGTGGTCAGAGAGGTGGTGCAGGCCATCATGGAAGAATACATGGAGGAGCTCCTCCAGTGCCCCACCACTGAACAAGGCTGGAAGAAAGTTGCAGAGAAGTGGTATCAGAAGTGGAGCTTCCCCCACACCATTGGAGCCATAGATGGGAAGCACATGGCCTGCAAAGCTCCAGCCAAATCGGGGTCCACTTATTTCAACTACAAGGGCTTCTTCAGCATCATCCTCTTCGCCATGGTCGATGCTGACTACAAATTCATGTACATCGATGCTTCAGGCAACGGGTCAGCTTCAGATGCCCAGGTATACAACTCCAGTGACCTCAAGGAGGGGCTGGAACGCAACCTCATCATGGGCTTCCCAGATCCAGACCCACTGCCCAATGACACACAAGATGTGCCCTACATCTTGGGGATGACGCCTTCTCCCTCAGAACCTACCTCATGAAGCCCTACAGTTCCAGACTCCTCACCCGTGAAGAGAGGATCTTCAATTACAGGCTGTCCAGGGCAAGGCGGGTGGTGGAGAATGCCTTTGGCATCCTGGCCAACAGGTTCCAGGTACTTCTCACCACCATGCAGCATCGCCCAGAGACCATGAGGAACATCGTGGAAGCTTGCTGCATCCTGCACAATCTCATGCGCACCCGCTACCCAGTCTTGCAGAACAGGCTCATGGACCCCCAACAAGGCAATGGGGACATGGAGCCTGGGGAATGGAGGCAAGGGCAAAACCTGATAGACACTCAGGATGTACAAGGCCCCAACAGAGCCTCACATGAAGGGAAGAAGCAGCGCAACCTCCTGAAACACTGGTGCAACTCCCCAGCTGGAGCGGTGGAGTGGCAAGACAGGATGATAGATGTTTAATGGATGCTTCCTTCAGCCTGTCTCATCACACTGATGAGATTGGGCCATGTATGTTGGGTGGGCCTACAATGAACAGGGCGTTTAATAAAGAGTTGTGTTTTTGTTGACATGTGTGGATGATGATTACATTATTATTGATAATAAAGGGCCATAGGTGTGGCACCTGGGAGGGTGGACCATACAGTCCCACTATGCTTGCACTGGAGGTTTATCTATCCCACAGCTATTACCCATCCCAAAGGTATCCCTGCTCATTCCACAGGTATCCCTGCCCATCCCACTGCTATCTTAACCCATCCCACAGATATCCTAACCCATCCCACACGTATCCCTGCCCATCTGACAGGTATGCCTGCCCACCCCACTGCTATCTTAACCCATCCCACAAGCATGCAAAGGCTTAAACCATTTCTAAAAGTTTCCACCAAGACTTTATTTAAAAAAAAGAAATGAAGCAAGTGTATGAATCAAAGATTGACTTTATTAACAACAAGCTGTAAAGGAAAAATGACCCAAGTCAAATGTCCAAATAAAGTCCACAGGTAGCCAGCCAGCCAGTCTCTGGCACTCCTCTTGGTCACTCGGAGGTGTGCCCAGTCTCAGGGGTGAAGGGTCCAGGTGCTGTGGAGGTGGCTGGTGCTGGAGTGCTGGTCTGAAGCCCCATTGGGATGCCTGGCCCCGAGAGGACAACAGGTGACGGTGTGTTGAGAAAGCTCTCGGACAGCTGGCTCAGACCCGTGATGTTGAGAGCCCCTTCCTCCATGCCATGGGGTGTCAGCCCCAGTACCGACGACAGATGTACTGAGGCCGGGCTTGGCTGTGGGGTGGAGGAAGGAGCAGTGTAGTGGGGCTGTCTGGTCTGCAGCTGGGTGAGGATGGGCATTGGGGGCATCGGTGGCGTGGGTGGCATCAGTGTCATGGGTGGCATCAGTGTCGTGGGTGGCATCGGTGGCGTCGGTGGCATCAGTGTTGTGGGTGGCATTGGTGGCATCAGTGGAACCAGTGGCAACGGTGTCGTTCGATGACTCTGTGCCTGGACTGGGAAGGGCTGCTGCCTCTGCTGCTGGACCTCCTGGTAGCCGTAGTCCTGGTAGGTGAGGGCCTGTGGAAAGCCTTGGAATGGGAGGGACATCACCTGGGGTGGAGGAGCAGTCCTGGACTGGGTGGGAGCAGGTTCCTCTGGGTCTGGAGGGTTGTGAAGCAGCTTGGTGATCCGGTCCTTCACCACCTGGTACTGGGGTTCCGCCATGTCCATGAGGGTCTGGTTCACATAGGTGAGGAAGGGCTTGTGGTTGGAGGATGAGGAGTCGGTGTGGACCAGCTGAGAGAGGAGATCTATGCTGCTCCGAATGGTGTCCCTGATCTCCAGCAGGACAGTGTGGCTCTGCCCCTCCGGTCTGGCTCTCTGCCTTTCTGTGGAGGTGGAGCTGGGGGTGGATGCGGGTAGGGCTGTGGTGGACGTGCCATCTCCTTTCTCCCACCGCACCAGGGAGTCCTCCACACGCTCCACCATGATTAAAACACCTGTCCGCGAGTTCTCCGCCGTGGCACGCTCCACAAAAAAACTGCCTGGAGACAGGAGCTGACTCTTGGCCGGAAGAGGACTGACTCTCAGCAGGCTGCCGGAGAGAGAGGGTAGTGAGAGGGGCTGCTGGTGCTCCTCGGTGGCGGATCTCACCCTACAGGAAGCTGCACCTGGCCATGACGTAGGTCTCTCTGTCCGTCAGCTTAACCGTGGCCTGGCCAGATTTCTTCAGGTGCAGCTTCCCATACCAGCATGTGCTTCCACCAACCGAGGAGCATCTCCGAAGTGTAGCCCAGACTCTCTGCCTTCTCTCTCCAAGCAACCTGCTTCCTTTTGGTGTCCCTGTAGAGCCGGTGTCCCTTCTGCCATAGATAGTCATTCTCTCTCAGCCACTCCAGCACCTCATCCTCGTGTTCCTCCTCAATATGGTATTGCCTCATCTCCCTCCTCTCCCGACATAAGCCTCTTCCTCCCTTTGGCAGGACCAGATGGGCCCTCATCAGAGGGGCTCCCAGGTAGTAGGGGCTGCCCCTCCACACCACCAGCAGCAGCAGCAGCACCAGCAGGATCATCATCATCATCATCATCACCAGCAGGATCATCATCATCATCATCATCAGCAGCAGCAGCAGCAGGACCAGCAGGACAAGGATCAGCAGCAGCAGAGTAAGCACCAGCAGCGCCTGCAAGACCAGGAGCACGAGCAGAACCAGGAGCACGAGCAGGACGAGCAGGACGAGCAAGACCAGGAGCACGAGCAGGACGAGCAAGTCCAGGAGTATGAGCAGGACGAGGAGCAGCTTCAGCAGGGTACGCACCAGCAGAAGCACCACCGCCAGGAGCAGCATCAACAGAGTAAGCACGAGCAGAAGCACCACCGCCAGAAGCATCATCATCAGCTCCTCCAGAAGCAGAAACAGCAGAAGCCACAGCAGAAGCCACAGCAGAAGCAGAGTCAGGGAAGGGGTGGGAGGGTGGCCCTGTCTCTCTTGCCAGGGATGGCGGCATGTTGCTGCTTTCTCTTCTTCCCCATGGTTGTGGGGTTGCTGGCTGGCAGGGAGGCTAGCAGGCACCAAGGCTGGCAGGAAGGCTGGCAGGAAGGCTGGCAGGCAGCCAGGCACCAAGGCTGGCAGGAAGGCTGGCAGGAAGGCTGGCAGGCAGGCACCAAGGCTGGCAGGAAGGCTGGCAGGAAGGCACCAAGGTTGGCAGGCAGGTACCAAGGCTGGCAGGCAGACTGGCTGGCAGGGAGGCTGGCAGGCAGGCAGACAGCAAGGCTGGCAAGGAGGCTGGCCAGGAGGCTGGGAGGCAGGCTTGCAGCAAGGCTTGCAGGCAGGCATGCAGGCAAGGCAGGCAAGGCAATCAGTGCATCCGGCAGCAGGTCTTTCCTCCAAATGGTGACCTGCTTCTGAGCTGCTTCCCTTTATATCCGCGGGGCTTATGCAATGCATCCCCCCCGCATGCGCAGTTAACGCTCGGCATCCGTTAGGCTTCCGCTGTGCATCTGCTAGGCTTCCGCTCTGCATCCGCTTCATCCGCTGTGCATCCGCTGTGCATCCGCTTCATCCGTTCCGCGTCCGCTCTGCATCCGCTGTATCCGTTCCTCATCCGCTTTGCTGAGGTCCCCCGGAAGCCTAGCGGATGTGCCATCCGCTCTCATCCGCTTCCATCCGCTAGGCTTCCGTTCCGCATCCACTTTCCATCCGCCCTGTGTCCTCCCCCCGTCTGTTCCTTTCTGTGTTATCCGCTCTGGTTATGCAAATTTTTGCCCCTTTTGAGAGCGGATAACAATGGATGGAACATTTTTCTCGTCCGTTGCGTCCTTTTTACTGACGTTTTGCATCCGTTGGGCAGTGTGACAGGGCCTTTAAGTCCAGATTTGCAATTAAAAAGTGTAAAAAGTATTTTGTGAAAAGTATAATTGCTTTACATTTCTATGGACTCTGTAAAAAGTATCAACTTCATGATTAGATCCTGCTATTTATCAGATCATTAGTATAAACTATTCATTCTTGGAAGCAAAATGTAAACCACTTGAAAGAGTTCCTTGTATAACCCTAATGCATATTCAAAAAACAAGTTGGGTATAATTCTTTTTTACTTACAGCTGCATTATGTCACTTAAAGTATATCAGTAAGAGCTGTGCTCCTGTTTTGCTGTGGTGGACCTGTGGTTTCAACCCCTACTTCTGCAATGTATTGTTTATTTGACACTTAGTAAGCAGTATTCCAACAAGGAGCAATGTTCATGGTGAACTCTGTTTGGCTAGGTATGTGAATTGATTATATACATACATACATTTTACACACACACAAACACACACACACACACATGTCTTATACCTGTGCTTCACTATGAAACTATGTGATCAGGCTTAGTTTTTGGGTAGGAAAATAAGGGGAAAAATTCTGCATCCATCGGTATTCATCTGACCAGCATCCTGTCAGTGTGTGAGAGAGTTGAGTGTTGTTTGGAAACTGAAAACAGCATTTGCTGTGTGAGCAAGAAGGAGACAGCAAGGAGCCTGGGCATGGTTTAGCTCAACTGTTCTGTACTAAAGCTGGTTGCTGCTGTGAAACTAAAACTTAAATTCCTCTCCTCTGCTTGGGTTTTGCATTTGGAACAGATTTTTTTCAGGTGGGGAGGGGGAGTAGAACTCCTTAGTATCAAAGCATGTTAATAATAATATACAAAATACTAATGCTCTGATGGTCATTTTGAAAAAAATCCTTTCTTAGTGAGCACCTAGAAGTCAAGAGGAACATACACACCAAATTTCACGTTTGTAGGCTTTACAGTTCTGGAGATTTTGTGATGATGCATGAGTGGTATTTTGCTTTTATGTATATGGAATAAATATAGAAAGAAGAATTTGGAAATTGGTAATTGACAGACTTGACATATATATATATATATACGCTAAGTCTGTTAATTACCACAAATTCAAATGCTTCTTTATAAATAGACAAGTCAAATTTAGGAAATTAACAATCTCCAGACATTGCAAGAAGTATCTTACTAGGGATTCACATTTTTTCATCTTTGCCTGAATTGCTAGAACATACTAGACTAAAAATAGCTGACTTTAGTGTGTTGTGTAAATCTAGCTATTGTGGTTGCTTTATGGTTCAGTGGTTTGTGCAGATCTGAGCAGTGGTTATTCTGAATGGACCATGGTTCAGTTGACCATGAATTAATGTGCTGTGCAGATAGCTACCAGTTCTGAGATGCAATACCCAGATAATCACTAGTTGAGAACAAAGAGTCAAGTTGTGGAGATGTGGGAGATATAGCCCAGTTATAACTGTAATTAGATAATGAAATTTGCATAGATTTAGTAATTTTATTTTGTTGGTTTAAAAATAATTTTTAATTAAAAATTTCCAGACCTACAAGATTGTATGACTGAGAAGCTACCTTGTGTACACAGGATTTATTAAGTTCTGTATTTGTGGGTTTTTAATAGGAAATTCCAATACAATTTTCTTAATTTTTTCTAAGAACTGGACCAAAGAAAGAAATCCTTAGTAGAAGTGCTGAAAACTGTCCCATTTGATAAATGGTGTGTCAAGATGTTCACCTGACAGTCAGGAACCTATGGTAATTGTCTTATACAGTATATATATACAGCCCAGGGATGGGCTGCTGAGGACTCGCAGAGGCTCGGGCAATCCCTAGCTAAGACTCTGTGGGACTCGGTGAGCCCCCAAATCCCACTCATTGCTGGCCCCGCTCACGATGGTTGCTAGAGCCTTAGTGCAGGAGCGAAGCAGCCCTGTATCTGCCTTTGTGCCATGTTTGTGTATAAGGCAGCATTCACTTTGCACTGCCTCAGACTGGAACTCACGCCTGCTGTGCTCAGCCAAAGAGCTGCTGGGGAGGGGGCATAACAAGGTGATGGCCAGAGCCTTAGTGCAGAAATGAAGCAGCCCTGTACTTGACTTACTGCCACATTTGCATTCAAGGCAGCCCTTGTCTCCCGCTGCACAAGGGGAAAGGAGAGAGATGAGAGAGATAAAAGGGAATTCTTCCTTTTTCTCTTTCTCATCTCCCTTTTATGTGTGTGCATGCAGGATACCCTCCTAGGCCTGGATTACGGCAGCAGCAATGGTGACTCCTCCTCCCACTGCTGCCATGCACACTCACATGAGTAGCAGGTCACACTGTGCAGGAGAGCTAGAGCTCTTCCCTCATTGTATTTGGTGGTGGCGGTGGCAGCTGCTCCTCCTTCCTGAGCCAACACAAAGGGGACCATGGCTGGTGCCAAGCTGCCTGCAAAGGACACAGAATCATAAAAAGCAGCTGATCACAAATGCATTGCCCACAAATGGCTGCTTTCTGCGACTCAGCGTCCCTCTCAGGCAGCTCAGTGCCAGCCATGGTTCCCTTCGTGTTGGCTCAGGTGGGAGAGAAATGAGAAAATGGAGGGAGAGAATGAGAGAGAGGAAAGAAACAAATGAGAGAGAGAATGAGGGAGAGAAGGGGAGAGGGAGAGATATGAGAGAGTTGGAGGGAGAGAATGAAAGAGAGGAAAATAAATGAGAGAGAAGGGGGAAAGAAAGGAAGAAAGAAAAAGAAACAGGAGAGGGAGAGGGGGGTTGAAAAAGAGAAAAAAACAGAAATGAGAGGGAGGGAGTGGGATACACAGAGAGAGATACCCATTTCCTACAGAAAACACCAGAAGCAACAAAACCTGGGTAGGCATGGCTGGGGGGTACACGTGACTGTGTGGGAATGGCATTGAGTTGCCCAGGCCCTTCCAGACACGCCCCCCCCAGACAGTCATTAGGGCAGAGAGCCCCTTGCTAAAAAAAATTGAAACCCACCCTTGACTGCACACTTGAAAGATAATTATTTTTATGGTGCACTCATGACACCAGGTCAAAACATTTTGCTTCCCCCCCCCCCTCACTCTTTTCTTGTAAACGCTGCAAAGGTCTGGTTCAAATAAAGATTTCCTGACCCAATCATTTCCCACTGAACCTGCAGTTTTTTATTTTCAAGTTCTTTTTCTTCTTTATGGGAAAATTGGCTGATCCTACAATAGTTGGATGGTTATTGTAGTGTTTTGGTTGCAATTGAAGAATACACTGTACTGAGTTTGCAAAGATCTAGCAAGCCTTCATTTTATTGGCCTGGTTCACTGCTTCAGATCTTCACTGCATTTGCAGAGAGTGAAGGCCTAAAGTATTGCAAGATCACGTGAGATCAGTTGTGCAAGATATTGCGCTACTGATCTCATGTTATTGTGAGGTGGAAGCAGATAAAAAACCACCAAAAGATTCATTGATCCAAGGAAAACAAGGTTTTATTCACATGTCTGCAGAGACGGGTTCCCTCAGGCATTGAAGGAACACAGAGCAAAATTCAGGCAGCATTTTTATACCCTAACTGTCCGCCCCCTCGTACGAGGGCTTGGCTCACATTCTTTCTGTTTTCAAATTGACACATATATTTCGAAGGTTCATACTAGCTCCCTATCTAGCAAAAGCAGTTACACGGTTTCTGACATCGCAGCACTTTATTACAATTCCCCATTGTTCTAGCCTTATCTTGTTTTTTTCTCTTGTGCACAAACTGGAACACTTTCTTATTTAGCAGAGCTACTGAGTTTGAGACACACCTCCTTATTTAATTCAATGGGTCATCTAACATGACTTCGGTTCTGCTCACATTATCTTTTGGTACTTTAGGCCTCTGTTTTCTGCAAAAGGAGGCCTGTGGCAAAAGGCTTTACAAATGGAGGGAAGGCCTGAAGCAACAAAACTTCCCCTCTGTATGGAAAGATTTTTTCTGTCTTTGCAAAAAGCCTTGGCTACCAGGAACAGAGGCCAGGAGGGATGCACGCAGCCCTTTGAGCCTCTGTTTATGGCAGCAAAGGCATTTCCTCAGGTCCGTTGCCACTGAGACTGGAGACCGGGTTGGGGGGGTGTACGTGTCCCTCTGGTTCTCCTTACAATGACAAAGGCCTTTCCTTAAGTCATTTGCCATCAAGAATGGAGGCCAGGAGAGGCGTGCATATTCATTTGGGCCTCCATTTATGGTGGCAATGGCCTTTCCTCAAGTCCTTTGCCCCCAACAATGGAGTTGGGAAGGGATGTATGCATCCCTCCAGGCCTCCGTTCTTGTTGGCAAAGGACTTTGAGGGACAAGCATGCCCTCCTAGGCTGTGTTCTTGTTGCCAAAGGACTTGAGGAAAGGTCTTTGCCACCAAGAGTAGAGGCCCAGAGGGATATGCACACCCCTCCTGGCCTCCGTTAGCAAAGGACTTAAGGAAGGGTCTTTGTCATTGTTAATGGAGGCCTAAAAACATGCACCTCCTGGGCTTGTTGGCTATGATTGTTTTTAATGCCCTCTTCTAGTGTAACTGACAGAACCAGAAGTCAATGCTTTTTCTTTTTTTTTCCTTATCCTTCCTCATTTTTCTCTGCCCTTCCCCCCATTCTTGGCCTATTATTTGCTTTCATATTTTGTATTTTGTAACACTTTATAGCCTAATGAAAACAGTGATATGTAAATGGAGGCCTGAAAGCACACTCCTCCTGGGCTCTGTTTTTATTAGCAAAGGCTTTTTACAAAGACAACTGAAGCCTATAGGAATGCAATCTCTCAGCCCTGCAGGCCTCAGCAAGTCTTTGCTCAAGTCGAAATCTTGGCAGAGAGGCTGGAGAGAAGACAGTTCCATTGCCCATCAAGATCTACACAAGGTAAATGACCCAGTCTGGCAGGATGCGGGGGTGGGGGTGGGGGTGGGGGGAAGCATGAGATATCTCAATGAGTCAGGGGTCAATCACCCTGAGGTGACTGGAAGCACTAGGTCAGGGGTCTGCAACCTTAAACATTCAAAGAGCCATTTGGACCCATTTCCCACAGGGAAAAAAAACTGGGAGCCAGAAAACCTGGATGGGCATGGCCAACTCGATGTCACTCATTCCCACCCAGTCACATGACCCCCCCCGGCCACACCTACAAAACCCTTCTCTTTCTCTCCCTCCCTCTCCCTCCTCTCTGTATGTCTCTCTGTCTCTATCTCTCTCCTTCTCTCTCTGTATCTCTCTCTCCCTATCTTTCTCCCTCTCTCCCCCTCTCTGTATCTCTTTTTGTGTGTGTCTCTTCCCCCTGTATCTCTCTCTCTGTATCTCTCTCTGTCTCCCTCTCCCTAGTTTCCCCTCTCTCCTTTTCTCTCTCTCTCTCTCCACTCCTCTCTCTCTCCCTCTCTCTGTATATCTCTCTCTCTCTCTGTGTCTCTCTCTCCCCTTTTCCCTATCTTCCCCCCCTCCCTGTATCTCTGTGTGTCTATGTCTGTGTGTGTGTGTGTGTGTGTGTGTGTGAAAGTCATGGTTGGGCCAAGCCAGCAAGATCTCCTTGAGGCTCTTTGCTACTCCTTTTATTTCTTATTTTTGGAAATCCGGGCTGAGGAATGAGCACCAACTGTGGTGGAGGCTTCCATTCCAGTGACCCTCCTCCCTCTCCCCCTCCTCCTCTTGTGAGCCCCTGGTCAACTATGGTGGGGCTGGGAAGGTGCATACACATGGGGAGACTCCTCTCAAGTGAGTAGCCAGGCTCAGCCAAAGCATGGTCCACTCACAAAGAGAGGGGGAGACCAACTGATGGGCAAGTATCTTTGGTGAGGGTGCTCCAGCTTTCTCCAAGCCTGACCCCCAGGGTGGGTGTGCGAGGTTTGGTGGAGCCAGCCCCCCTTTCCTGCTGCCCTGAGCTTCTTAAAGCTGTGACTGGGCACTGTGGGCCCTTTCCGATGTTCCTTCCTCACCCTGCCAGCCCTTGTGTTAGTGAGGCCAGTGTCAGTCATAGCTGGGTCTGGCCAGTGTCTCAGCACAGAGAGCAAGTTGCGCATTTCCCCAAGCAACCAAGGTGCACCCAGCACCAATAAGGGCTGGAAGAAGCTTCAACAGAATGAGGTGCCAAAGAATCAGCCCCAGACACTTCTCCATCCCCTGCCGTCACCCTTCTCAGGTCGGGTGAGGAAAGAGATGATGAGGGTGAGGGGCAGGACTAGCTGGTGATGGGACAAGGAGCCACAGCAGAGAGCCCAAAGAGCCACATGCAGCTCTGGAGTCATGGGTTGCTGACACCTGCACTAGGTTCCCCATGGCCTTCCCCACCCTGAGATACCTCCTGCAGTCAATGACCCATGCATTCAATTAGCAAATGTGTGGGCAAAAGCAAGGAGTGATCACATTCAAATTACATGATTCACTCCAATAAATCCTTGGGTTAGAATAGAATAGAATAGGATAGAATAGAATAGAATAGAATAGCTTTATTGTCATTGCATTCAAAATACAATGAAATTTGAAAGCTACTCCAGCACAGTGCCCCAAACACCACATCACAATCACACTACACAGTATTTAAAAAGTAAAATAATTAAAGTAATAATAATAATAATAATTAAAAACCTAGTCTAAAACCTATTTAAAACATATCTTGACCACTCTTTTTCAGCAGCCTCAGAAAGTGCAGGAGCTGTTAGGCCTTCTTTGCAGTGGCCATAGAATGGACTGACCAAGTAAGACTGTCGGAAATATGAGTTCCTAGCAATTTAAAACTATGAACTCTTTCCACACAATCTCCACTGATATATAGTGGCTCTGCTTTGCATCATCTTTTTGATTTTTAGGGTGAGGCTATGACTCTTGCACCACAGGACCAATCTGAGAACCTCTGACCTATAAGCTGTTTTGTCTTCTACTGATCTGAGTCCCACCAGTGTGGTGTCATCTGCAAATTTTATTATAGAATTAGTGGGACAAGAGGGAATGCAGTCATAGGTGTAGAGTGAATACAAAAGGGGGCTCAGCACACAACCCTGTGGAGAGCCAGTGCTGAGAACAAGAGTAGAGGAAAAATAGCTGTCAATCCTAACAGTTTGGAGTCTGTTAGTAAGAAAATCCTTTATCCAACAGCAGATGTGAGAGGAGAGGCTCAATTCTAGCAACTTCTTAATCAGTATATCCAGAATGATGGTATTAAAAGCCGAGCTGTAATCAACAAAAAGTATCCTTACATAGCTCCCACTATGCTCCAGATATTTCAGTGCAATGTGGAGAGTCATGGCAATAGCATCCTCCGTGAATCTGTTAATTTTCCGATAGGCAAACTGTTATGGGTCAAGGTTTGATGGGAAGTAATCTTGTACATATTTTAAGACCAGTCTCTCAAAACACTTCATAATTATGGGTGTGAGAGCTACTGGTCTATAGTCATTTAAAGTATCAGGAGAGAGCTTTTTGGGAAATAGAATAATAATGGAAGTTTTGAGACAAGATGGAACAATGGCTTATGTAAGAGAAAGGTTAAAAATATTTGTAAACACGCTTGCGACCTGGTCAGCATATGCTTTGAGTATTTTCCTAGGTACACCATCAGGGCCAGCAGCCTTCTTTACATACACTGCTTTAAACACCTGCTTCATATCATACTCTTGTACTGTGAAGAGCTGAGTATCGGTGGTTTGTAGAGGCAGTGTGTTAGAAGACCTATTCAGTTCAAACCGGGCAAAGAAGCAGTGTAATTCTTCTGCCAGTGATGCGTCCTTTTTGATCGTTATGAGGTTGCTGTCCTTGTAATTAGTGATGTGTTTAATTCCCTGCCAAGCCCATCGTGGATCATTATTTGTGAAGTAGTCCTCAATCTTCCCTTTGTAGTGATCAGCAGGTTCCATTACATTCATAACTCAATTACCTGTCGTATTGCATATGGGATTTTAGTGAGAAATTCCTCTTTTAAAGAATACAACAAAACCCAATTTTTACATATAGGAAGGAGAATATGATAGAAAGAGATAAGACAATAATCACAAACATGTAATTTCAAATAAAATTAGTGATCTAGGCCAGCGATCCCCAACCTTTGTGGCTTGGCAGCCCAGCTGGGGGAGAGGGAGAGAGGACTAGTCTGCACAAACAGCAGGCCAGTACATGCATATGCATGCAGCCCTTGGGTAAGTAGCTGGCTAGCATGCATACATGCAGCTTGCTTTGTGCAGGGCCATGACCTATTGGGAATTGGGGCATGTAAGTGGCTTGCTGGAGTACAGTCCAACTTGCTCGAGCAGTGGGCCAGTGTGCATGTATACAGCTTGACCTGTGTGAGCAGCAGCTTGGCAAGCATGTACACAAGTGTCCACCAGCTCACTATTCGTGCATATACTCTGAATAACCACTTGCACGCCCCAATCCCATGGCTGGGGGTTGGGGACCCTGGTCTAACCAATTTAAGATCGTGATTATCTATGAAGATAGTCTTACGGAAATTATTCAAAAATCTTTACAAAAACAAAATGTGCAAGGAGGAAAAAGTATGCTGACTCTAAATCACATAGAGAGGGCTGTAAAGCACTATGAAGCAGTATATAAATCTAAGTGCTCTTGCTACTGCTAAATAACAGTGTTCTTGATGTACATTACAATTTTAATAAAGAAATGTGAAGTTCGAGCTTGTTTCCTGAATATGTGACTTTTGTGGAAAACTCAACTTATGATGGAACCACCTTCCTAGTGACCTTTGACAGTATGATAAACATATTGATTCACTTTTATCAGTAATGCATTGTATAAAAATATTTATACAGGATAAACTTTTTGCCATATAAGTTCAGACCTGACAGCATGAGGTTTGTGAGTCCTGGGATGCAGATGCATTATGCAGAAAAAAATATAACAAATAGCTGTCTTTTAAAATAAAGGTTCATAGGTCAACTGGTAAGAGTCAAATTTATGGTAGTGAGTTTTTGTTAACTGTAGTGGGAATTATTCAACAAATCTGAGTTATTTAAGCATCTTATATTTCATTAAATATCAAAATATATTTTGGTTTAAATAAATAATTTCCTTCATATGAACATTTTATAAGATAATTTTATTTTTGCTGTCATCAGCAATGCATGCCCTTAAACAATCTATCTACAAAAGCATTAATAATTTTATGGTTGTTTGGTTTTGTTCTGATTATCCATTAATGATATTGCAACCTTATTATTATATTTTTTCTTTCTTTTCCTGCTGTCTCAAGAGCTTTTTGTTGGTTTTTGAGCAAGTTTTATTACCCTTTCAATGTTTTTATATAATTCCAGTAACTTGAGACTTTTTAACTAGATTCTCCTGCCCCCTCAATATAGTCTGGGTTTATTTAATAATTCTACATATCATATATATATATCTAACTGTGCAATGCCACTCTGTATATGTTTCCCCAGATTTAAATCCATTGTATTAGCTTTCCAAGCTTAAGTAAGTGTAGTATAGATTGCAGCCTTAATCAGTGAATTGTTTTCTCCCACACATTAAATGATGTTATTTGCTTGTAACATTATCACCTTTATTTGTGGTTTAGCAGTATAATTTATCTAGATGATAAATATCCCAGTTCCTGAATTAATCCATTATCTGGATTTTCACAATACATTGTGGATGATTGATTACATTATTATTGATAATAAAGGGCCATAGGTGTGGCACCTGGGAGTGTGGACCATAAAGTCCCACTATGCTTGCACTGGAGGTTTATCTATCCCACAGCTATTACCCATCCCAAAGGTGTCCCTGCCCATCCCACTGTTATCCTTACCCATCCCACAGCTATTACACATACCACAGGTATCCCTGCCCATCCCACTGCTATCTTAACCCATCCCTCAAGCCTGCAAAGGCTTAAACCATTTCTAAAAGTTTCCACCAAGACTTTATTAAAAAAAAGAAATGAAACAAGTGTGTGAATCAAAGATAGACTTTATTAACAACAAGCTATAAAACAAAAATGAGTCTCTGGCACTCCTCTTGGTCATTCAGTCTCAGGGGTGAAGGGTCCAGGTGCTGTGGAGGTGGCTGGTGCTGGAGTGCTTGTCTGATCCCCTGCATCATCAGCTCCTCCAGAAGCAGAAGCAGCAGAAGCTCCAGCCCCAGAAATGCAAGCCCGTGCTACAGAAGCCCCAGCAGAACCAGAGTGAGGGCCAGGGGGTGGGATGGTGGCCCTGTCCCTCTTGCCTGGGCTGGCAGCAGATGGCTGAGGCTTTCTGTTTTTCCGCATGGTTGTGGGGTTGCTGGCTGGCAGGAAGGCTGGCAGGAACCAAGGCAGGCAGGAAGGCTGGCAGGGAGGCAGGCACCAAGGCTGGCAGGAAGGCTGGCAGGCAGGCACCAAGGCTGGCAGGCAGGCATGAACCAAGGCTTGCAGGCAGGCAGGCAGCAAGGCTGGCAGGCAGACTGGCTGGCAGCAAGGCTGGCAGGCAGGCAGACAGCAAGGCTGGCAGGGAGGCTGACAGCAAGGCTGGCAGCAAGGCTTGCAGGCAGGCATGCAGGCAGGGTAGGCAAGGCTGTCAATCCATCCGGCAGCAAGTCTTTCCTCTGAATGGTGACCTGCTCCGAGCTGCTTCCCTTATATCCGCGGGGCTTACACAATGCATCCTCCCTGCATGCGCAATTAACGCTAGGCATCCATTAGGCTTCCGCTGTGCATCCGCTAGTCTTCCACTCTGCATCCGCTTCATCCGCTGTGCATCCGCTGTGCATCCGCTATATCCGTTCCATGTCCGCTTTGCTGCGGCCCCCCAGAAGCCTAGCGGATGTGCCATCTGCTCCCATCCGCTTCCATCCGCTGGGCTTCCATTCCGCATCCGCTTTCCATCCACTCTGCATCCTCCCCGCATCCGTTCCTTTCTGTGTTATCCGCTCTGGTTATGCAAATTTTTGCCCCTTTTGAGAGCGGATAACAACGGATGGAACATTTTTCTTGTCCATTGTGTCCTTTTTACTAACGTTTTGCATCCGTTGGGCAGTGTGACAAGGCCTTTAGACTTATAGTGTGTGCATAAACAAATGTGCTAGCAGTGTTGCCTTTTTTTAGCTTAAGGGCCTGTCACATAGGCCGACGGATGCAAAAAGTATGTAAAAAGGACACAGCTGACGAGAAAATTTTCCATCCGTTGTTATCCACTCTCAAAAGTGCCCCAAATTTGCATAAAGAGAATGGACAACAATGGAAAGGAACGGACGGGGGGAGGATGTAGCCAGGATGTAAAGCGGATGCTCCATGGAAACCTAGTGGTTGGAAGCGGATGGAAGTGGATGGCACATCCGCAGGGCTTCCGGGGGAGCACAGCAAAGCGGACGCGCAGCGGAAGGAGCGGATGCAGAGCGGATGCCTAGCGGATGACGCGGATGCATTACGGACGCCTAGTGGATGCATAGCGGATGCCTAGTGGATGCAAAGCATTCACTGCGCATGTGGGGAGGATGCATTGCGTCAGCCCCAGGGATATAAAAGGAGGTAGCTCGCAAGCAGGTCACCATTCAGACGAAAGACCTGCTGCCAGACACATCTCCAGTCAACAACCATGGGGAAGAAGAGGAAGCCTATGCCATCTGCTGCCAGCCCTGGCAAGAAGGACAGGGCCACCATCCCACCCCCTGGCCCTGACTCTGCTTCTGCTGGGGCTTCTGCTGCTCGGGCTGACTCTTCTGGTGCTGGAGCTTCTGCTGGCGCTGCTCCTGGTGCTGGGGCTTCTGCTGGTGCTTATTCTGCTGGCGCTGCTCCTGGTGCTGGGGCTTCTGCTGGTGCTTACTCTGCTGGTGCTGCTCCTGGTGCTGGGGCTTCTGCTGGTGCTTACACTGCTGGTGCTGCTCCTGGTGCTGGTGCTTCTGCTGGTGCTTACTCTGCTGGTGCTGCTCCTGGTCCTGCTGGTCCTGCTGATCCTGCTGGTCCTGCTGGTGCTGCTGGTGCTTACTCTGCTGCTGCTGATCCTGGTCCTGCTGGTGCTGCTGGTCCTTCTGGTGCTTACACTGCTGCTGCTGATCCTGGTCCTGCTGGTGGTGCTGGTGGTGCTGGTGGTGCTGGTGGTGCTGGTGGTGCTGGTGCTGCTGGTGCTGCTGGTGCTGCTTTTGCTGTTACTGTTGTTGTTGCTGCTGCTGCTGCTGCTGGTGGTGGTGTGGTGGAGCAGCCCCTAGAACCTCGAAGCCCCTCTGATGAGGGCCCGGGTGGCCCTGCCAGAGGGAGGAAGAGGCATACACGAGAACGGGAGAGGAGGCAAGACTCCATTGAAGAGGAACATGTGGATGAGGTGATCGAATGGCTGAGGGAGAATGAGTTCCTATGGCAGAAGGGACACAGGTTCTATCGAGACACCAAGAGGAAGCAGGCTGCTTGGAGAGAGAAGGCGGAGAGCCTGGGCTACACTTCAGAGGTCATCCTCGGGTGGTGGAAGCACATGCACACCTGGGAAGCTGCACCTCAAGAAATCTGGACAGGCCATGGTCAAGCTTACCGACCGGGAGACCTACGTGATGGCCAAGTGCAGCTTCTTGGAGGGTGAGATCCGCCACCGAGGAGCAGCCTCTCTCACAACCCTCTCTCTCAGGCAGCCCGCTGAGATCCAGTCCTCTTCTGGCCAAGAGTCAGCTCCTGTGTCCAGGCAGGTATCTGTGGAGCGGGCCACGATGGAGACCCCCCCGACAGCTGCACTCCCCATGGTGGAGCACGTGGAGCACCCCCTGACGCAGTGGGAGAAAGGAGAGGGCACTTCCACCAGAGACCAACCCACCCCCACCCCCAGCTCCACCTCCACAGAAAGGCAGAGAGGCAGACAGGAGGGGCAGAGCCACACTGTCCTGCTGGAGATAAGAGACACCATCAGGAGCAGCGCAGATCTCCTCTCTCAGCTGGTACATACTGACATACCATTCTCAAACCGCAAGCCCTTCCTCACCTACGTCAACCAGACCCTCATGGACATGTCCGAATCACAGTACCAGGTGATAAAGGACAGGATCACCGGTCTTCTGCACAACACTCCAGGCCCAGCTGAACCTGCTCCGACCCAGTCCAGGTCTGCTCCTCCACCCCAGGTGATGTCACAGCCCTTCCAAGGCTTTCCACAGGCCCTCACCTACCAAGGCTATGGCTACCAGGAGTTCCAGCAGCACAGGCAGCCCTTCCCAGTCCAGGCACAGGTACATCGTACGCCACCGATGCTACCGATGCTACCGATGCCATCCATGCCACTGATGCCACCGACACCACAGATGCCACCCACGCCTTACCTCGCTCAGCTGCAGACCAGACAGCCCCACTACACTCCTTCTTCCTCCATCCCACAGCCAAGCCCGGCCTCAGAACATCTGTCATCAGTCTTGAGACTGACACCCCATGTCCTGGAGGAAGGGGCTCTCAACATCACAGGACTGAGCCAGCTCTCTGAGAGCTTCCTCCACACACCATCCCCTGTTGTCCTCTCGGGGCCAGGCACCCCAATGGCACCCCAGACCAGCACTGCAGCAGCAGCCACCTCCACAGAACCTGGACCCTTCACCCCTGAGACTATGGGCACACCTCAGAGTGACTGAGAAGAGTGCCAGAGACTGGGTTGCTACCTGTTGACTTTATCTTTGCTTGGGACACCTTACTTGGGTCATTTTGCTTTTACAGTTTGTAATTAATAAAGTTTATCTTTGCTTCACGCACTTGCTTCAGTTCTTTTAGTCAATAAAGTCTTGGTGGAAACTTTTAGAAATGGTTTAAGCCTTTGCATGCTTGTGGGATGGGTAAGGATAGCAGTGGGATGGGCAGGGATAGCAGTGGGATGGGCAGGGATACCTGTGGGATGGGTAATAGCTGTGGGAT
>BLBF01000022.1:17739375-17793105 GCA_015471245.1 Laticauda colubrina | reverse complement strand
TGAATAATAAAGTAAGCACTTGGACTGGGTTTATGTGACAAACTGGGCTAAAATGTGGCCGGGCAATTTGTAGTTCAGTGTCTCATGCACAGTCAGCAGAGTGAGATGCAGAACTGAGGAGGTCCATGACAAAATGACTACAGGAGAAGGTGCTCCTTCCTCTGTCACATCTATCAGTGTTGGATATCTGAAATGTTTCTTTATGTTTTCCACAGTGTTTCACGTAGCATCATATGAGAGTTATTTTGGGAAACTACAATGGCACCTGTTGTGTGCTATTGCCACTCTGAATATTAGACTTTGTTCTATCCATTTATTGATCTGCATAAGTAATACAGGCCTTACACTCAAATGTTTCACTCTACAGAAATATTTGTGCCTTGGTAACCCCCCCACCCCCAGTTCCCTTATTTTCTGCTTACATTTGTGCTTTTCTAAATGGAAAACTTATTTCTTCTGCAGAACACTTCATGAACAACAGGCAAAGTTGCTACTTTTTAGTTTTTAGTTCATTTATTTTTTTACAAAAAAAATATTTTTCATTTAAGTTTTGCAATTTTCATTAGCTTAACTTATTGCTTATTCCAATAATATTTCTCAATTGATATATAACCAATGGAATGACAGTTGAAATTGTAATATTTTTCCATTAATGACTGAAAATAACAGTGCCCATTTCAATGTAGTACAATACAATTTCTTTTTTATATCCCCCCCTTGCATTATTTCACATATTCACTAATGTAATATATACCATACTCAGTGTCAGTCCTGGATCCATCTTGGGACAGATTTCCAGGACTGCCACAGCAGGGGATGGGTGAGCTGTGGGAATGGCAGAATAGCAAAGGGAGTATATCCATAACAACATTCTTTCACATGAGATCAATGACAAGCTGCTGACACCTGGAAGGGAGCGACCAAAATTTCGTGGCAGGAGGTGGATTGGGCCATGTGATGTGAATGTCACTGAATGGGGCAGCGTGTGAGTTTTAGAGTGGGTGGAGGGAAATGTGGGATTTCAGATTCGGTTTTCCCTAGATGTGCAAACATGGCTTCTCTAATAATTTTTTACTTTGATGGACTTTGTCTTAGAGTTCTGAATTGGAAAGAAAGTTTAATTGGAATGCTGACATTCAGTTTATTAACAATTGTCCCTGGTTGATCCAAGAAAAACTCTTCAATCAATCGGTGGAGGAAAGCAGCCATTGAAGCTGCTGAAAGGTTGGAACAACTTTGGAATGAAGAAGAAGAAGGAAGAAAGTGTGTTGGCTCTGGGTGAGATTTTAAAATCTTTTCCTTTTACAAGAGAGCACCTTAAGGGGGAAGAGAAATAATTTTGAAGACAGAAGAAGGAACAGCGGCGAAAGTGAATCTTTTGTCTAATTAATTAGGGGTTTTTTTTGTTTATTGTATTATATTTTTAAAAAAGAGGATTTTTTAAAACTGTACTGGACTTTCCAATTAATAACTATTAATAACTATTGAAGGACAACCTATTTTAAAAGGAGAAATCAATTTTTTCTTTTGTTGGTTTTTTAAAATTTCTCTCTAAAGGGGATTTTTTATGTATTGGAAACTTTCTAGAAGTTTTTTTTCCCTTCATTACATTGTAAAGAAGTGAAAGTTAAACAAAACAAAATAACACTGCCATCTAGAGGCTTTAAATAATTTTTATGAAATGAATCATGAGAAGAAAAAAACTTTTTCAGCCAGCTTGTTTACATTTAAAGAAGATAGAGAGATGAGCACTGAATAAATGTTTATGCAGGTGTTGCTCCTGTAAAACAATCTTAATGGCTGGAGACTGAAATTGAAAGAGAAGAGTTTATGGTGACCTTGGAGTATATTTTGTTGGTGTCTTGGACATTGTTTGGTGGCAGTGATTTACTTTGTTGTGAAATATTCAAACTGCAATGCTTTCTTGGCTGGTAGCTTTGCGTCGCTTGGTCTTTCTGAGTTTTATTTTAATTTTTTAATTAGGCCTTGGCTTTGTTGTTGGAATACAATTTTTTTATTTTTCTTATTTTATTTTATTTTTGATTTTTTTATTCCCTTTTCTGGTGGATTTTTTTTCTTGTTTTTTGTGTGCTCCTATAGAATTGGGTTTTTTTTTAATTTTTATTTTTATTCCTATTTTTAATTTTACTTCTTTCCCATTTTTCTCCCTTTCCCCCTCTTTTTAATTGGATTGAGGTAAAGAAGAACCTGAATATTGTTTATTGGCATTGTATGCTGAGTTCTACTGACTAGACTTGCAACCAATTTGAAATGAGGAAGACAACTGCTACAGGTTCATCAATTTTTACATCCTCTTCTCCACTTAGTGGTCAACGGTCAATACACACAATGCTGCAGCAGGAGAAGGAAAGAGAGAAGGAGAAGGAGAAACACTACAAATGATAATGCAAGTAATACAAAGAATAGAAGATAGAACAGAGAAAATATGTGAGAAAATAGAGAATATACAACAAATGATGATGAAAAAAGATAGAAGAAAAAGGTGACCAGAGAGACAAAAAATTGGCAAAATAGAGAGCAGATTAACAGTTGTTGAACAAGAAAAAGAAGTGGAATGTTGGCCTGGGAGATAGATAGGGCAGATTTTTTTATCTCAGATTTCAAAATATTGAAGAAGGGAGAAAATTTGACTGAAATAATGATAGAAATACTGGCCTTGAAGATATCCAAAGAAAAAATGATGGATGGAATAGATGGAGTGGACCAAGTTTTTACAAGATATGCAATGAGAAATAAGCTACCAAGAGAAGTCCATGTAAGATTCACCAAGAAGGCAATTAAAACACAGATATTACAAAATGCAAGAGATGATCCACTGAAGTATAAAGGCAAGGAGATTCTGGTCTTAAAACAAGTACCAAGAAGAGTGAAGGAATCAAGAAGAGAATATCAATTTTTGACAAAAATTCTTAACAAGAAGGGAGTCAATTGCAGAAGGTCTCATATTTACCTGGCAAGAAAAAAGACATAGACTGGATTCAATAGAGAAAGCAAAATTATTTTATGGAGAATATTTTAGAGGAAAAGAAGAGGAAAAAATATGAGAGGAGAAAATAGTTAAACTTCAAGAGGAGGTGGCTGAGAAAAGAAATAAATAAATGCAAGATGAAAAGACAGGAGCAGTAGGTGGAAGGGTAGAACCTAAAGAGGCAAGAGAGCAAAGATCTATGAGAGCAATAAACCCTACATATAAAATATAAACAATAGAAGAAAAGAAATTGATTTCAATAAACTTAAATGGATTGAACTCAGCCACCAAAATGAATAATATTTTTGATAAATTAGAAAAATTAAAATTAGATATAATTTGCTTACAAGAAGTTCACATAAAAAACAGCATGCCCAGGTATTGAAATATCCTAAAATTGGGAATTTATATACTGCATTGGCATAATAACAACAACAAAAGAGGTGTTGTTTTATATATTAAGAATACAATTGGAACCAAATCAATTTTTACAGATGAAGTAGGAAGAATATTAATGGTAGAAATAATTGATGATAATGTGAAGACACTTTTAGTAGCAATCTGTGCTCCCAATGAAAAACAAGAATAATTTTATAGAAAAGTGCACAAGACAATTATAGAATTGGAGTATATGTATTATGGGGGACTTCAACGTGATAGTGGATATAAAATTAGACTATACAACACAGAAACTTAATTTAAAAAATAGAAAGACACTTCTGAAATCTTTTTTTTTAAATGGTGGAGGAATTAAGCATTAAAGATGTATGTAGAGAAAGGAATACTAAGAATAGGCAATATACATTTTATTCTAATAGACATTTATCATGGTTGAGAATAGATATGATCTGGATGTCAACAGAATTAATTTCCAACATACAAGAGGTTAATATTGAAACAAGTACTTGGGCGGACCATAATTCAATATGGATCAAATGGCAGGGACAAAGAAAAAATTCAATATGGACTTTGAACAATACAATATTGAAAGAAAAAGAATTTATACAAAAGATGGGAAAAGAACTGGACTTTTTAAAAAAGAAAATGATAGGGAGGACATTCCACTACAAAACTTATGGGATACAATGAAGGTCTATGTCAGAGGTTTGATGATAGATTATACGAGAAGAAGAAATATTTTAAAAAGGCAAGCACAACAGATAAGGACTACAGAAGACTTGAGAAAGAACTTCAAAGATATCCACAAAAAAGAACATTAAAAATCAAATGGACATTGTTAAACACAAAATGGGGTTGATGGAAAAGAAGGAACTAGCTTAGAATATCAGGAGTGTTAAACAGAACTTCTTCGAAAATGCAAACAAACCTGGCAGATGGTTGGAATATAAATTGAAAAAAGAAAGAGAAAAGAAAAAGTTAATACAACTAATAGATGATCAAGGAATGGTTTGTAATGGAAATGAGGGGGAAAAGAAGATAGTGAAGAAATATTATGAAAAACTATATAATCAAGAAAATGTTGAAGAAGAAAAAAATTAAACAATACTTGCAAATAGCAGAATTACCCCAAATACCTGAGGATATTAAGGTAATGTTTGAAGGGAAAATAACAATGATGGAATTGACAGAGGAATTAAACAGACAGAACCCTGGGCCCAGATGGGCTACCAACATAATTCTACAAGGCTTTATAAGAATTCTTAAGCATTTCAATGCTTGAAGTGATGAATGAGGTTTTGCCAAAAACTAAAATACCTAATTCATGGACAGAGGCTTATATCGCTCTTATACCAAAAGAGGATACTGACCTACAACAAATTAAAAACTATAGACCAATTTCCTTGCTAAATGCAGATTATAATATTTTTGCCTCAATAATGGAAGAAAGACTTAAGAGTTATTTGAACAATTTTATACATGCTGATCAAAATGGATTTCTGCCCAAGAGGCAAATCAAAGATAATATGAGAATAATTTTGAATACTTTAGAATACTATGGAACACATTCAGAGAAGCAAATGGCCTTGGTATTTTTAGATGCACAAAAGCCTTTGATAATGTAAATTGACAGTTTATGATATTACAAATGAAACAGATGATAAATGGAGATTTGATAGATAACATTAATATTAAAAAAAGTAACTGGACAAGGATGTCCGCTGTCACCTCTGTTGTTCATATTGACCCTGGAAGTGTTAAACAGAAATATTAGAGATAATAGTGAAATAAAGGGAATGAACATAAAAAAGGAGGAATATAAACTACAAGTGCTTGCAGATGATCTGGTGTTTATATTGGAGGAACTACTGAAAACAGCACCCAAGTTTATAGAAAAGTTTGAAGAATATGGGCAGGTGGCAGGATTGAAAATAAATAAAGATAAAACTAAGATATTACTTAAAAACATGATGGAAAAACAAAAGAAAGAACTGACAGAGAGTTTGAACATCCAGATCACCAATAAAGTTAAATACTTAGGAATACAATTAACAGCAATATGTGGAACACTGAAGAAAGACAATTACTATAAATTAAAACAACAGATTGTGACAGACCTGAAGAAATGGGAAAACCTACAATTATCTCTGATATGAGGAATATCAACAATTAAAATGAATATATTACCAAGGATATTATATTTGTTTCAGACAATTCCAATCAAATTAGGGAAAGAATGTTTTGATGATTTAAATAAAATAATATTGAAATATTTATGGCAGGGAAAGAAGGCAAGGATAAAACTTAAATTGTTACAGGATGCTAGAATAAGAGGAGGTTTTGGATTACCCAATTGGGAATTACATTACCAGATAACATTGATGTGAGTGAAATAGTGGATTGTTTTGAGGAATTGATTGTTAACATAGGAAGATTATGATTTGTTATTGGGATGGCATGCATTTTTATGGTATAAGGAAAGTAAAACACATGGGTATTTTAGAAGACATTATATTTGAGATGCATGATTGACGATGTGGGAGAAAATAAGAAAACAACATTATTTGAAAATACCAGTCTGGTTATCAACTATAGAGGCATTTGCTTATCCAATTGTTTTTAAAATGCAACATACAGTTAGATATGGTGAATTATTAAATGAACAGGGTGAACTCAGAACAAAGCAAGAACTAGAGGAGCAAGAAATAAAGATGAATTGGTACTCATATGTACAAATACATTCTAAATACAATAAAGATACTAGAACAGAAGGGTTTTATAATGAACTTATTGAATTAGATGAAATTTTAACAGGTACTGATGAGAGGATGATCAAAAAGTTATATGGTTATTTACTTGGAGTGACATTAGAAGAAGAACAAGTCAAAGAAACGATGACTCCTTGGGGGGAAATTTTGGATATGGGATAGATTTAGAAAAATGGCAGAAATTATGGACTCGAAACTATAAATTAACAATGTCAACAGCATATAAAGAGAATTTGTATAAGATATTTTACAGGTGGCATTTACCCCCCAGCAAGAATAGCAAGGATGTTCAAGGACAAATCAGGAAATGTTGGAAATGTCATCAGATACCTGGATCATATTATCACATGTGGTGGATGTGTGTGGAAGCCAAAAGATACTGGACTAAAATTCATACATGGCTGGAAAAAATGACAAAACAGCATATAGACTTGAAACCAGAGATATTTTTATTGGGTATCTTACCTGAAGGATACAGCAGAGAATTGATACAGTTGATTATTAATGTCTTAAGAGCAGCTAAAATTGTATTTGCTCAAAATTGGATAAATGAAAAAATTCTGATAAAAAAGGAGGTGATTAAGAAAATAATGGAATGTGCAGAAATGAGTAAATTGACATTGGCAATTAGAGAGCAAGATAAAGAATATTATAAAATATGGCATTTATTTTATCAATGGCTAGATAAGAAAATAGAGAAGTAAAATACATTATAAGTATAATATAATCATAAAGATAACACAATATAAGGATATGTTACAATTGATTACAGTAAAATGAATGATATTATGAACTAGGTCTTGTAAAAGTTGAGATTTGCTCAAAAAGGATGACAGGAATTTGTAATAAAAGTCTAATAATGATTAATAATAATATGATATGATATGGATAGTTGATTTATACAGTATGAATTTAAATTTAAATTGAGAAAGACTATTGATATTGTGCACAAAAGATATGTACCCACCAACACACTGTACAATGGAAAGATGGTTTTACTTGATGTTTAATGTTTGTGTTTGTCAACGTTTGTTGTTAAAATAAAATAAAAACTAAAAACAATTATGGTAATTTTTTTTCAATGAAAAATTCCCTTTCTCTTAAAGTTGCAATATTAGTTATAAAGTTGGGTCTAGCTGCTGGTTAATTTCTCTTTGAGGAAGGGGATAATCCCACTGATTGTTAAGGAGGTGGTGGTGCACCCTTCCTCAAGGCACCATACCTCAACCCACCAAATCTGGTGGGGGTGTTTCTTTCTTTTTGGCAGTTGCTTGATTAGGCTGAGGTTTGCTGCTTGATTGTTTGTCTGAGTTGGTTGTTTCTTCTTTTTTTTTTTAGCAATATTTTTTTAATTTTTTTTTGTTACAACAAAAGTATCGTGTTACACTTTGATACAAATATGACAATATTCCTCTTGTTTAATATAGTTGACAATCTTTTAACATTTGATATTAATACATATATTTTGTTAAATTTTCAATCTTGATTATTCAATATTACAATGTTATTTTTGTGTCAATCTATAAATTTTTGATCACACTCCTTTTATTTCTAATTATATATTAATCGTTCTAATAACAATTCACAAATTTATATTTAATTAAAATTTTCCATTGTTTATCCCCTTTTTAATTTCTAAATATGCCACTTTATTTTTTTAAAAAATCCCCTTTCTAGTCACATTTTGATACAAATACAATAGTATTCATCATATTTCCGTTTAACAGGTTATGCAATTCTAATAATACAGTTGTATTATTACTAAATATTATTACTTTACATTCAATGTATTATTTTACATTCAATTTATAGCATACTTTCTTATATTTATATAGTTATTTACATAATTATACATAGTTATAATTAGTCATACAATATTGTTTCATCTCATCTAATCTTTCATTTCTCTAATTTTGTGTCTACCTTGTAACCAATTATACCATAGATTCCAGGTTTCATGGTACTCTGTTTCTTCTCTCTCGTTCATTTCCATTGAAAGCCTGTCCATTTCTGCACACTCTAAAATCTTTTTTATTATCGTAGTGTCAGAGGGAATACTGTCACATTTCCAATTCTGTGCAGAGGCTATTCTTGCTGCAGTTTTTACATGTAATATATTAGAACTTTTTACTAATTTTATCTTTTAATATACCCAATAGGAATGTCTCTGATCTCAATTGAATTTTCTGTTTTGTAATTTACTCCAACCAATTCCTAATTTTGAGTGAATAATTTTTAGCTTGGGGGCAAGTCTATCACATATGGAAATAGGTTCCCTGTTTATAATTACATTTCCAACAATTTGCCAATCTATTAGAGAACATCTTAGCCAATCTTGCTGGGGGTAAGTGCCAGTGGTAGAACATTTTATATAGGTTCTCTTTGTAAGCTACTGATAAAGTTCATTTATAATTTACTTCCCATAGTTTTTCCCAATCTTCCAAACTGATGCTATAACCAAAAATTTTCAACCAAATTATCATGGTCTCTTTTACTACTTCTTCCATTCGGTATCTTAAGAGATAATTATACATTTTGTAATCATTTTTTTCATCTGTCCTCTGTAATATTTTATCTAATTCCTGCTGATCTTTATATGTTCCATATTCTTCTATATCTTTCTTATATCTTGTTTGAATTTGTAGATAAGGCCACCAGTCTATTTTTATCCCTTGTTCCTTCAATTCTTGATTGGGTTTCAATTTTCCCTGTTCATCTAATAATTCTTCATATCTCACTATTTTATTTAAATCTAGGACATTAGGAAGCACCATTGCTTCCATGGTGGATAGCCAAACTGGGATCTTCATGTAATGATTTCTTTTAATTCTCTCCCAAACAGATAATAGGGTGTTTATAACTTTGTGTCTTTGGAAGTATGAATGTAATATATTTTTCCCTTCCCATATAAACGCATACCAACCAATCTGCAGATCATGTCCCTCTATTGTTTTGTTATTCAAATTTACCCAATCTTTAATCCATGTTACAACTGTGGCCTGATAATAGAGCTCCCAACATGAGAGTCCAAAACCTCCCTTACTTCTGCTATCCTGCAGAAATTTTAATTTTATTTGGCCTTTTTCCCCTGCCAAATAAACGTTGTCATTGTTTTGTTTAGTTCTTCAAAAAACTTTTTTCCTAATTTTATTGGAATTATTGAAAAAGGAATAATAATTTGGGCAAGATATTCATTTTTATTGTAAACATAAAATATCAATACATGAACAGTGTGGCCCCTGGGTATAATTCATTTTGATACAAGCATCAATAATGATAATCATACTGCTATATTATATAATCCTAATATTAACATGCATGGTTTTTAGAGTAGGTATTCAATATTTCAGTGCTCCATTCTAATGCCAATGATATTATAAGCATAAATGGTTATACCATCTTTCAACCTCTGATCTTTTCCATCAAATTATTACTTATATTCTGTTATATAAAAATTATATATGCTAATATTCCCCCTATTTCTTATTTCTACCTCTATTCTAGCTTCTAATCAGCTTACCATTGCTAATCCTAGTATTAATACACATGTTTATATTAAGATATAGTCCTTCATTACTTGGTTGTTTAAAATCACAATACACCATTCAAGTACCAATCTTTCTATTATTTAATAATAGTAATACCATACTAATAATAATACCATTTTTCAAACTCCAATCTTTTATTGGTTCATGTAAAGGTGTGCATTCTTATTTCTACCTCTGTTCAAATTTCTAATCAGGACATCATTATATTAGAAAAAAAGATGTGTGTGTGTGTGTGTGTGTATAGGTGTGTATAAAATAATTCCTTTGTTTTCTTCAGTTTTCGTGGTTACTTACATGTATGCTATTCAGCTTTGTTCGGGTATTTTCCCACGTCATAATTCCTTTCTATCCATAATCTCTCATCCCTTTTAATACTTCAATTCTTATTTGTTTTTTGGCTTGTCTCCCATACTCCTCTCTTGGAACTTTGTCTCTATCAGCATCTGTGTCTTCACCATTCAGACTGAATATTTCTCCCATCTCTATCCTCCTAAGCTGCCAAGTCTCCAGAATATCCACCAAAACTCCAATCTCCTTTTCAAATATATCTTCCATGTTATCTGATTCCATTTTTAAACATCCTAAAATACTTTTCCCTTGGTTCAGTGGTGGGATTTAGCCAGTTCGTGCTAGTTCAGGTGAACCGGTACTGAAAATTCTGACTGGCCTCGCCCCTGTCTGACCAGCCCTGTCCAGCCCCTCCCCTCCCTGCCCAGTCATTCCTTATCTCACCTTACCGCCTTGGTTGATTCCTAGAGATACACAGCCCACCTGTAGCATAACTATTTGCCACCCCTGCCTTCCCAGATCTCTGAAGATTCCTCCCCCCAGCACACCCTACCTTTCTCCTCACTTTCTGTTGCCCCTGTCTTCCCAGATTTCCACAGGATCCTCCCCAGTGCTGCTTTGAGACAAAAGGCTTCCCACCCCCACTGTTTTGGGTTATGAAGCTGCAGCTCTGGACTGTCCGGGACACCACCCACCTGCCTGGCCAGTGTCAGATTTCCACAAGATTCCCTGTGGGACAAAAGTTTTGTCTTGAAGGAAAAGCATCCAGAAACCAGTTTGATTGCAAGTAATCCAATTATTATGTCCCATATTTCCCACAACTGGATATTTTTAAATTTCACACTTGTAGCATAAGTACATAAGTAGACTTCTTTTATTATTTAGTAGAAACAATTATATTAACAAAGGAATAGGTAGGGGATGGGAAATTTGGAGGGGCTGAAATTGCTGTTCACTTCTTGCATTAACCCTAGCTTCTGCTGCTTCATCCACTATTATTTCCATTGTAGAATGAAAAGGGCTTAAAGTTACAAAAATAATAGTTCTATACTAAATGGACATTTCTCAGGATACTGCATTGTCTATTTAATCACATGGGATGATCATAGAACACAAACTAGATAATTATAGTATTTGCAGAATCCTTGGGGGAAAGGTATTGGGCTGCTGTTGGGGGGGAGGGAAGCATATTTCTTAACTGGAACTACTCATCAAACAAAAAAGCAGAACAAAAATGCTATCTGGTCCCATACAGTTGCATCCCTAAACTTGTCTTTTGCTGCAAGATACTGGCCATGGACCAATAGCTTTCCTCTCCCCATTTTCTTGTTTTGAATTTCTTGTAATTGGGTTTTTTTGCCTTGGAACCAAAAAAAGACTGCCCTTCTTCTGTCCAGACAGGACATTTTATGGTGGTTCAGCTTTCTTCCAGACAATTGATGAGTATTTAGTTGTGAGGAAGGTGATGTCTCTTTCAATAATATAAATTAGAACTATTTTATTTTAACAAGAAAAGAAATAAAAAATATACAGAGAAAATTGGGATAAGAAAATGAAGAGAAAAACCAAAAAATGATATTACAAAAGTTTTCCTTTTGTATTGTTGCTAAACTTAATATTTCAAAAGCAGAAAAAACTGAAGGGGCATAAAAGTACATTTATCATGTTTTTCTTCGAACAGTTAGCTGAACTCTACCTTGTTTATCATTATTTTATGTAGTAATTTATCAAATCAAAACACAACATGCAAAATTTGCAATGATCTTTACATTTTGGTCAATTGTAAGTTAAAAAACAGAGGTGAATTTGTGGTATCATTTCTCAAATGAAGCCACTCAGGTGAAACAGAATCTTTATAATTCTCATTATATCTTTGGAAAATACAGCTGATGTAAAATGCTAAATTTATATAATGTGCTCTGTATGTAGGGTGTTTGCAATTCATAGCATTTATTTCTTAATCAAGCTAATAATTAAAATTTCATAACTGGAAATAGTTGTTGAAATCCATTGTATTTATTCATAAACTCTTATTAATTTTATTAATAAGATGTGCTCATTGGACAATAAGGGTTATAAAAATGGACTTTATATCCATTATGTCTGTTTTTTGTTAAATAACTGTTAACTGTGGGTGGGAACGTTGTCGTCACTTTGTTTATGTGATTTTCGTGCTCAATTCCTCAGATTCAGAATTCATTTGATGCTATCACTTGATTTCCAGTAAAATATATCTTTTCTCTAATTAATAGTCTAAGTGTTTCTTTCTTGGATTTTGAATAGAGCACTAGCTGACAACTGGATTCACTGAACAACCATGGCAGCTTGCTTAACAACTGTGATAAAATAGATTATAAAATTGGATACAACTCATTTAATGACTACCTCACTTAGCAACAGAAGTTCTGATCGTAATTGTGGTTATAAGTTGAGGATTAATTGTCTAGTTTTAAATTAATAGATTGTAGTAATGGCATATGGTTGGTACAATTAAAGAAAGATTTGTAAATCTTTGATACCTGACTCATGGTGGATTAGTTTAAATCAGATTTAAACCCAAGTGACTCGGAATCAGAGTTTCTCATGCAATTTCATTTTGCATAAAAATTTTGGAGATGAGGTGAGAGGCTGGGTGAGGTGAAGGGCCAGGCGAGGTGAATGATGTGAATGATGTTGAGTTGGCTACACTCACCCAGACACATGACTACCTAGTCACGCCTACCTAGCCATGTCCACAGAACCAGTTGTAAAAAAATTGAATCCTGGCTTCTGGTGGTGTCCTTGCTGATGGACCGAAGACCGCAATTGTATGTGGCTTTGATCTGTGTTCTCTCATCAAAAGGGCTCCAAGCATTTGCTTTTGGGGCCAGAACCACACTGTAGGGATGGTGAAGAAGGGGGAGACCACCAGTTTGGTCGAGGGGAGCTGCATCTTCCCTCCCTGGCTAGCCAGTATTTCCCTCTGAAGATGGGTTGTAGCAGTGGTCAATATGCCCCCCCCGAAGAGGAAGAGCTAACCGGGACAAAGATTGTGCTGGAGTAGTGAAGAAGAGGACAGCGTGAAAACCTGGCTAATTAGGAGCAACATCTGGACATAAAGGTACCCCAGAATTAAGACTCGAAGAAATTTATAAGAAAGATAATAGGAAGTGGAGAAAAATTGACAGCTGAAAGTGGCTTTGAACTTTGAAATGAGGAAGCCAGAAGAAACTACCTGTTTAAATTGCAGAAATATATGATTTTGGCACTAAATAGGCATAATTAAACTTGAATGTGTCAAAAAAAAAACCAGTAATTGATATTTGGACTTATTGTTTTTTTGAAACTTAAAAGCCCTAAATAGAGAACAGAAAGTGGGGGAGGAAAAAAGGGTGGAATTTGGATATAACAGAGATTGTCACCTAGTGGCAGAAAGAAAAATTTAAACCTGGCTCTTTTAAAAGTGGAATTTGATACAAAATAAGAGAAACTTTGTTACAATAAAATAGAAACCCTGGAAAGGGAAAAGAGGAAATACAGAACATCAACAGAAAAGAAAGAAGCAGGAAGAAATTACTTTGGGACTTGGTGATCTTGGTACAAATTTAAATTTATGGATATTGAACTATCTGATGAATCTGGGAAAAACTTAAAGAGGAATTAATGAAAGCTGATTGTTGGAAATAAATTTTAAAGATGTTGGTCAAATTAAATTACTAGACAATTGGTTTGGACTTAAAGAGTAAAGAAAGAAATAAAGTAAAAAAACCAGAAGTGTTTAAAATGGCAGAACCTTTTTTGGAACTAAAAATGGAACTAAGAAACATAAAAGAAATGTTACATGAAAGAGGTGAGTTGTGCTGCCTTACAATCATGAGAAATGGTGATTCTAGAGTATGAAGAACAACAAACAGTGTCAGAAGGGGAGGAGCTGATTAAAGAAGAGGATATCTTCAATGAACAATTGGAGCAACAAGCATTAAAGTGAAGGGGGGAAAGAATGGGAATTAAAACTTGGAGACTCAAGGAGGCAATCAAAAAAGGGAATGTCTTGAAAGCCAAACAAAGTAAAAGGAAGCAGCAGAAAAGGGAATTACAGAAGAAAGCTTTAAAAAGGGAGGGGGATACAAACTGAAATAAGAAAAAGGGAAAAATTGAAGGAAAAAAGAAGTAATTAGAAAAAGAACCAGGAAATAAAGAGATTTTGAAATTGAACAAAAATGAAAAGAAACTGTTTATTTAAAAGACATAGATATAATGGTTAGATAAAGATTAAGGAAGGGGATTCTGCATGGTAATGTGGTGTATTATAAATGTATTCAAAATAATAAATTACTTAGAAGTTAAGGAAATATGAATTTTTAAAATGAAAAAAATAGAAATGATAGGGTTTTTTTTGTTATTAGAACATTTGATTTTTGTTAAACTATATGCAGAGATAAATGGGATAAATTTGAAAAAGAGAAACTATGATAAGTATATTAATCATGTCAAATGAATTCAATAATATAGTTGAAATGAATTATGAGGATTGCTATAAAGAAATCAACATCAGTTTTTTTTAATAAAAATTTTATTTGGGTTTTCACAAAACATAATACAAGTAAAATTTCTTTTTTTGAGAAAAGCATGGTCCCGGGTTATCACTTCTCCATACAGACACAAATTCAATTTCATATTCATCTTTGTATTCTATTCCATATCTTATTACTATTTTAACATTTTCTCAATAATTTTTACCTTCCCTTAGTTTTCTCAATCTTACTTTTAATTATCTCATTCCTTTCTAAATTCAATTCAGGTGGTGAAGAGGGGGGAGATTGCCAACAGGATCAAGGAGAGCCACATCTCTCCTCATCTGGCCATTACTCCCTTTCCCGAAGGCAGTTGCAGCAGTGGTCAGAAATGGCCACCTCAAAGAAGAACTCGACCGGAAAAGAATGTGCAGGAGGAAGAAGAGAAAGTTTTGGCTGACTGGGTCGAACTGGAAAAACAACAATACAAGGTACCCTAGAATTTGAATTATAAAGAACAACATTGTTCCCAAAGAAGACTTTGAAGCTGCAAATGAGAGAGGGAAGGGAAAGGATTCGGTTTTTTTTCTTTTCTTCCCTATATTGACAACTAAGAGATTTAAGCAAGAAATCGGCAAAAATCCTCTTTGATATTAACAGGTATTTAAGCTGAAAATAAAATGTCAAAGGGATAATAAAGATTTCTAGATTCTCAAAAACATTTAAAAGAACCTTCTGGTTTGAGTTTCTTCGGCGACAAACTGAAACCTCGTCTCTGAGAGGTTTTGATCCGTGCTCGCCGCTGGAGCGCCCCGAGCTGGCTGGTTTCAGGGCTAAGCCACCCCATAGAGGTGGTGAAGAGGGGGGAGAATACCTGCAGGGTTGAGGAGAGCCACATTTCTCCTCCTCAGCTGGCCATTACTCCCTTCCCCAAAGGCGGTTGTAGTGGTGGTCAGAAATGGCCACTACAAAGAAGAACTCAACCGGAGGAGGAAGATAAGAAGAGAAAGTTTTGGTTGACTGGTTCAAACAGCAAAAGCAACAAATAAGGTACCCTGGAATTGAAACTATTAAAAAAAAAACCAATAACATTGTTCCATAAGAAGATTTTTAAGCTGTGAAGGAGAGAGGAAAGGGAAAAGATTTTGGTTTTTTTTCTCCTTCTCCCATACTGGCAGCTAAGAGACTTAAGCAAGAAATTGGAAAAAAAATCCACTTTGACATTAATAGGCATTTAATGCTGATAATAAAAAGTCAAAGGGATAATAAAGATTTCTGGATAATCAAAAGCTTTTGAAAACAGGAAAAGAGAGAAAAAGAATAAAAGGGCAGGATCTGGAAGGGAGGAGACTGCCTGGAATTAAAAAGAACTTACAGCAAAATCTCAACAAGACTTCCAAAAGATACATTTTAACTGAAATATTGCAACAAAAACCCCAGGAAGAGAAAGTGGAAAAAGAAATAAGAAGAAACAGCTTGGGACTATTTGGATTGCTTGATGATTTTTGGTTATTGTATTTGAATGACTAACATCAATTGGGTGGTTGTTTAAAACTGTTTAAAATGGCTCCACTTTTAGAAGAACTGAAAATGGAACTTAAAAAGTACAAAGAAGATGCACAAGAAGGGAGAGGTTCTTTTGGATTCGTATTTCAGTTTTTAGAAATAGAGATTTGGAATTATGAGAAACAACAAGAAATGCCTGCAGAACAAGAAGATTGCGACAAAGAAGCCATCTTTAATGAACAAGTAATCTTAGGTGGGGGCAAAAAAAGGAAAGGGGGGGAAAGAGAATGAAAAGTTTAAGATTGGGAAAAACAACTAAAAAAAATAGAGTAAAAAATAAGTATAAAATCAGAAAGCAACAGAAGAGGGAAATGCAGAACAGAGAATTAGAAGTAGGGAGACAAGGGGGTAAAAAGGGGAGGGAGAAGATGAGAGGGAAGAAAGAAAGGAAAAGAAGTTACAGATAAAATATAGAGAAACGGCCTATTTAGAGATAATGGGTGAAAATTTAATGGAAAAGGAGATTCTGCAAAGGTACATGAGATAGTATTGTTATACAAGAAACAGAAATAATTTTAGAAAATATGAAACAATGTATGATTAAAATGTTTGATAAAATAGCTATCGTAATTCAGTGGAATGCTTGTCAATAAATGTAACAAAATGAATATTTAATGATTTACAAAACATATGTGAAGAGAAATAAGGGAAAATTAATTATGGAGATTATATGTGTCTTTAAGGAAATGTGATATTTAATTGAAAAGAAATATTAAAGATGTTAAGATTTTAATGATTATTAATGATAGAATTGAATTGGAATGAAATTAGGGTTTATAATTAATATATTTAAAAACTTTTAAAAGGAGGGAAAAAAAACAAAAGGGTGGGATCCGGAAAAAGGGAGGAGACCGCCTGGAAGTGAAAGAAATTAACAGTGAAACTTTAACAAGATTCCTGAAATATAATTTTAATTGAAACTTTGTAACAAGATAACCCCATGTCACACTGAACCAACGGATGCAAAGAGGATGTAAAACGGACAAAAAAGCTTGCCATCCGTTGGAAAACGTGATGCATCCGTTGTGTACTCACTGCATACATTTTTCATATGCTCTATCTGTAAAACATCCATCTACTGCTATTTCATCTGCTCAAAAAGTTTTGAGCTGCACAAAACTTTTTGAGCGGATGAACTTTCTGCCGCGTATGATCTACATCCGCGACACATATGGGCAACAAACGTTCTAAGTCTGTTGTCATCCGTTACACGTCTGATGTATCCTCTCGGCATCCTCTGGGCATCCGTGCAACTCACATCCGCTGCAGCAGAAAACAGAAAGAGGGAGGAAGCGAAAGGTGCGTGGAACATCCAAACAGCATTAGTAGCACGGACATAGAAAGGATGTAAGCGGATGCATCTCGTATATAAAGCATTAAAACGGACAAAACGTTCGTATATGGGATGTTTCTCGGATATTTAGGATGTCTGGAGGATGTCTAGAGGATGTGGAAGGACACCTAACGGAAAACCGACATTTCCTATAAAAAGGGGGAGGAAATCACCTGGATCTCACTATCAGTCCAGCAGCCCTGGTGTGCAGACCTCTTCAGCCTTGCTCTTGCTCTTCCACATCATCCATTGATCTCCACCATGGATCATCGCACACTCCTTTTGGAAGCAGCCATCATTCAACACCAGAACCAAGCCCTCTTCAGACTGTTTCACCTTTTCTACACAAGGGAAAGAAGGAGACGTCCAAGAGCTGTCTGTGTCCAAAGATGGATTGGGAGAAGAGTGGAGTTTGGACTCTATGACAAGCTGATGGTGGAGCTGAGGAATGAAGACCCTCGTGCATTCCAGCACTTCATGAGGATGCCACCAGCCATGTTTGATGAAGTTGTGGAGCGGCTGAGACCCAGGTTGACCAAGCCAAGCACCAACTTCCATCCCAATCTGGACCCTGGACTGAAGGTGGCACTGACTCTGCACCACCTGGCCTCTGGGACCACGTACAGAAGCATGCAGTATGGCTGGAGGGTGCCACCCAACACCATCAGCATTGTGGTCAGAGAAGTGGTGCAGGCCATCATCGAAGAATACAAGGAGGAGCTCCTCCAGTGTCCCACCACTGAAGAAGGCTGGAGGAAAGTTGCAGAGCAGTGGTATCAGAGGTGGAACTTCCCCCACACCATTGGAGCCATAGATGGCAAGCACGTGGCCTGCAAAGTGCCAGCCAAGTCGGGGTCCAATTATTTCAACTACAAGGGCTTCTTCAGCATCATCCTCTTTACCATGGTCGATGCTGACTACAAGTTCATGTACATCGATGCTTCAGGCAACAGGTCAGCTTCAGATGCCCAGATATACAACGCCAGTCACCTCAAGGGTGGGCTGGAACGCAACCTCATCATGGGTTTCCCAGATCCAGACCCCCTACCCAATGACACACAAGATGTGCCCTACTTCATCATGGGGGATGATGCCTTCTCCCTCAGAACCTACCTCATGAAGCCCTACACTTCCAGATACCTCACCCGTGAAGAGAGGATCTTCAACTACAGGCTGTCCAGGGCAAGGCGGGTGGTGGAGAATGCCTTTGGCATCCTGGCCAACAGGTTCCCGGTACTTCTCACCACCATGCAGCATCGCCCACAGACCATGAGGAGCATCGTGGAAGCTTGCTGCATCCTGCACAATCTCATGTGCACCCGCTACCCAGTGTTGCAGAACAGAATTGTGGACCGTCAACAAGGGAATGGGGACATGGAGCCTGGTGAATGGAGGCAAGGACTAAACCTGATAGACACTGTGGATGTGCAAGGCCCCAACAGAGCTTCACGTGGAGGGAAGAAGCAGCGCAATCTCCTGAAAAACTGGTGCAACTCCCCAGCTGGAGCAGAGGAGTGGCAAGACAGGATGGTAGATGCTTAATGGATGCTTCCTTCAGCCTGTCTCATCACACTGATGAGATTGTGCCATGTATGTTGAGTGGCCTTACAATGAATAGGGCATTAATAAAGAATTTTGTTTATGTTGAAATGTGTTGATCAATGATTAAATTGTTATTGATAATAAAGGGCCATATGTGTGGCAGCTGGGAGGGTGGACCATACAGTCCCACTATGCTTACACTTGAGGCTTATCTATCCCACAACTATCCTTACCCATCCCACAGCTATCCATCCCACAGCTATTCTTACCAATCCCACAGCTATCCTTACCCATCCCACAGCTATCCATCCCACAACTATCCTTACCAATCCCACAAGCATGCAAAGCTTAACCCTTTTTTAAAAGTTTTCCCCAACACTTTATTAAGTAAAAAAAATGAACCAAGTGTGTGAAGCAAAGATAACCTTTATTAATAACAAACTGTATGACTTTATTAAAAAGCAAAATGACCCAAGTAAAGTGTCTTAAGCAAAGATAAAGTGAACAGGTAACAACTCAGTCTCTGGCACTCTTCTCAGTCACTCTGAGGCGTGCCCATGGTCTCAGATGTAAAGGGGCCAGGGACTGTGGAGGTGGCTGTGGCTGGAGTGCTGGTCTGAGGCGCCATTGGGGTGCCTGGCCCCGAGAGTACAAGAGGAGATGGTGTGTGCAGGAAGGTCTCAGAGAGCTGACTCAGTCCCGTGAGGTTGAGAGGCCCTTCATCAAGTACCTGAGATGTGAGGCCCAAGACTAATGACAGATGTTCTGTGGAAGGGCTTGGCTGTGGGGTGGAGGAAGGAGGAGTGTAGTGGGGCTATCTGGTCTGCAGCTGGATCAGGTGAGGCGTCTGTGCGTCTGTGGCGTGCGATGAACCTGGGCCTGGACTGGGAAGGGCTGCCTCTGCTGTGGGAAGTCCTGGTAGTGGTAGGCTTGGTAGGCGAGGGGCTTTTGAAATCTGTGGAAGGGCTGTGACATCGCCTGAGGTGGAGGAGCAGACCTGGAGTGGTTAGGAGCAGGTTCAGCTGGGCCTGGAGGGTGGTGCAGAAGAGCTGTGATCCTTTCCTTCATTGCCTGGTACTGGGCCTCCGGCATGTCCATGAGGGTCTGGCTCACGTACGTGATGAAGGGCTTGCGGTTGGAGGATGGTATGTCGAAGTGGACCAGCTGGGAGAGGAGATCTGTGCTGGCTTTTATTGTGTCCCTGATCTCCAAGAGGACAGTGTGGCTCTGTCCCTCTGGTCTGCCTCTCTGCCAGCTTTCTGTGGAGGTGGAGCTGGGGGTGGGTGTGAGTTGGTCTCTGGTGGCTTCTTCTTCTTTCTCCATTGAGACAGGGGATCCTCCATGTCCTCCGGCACAGGGAGTGCAGCTGTCGGGGGGGTGTCTCTCTCATGGGGCCCTCCAAAGACACCTGCCTGGACACTGTAGCTGTCTCCTGGCTGGAGGAGGAGTGGCTCTCTGTGGGCTGTCTGAGGGAGAGGGTTGACAGAGGGGCTGCCCCTCAGTGGCGGATCTCACCCTCCAGGAAGCTGCACCTGGCCATGACATAGGTCTCCCGGTCAGTGAGCTTGACAGCGGCCTGCCCGGATTTCTTCAGGTGCAGCTTGCCATACCAGGTGTGCATATGCTTCCACCACCCCAGGAGGACATCTGAAGTGTAGCTCAGGCTCTCTACCTTCTCTCTCCACGCTGCCTGCTTCTGCTTGGTGTCGCGATAGAGCCTGTGGCCCTTCCTCCAGAGGTACTCGTTCTCCCGCATCCATTCCAGCACCTCCTCCTCATGGTCTTCGGAAGTGGAGTACTGTTTCCTCTCTCCCTTCTCCTTGCCTTGCCTCTTCCTCCCTCTGGCAGGGGCTTCAGGGCCTTCAGCAGCAGGGTTTTGAGGGCCTTGGGGCTGGTCCACCACAGCAGCAGCAGCAGGAGAAGCAGCAACTGCAGCCGGAGAAGCAGCAGCAGCAGCAGGAGGAGAAGTAGCAGCAGCGCCAGCAGGAGAAGCAGCAGCAGCAGGAGAAGCACCACCAGCACCACCAGCAGGAGAAGCACCAGCAGCAGCAACACCAGGAGCACCACCACCACCACCAGCAGCAGCTTCAGAGTCAGCGCCAGGGGTTGGGATGGTGGTTCTGTCCTTCTTGCCAGGGCTGGCAGGAGTAGGCACAGGCTTCCTCTTCTTCCTCATGGTGTTCTCTCAAGATGTCTCTGGCAGCAGGTCTTTCCTCTGAATGGTGACCTGCTTGCGAGCTGCCTCCTTTTATATCCGCAGAGCTTACACAATTCATCCTCCCCGCATGCGCAGTGAATGCTTTGCATCTGCTGAGGCATCCGCTAGGCATCCTATAGGTGTATGTGATGCATCTGCGTTGTCCGCTATGCATCTGCTCCTTCCGCTACGCGTCCACTTTGCTGTTCTCCCCCGGAAGCCCTGCGGATGTGTCATCCGCTTCCATCCGCTTCCATCCACTAGACTTCCTACGAACATTCGCTTTACATCCCCGCTACATCCTCCCACCGTCCATTCCTTTCCATTGTTGTCTGCTCTGTTTATGCAAATTTGGGGCACTTTTGAGAGCAGATAACAACGGATGGAAAATTTGCTCGTCTGCTGTGTCCTTTTTACATATGTTTTGCATCCGTCGGCCAGTATGACCTAGCCTTAAAGGACAGAACCAGGACATAGAGAAACAGGGAAAACATACAAGACACAGATATAATGGGTGAAAACTTAATTGGAAGGGGGATTCTGCAAGGGTACATAAGATAGCATTGTTAGATTAGAAATAGAAATGAACTTTGAAAATATGAAACAAGTGTGATTAAAATGATAGATAAAATACTCATTGTAATGTAATGGAATGTTTAATAAATAAATGAAATAAAGAGAATGAGAGAATGAAATTAGGAAAGGAGGGGAACATTTTAATTATTATAAATGTGTTATAAAAATTTTAATGAAGAGGAATATGAAAGAAACATGAAAAATTATGGAAATATTATAAGTATTACTAGAAGTATGATATCCTTTTAAAGATGTCAAAGATTACAACTAACATTAATGATAGAGCTGAATTGGAATAGAATATATTATTTATTATTGTTATATATGTATTTTCTCTTTAAGAACTTAGTGCGTATTTTAAGAATGTACCAAGCAGAATTCACCTGGAAGTTATGTGTTATATTGAATGTTATAATTATAAAGGCATAAATTGAAGTTTCAAAAAGAGTTGAATTGATAAAAATTAAAAGATAGAAAGGTGTCATACTCCAATTAGTAACTACAGGGGGAAATTTTGTTTAATGAGAAAAGAAAATATGAAATTAAAACAGGACAGACAAAAGTATAAATATGATGACTAGAAAGGTATTGAAACTTAGAATATCAGTTTTTATGATCAATTGAATAGATTTTTATTGAAATTATAAATGATTTAATATAATTGAAGGGGAAAGTGCCATGCGGAACCTGACCTAAAATGCATATGTGTTACATAGTTGTTAGGAGATTATTGTTATTAATCTTTAAGGTGATAATTAAAAAATCAAATTATTATTGGGAATTAAAGAGAAGTTAACTAAATGATGTATAAGGTAAAAGGGTGGTGCACTCAAATGGGAATTTGTGGGGGAAATCTTTTAAATTGTTTGAATCGAGATGGAATTTTTGAAATGATGATAGAAGAATATGCAATGAAATTGCAAACATGACAGATCAAAGTATAAAGTTTAATAAATATGAAGATACAAGAATTATTTAAAGTTAAAAGAAATAGGTCTCCAGTAATAATAAAGTAACTAGTTATAGAACAGTAAGTGTCACCACAAACCTTCAGATGGATGTTTTTTATTTCTCTTATCAATTTTTTTTCTAAACTTGTAGGGGTCTGATATATTCCATTCACCAGTAATGGCGCCCTCAGCTTAGGTTTCAGCGAATTTTCAAGTCTTATAGATTTGATTAATCCAAATTTAGTTCAATTTACGGAAGCAAAAATGGCTATTCAAGTAGATAGTTCCAGCATTATATAATATCTTTCCAAAACAACACTTGCCCAATTTAAAAGTCCATTTTCTATGTTTTAACAGGTCTTTTGCTTTTATCCCCTTAGTTCCTTTCTTTTGGGTCTAGGATTTTTCTCTCCATGGTTGTTTGCTGCTTTGAAAAATAGTTCTAAGAGTCTCTTTTCCTGGATTTTCCTCTTTCTTTTTTTCTTTAAAGTTAGGATCTAAATAAAAAAGGAATCTTTTCATCCAGCTCTAATCACTATCTACAGCACTCCTGCACATTTCTTTGCTGTCTGGGCTGTCCCCGCTTCATGGCAGCCATGATGGCTGCTTCTTCTCCTCATTGTGGAGCAGGAGAGTTGCTGCAACCTGTAGGGCGCCCCTCTTTTCTTCATCACCCCTACAGGGTGGCTTTAGCTCCTTTCAGAGCCCTCCAACAACTTGGTATGGGAGTGCAGAGACCCGCTCCTCACTTCCGATAGTGCCACAACTTCATTCAGAATTCCTTGCATGACTTTCAAAGAGTCCAACAATTGCATGAAAACACACCTCATTCTCCTGTGCTGCCTAAAATCACATGAGAATTGGACTTCAAGAATAGTTGTTGTCAGGTGTTGGTGAACACTAATGTGCACAAAACATTACAATGTGTCCCTTTTAATATATATAGCTGTAGGACCAGACTCTCTCTCCTTCAAATGATAAGAATGAACTTTTGAAAACTGGGTATTTCAAAAGGAATTCTTTATTGAAAAGGAAGACAGCAAATCAGATTCAAAACAGGGTCTGATATCCCTGCAGGCATGTAGCTTAGATAAAGGGAGTTAGTCCCCTCCTCTTAGTCCGATGTGGATTTCGTCAAAACAAAGAAGTAACATCTTAATTCCCCCCTTTTTTGTCAAAAAAGTACAAGAAATTTAAGTTATTCAGGTTACATCAAAAAGGATTACTTGTATCCACCCCCCTTGTTCTTCCATTGAGGAATTACAATTACTACTTATAAGATGGGTTTGGGGCTTTGAAATTTTCAATTTGGTAGATTGCTACTTTAGCTTTGAGAATGTTTTTATATTGAAAAGCAGGATGGAACTTGTTCTGACCAATTCTTATTTGACTTTGTTTTAGGAATGATAAATGCCCAAACAACTGACAATAACATAATTTCTGTCTGCATCTCAATTTGACATGGGACAAGTAGCCCTTCCAACTTTATCCCATTTAGTAAGACTGCATTCGCTTTGAAAAGTATTTAGTAGAAGTAATTTGGATTTTATGTCGGTATAAGAACAGCATCTTCTTGTTATTCATTAAACATCTTGGAAAGCATCTTTCCAGGGTGGCATTAATAGTGATAAACAATAAGCTTTACCTGAACAGAGACTTAAAGATATATTAATACAGTTGTGATGTTTAAGAACTCTTGAGATCTTTTAGTGGCTATTAGTTGATAAATTGTTAAGACAACTTGTTAATTGGTCTACAAAAAAGAAGGAAATTGATCTAATAAACTCTGTAGGACAGTTGCAGTTTTGATGAGTTTATGGAGATCTGATAAGATCAACCTTTCAGCAATCCAAAAGCTACTGGTAACTGAGTTATCAGCCAGACACCTCAGTAGTATTAAAAAGGCAGCCTTTTAATCCTCTCTGCAATGTTTTTTGCCTCATTATTTACTTTTGTGCCTAATAAAACAGTGAAGTTAAGTTGAAGGCCTTACCGGACTTTAATATATGTTTTGGGTTATTTTGAGATAATTTGGGTGATTCCTAGCCCCAAGGATACAAACCAGTCCAGTCCTAAAAGGCTAGGCAAGGATCTCTTGGTGATGACTAATGGTAGGTATCTAGCAAATTGGCCATTCTTGATGAAGAATTTGCCACTGCCTGCAGTGGGAATGTTGCTTCCTTGATAATCCTCACGCAGCTGGGCTTGAGTTTCTGCTGTTTCTTCTTGTCTATGATGTAATTGAGTGTGGTTTGTGATATGATGGTCATGGCTGGCCCCATATCCACCTCAATTCTGCATGGAGCCCCTTGATTTTAACAGTCACCTTCTATTTTCTTGTGCAGGAGGCTCCCTGATTATTGTTTCTAGGGGTCATGGGTCTGTGCGAATGGTGAAACAATCCCCTTTCCTGTTTTTCCCTTTCACTTGGCTCTGCTTCCCACTGTGTGGATGGCTCAAGCTTTTTCTGTGTTTGTAGGTGTGGCTTCTGGGAAAGCTGCATGGCAGATGTGTGCTAGGTGTCCCTTTTTTCTGCACCACCTGCAGATTGCGTTCTTATGTTGGCACACTGCTGTCGGGTGGTTTTCCCTGAACCCCATGCACTGAGCTATCTTATGCTGTCTTTGTCGCACCTTGAGAGGACTGCTGCTCTCATTTTGTGCACGTCTTCCTCACTGTTGCCTGTGTCATCATCTCCCTCTGTTTTTGGTTTCCTCATGATGGACCGTGGCAACTTGCCTGGCAGTTCTTGGGCTGTTCAACTTTCTCATTTGGATTTCTTCCACAGATTTGCTTTGTGATAATGGCCTCATCTAGGGCTTCAGCATTCGGGTGGCCCTGATGAGTAGACATCTTTGTAGTTGTATGTCCCTCATGCTGCTCACTAACTGGTTTCAGAGGGCCTCATCCAGGTCACAGAATTCACAATACAAAGTCGTGTTACGGAGTGCAGACATATAGCGGCTTATAGACTCACCCGCCATTTGGTCCCTCTGGTAAAATGCATGCTGCCTTGCAATGCAGGATGGTTTGGGAGCATGGTGTTGTATCAGCTTTTGAATTAGCATGGCCCACGGGACCGTCTACAGGGGATCTGAGGTGATGATAGCGCAAGCTGTCTCAAAGACTTCCCTGCCACAGTTGCTAAGGAAAATTGCTCTCTTTCAGTTGTCTGTGATAATGGTAAGATCATTAGTCTCTAAATTGCAGTCAAATCATACTAGATAAGGGTCCCAAGTTTCTAATTCAGGGTCAAAAGGGGTGAAAGAAGTATTTGCCATCTTTTCTGTCAGGGGCCCCCTGGGTGCTGTCCTGACTCTTTTCCCAGTGGTTAGACATGGGGACCCCCTACCCTGGGCTGACCTGGGTGGCCTGATCTACTACGCAGTGAAGGCTGTCAGCCTACTGACTCACATGGCCTCCCTGGGTTTTCAATGCCTCTGCAGTGCTTCAGTGAGCTTCCTGGGCCAGCTGGCTTCCTGCGGTGAGGCTGGTTCTGTTGTTAATCAGCTCTTCCAACCAGTAGCGATGGGGCCTGTTGGCTGGCTCTCCTGTGGCGAGGCAGCTTCTGCGGCTTATCACTCTTCTGATCAGTGGTGGCGATGTTGCCTGCCAGGCCCTCCTGCAGCAATGCAGCTTCTGAGGGCTCCCATCTCTTTGCCCAATGGCGCTCCTATTTCTCCCATTCCATAGGCCCACCTCATTGAGTGGTTACAGTTTCGGAGCAGCGCTGATCAGCTAGCTGTCAGTTTTTTTGCAACCTGTGGCGATCTGAGCTGGGCCTTCTGGCAATCCCACCTTTGTTGCCAGTTATTGAGTTGCCAGAATAATGAGCCACAGACTGATGATACTGTTTACTGTAAATATTCAGTAGTCCTACTGCAATAACAATGGTTAATGGCTGGCGGGCTACCTTATATAGGGGTTGCCTGCCATGCTGTTAGCCAATTATATTCTTGTATTTTCCTACGCTACTCACAGTGGATTATTCTGTGACTGTGGCTGCACGGACACAAGCAGAACAGAGCCCCCCTAGGAAATGCATGTCACTCTAGGGGCTCCATTCCTTGAGGAAAGACCTTTCCTGGCAAAAACAAAACTCTGGAGTGATGTGCGCTCCCTCTGGAGACTGTGTTCTCTTCGGCAAAGGTTTCCTCAAGCCCTATGGAGTTCTTTGTAGCCTTGGTGAGTCTGAGAAGCAAAGCAAGGTGCGCTCATCCTGCTGTCTCTCTGCTCTCACTCGGAGCAGGGAAAGAAACAGAGTGTCAGCCTTCAGGATTTTCTTCCTTTGCTTTGCATCTTTCAGCTGTCATAAGTAACAAGGGGAGGAGGGGAGCATGGTTATGGGAAGTGAGCTGGAGGTTTTACAAAAAGAACTGTATAAGTTGGGGGGGGGGAGATTCTTGCTTATGTTTCTATCCTATGCTATGTGCAGCCACAGCTCTTTATCAAAATATGTCAAGGTCAACGGACAGAGGCCTCATCACCACCTGGAGATGCCCACATGATGCTATGCACAACCTTTTTATTGGATGGACAAATTGAACTATTGTGGGTGGGAATGTTGCCATCACTTTGTATATGTGATTTACGCTCTTATTTTCTCAGATTCAGAATTCTTTTGATGCTATGTGATTTCCAGTGAAAGATATATTTTCTTTAATTAATGGAGTCTAAATATTTGTTTCTTGGATTTTGAATGGAGCACCAGCTGACACAGAGAGGCTGGAGAGTAAACAGATCTTCATAAGGTAAATGACTCAGCAAGGCAGGATGGTGGGGAGCAATTTTGGGCACCCCAGTGGGGAGAGAATGAGGTATCCCAGTGGGTCAAGGGAGGCCTTGTGTAGTCTGAAGCAGGTGGCCTGTTCCATTTTAAGGTCTTATACAAACAAAGACAACATTAGCTTCTTTGCTCTAGACTTGAGAGTATTATTAACACATAGGCAGTACTACTTTTCTCTATATTGCATTAAGATCCAGTAGTAAAAGTAAAAAGATGATAATATATAGATTTAATTAGACTTCTAGAATAATAATCTTCATTATATTTGTTCAAATACTACCATAATAAGAAAGTGATTATTGGAATCAAGATCAATTATACTTTTTAAAATTGTTATTAATGTTATAAAAAAAAAGCAGACTGAAGGCATGCACAAATGTTCTTTCTGCTCTGATGAGAAGTGGTTATTGATTTATTTTAAACAATGAAATGCACTGATAATAATAAAAGAAAAACCCTTGTAACAATATTATTAAATGTACACCAACAGAGGAATATAGAGTTGTTCACTTTCTAGATGTTGTTTTGCAACAATGTATTTTTGCAATATTTTCAAGCTGCTAATCTCCATGCCACAGTGACATAACGTATGGAATACAGAATGGCCCTTATTTATATTCCTTATTATCAATCTACAGTATATTCATTTAACCATTCTGAAATCTTTGGTTTTGGCTCTTGGGATAAGTTAGCTAATGTGAGTCTTTTCCAATGAAGGTTGTTTTGGTTTCTGGACAAAAATTTAGTTGCATCAGTTTACATTCAGTTGCATCATTAATTCAGTGCAACATTTGTGGCTAGTGCATGCACACAATTTTTGACATATATTCAGCACTCCAAAACTGGAACTGCAAAAAAGTTAGAGGCTTCACTATCTTTTTGTCCCCTTCCAACATTCAAACAGATTTTTACAGACACAGACAATCTAAAATTGTGTTTTCTGAGATGGCAGAAAAATATAAAGAAGCTGCCTCTGTTCACTTTAGAGCTGTTGTATTGAGGCAACCTAGACAAAGCATCCACCATAAAATTCTTCCCCCTGGGACATAATGAAGGGTGAAATTGAGATGATTAAAGTATTGAGCCCAATGGATTTGTTTAGGGGATAACCTGTGCAGAATTTTCAGGGCTTCCAGATTTTTCTGGTGAGTTCACACCTCAAACAGGACCCTTGCCCCTTCCAGGAAATGCTGCCAAGTAAGTAGGGCCCACCGCACTGCATACACCTCTTTCTCCCATATCACCCACCTCTGTTCAGTTTCGATGAGTTTCTTAGAGTTGTATGTGCATGGCTGTAGCAACCTATGGCATTTTTTTTACAATAACCATGGTTACATTGCTTGCATTGGCCTGAATTACAAACAGAGCATCTGGGTTAGAGTGTTAACAATTCCATTAGTTAGCATAAATCTCTGCCGTTGTTTCAGTCAGCGCTCCAGTCAAAAACTCCGCCGCTTCACCACACCACTCAGCTTGGAGCTTCCTTTCCAGCAGGGGTCCCCAACCACCGGACCCCAGACTGGTACCGGTCTGTGGATCATTTTGTACCAGGCCGCAAAAAATGAATAATCATGATTAAAATATATATAAAAATATGTTTTTAGGAAAGAAATAGTAAAGAAGCTCTTTACTATTGGGGAAGAATTGATTTTGCCGGTTCTTGAAAAAGTGTTTGTGCATGAAACTGGTCCCTGATACAAATAAGGTTGGGGACCACTGCTTTACAGTATCCACCAAAATTCTGAAAATCTTCTTTAATTATGCCTTTCCAATGCTCAGCCTGCTGTTTCCCTCTTTTCGCTTCTTTTAATCGGCTGGGCTGTTGCATCTCTGTTTCTGATCATCATGGTTGTCATGATCTCCCTCTTCTGCCATTGGTTTTCAGGGGGTTCTTCTTCCAGTCTCTGGGATCATGGCACCTCCCCAAGACTTCTGTGTCTTCCCCTTTCTTTTGCCTACCCCTCCGGGGTCCTACACACTCCAAAAAGCCACCAACTAGCGAAAATCGGAATCTTTCAGAGCGGCAATCCGCTCCTCAGCTCCGCACCGACACAGCACCCAAAAGGAAGTCAATGCCCCATCAATTTTTATGGCCACTTGGAACCACTCAGATAGTCGGTTTGGGATTTCCTGATAGGCGGCTACTTGGCTAATTTGCTTGTCTAGGCTTCTTCTGACAAAAGAACCAGCATCCGTTCAGGAAAAAGGGGTAACTTCCCACTGATTCTTCTGAATTCACAGATGTGTTCCTTGATGGGTCGCCCTCCCTGCTTTAGGTTGCTGAGTTCATCTTCCATGTATAGGTCCTCCTCTGCCTCCTCAAATCTGACCTCTAGCAGTTGTAGGAAATCATCTACTTCCTGCAGTTTGGGGCCCTCTCTTGTGGAGGGTTGCTAGCCACCCTCTTGCTTCTTGCTTCAACCTCTCAGAAATGGCATTCACCATGGCTCTAAGGGAGGGGTAAAGGTATCCATAGCATTCTAGGTGGATCTCAGCTGAGTCAAGGAATAGAGCTAGCTGGTCTGGGTCCCCATCAAATGTCCCCCTAAACTGGGATGGCTCATTGAGCACTGCTCCTTCCTCCTCCTGTCACCCTCTATAAGCCTGCACTCGAGGTGGCTGGCCTTCTCCCCTAGCTCTATTTGGCACGGGGGAAGAGGGTTGCTGCATGGAAGAGGCACTAGTTGCAGCTTCAGACTCCTTTTTCTTCTTGTGGGTGGAGAAGGAGGGCTGTGCTCTCACCTGCTTCTCCTTAGTTCAAAGGGCTCTGTAAAAACTCCCCTCTGGTTTGGGCAGCGTTAGTAGCACGGAAATAGAAAGGATGTAAGCGTATGCATCTCATATATAAAGTATTCAAAACGGACAAAACATTTGTATCTGGGATGTATCTCATATATTTAGGATGTCTGCAGTATGTCTAGAGTATGTAGAAGGCTCCATAGCGGACAACCAATATTTTCTATAAAAAGGGGGAGAAAATCATCTGGATCGCTGGGATGGTGGACCATACAGTCCCACTATCGTTGCACTGGAGATTTATCTATCCCACAACTATCCTTATCTATCCCACAAGCATGCAAAGGCTTAACCATTTTTTCAAAGTTTTCACCAACACTTTATTAAGTAAACAAAATGAACCAAATAAACTAAGTGTCTTAAGCAAGGATAAACTTTATTAACTTTCTTAGGTAAACTTTATGACTTTATTAAATAAGCAACATGAACCAAGTAAACTGTATTAAATGTCTTAAGCAAAGATAAACTTTCTTAGGTAAACTTTATGACTGTATTAAATAAGCAAAATGAACCAAGTAAAGTGTCTTTAGCAAAGATAAATTTAACAAGTAAACAACTCAGTCTTTGACACTATTCTCAGTCACTCTGAGTCCGGCCCGAGGATGCTCTGTTCAAGTGGACCAGCTGAGAGAGAAGTTCTGTGCTGGTCTTCATTGTGTCCCTGATCTCCAACAGCACACTGTGGTTCTGGCCCTCCAGTCTGCCTCTCTGGCTGCATCCTCTGGAGCTGGGGGTGGGGGTGGGTTGGCCTCTGGTGGCTACTGCTTCTTCCTCCATTTGTGACAGCAGGGCATCATCCTCCATGGGATCATCCAAGTCCGCTGGCATGGGGAGTGCAGCTGTCGGGGGGGGTGTCCTGCTGTGAGGCCCTCTGAAGACACCTGCCTGGACTGGATAGCTGGCTCCTGGCTGGAAGAGGACTGGCTGTCTGTGGGCTGTCTGAGGGAGAGGGGTCTCAGAGGGGCTGCTCCTCAGTGGTGGATCTCACCCTCCAGGAAACTGCACATGGCCATGACGTACATCTCCCGGTCAGTGAGCTTGACAGCAGCCTGCCCGGGTTTCTTGAGCTGTAGCTTGCCATACCAGGTGTGCATGTGCTTCCACCTTCTAAGGAGTACTTCTGCAGTGTACCCCAGGCTCTCTGCCTTGTCTTTCCAAGCTGCCTGCTTCTTCTTGGTGTCCCGATACAGTCTTTGGCCCTTTCTCCAGAGGTACTCGTTTTCCCTCAGCCATTCCAGCACCTCATCCTCATGCTCCTCGGAAACAGTGTACTGTTTCCTCTCTCCCTTCTCCTTCCCTTGTCTGTTCCTCCCTCTGGCAGGGGCTTCAGCAGGGCCTTCAGGGGCTTCAGCATCAGGGCCTTCTGGAGATTGTTCAGGGCCTTCAGGGGCTTGAGCAGCAGATCCTTCAGCAGCAGAGCTTTGAGGGGCTTGAGGGCCTTGGGGCTGGTCCACCACAGCAGCAGCAGCAGCAGCTTCAGAGTCAGTGCCAGGGGGTGGGATGCTGGTTCTGCCCTTCTTCACCTTGCCAGGGCTTGAACAAGTAGGCACAGGCTTCCTCTTCTTGCCTGACTGACGAACCATGGTGTTCCTGCAAGATGTATGTGGCATTACATCTTTCCCTTATATGCTGACTGCATGCATGCTGCATCCTTTTATATCCATGGAGCTGACGCAATTCATACTCCCCACATGCGCAGTGAATGCTTTGCATCCGATATACATCCACGTGGCATCCCCTTTCTTTCCTATAGGCATCCATGATGCATCCGCTTCATCCGCTATGCATCCGCCCCTTCCGCTATTCGTCCGCTTTGAAATTCTCCCCCAGAACCCCTTCGGAGGTGTCATCCACTTCCATCTGCTTTCATCCACTAGGCTTCCTATGAACATCTGTTTAACATCCCTGCTACATACTACCTACATCCATTCTTTTCCGTTCTTTTCTGTTCTGTTTATGCAAATTTTCGCCACTTTTTGGAGCGGATGACAATGGATGGAGCCACCTCTGAAATTTTGTTCATCTGCTGTGTTCTTTATGCATATGTTTTGCGTCCATCGGCCAGTGGGACCGGGCCTTTATTCTTTATTCTCAGAAGAGAGTGTGAATGTATCTTTGTTTCCTTCTGTTGGAAAGTATTGCCGCTCTTGCATTTTACTGGATTTAATGTAAGTCTGATACTGAACTGTTTTTGACACTGGACTTTGATATTTGGATAATCCCTGGATTGCAAAACTGACTGATTATTTGTGAATGACTTTGGACTGTGTTTGGACTTTGCTTAATCTTTCTGGAAGTAAAAAGCTACATTTACTTGTGTATCTGTGTTCTGTGTGTGTATTATTCCAACACTACTCTCTATACATCTCCCTGTATGCACTCATTCTCCTGACGGGGAATTACCTCCACAGCTCTGAGGCAAAGTGCACAAAAACAGCAACTTAAAACAAACTGTATAGCCCAACCCCCTTGTAACGAGGTAAGAATAGGGCTTCTGCATACCAACACTAGAAGAACTGACCTTGGAGAGATAAGCAAAGTCCAGGCTATAATTTGAAAGCTGCAGTGAAAAATTCTCCACTGATCCCTCTCCACTTTTCTATGGCAGCAAGCAGCAGGCTAACTGACAGCACAGCAGACAAAACGGTTGACAAAAAGAAAATCTGCCAGAGAGTAAATATGGATGGAGGACAAATTTTAAAATCTGGACAATTTGGTACAATTCCAGATTGCTGGTCTACCTATCTTTTATTTTCCTATCTATTAAAGCTAACTATTTTCCTAGCTATTAAAGCTAGCTATTTATTATTAAATAAAATTTAAATGTCTAAAATGTCAAGGATATTTTGATTTGTTAATCATGGGGATCTGAATATTTGCCCATACCATGTCATAATGTTGTCTTTTTTATCTTTTCAGCATTTTCCTGAGCACACCTATTTGTGTTCTTACAATTCTATATAACTATATACAGCAATCACAAAAGGAAGCCATTACATGAAAATAAAAAATCAACATCATAAAATAAAATATGTAATAAATTGTGCATATCCATACTCTTATAAAGTTGTTATATGACAGAGATTAGGTTAGACCTTCTAATTTAGACCTGCAGGTGTTTTCTTTCACACTGCCTTACATCTAATGCAGAAATACAGTAAAGGTAATAAAATATTCATAGCACTTTCATGAAGTTTTCTACAATCTAAAATAGTAATTGAGTCAAACTTGCTGTAGCTCATTTTTACAGTGTTCTATTGTAAACATTTGGAAGATATATGTCTCTTTCTAGTTTAAGTCACCTGCCAGTTTATATTAATGCATCTTTATCTATTGTGCTCTATTTCATACTGCTCCAGGAGATTTTTACATGATTTCATATGATAGCATACATCCCACTATAGCAGAATATTGACTTGAAATTCAACTACTCTATTTCTCCTGTCTGACAGACCCTGAAATACAAAATAAAATTTTACATGAAGATGGAAATAATAACAGATAATTTATTTTTTCCAACTAGAGAAGGAATTCACAAACTAAGAGGATGTTTGGTTGGTTGGATTGATAATATAATCTTTTAAGACTTTTAAGAGGAAATTTCCAAGCAGAAAACAACTCAGGAGAATTTATGAGGGAGAATATATGGTACATATGCCAATTCTGTTAAAAGTGTTTACGAATATTTACTTTTTCTCTTCTGGTGTTGACCTATTAAGTTTTTAATACATCTCATCCTGAGTTCTTAGAATATTTCATTCATTACATGTAACTAGCATTTATTCACATTTAGGTTGTAACGTAGTGTCTGCTTCTTTTAATAATTTGTCAGCTATATTCCCCATATTTTTTTTAATAATTTTTAGAGGATTTTCGTGAAGAAGTATTTGTGTTAGGTATTTCTCCCGTTTAATTTTGCTCTTAGTTTTCCTTGACACATCTGGAATGGTATATGAAATGACAAACTTCACAAAGTAGATGACATGCTGGAAAAAAGTTAATAGAAAGACAATCAGTTTCTTACAATGAACAAGTATTATTGGAGGAAGAAAAAACAGCATAATTGTTGATGTGTCCCAGTTTGTAATTCTCTGATTAATGTGAAAGATATATAATACTGTTTCTTATCATTCATTGTGATAGAGGGATCTGATCTCCAGACAAAAAAATCAGATTGTACCCCACAGAGTAATTGTCTTAGCTCAAATAAAAAGAGAAATATTTATTTATGCAATGCTGCAAGATGGTTAAAAAAAAGAGGTTATTTAGTTGGCAATATCAGTTCCATTAATCCAGCATTTGATTACTAGTAAACTACTGGCATTGAGGCCATTATTGTATATATAGGGTGTGGGAGCATAGCATTCTAATGCCATCTCCTTAACATTAACATTAGATTTGCTTTTTCCTATCTCAGTCATTACAAAAGTAATGAAAAGGCAGCATCCATATATGCATTCTCTTTGGAAATTATTTTTATCCTCCATCTTAAAAAATTATACAGAAGAACTGTTGCCGTTTTGTTAGAATAATACAACATAGGAAAGATTTTTAAAAAAATACAAAAATTCAATCATCCTCATTGAACAATTTTTTTCACAAAGTGCATCTTTATGAACAGTGAAGGTAAAATTAAATTGATTTAGAGTCTTTTCATTTAAATAAAAAAAATGCAAATTTTTGGCATTCATTTTTAACGAAAGAAAGAACATAAAATTGATAGTGAGAATCTGAAATAAAGTATGGATGGAGTGATCTGGTTAAAAAATGACAGTAAAACCAGATGAAGAGTTAATAACATCAGAGACAATGCTTAAAGTATAGAACTGAAATTAGCGCCAGTCAAAGTCAAGACAATATTTCCATACATAAATTCATGTCTGTTATAAATTGATATGAGATCAATCCTACTTGCCAGCTTTTATAATTATATAAAGTAGAATCTGCACATCAGTAAGTGTGGGTAACAAACTATTTGTAGTGTTCCCTTAAATAATATGCTCTTATTAATAATTTTCACTGATTGTATATGATTATCTATGATGGCTGGCAGAAGGAATAGTCTGTGATAGTCTGGTTCATATAAGGATAGACAAAGGGAAACTGGATAGTTGTAAGAAATATACAACGGATACTGACAGGGCTTTAATGCTAAAAATTGGGGAAAAAATTGGGAAAAAAACAGTTAAGATTTAGAAATAAATATACTGACCTCCATCACAAGGATGAATGCTAATTTGGCTGCAATAACATGCCAGTAATAAATATTATGTTCATATTGATGTTTGTGTCCAGGAGGGTTTCGGAAATCTCGATATCTAACATAGTTAAAAAAAGTCATTCCAACAATTATTTCAAATGTCTGCAATAATGTACATAGACCAGAAGGGAGAGCAAAACATACCTGTTGCTCTGATTTTAATTCAACATACTGTATAAGAAAATATAATCCGAATAAATTGCAATCAAATATGCAACCAGGGGTGGGATCTGACAGGGTTAACTACTGGTTCAGTTATTTACAAGATTCAGTGATTTACGATGTGCTTCCCTGATGCTGCGCATGCGCCTCTAAATCGTCATCAGCTTGGTGCCTGGACAGCTGAGCAGCGCTGTGTGCAGAGAAGCAGCTTTGAAAAAGCACTTTTTTTTTTGCTTTTTTAACTGCAGTTGTGCCTCGCACAGCAGCTGAAGTTGAAAAAGCAGGAAATAAAGATCAGGTAAGAGCTTGGATGGGCGGGTAGGCAAAAACATCAGCAGACATAGAACTGGTTCTATGTCTGCTGCTCTTCAGAGCAACCCGTTCTACAGAAGCGGTAGAAACCCAGCCCTGTATACAACCATATCAGAATTGCAGAATTACATCATACTATTTTTATATTTTTATGTAAGACAATAAAAATAGTTGCAGAGAATTAAAATACCTTGATTTTCCTTTTAGCAATTTTAATTTCCATTATTTTACACAGCCTAACAAGCAAAGGCATACTGATTTTGTTCCTATCTAAGTACTTTAATCAGGATATAGACTTGCCTGCATATTGTTAAATTGGCAAATATGGGAATAACACGTGGCTTGCTTTCATTTCGGAAATCTGATACAGCAAAAATCGAAAGAGTATTATTTATATATCCCTTCATGGTATAGCTACTGTGATCTCCATAGTGTGGGACTGAAAATGACCAGAAGTAAACCAGGCGTGGAATCATATCTGATGTAAAAGCAATTATCATTGCCTATATTGAAAACAGGAATAAGAGAACATTCACTTGCTGAGATGGTTGGTTATAGAAATCAAATAAATAAAAACAGATGGTTTAAATCTTCCTAAACAGAGATATACATAGATAAATATTATACAGATTTTTTGCATTCTTGGTAGAGTACAAATACAGTATAGAACTCCTATTTATTATTTCTGCTAAATTTATTATTTTACTAAATTCTTCTAAATCCACAGCAATTGCTTTCAGGAAAATCTGTTATAACATATCCCTTTTTTCTTTATGATTGTACCTCCTACTTTAAATTATTACAATGTATTTTATGAACCAACAGCATTTACTAATTATCATTATTACTAATAATCTAATTACTAATAATTTAATAATCTAAGAATAAATTTATCTAATTTATTTTTTCTATAAAGCTTGCACTAACAATAGCTATAAGTTTATTTAATAATTTATTTTCATTTTACCTAATATTCCTCACTGATATCAGAATATGCAAAGTCCCAAGCATTGTCCCAGGGTCTTCAGGTCTGACAGAATAGTGGGGAATGAATTCCATTCCCCACTATCTTGTCAGATCTGAAGAAGCTTCTTGGATGAGAAGTGAAAGTTCTTCAAAGAAAAAACAAGAAGTCCAGTTGCCTCCAGAATAAGTTGCCTCCCCTCCTTTGGGAAAACCATGACCTGGATGACTGAGAATCTACCAAGCATTATCTTTGCCTGGTGCAGTTTGTTTCAAAGCTGATTCCTTCACAAATTAAATATTTTAAATTACATGTCAGCTTATGATATTAGCTTATATAATTTACAGATAGCAGTATCAGAAACTAAATTTGAGTTAAATTTTGCAAGATCTGAATTTTCTCTACTTGTGTTTATCACAAACATTTTGAAAAATGATGTTTGAATCTTGGTAAATCATTTAAAGAAACATGTTTAAAAGATTATTATCTCTCTTTAAAATGTAGATTATTTATATAGTTCCTTTTATGACATAAATTTTCAATGTCTTAATATCTATTCAAATCTGTGTAATAAACCTGAGAATGTATCTTAGGTAGAAATTTTTATATCGCTGATCTACCATGATTTGAATTTTTTTGCAACAAGAATTAGTAGCTTCTTTGACTGATTGAATTAAAAAAGATTATTTAACTATTTATTTAATTTGAAGATGTATAAGTCTGCCCAACTCAGTCAGTGTGTATCTGAGGGTACAGGATACAAAATAAACACAATAAATCAAGAAGAAACTAACAAATATAACAATCAGCAGACTGTATAGAAATACAAAAACTAAAATGGTGGCAAAGTGCACAACAAACTACCATAGGGGGGTAGGGGGACACATACCACTCAGCTGGCCTTTTTTATGGCTGGGGAAACTCCCAGGCTTTAATGGCTTTCCTAAAAGTAGGAAGATTTGATGCTTGTTTTACATTAAAGGGATATATATATATAGAGATCATATTTTATGTTCCTATTATTGCTTATCTGTCAACCCTGAAGCGAACTTGGCTGAGGCCATCTTTGAAGCTTCAGGGTTGCCACAAGGAAGAAAAAGAGATGGGGGGAGGGGAAATAGATAGTTGGGGTTTGTAGTCAAAATAAAAAAAATTCCTGTGGGAGCCAAGGTCCAACAGGTGCTGGGGAGAGGAGTGGAGTAACCAAGAAACCGGCCAGCATCTCTTTTGGACAATGTGACTGATGATGTGGTAGGAAGGGGGAACTTTCACTTTTTAATTAAATGAAAAGCTCAGGAACTTTCAGAATCAGTTTTCACCAATTGTGCCAGTATGATGTATCCAATAAATTGTTCTTTGAGGAATATACCTGCCTTGGAGTTCTGCTTTCAGTGGGTACATTACTTGCAATGTTAAGCCCATGTCACACTGAACCAATGGATGCAAAGAGGACGTAAAACGGACAAAAAAGCTTGCCATCTGTTGATTAACGCGATGTGCTCACTGCCTCCGTTTTGCTTCCTCTCTATCCGTCCAGCATCCGTCTATTGACGTTTCATCCGCTCAGAAAGTTTTGAGCTGCCCAAAACTTTTGCACGGAAAATGTATCCAATTTGTCCGTTATGCATCCGCTACGCATCTGCTATATCCGCTAGGCTTCAGTTCCACATCCGCGCAACTCGCATCCGCTCGGACGCAGGGAGGAAGCGGAACGGATGCAGAACGGATGCAGAATGGATGCAGCACAGAAACAAAGTGTTTAAAATGGAAAAAACGTTCGCAGAGGGGACTTATCTCGAATATTAGGGATGTCTAGAGGATGCCTAGAGGATGCCTAGAGGATGCCTAGCGGAAAACCTATATTTCCTATAAAAAGGGGGAGCAACTCATCTGCATCTCACTTTCAGAACAGCAGCCCAGAGGTGCAGACCTCTGCAGCCTTCATCTGACTCTTGCTCTTCCACAGCATCCAGTCATGTCCACCGTGGATTGCAACAAAGTCCTTTCGGCAGCCACCATCGTTCTGCAACAGTGCGAAGCCATTTGCAGGCTCTGTGAACTCTACTGCAAGAAGAAAAAGAGGCAGCCAAAAGGAGTCTGGGTCCGAAGATGGTTCGCCAGAAGAGCAGAGGACGGACTGTACAGCAAGCTGATGGTGGAGCTCAGGAACGAAGACACTCGGGCATTCCAGAACTTCATGAGGATGCCTCCAGCCATGTTTGACGAAGTTGTGCAGTGGCTGACACCCAGGTTGACCAAGCAGAGCACCAGCTTCCGTCCCAGCCTGGACTCAAGGTGGCACTCACTCTGCGCCACCTGCCCTCCGGGACCACCTAAAGGAGCATGCAGTACGGCTGGAGGGTGCCATCCAACACCATCAGCATTGTGGTCAGAGAAGTGGTGCAGGCCATCATCGAAGAATACAAGGAGGAGCTCCTCCAGTACCCCTCCACTGAAGAAGGATGGAAGAAAGTTGCAGAGCAGTGGTATCAGAAGTGGAACTTCCCCCACACTGTTGGAGCCATAGATGGCAACACGTGGCCTGAAAATCTCCACCCAACTCAGGGTCCACTTATTTCAACTCCAAGGGCTTCTTCAGCATCATCCTCTTCGCCATGGTCGATGCTGACTACAAGTTCATGTACATCGATGCTTCAGGCAACGGCTCATCTTCAGATGCCCAGGTATACAACGCCAGTGTCCTCAAGGAGGGGCTGGAACGCAACCTCATCGTGGGCTTCCCAGATCCAGACCCGCTGCCCAACGACACGCAAGATGTGCCCTACTTCATCGTGGGGGATGATGCCTTCTCCCTCACAACTTACCTCATGAAGCCCTACACCTCCAGACACCTCACCCGTAAAGAGAGGATCTTCAACTACAGGCTGCCCAGGGCAAGGCGGGTGGTGGACAATGCCTTTGGCATCCTGGCCAACAGGTTCCAGGTACTTCTCACCACCATGCAGCATAGCCCAGAGACCGTGAGGAGGATCATGGAAGCTTGCTGCATCCTGCACAATCTCATGCGCACCTGCTACCCAGTGTTGCAGAACAGGCTTGTGGACCATCAGCAGGGCAATGGGGACATGGAGCCTGGGGAATGGAGGCAAGGGTGAAACCTGATAGACACTGTGGATGTGCAAGGCCCCAACAGAGCCTCACGTGAAGGGAAGAAACAGCGCCACCTCCTGAGACACTGGTGCAACTCCCCAGCTGGAGTAGTGGAGTGGCAAGACAGGATGGTAGATGCTTAATGGATGCTTCCTTCAGCCTGTCTCATCACACGGATGAGATTGGGCCATGTATGTTGGGTGGGCCTACAATGAACAGGGCATTTAATAAAGAGTTGTGTTTATGTTGACATGTGTGGATGATTATTACATTATTATTGATAATAAAGGCCCATAGATGTTGCACCTGGGAGGGTGGACCATACAGTCCCACTATGCTTGCACTGGAGGTTTATCTATCCCACAGCTATTACCCATCCCAAAGGTATCCCTGCTCATTCCTCAGGTATCCCTGCCTATCCCACTGTTATCTTAACCCATCCCACAAGCATGCAAAGGCTTAAACCATTTCTAAAAGTTTACACCAAGACTTTATTAAAAAAAAGAAATGAAGCAAGTGTGTGAATCATAAATAGACTTTATTAACAAGAGGCTATAAAACAAAAAATAGTCTCTGGCACTCCTCTTGGTCGCTCAGTCTCAGGGGTGAAGGGTCCAGGTGCTGTGAAGATGGCCTGTGCTGGAGTGCTTGTCATCAGCTTCTCCAGAAGCAGAAGCAGCAGAAGCGCCAGCCCCAGAAGAGTGAGCCCGTGCTGCAGAAGTCCCAGGAGAACCAGAGTGAGGGCCAGGGGGCGGGATGGTAGCTCTGTCCCTCTTGCCAGGGCTGGCAGCAGATGGCTGAGGCTTGCTGTGCTTCCGCATGGTTATGGGGTAGCTGGCTGGCAGGGAGGCTGGCAGGAACCAAGGCTGGCAGAAAGGCTGGCAGGGAGACAGGCACCAAGGCTGGCAGGAAGGCTGGCAGGGAGGCAGGCACCAAGACTGGCAGGAAGGCTGGCAGGCAGGCAGGCACCAAGGCTGGCAGGCAGGCAGACAGCAAGGCTGGCAGGAAGGCTGGCAGGCAGGCATGCACCAAGGCTGGCAGGCAGGCTGGCACCAAGGCAGGCACCAAGGCTGGCAGGGAGGCAGGCACTAGGGCTGGCAGGCAGACATGAACCAAGGCTGGTAGGAAGGCAGGCAGCAAGGCTTGCAGGCAGGCTGGCACCAAGGCTGGCAGGGAGGCTGGCAGCAAGGCTGGCAGGGCGGCTTGGCAGGGAGGCTGGCATCAAGGCTGGCAGGGCGGCTTAGCAGGGAGGCTGGCATCAAGGCTTGCAGGCAGGCTGGCACCAAGGCTGGCAGCAAGGCTGGCAGGGAGGCTGGCAGCAAGGCTTGCAGGCAGACATGCAGGCAGGACAGGCAAGGCAGCCATTCCGTCCGGCAGCAGGTCTTTCCTCTGAATGGCGACCTGCTTCCGAGCTGCTTCCGTTATATCCACGGGGATGACACAATCCATCCTCCCCGCATGCGCAATTAATGCCAGGCATCCATTAGGCTTCCGCTGTGCATCCGCTGTGCATCTGCTTCATCCGCTAGGCTTCCGCTCTGCATCTGCTCTTTCCGTTCCGTGTCCGTTTTGCTGCGCCCCCCCGGAAGCCTAGTGGACGTGCCATCCGCTCCCATCCGCTTCCATCCGCTGGGCTTCCGTTCCGCATCCGCTTTGCATCCGTCCTGCGTCCTCCACGCATCCATGTTATCCGCTCCGGTTATGCAAATTTTTGCCCCTTTTGAGAGCGGATAACAACGGATGGAACATTTTGCTCATCCGCTGTGTCCTTTTTGCATCCGTTGGGCAGTGTGACATGGGCTTTAACACTATCTCTGTATAAATATTTTAGGAAAACAGCAGGATATTCATTAAACTGATCTAAGTCATGACAGATGTGTTTATTTAATAAAATTATATGCCACCCATCTCACCTGGAAGTACTTTAGGAGGCTTACAAATAGATAAAAAGTATTTCACAAATTTATTAACCAATTATCAATTTTGTGTTTGTAATGGATACACTAAGTATGTTGGTGTTGTTATCCTGTGTGATATTTCAGGCAATCATTTTAAATATGAATAAAAGATATAAGGAGCTATCCTTGGATTTCAGTAGTTCTAAAATCTTGGTATTTTACACAATTTATGTGGACTTTTTTCTTCTTCTTTTTCTTCTGTTCAATCCAATTCTCAGAGACTCCCTCAGTTTTCTTGACAAGATTTTTCAGAAGTATTTTGCCTTTGCCTCTTTCCTAGGGCTGGGAATAAGTAGCTAGCCTAAGGTGTCTCTGTGTACTAAGGCAGGAGTAGAATTCACAGACTTCCAGTTTCTAGACTGATGTCATAACCACTGCACCAAATTAGCTCTCATTTCTGTGGAATGCCTATAGGTATATCTGCAAAGTATTTAAAAATATAGTACAATGCTTATTAATTTTCTGAAAGAATCTTTAGTTCACTATTAAAGTAGGGAGATTTGGTTTTGAACTCTTGAATCTATAGCTTATATCTTGTGACAATATGTTTAACACTCTCATCTGTTTAACTGTCCTCGGAAAGGACTCGATAGGGGGACAAAAATGCCAAAACTGGTCTAAATATCTGGCTGACTCTGCGACCAACTATTATAATCTGCCAATACATATAGGAAGACCTGCTTGGAGCAGTTATTTAACAGGACAAATAGGCCTCCAAATTCCTGGTCTGAAATCAGAGTGGAATCAATCTTGATAATTTGCTTTCTTTCAGCCAATACCCTTCCAAGTACCTTGCACTCAAGTGGCATATCTCATATATCTCTGTGCCCAGAAAATTATTTAGGAAAGCTACGAGTATGTCTTTTTCAAGGCACCCAGATGGTCTCTTGCCGTAATAGGTATCCAATCACTTTTCTCTGCTAGCTGCAATTTTTTTCTGGTCACACATGCTCTGGTAGTTTCCTGTCTATATAAATTCAATATGCTGTATATGGAGTTGCATTTGAACAGGACAAAAGGCAACAGACAACTATCAGGAATAGTTATTAAATTACCATTTCTAAAAAATTCGTGCAGTGAAGAGAACTGAACATGAGTTTAACAGAGGAGATTGATGGTTCTTAATAATGGGATTATTTTTCACTCTTTTACAGCAATAATAATGGAATAGATAAAGGTAGTTTGAGGTTTTGGTTTTAAATGTTTGGCTAAATAGGTACCCTCAGATTCTAGTGCAGAGTTAGTGATTGGGCTGTCTATTGAACCTGTTTATAGCACGCTCAGCTTTTATATTTGTGATAAGTCAGATATACAAAGACCCTTAAGTCTCTCATGGTTCTTAATCAAAAGAATAACACATGAAAGCAGACTACTAATATTTTGGGGAGGATGACTGAAAATTCTGAGTTATTTGCATATGATGTCTTTTGAATGAGGTTTTATTAACTGTGGTTGTCCTGAATTATTTGTTAGATTTAAATCCCATATTTTTTTCTAAAATCTTCATTTAATTACCACAAAAATATATCTGTGAAATGGATTGGAGAGAGAGAAAGACAGAAAGACTGACTAAGGTTCAGGTGAGTTTTGGTGGCTGAGGGTGAACCTGAATCTGAGTCTCTCTAGTCCAACTACTGTTTAATCATGGTTGGTTTTTATAATATTTAACAAGTGAATTATTAAAAAGTACAAATTCTTGTAATGTTTATAAGCAGGTAATGTTTGTTGTAAATATGTACTTACATTGGTTATCACAGCCAGAATGGCTATTCCTTGCATGATAGGTTGCCATGCCCCTATATGTTGGGCTTTTTGGGAAACCATGCGTCTATACTGTGTGGTAATCTTCCAAGCATCCACGTGAATTTCCAATAAATTGTTAATAAGGGCCAGAAGTGGTGCCAATGGGAATGATGTTACAAATAATGTTACAAATCCAAACTGTATAACTGGAAATAATGATTACATTGTTAATGGAACAGTAGTGCTTTATCTGTTTTTAAATATTGTATCAGCCAAAATTGTAGCTGCTCAAGATCAGCCAAAATCCATCAATTCCTAATATATGTGAACTAATTGAACACAACAATCTGGTATGCTTATTTAGATACATTTATTGGCAATTTGCAGCTATCAAGAATCAAGGCAACAATTAAAAGGTTCTTTATTGTTAATTTAAAAAAAAATAAAAAGCTTTTGAGTTGAGCTCAATTTTCAGTAATGAAAGTTCATGTAATACATGACCTTCCTGGCTAGCTTTAGGGATGGAGTTGCCAAATCTTTTCATTATATTCTGACATCTTTCCAATCCAGCCCAAAGCCCTAAAAGTCCTAGATTGTTTTTATTAAATAGAACTGACAGTGGTTACTTTTTTATATCAGCAGAAATCATCTAAAGTGCCACCAGCTATTGAATTATATTGTTAATTTGGATGCTTTTTTTTAAAAAAAAAATACAGCTGAAGTATTTTATTGCTATTTACTTCTCTCTTGCTAGAATAGACCAAAATACAGGAGATATTCACATGATGAATATCGTTCAAAGTTTATTCAATCATTTGCAGTATCTTATTCAATAAATTTCCAACATGTTATTCAATATTTCAACAAAATAATATTTACATTATTAATATGGTGATCATCTATCTGTCTGTCTATACATACATACATACATACATCATATATATGGTACATTCAAAAAGTATTCAGACCCCTTTTACTTTTGTCATTTTGTTATGCTACAGCCTGATTCTACAGTTGTTGAAATTCATTTTTTCTCATGAATCTATGCTCAGTACCTCATAATAACAAACTAAAAACAGACTTTTAGAAATGTCTGTAAATTTATTAAAAAGAAAAAGAAAAAACTGAAATATCACTGGCATAATTATTCAGACCCTTTGCAGCAACACTTGAAATTTGTGCCCCCCATTTCTCTTGACAGTTGCTGACATGTTTCTATGCCTTGATTGGAGTCCACCTATGGTAGATTAAATCAATTGGACATGATTTGGAAAGGCACACATCTCTCTATAGAAAGCCTTATAGGTGACAATATGTACTGTAAAAGAGCAAAAGTCAGGAGATTAAAGGGACTGCCTACAGAGTTCAGAGCAAGGCACAAATCTGGGGAAGGCTACAATAAAATTTCTGCTGCACTGAAGGTTCCTAACAGCAAAGTGACCTCCATAATTCTCAAATGGGAGTGTCAGCCCTGAAACCAGCTTTAATAGGAGTTTTCAGGGCTGCCACAGTGGTGGCTGGGCAAGTTGTAGGAATGAGAGGGAGATAGTGTGGGGTGTATAATCATAACAACATTCTTTCCTTTGTCTCACAAGCACCTGGGGAGACTTGACTGGAAGTTAACTGAAGTTGGGACAGTGACTGGATTGGACCATGTGACAACAGATGTGAATGGAGGGGAAGGAACTATGACTTTACTTTGGGTGGGGAAAAATGCAGGGCTTTCAGTTTTGGGTTTTCCCCAGATGTATCAATGTGACATCTCTCATAAATTTATACTTGCCTGCCTCAGAGTTTTAATGTTGTTGGGGGTGTTATTTGGAATGCTGTCAGGAAGAAGTTTTGCACAAGTTTTGCCCTGTCAAACTGATCAGTTGTGGGAGAAGGGCCTTAGTAAGAAAGGTGACCAGGAATGGTCCCTCTGGCTGAGCTCCAGAGACCCTGAGTTCCAGAAGGACAATCATCACTGCAGCCTCCACTGATTTGTGCTTTATGACAGAGTGGCTAGATGGAAGCCTTTCCTCAGTTCAGAACACATGAAAGCCTGTTTGGAGTTTGCAAAAAAAGCACCTGAAGACTCTTAAACTGTGAGGAACAAGATTCTCTGGTCCGATGAAACCAAGATTGTACTGTTTGGCCTCAATTCTAAACATTAAGTATGGAAGAAACCGCACACCACTCATCACCTGTCCAATATTATCCAACAGGGAAGCATGTTGGTGGCATGCAGCAGGGACAGGGAGACTGGTCAAAGTTAAGGAAAAACTGAATGGAGCAAAGTACAGAGATATTCTCAATGAAAACCTGTTCCACAGAACTCAGGACCTCAGACTGGGCTGAAGGTTCACTTTCAACATGATAGCGATCCTAAGCACATAACCAAGACAACACAGGATCAAACTCTGAATATCCTAGAGCCCTGACTTGAGCCCTATTGAAGATCTTGGAGGCACCTGAAAATGGTCCCTCCCATCCACCAGTGGTCATCATCCAACCTGACTGATCTTGAGAGGATTTACAAGGAATAATGGCAGAAAATTCTCTAATCCAGGTGTGCAAAGCTTGTCATGTCATACCCAAAAAGATTTAAGGCTGCAGCTTGACAAAAGTGAAGTGGATTTGAATATTTTTTGAATGCTCTCTCTGTGCATTCAAACAGAAAAACACACACATACCATGATGGTGCAGTGGTTAGAATGCAGTACTGCAGGCTACTTCTGCTGCCTACTGGCTGCCTGCCGGCTGCCTGCAATTTAGCAGTTCAAATCTCACCAGGCTCAAGGTTGACAGTCTTCAATCCTTCTGAGGTTGCTAAAATGAGGACCCAGATTGTTGGGGCAACATGATGTCTCAATAAACCGCTTAGAGAGAACTACAAAGCACTGTGAAGTGGTATAGAGTAGTATATATATTTGTTTTCTTAAGTTTTCACGGGTACTTACATGTATGGTATTCGGCTTCGTTTGGGTATTTTCCCACGTGATTATAGTTGTGCTTTTAAAGTTGTAGCAACATTTGCTACAACTTTAAAAGCACAACTATAATGACGTGGGAAAATACCCGAACAAAGCTGAATACCACACATGTAAGTACCCGTGAAAACTTAAGAAAACAAATATCAGACCTCTATGGGGAGGAAATAAACAGCCAGACCAAAACCTATGAGAAGCTGGAAGTTAAAAGAGCAGGAATACTATGTGACCTCAAATTCCTACGTAGCTGCAGAGACAACAATGCAACACCAACCTGCTTCAAATTAACATTTCATCACAGCACAGCAGCTACCAAATGTATCCTGAAAAGAACTGAAATGGCTCTACTCAGGAACGAGCTCCACAGAAAGAGATTCTAATTGGATCAATTAAACAAAGATTTGCCAGCACTACACCTGGAATTGAGCAGCAAAATCCACCCTTGACTTTGGGACAAGATAAAACAACTTACAACTTGGAGAGCTGAAACTGAAACCACTTACAAAAATGACAAACTCTTGAAGAAACTAAAGAAATTAGAACATGACAAGAAAGCCCCCAACAACTCACAACAACACCTGAAACAATTAGTATACAACGTTTCCAACAGAGAACTCACCAAAACAGAAACAGATGTCCTAACCAAAGGATTCAATTATGCCATAGCACCCAAAAAAATCCCCACAGAATCCATCATATGTGCAGTAGAATCCAGCCTAACTAAATTAAATCCAGATGAAGCTGATAGAATAAGACACCAAGTTACTAACATCCTATGCACAAGCAAACCACCCAAAAGAAACCTACACAAAGAGGAACTAAAAGCCCTGCAAGCCATAAAAAATGACAGCAGCATAATCATACTTCCAGCAGACAAAGTGAATGCCACTGTCGTAATAATAGAAAAGACTACGAAACAAAATTGACAGACCTACTCCAAGACTCCGCATACAAACCTATAAACACAGACCCAACCACATATCTGGAAAAATTAACCAAGAAGAAAATTATAACCAGCCACATGAGCAAAGAGATCCAACAGACGATCATCCCAAGAGAAAAATCTTCCAGATGCCCCAAACTATATGGCCTCCCAAAAATACACAAAGAAGGCATATCTCTCAGACCCATAGTAAGCTCCAGAGGAGCACCACTACAAAACCTAGCTAAACACTTAGCAAAACAGCAACAGCCCCATGCTAAAACAGCAGCTTCACATCTACAAAACTCATACCACTTCTTGGAAATGATCAAAGATCTACATGTGGAACAAGAAGATCTGCTTGTAAGTTTCAACGTGGTTTCACTATTCACTCAAGTCCTGATAAAAGAAACTCTTGAGATCATCAAAAATAAATACCAACCAGCTAAACACCTCATAGAACTAGCAGAACACTGCTTAACCAACACATATTTCATATACAAAGGACAAAGATACAAGCAAATTGAAGAACCCCCTATGGGATCACCACTGTCACCCATTATTGCAAACCTGTTCGTGGAAGAATTCAAATCCAGAGCCCTGGCTAATGCTACCCACAAACCCAAACTATGGTTAAGATACATTGATGACACATTTGTGATTTGGCCCCATGGAAAAGAAAACCTAAACAATTTCCTAACACACCGAAACAGCACACACCCCAAAATCAAGTTCACCATGGAAATGGTGAAACAAACAACTACCATTCCTAGATGTACTAATCTACAAAAAAACAGATGGCACACTAGGACACACCATATACCAGAAGAAAACACACACCAACTGCTACCTCAATGCCCAATGTCCTGCTCTACATAAGAGGTACTACAGACAAAATCAGTAAGATACTACACAGGCATCACATCAAGACTGCCTTCAAAACAGACAGAAAAATAGCAGTCATCCTTAGAAACCCCAAAGATAAAATTGACCTGGAAAACCAAGGCATATATGAAGTCCCCTATGCATCATGCCCAGCCACATACATTGGACAGACCAATAGAAGAATAAGTACCCACCTGGATGAACACAAAAATGCAATAAAAAAGCTGGAACACACTTCCTCACTAGTCCACCACATGAAAGCCACAGGTCATAGCATCAACTTCAATGGCACCAAAACCCTAGCTACTATAGAAAACCCCAGCCACAGAAGTATAAGAGAAACCATTGAGATTGAAAAAAGACCTGAAAGCATGAAGAGAAGAGATGATTCTACCAGATGGTCATTTATTTGGAAGCCTGTACTCACAAACAAAAAAGAAATCTCCACACCACAAGCCAGGCAAACACCTGGGCACAAACAGATCCCCCCTGATACCTTCAGTTCAAACACACCCCAACCAGGCACCCAGATGAAGCCTAGTTTCCTAACAAATGATAGCCATCCATTTACTTGGAGCCAAGTTGCACTAAAAGCCTCCAGTACAGGAACACAATGTTGGCAGCCAATCAAGACACAAAAAAAGTTACAAAACAGACAGAAGATATTAGAAAAAACCAATCAAGCAGAACACAACAAACTCCAAGACCAATAAACACAGACCAAGACTTCCAACCAATCAGGATGAAGAAAAAATCATTCTGGCACAACAGTAGGCTAGCCCCAAATTTAAAACTGAAACGACTGTAAAAGTCTGACTCACAGATGAACCCAATACAGAAGCCTGATGATGGCAGATGAGATTCTGCCGAAACGTTGCGACAACTTTAAAATCACAACTACAATGACATGGGAAAATACCCGACCAAAGCTGAACAGCATACATGTAAGTACCCGCAAAAACTTAAGAAAACATACACACACACACACACTGTTTCAGAAAAGATGCATTAGTATCTCCTAATAAAAATGAATATACTTTTGGGCTAATATGGACTTCTGCCCTAACCAAGGCTTTAAAAAATGTAGGTGGTACCCAAGATGCTTTTCCCACTTTTACAGTATATTAAAACCCTTCAAGAAAAATTGGTATACTAAAGTTGAATTAAAAAATTTGAGCATCTTTTCAGAGAGAGGTAAGCATGAATGGACTTTGTATTCAAGACACATACTGTAGCATTTTTAATACTGAAGTCTATGACTCAACCAAAATTCCAGCATAAATTTACACATTCATTTTACATATAATTAAGCATAGTTCTTTGCATTAGGCCTGCATACGTGTGTAGGATTGCACACATGTACATGAGATACACACACATTCCCTTCCTTTTCTTTTTCTCTATTCTGTAACAGAATCTGTGAAGCAAACTTTGATCCAATATATAACATGACAACCAGAAATAAAATGGTTGGTTGACTTACCCATTTCAAGGTATTCATGAAACAATCCAAGCTTGCCATTGGGCTGCAAATGGTAGTCCTGCTCCCAGCGAGGAACAATAGTTTCTGATCGTGTAACTGAGTGGCATCTCCCAATCAAATTTTTAAGCCACCTGTACATTTGGAGAATCAGCAAGATTTATTCTATCTGCGAGAGTAGAGGTTTAAATTTGAACTCTATCAGCATTTCTTTGTAGCTCCCAAAGTTCCTCAAAATAGTAGAGCTAAACATTTTGATTTTTCCTCACATTGGGAGGATTTGATCAATCTATTTCAAATTGAAAACATAAAACACAATCAATTTATAATTTCTATGTTCAAAACAATCCCAAATCGATAAAGAAAGAGTAGCCAGCTGGTGTCATTGCAAATGGGTGTGCAAGTGGGAATTCCACAGAGCCAGTTTCTGTCCATCTGTAGGGGCAACAAGAGAGGAAGGGCTCTCTGCAGATCAAAATGGATGGCAGTTAATTTTGCTGGTCAGGAAAAATCCTTCCTGAAAGAAGGTGGAGAAGAATACGGCCATTAATGGCCAAACTGAAGCAATGACAGCTGGTCAGAGTAAGCAGTGAAAAAGTGGAAGGAAGCAGTGGATTGGACCTTTTCCCAACTCCTACCAAAGTGAGTGAAATTCCAATGCTGATTTAAGAAGAAAGGGGGGCTCTGGACAGAAGGAGGGAAGGGAATATCTTCTCTCTCCCTCCACTTTAGAAGTGGCGAGAAAAAAAACAAACACAGAGCAGTCACAGATCTATAAGCAAGCTGTGAAGGGAGAATTATTGTTATCAAAAAAATCAGAGAGATTGGACTGGACTGGACCTGTTAAAGAAGATTCAGATAGAGCTAACTTGGGATAGAGATAATTTGTAATTATATTGAGTCACTTTTCTGAACTTTGGGCTAAAACAGAGAAAGCAAAATGTCTAACCCCTTTACATTGACCTATAAAGTATGGTAAGAAGAGAAGAAAGGAGCAAGGAGGACATCTACTGGCCAAAGTGGGTATAAAATGTGGATTAAAGCTGTCTTCACCTTTTTGGAATACTGATCTACTGGAGGTTGATGATTTAACAGGATTTGTGAACTGGTGGATTATAAACATTCTCTATGGACCTACAATACGACTGGCCAATGTGGGTATAAAATGGAAGCATTGTGGAAGTGATGAATATTTCTTTTTTTCTCTTCTCACTTCTTGGACACTTTATAACTCTGGCTGACTTGTGGTGGATTAAAAATAATGTGGATTAAAGCTGTCTTCACTTTTTTGGAATACTGTTCTACTGGAGGTTGGTGACTTAACAGGACTTGTGGATTACAAACATTCTCTATGGACCTACAATACTATTAATGGACAAATAAAGCAGAACATTAAGGACAAATCCCTTTTGGATTATCAATTCCCTCCTCTTATCCTGGTGTCATCACTATTGTAATCATCATCATCATCATCATCATCATCACCTTTACTATTATTATTATCTTATTATAATTACATATAGGGCATTGTGGAGTACAAAAGAATGGACTAAAAGAAGAATAGAAGTGGATTTTTCTTTTTTATAGCTATTGGTTAAGCGAGATTTGGGGTGCTGGAGGGTTATATACCTGTCAAAAATGATTGGAGGTGTTGGTTTCTGAAAAAGCTGACAAAATTGTTCACCATGACAAGCACTTCAAACTTAACTAAGATAGAGTTAAGGAGGAAATCTGCCTCCACACCATCATCAGCTACTTCAAGCCCATCCAATCAGAGGTCAACAGAAGACATGTTACAAATGGAGAGATCAAACCCATTTAGGAAATTACAGACCATGCTCCAATCGATGCAGGAGACTATGACAAAAAAACACCACAAAATGAAGATGGAAATAGGACAAGTGAGAAGTGATATAGGAGAATTAAAAGACAAGATACAAAAGATGGATGAAAAGTTTGATAATTTCCAGCAACTGATTACAAAAAATGAACAAAAAATACAGGAAATAGAACAGAGGATGGAGAAAGAAGAAAAAAGAGTCATTGAAATAAATGATAGTTTGATCCACGCAAACAAAGAGTAATAGTAATATTCCTAGAGACAGGAAAAGCAGCACATTATTTGAAATTCCAGAATATGGAAGAGGATTAAAATTAAAAACAATTTAAAAAAACAATTAAAAACAACAAAACAACAAAACATCAGGCCCAGATGGGCTACCAGCAGAAATATACAAAGAGCTACAAGATATTTTGGGCCAATCATTATTAGAGGTATACAATGCAGTTTTATCTGAAGTGAAGATAACTACCATCATGGGTGGAAGCTAACATCACCTTGATATCAAAGAGGATTCAGGTCTAATGCAAATAAAGAACTATAGACCCATATCTTTACTGAATACCGACTATAAAATATTCACCTCTATAGTAGCAGAAAAACTGAAGAGATTCTTGAAGAAGTTCATGCACCCTGATCAAAAAGGTTTTCTACCGAAAAGGCAGATAAGAAATAATATGAGAGTAATATGAGATACATTGGAAGTAGTAATGTAGCAACGGAGCCCATAATGAAAAGCAATTGGCATTGTTGTTCTTAGATGCTCAAATGGTGTTTGATAATGTGAATTGGCAATTCATGCTACACCAACTAAGATATATGGACTTTGGAGATAATTTATAAATATTTCAAGGCAATATATACAAATCAGAAGGCTAAAGTGATCGTGAATGGTGAGGTAACTGAAAATCTTTCAATAAGAAAAAGTACAAGGTAAGGCTGTCCATTATCTTCATTGTCATTCATTGTAACACTGGAAGTACTAACTAGAAACATCAGACAAGATGAGAAAATCAAAGGAATAGAAATCAAAAGAGAAAAGTACAAACTGCAAGCATTTGCAGATGATCTACAGTAGTTTTCATCTTAGAGAGCCATTAGAATCAGGCCTGAGACTCATAAAGAAATTAGAGGAGGAAGGCGGAGCTATGTCTCGGTGTTACAGCTGCGATCTCGGGGCTCTGAGATCGTAACTGATATTTTCGCCCCTGGTCGGTCCTAACGGACCTAAACCGTCCCATAGAGACGGGGATTGTGAAGGGCACAGTCCCAGGATCCCAGAGATATCGCAAAATCTCTGGTTTGATCCGGGAGAAGCCCTTTTGCTGGAAGCGGAAAGGCAGCCTCCAAAGCTGCTGAAGTCGGGACAGCTCCGGAAAGAAAGGGATTTAAATGAGCGTGTATCGGTTGGGTGAGAAATTCTTTTGCATTATAAATTGATTAAGACTTGAAAGGACATCCTGAATAAAGAAGAAATCTGTGACTTTATTTTTGTTTGACTGAACCTTGGTTGAGCGGCGTTTAAGTGATGTCAAATTGAGACTTGGATTTTTTTCTTATTTTCTTTGAGGACTTTAATGTGACTTTGTAGGTAACCGGATTGAATTTTCTCTTATATATATTTTTATTCTTCACTTGATTTTTATTTTTTATTTTTTTAACTTTCTTTTTAGGATAGAGGCTCCCTTTGGCTATCTTTTTTTTCTTTTGGTTTGAGTTTTTTATAAATATTTTTTCTTTTGGCTGGGGGGGGAAAGAGTATTAAGAGATGCTGCAACACTGCCAACTAGAGGCTTGAAAATATTTTATTTGAATTGGGGAGAAAAGCACTTCTTTTCAAGGACATTTTAATGTGATAAGATAGAGGGAGAATACAGTAAAATATTATTA